>CM048749.1:126228998-127428998 GCA_026315105.1 Locusta migratoria
TATCCCACACTCTTCCCTCCAACGCTAAATTCGCAATTCCTTGATGTCTAAGAATGTGTCCTACCAATCGATCTCTTCTTTTCGTCAAGGTATGCCAGAAATTTCTATTTTCCCCAATTCTGTTCAGTACTTCCTCATTAGTTACGATCCACCCACCTAATTTTCAGAATTCTTCTGTAGCACCACATTTCAAAAGCCTCTATCCTCTTCCTGTCCGCACTGTTAATCGTCCATGTTTCTCTCCGATACAAGGCAACACTCCACACAAATGCCTTCAGAAAAGACTTCCTTACATTTAAATTAATATTAGATGTCAGCAAATTTCTCTTTTTCAAAAATGCTTTTCTTCCCATTGTCATTCTGCATTTTATAGCCTCTGTTCTACGACCATCATTTGTTATTTTGCTGCCCAATTAACAAAACTCATCTACCTCCTTTATTGTTTCGTTACCTAATCTAATTCCTTCAGCATGACCTGATTTTCTTAGGTTGCACTCCATTACCCTTGTTTTGCTCTTGTTAATGTTCATCTTATATGCTTCTTTCAACACACTGTCCATTCCGTTCAATTGCTCCTCTAGGTCCTTTGCTGTCTCTGACAGAATTACAATGTCATCGGCAAAACGCAATGTTTTTATTTCTTCACCGTACAAATTGAACAGCATTGGAGAAAGGCTACAACCCTGTCTTACACCCTTCCCAACCTCTGCATCTCTTTCGTGCCCTTCAACTCTGATAACTGTTGTCTGGTTTTTATACAAGTTGGAAATAACCTTCCGTTCCCTATATTTTACTAGGAGTTCAAATGTTTGTTAAGCTTATGGGACTTAACTACGGGGTCATCAGTCCCTAAACTTACAAACTACTAATGAACTAGTTAATCCTAGGGACGGCACAAATATCCATGCCCGAGGGGGATTCGAACCCCGACCGTAGTGGCCGTGCAGACCGTGACTAGAGCGCCTCAGTCACCTCGGCCATCGCGGCCCGCTATATTTTACTCCTGCTGATTTCAATATCTGAAAGAGTGTATTCCAATCTACATTATCAAAAGCTTTATCCAAATCTACAAAAGCTAGAATCACAGGTTTGCCTTTTCTTAATCTATCTTCTAAGATAAGCCGTAAAGTCAGGACTGCATCCAGAGTTCCGACATTTTTCCTGAATCCAAACTGATCTTCCCCAAGGTCGGCTTCTACCAACTTTTCCGTCATTCTGTAAATAATTCGTGTTAATATTTTGCAAATATTTTCACACCTGTCTGCGCCTGCTTTCTTTGGAATTATTACGTTCGTAGGGATTATTATTTGTAGCACAGCCAGGAAAGTCGCGCACTTGTTAGATTGCACCTCGGAGAGTAATGTTATCAGTGTGAGCAGCTGCGAACGCTGCCTGGGGAAAGTAATTGGGCGGGAACGTAATGCAGTGGGCCCCAGAGCTAGGCAGCCACCCCTCCCTGTGGAGGGGCTGCGGCTGTACGGCAACGCCGCCGGGGCGTCGGCCGCGCTCGGCGCACCCCGAGGCCGGCCGAAGCGCGGGCCCACTGCGCAGGCGCGAGCCGCCGTGTTTACACTCCCCCCCCCCCCCCTACTGCCGGCGCGCCGCGGCATCTCAAGGTTGCTGCGTGCGTTGGCCACGCAGCTCACGTCTCTTTATGTGGCTGCGGCGTCTGCGCCCACGCAGCCTCACTGGCCGCATCACTCGCGACGCTTTCCACCAGCTCTGACCTGTAGGCCGCCGAGCTCCACATACGTGGAAGACCGCTAGTAATCGTTTTGAATGACTTAAAGCTGAATTATGAAGATAAGCATTGTAACACAATACGAGGTCTGTTAGGAAAGTAATGACACTGTTTGCATACCTGCCAACTCTCCTGATTTGGACGGGAGTCTCCCGATTTTTACTTTTTCTGCCACCTCCTGATTTTTTCATTATTTCTCCCGATTTTTAGCTTTTATCGTGGAACTTAATATTCATTTTAAAAATTACAGCAATTTTTATCGCCAATGGTCGAAAGCCCTTTGATCACTTGTCAGTCTAATCGGCATACGTATTGAAAATCATGGATATTTGGAATCATGAGCAACTTGCCGGCCGCGGTGGCCGAGGGGACTGAGGCGCTCCAGTCACGGTCTACACGGCCACTACGGTCGGGGATTCGAATCCCCCCTCGGGCATGGATATTTGTCGTCCTAGTTCGTAAGTAGTTTGTAAGTTTGGGGACTGATGACCCCGTAGTTAAGTCCCATAAGCTATACAAACATTTGAACATTTTTGAGCAACTTGGATATCGATTATTTTTGCTCTTCCCTGCGCCATTAGCAGACATGCGCGTACACTTTAAGTGTCGACCGCTATTTGGAGGCTATGTTTTGTCGTGTACAGCGGTTTTACGTGTCGTGGAATTTGGATTCGGTGGTACGTTTCCCAGTATGTCAAAACAATATAACTGTTTTTGTACGATTTCTGCATTATCGAATCTAGGAAAGGTATACCATTTGAGGTTTGTATTATCAGTGTGATATTTCCCTATAACATGATAGAAAAAGGAATGTTTAAGTTATTAAGTTCAGCTTCAAAAAAGGGAACTGCCATTGATGATTTCCTAAACATACACTATTTTCTGCAAAGAAGCACAAAAAGAAAAGATGTGAGAGAATTTCAGCAATTATATTGACGTAAGGCGAATTTTGAAGCGTGTGCGCCTCCCGGTTTCTTTTGTGACCAAATATTTATTTTGGTTATTGGAACAGTGGAACCCTTTGACCACCATGCTCATTTAAGTAGCACGTGTTTTTGTAGCCATTACATAGCGTTGCGAAATCATAGGAAAAGGCTAAAATCAATTACATTAGTCTTTACACTAAAATTACCCACATTTTTTTATATCTCCTGACTTTGAAAAATCGTATGATTTTTGTACTCAAATCTCCCGATTTTTACGTTTTAAGGTTGGTAGGTATGTGTTTGTAAAACATATTTACATTGTATTAGAAAATCCACATGATCACCTTCGTCAAAGTTCCCTTGAAAAGCTACGCACCGACGCAGACGTCGCTTCCACTCACCGAAGCATTTCTGGAAGTCCTCAAGTGACATCTTTCGAATTTCCTGTGTCAAGACCCTTTCAACATTTTCTACGGACCACGAACAGCGTTTCATTTTGGGGACAGATCTGAGGAATAGGGGGTTGTGGCAAAACAGAAATGCTCTTATTCGCAAGATACCCATTAACAGAGCAGTGGGCACGGCGCATGGAGGATCCATGATTGGGATATGTCAGGACGGACGCTACTGATCCGATAAGTCTTTCAAGAACCTGGATGTAAAACTGTTAAATATTTTTAGGAACAAATTTCTTACGGCTCACACCTTGATGATCAAAGAAGGAAATCAGCATGACTTTGATTTTGGCCCACTTTAGGTTACGGTAGTAACACTAAAAGTGGGCATTTGCGAACGTCTTTTGACAGCTCGAAATTTAAATGAAAATAACGGCTTAACTATTCATCTGACACGAAAATTGAATACTCAATTTGTAGAGGAGAAAATTCTCTACAACTTAGCTCCCTTATTTTTTTTTTTTTTTTTTTTTTTTTTTTTTTTTTTTTTTTTTTTTTTTTTTTCTTCATATCTCGTCTCGTTTGAGACATACTTGCACAAATAACGGAGATTTGACATCCTCCATTAACGAAAACCAGCCGTTCGGAGATGTCACGTGACATTCTTCGCGTATTTGATGATTTTCTTGTTGTAACTTACACGTTGTCATTTCAAAGCAACGGCGCACTGAGGAATTAACAAAAACACATCGTTCTTCGTACGATAAATGATGATCTAGTGTCTACAAATGCCATATTAACATCAGTTAATAACGGCCATCAGTACTATGTGATTAGAGGACTCATCTTTTGATTGATAGCCATAGAGTAGTGGGTAAGGCGTTGGACTATGACGCTAAAGGTCGGTGGTTCGGAACCCGCCACTACCTAAATGTTTTTTCCTCCCTAAAAGGGTTTGACACTCTTGTTAATTAATTTTTTATTGTTTAGATTATTTTGGTCCAAAATGTTTGCAAAAACTTATAAAACTACAAATCTAAAGTGGCCCGTAAAACACGTCAGTGCGATTTTTTTATTTTTTCCTACTTTCCTTTCTCCTGGTGTTATAGCTGTGCACACTATTACTTTTGAACTGCGTCGGATTATTAACATAACATTTCATAAGTGAATATATATACTGTGATGTTACTGCGTGGATACCTAAATTCTTAAATAGATGGATGCAGGATGATCGTGGGTGGGCTCCAGCAATTATTCAGATTACGTGCTTTTGTGCAATGAATACTTTTTTACTCTGTGATGAATTACCCCAGAATATGCCATACGAAAACAGAGAATGAAAATAGGCATAGTAAGCTAATTTACTGAGCTTCTTGTCGCCAAAATTTGCAATAACCCTAACATACGTAGCTGAACTCAAACATTTCAGCAGACCGTCTGTGTTACTTGCAGTTTAATCTGTCATCAATGCACACTCCTAAAATTTTTTGAAAATTCAACCTTAGTTACAGACAACAAAGTCTATATTACTGGAGTTGTGCCATTTACTGTACAGTTGAAGAAAGATAATTTCGGCCAAGCCGATGATTCAGCTGATTTCTAGCCGAAACTGCGGGCGAAACCAATATTTTGGCCGAATATTCGGTCGGCTTAATTGAAAGTGATCATGGGTGTGTAGCTTTGAGCAATAGCAAACAAAATGAAAGCTCCAAAATCAAAACGGTTCAAACCTCATTTTCTATTCCAAGCTTCGATTGATAGTAATGTTAATTCCAATCCCAAAGAAAGTGCAGACAAGTGTGAAAATTACAGAACTATCAGTTTAATAAGTCATTGGTGCAAAGTACTAACACGAATTTACAGACGAATGGAAAGACTTTTGTAATCCAACCTCGAGGAAGATAAGTTTGGATTTAGGAGAAATGTAGGGACACGAGGGGGTAATACATTACGACTTACCTTAGAAGATAGGTTAAGGAAAGGGAAACTTACGTTTATAGCGTTTGTCGATTTGGAGAACGCTTTTGACAATGTCGACTGGAATACACTCTTCCAAATTCTGAAGGTATCAGGGGTAAAATATAGGGAGTGAAGAGTTATATTCAACCTATACAAAAATCAGACAGCGGTTTTTAGAGTCGAAGGGCAAGAAAGGGACCCAGAGATTGGGAAGGCAGTAAGACAGGGTTGTAGCCTTTCCCCACTGTTGTTCAATCTGTACATTGACCAGGCAGCGAAGGAATGGAAGAAGAAATTTGGAGAGGACATTAAAATGCAGGGAGAAGAAATAAAATCTTTGCTGTTTGCCGATGACATAGTAATTCTGTCAGAGACCGCAAATGCGTCTGGAAGAGTAAGTGAATGGAATGGACAGTGTCTTGAAAAGATGGTGTAAGATGAACATTAACAAGAGTATAACGAAGGTAAGGAAAACCAGGCGATGCTGAAGGAATTAGATGAGGCAATGAGATAAAAGTAGTAGATGAAATTTATTTGGGTAGCAAGATAACTTCTGATGGCCGAAGTAAAGATGATATGAAATGCAGAATGGCTTTGGGAAGAAAAGCGTTTCAAATGAGCTAAGCTTATTAACATCCAATATTAATTTAAATGTTAGGAAGTCCTTTCTGAAAGCATTTGTCTGGAGTGTAGCATTGTATGGGAGTGAAACGTGAACGATAAGTAGTTAAGAGAAAAAGATGATAAAAGATTTTGAAATGTGGTGCTACAGACGAATGATGATTAGACGGGTAGATCACGTGACTAATGTGCTTAACCGAATCGGGGAGAAAAGGAGTTTCTGGCATACCCTGACTAATAGAAGGGATAGATTGGTTGGACACATTCTGAGACATCAAGGAATTGTCAACGTAGCATTAGAAGGAAGTGTGTGGGGTTAAAATGTAGAGGGAGACCAAGGGACGAATACAGTAAGCAGATTCAAAAGGATGTAGGCTGCCGAACGTATTCTCAGATGAAGAGACTTGCACAGGACAGGGTAGCATGGAGATCTGCATCAAACCAGTCTGCGGACTGAAGACCACAACAGTGTCATACACATTGCTTCTGAGTTTGAGTATGTTGAAATTTATGATTAAAGTTGAAACAGTTTGTTTTTCTCGAACCTTGTGGTCCCCGCTGACAACAAATTAGTCTGTGGTCTAAAAAGAGATTGGACAAGGGGCCACTGTTCTAGAATGAAGTGACAGCCGCGTTGGGTTGCGTGGTTGTCATCGGCGGAGCCTCGAACCCTGTGCCTGTGTGGAGAAGTGGTGTGAAGAGGCGGGTAGGGGAGAGGGCGGCAGGTATGTTGCGGCGTTGCCACACCCACGGCGAGCCATGGCCAGCCTTCACCAAACTCGGCCGCGGCCTGCTCGTCAGGAAGCACATCTCCCTGTAGCACGTGACCGTGTTACCGGTTGGCCAAAGTGGTATTGTAACATTCTGAAGGCAGTATTATTGCGCAACGTTTACGGGGATCAATAATTTTGAACTTGAAAAGAAAATTGGGCAAAAATATTTTGTACATAACCTGAGAAATTTATAGAGCTGCCTAGAAATATCTGGCCTGTGCAGTCCATGCAACGCTTTCGGGATAACGCTGTGCTCGCTGTTAATTTTGAGTAGAAAATACATCCAAAGCAAGACGGAATGTTGTTAGATTCAATAAATCCTAGCCGCCAATGTGTTGTTAGGGTAGAAGGGAACAAAAACAAGTTGCACGATATATTGCTCGGAAAATGTAGTGGGAAGTATTCCATTGTCCCGGAAATAAAGTTGTGTAATGGAAAGTTAGTAACAAGTACCGGACAGAGTGTGTTCCAGGAAAAATAGCAGTAAATATTGTGATGGTAGGATAGACGAATTACAGTAAAAATACAGTGTGTCTAATTTTAAGTAGGTACAGCTGATACTACATAACCCAAACTAACGTAAAGAGAAATTACATTGCCATAGATTTTTCGTCGGTTCTTTGTAGATGATCAGCATATTGAATTAAAAGAACAATTTTATGTATGTTCTGAAAGCATTCATATTTAAAGTCCGACGATGGCCTTGTATGCAAAAAGCCGTTTAATTAAATAAACTAAAATCATTCCACTTAATATTTTGTGGCGCTGGTACAGCAACTGTAATAGATAGATGTTTCGGTACAAAAGTCTTGGTTGCACAAAAGCAGTGTTTCATTTATTTATAAATGACGCGTTTCGCCTCTTCTGGGCATCATCAGACGTTGAAAGGGGGAAAGTTTACAAACTTGTTTGAAAGAAACAGGAGTTAACTAAAAATATGTAAAACTTCGTATTTTTAGTTAACTCCTGTTTTTTAAACAAGATTGTAAATTTTCTCCCTTTCAACGTCTGATGGTGTCTAGAAGAGGCGAAATGAGTCATGTATAAATGAAACATCGCTTATGTGCAACCAAGACTGTTTTGTACCAGAATAAAAATAAACGCGTGTGTTTTAAAAAAACTGTGCTTTTTTCTCTCTCAATATGATCATGTACCAAGAACCGACGAAAGAATCAGTGAAAATGTCCTCAGCTGTACTCAATAAAGATGGCCACGTGGTAATGGTATTTATATTTCAATATGTCAATACTACCACCTCGCAAGATACCTTATTCCAACTGATTCACAATGTATAGATGTGAATAAATTCATCTGCAACTAAATCACTCTTTCATAACTGTTTTTCTTCGAAAGACTGGGAAAACTGAGACACATGATAATGTGCATAGCAGCTGTGCGGAAATAGCTTGCTACAATAGTCACGGCAACGAAATGGAAAGTATGTCTGGAGACAGTTGGAGGAGCATGTTGTTTCACAAATAGCTTGCGCATGGCCAGTCAATGTAAGTTCTTTCATCAGAGGCGTCTTTGTAATCAGTCAATCCAATGGCCCCTACAACAAATCATTCTCGAGAACGGTAGTTCATGGGCATTTTTCTTAGATCATATGAAGCCAAGAATACATTTACCACCGTTTTACTGAAGAGCCTAATTGCTAGATAATTTGAGTTTCCCAACCGAGTTTAACTATCAAATTAGGTGCGCTTATTAACAATAGGAAGTGGACGTTAAGAGGTATTTTTATTGTATTTATTCTTGGTGCTTAGTTTTCCTTCTTACTGAATTTGGTTCATGCTGTTACAGAATCTAATGTTATACATAAAATGTAAACAAGTTTTCGCAGCCCTTGTCGTTGTCCAATTGTTTTGGACATTGGACTGTCGCCAATATGTCAAATGTCACAGGGCAGTCAAGAGGAAGCAGCTTGTAAAAGTGGCCGAAACGTATGTCAAGTTTGATATATTGACAATGCTGCCCAGTCCCCAGAAGAATTTTGACAATTATAAAGAAATTCACATACGAATGTTATCGATGACTGTGCTGTTGTCAGTACCGCTGCTTTTAAATATTATCGAAATATAGGTACGAGACCTAATACCTAATCCCGTTGCTGGTACGACACACACTCACGCCGACGAACGTCGCTGAAAGCGTGTATGTCCGGCAGCAACGGGCATAGAAAGCTAGCTGAATTAATGTTTTTTAGAGTATTCGCTAGCCAGTGAAAGCTGATAATTATCGCTAGTTCAACGGCCTGGCGTGCAGCTAAACATGTCGTTGGCTTCTGGAGAAACGACGGAACGCCTCTGCTTGTAACGACAGCATACGGTTTCCGTTGAGAGGTGGTTTACTTCGGCAGTTTTGAATTCATGGCGACATACGACTAGAAAATTAATCTTATTAAGGCGTAAATATCTATACTTTTTTACTACACCTGTATTGCCGTTATAGGCAAATGATTACAATGCACGCTTGAAAAATTAGTTCAAGATACGGTAAATGTCATCAAACACAACTGCTCTGTTACGCATAATCCTGTGGGAGGTGGTATGCAGAGGTTCCAACCATTAAGATTTAATCGTAATTGTTACGAAAATTGTATAAAATTAAGAGCTTACGATTGGAGTGGTTCGAATTCTGATTTTCAGGTATGTTCTTGTGGAAATCACCAGTATTGACAGTAACTTCTACGAACTTCGCAATGATGTGGAAGGTGTGGCACTCAATATTTTAAGAATTTCCTTTTTCTTTTTGAAAACGCGGCATGTCACTTAACTCGTAGCTGCGCGCCTGCAAGAAAAATCTTAAAGTATGTGGACAGTAATAAGCAACGTTCATAATATATCCTAGTTCGGAAATCTATGTTCAGAAGTTGATTATTTTGTTTTTTATTGCATCGGATGTACTAAAACAGCGATGTTCTATGCTGGAAGATGAGCATGTATATTAAGTTTTGACCGCCCCCTCCCAACCATCAGAATGATATAGTAATATGCTGCCCTATCTCATCTGCAATCTTACAGAAACTGTTTTCACAATTTCGGTGATTCTAATGCATTTAGTCTCTTTGGGCCCTTCCCTACTAGTCCCCTCCCCAGTCATATATTTTAGGTCGCATTACTATTTGTCATATTCAAAGTTGGAACCTCTGGGTATGCCGTTGCCTTCATTAGATTGACTTATCCAGTCAGCTATAGGGACACGTATTTGTTTCAACGCGGCAGTTTTCTTCAGCAATAATGTTGATGAAGCGAAAGAAGTTACAGGTAAAAATTTTGTCAGAGGATAGGGCCAACATTATTTCAGGTTGCTCTTTCGCACTGAGCCAAGTTAAGTGTACCGTGTTCTAAGGAGAGGTCAGTAAGCCCACACAACAGTGTGCCAAAAATAAACGTTAGTAAGTGCACGTGTTTGCATCTCGCCACATAAGGATAAGATTAGAATAGCTATGCAACTTGAATCGGTCATATGAAAAGAGCACGCGACCTAGTTTTCCTTTGGCTTCGTTTCTAAGATCATTGTATAATCGTAAAGATTTGCAATAGAATGCGACAACAAAACATACAAGCGCAGGTGGAGCAGTAGTTTGACTCAAATGCCGTCCAGCATGTAGTGGGACGCCCTTCAACAAAAACCTCGTGTGTAGTTTAGCACGTCGCACATTATGTATCGCAGTCCGTGGTGACCACAAAGCTAATAGACTATGCCAGACGTTTGTGCAGGAGTCCTTTATAAATCGCTGACACCGTAATTATTGACTCAGAAGTGTCACTTGCTTTTCTAACAAGGCACAATCTTTTATGTCTATTGATTGCCAAGTTCAATCTAGCTCTTGTTATTTCGCAGTTGCATAACAATTTGGTTTCAAGGTTAAAACGCTCTTGTGTACATGCCACGATCGATGTGGTGTCTGTTCTTTCGACAATGTTGGACATGAATTTAATTAAATACCCTTAACAATAGAGATGTTTGAATATGTCCAATTTATGTTCTTGTCAAATGAACATAAATGTCGAGTCAGACAAAAAAGCTCTTATGAGTTAGCTCATTGGTTTCAAATCTTGTCTATGCGGACCATCTGTTTTCAAGAAAGAAGGAAAAACAAAAGCTTAAACCATTTCTTCCCAGCGTTGGGTACACGCAACACGAAATTTAGCCTTACAAAATGCAGTCGAAATGGACTTACTATACAAAACTCACCATGCATGTGTATTTAAAGGCTTTAACACTTGCATGGTGAGTTTTGTATAGTAAGTCCATTTCGACTGCATTTTGTAAGGCTAAATTTCGTGTTGCGTCTACGCAACGCTGGGAAGAAATGGGATAAGGGGCGCAATACCTATCTACCTAAGTAAAAATTATACACAATTACGTTTATATAGGAAGGACATAATGTTTGCAGTTTCCAGGTCTCATTTCATGTGTGTGTACATGAAGTGTTTAAATTCCACATAAAACTGTCAAGTAGTGAACCATACACAGGGTGTCATACGTCATCTACAACAGTGGGTAAGTAATCCATAGGCACTTTTAGATCTAATTCTAAAATATGCCAAGAAATAAAAGCAATATTCAGTAACAATTTCTTCTGTCTTTAGCCGTAATTAGCTATAAAAATCATCGTCCATGGCGAAATGCTAGTTTCTCATGAAAATTTCTACAAAGGTCAAAATTAACATTTACTATACAAAAGCTCAGTGAAATGTAATTATCTCCACTAAGACTTTACGCATACGAGAGAATGTGTGTGTGTGTGTGTGTGTGTGTGTGTGTGTGTGTGTGTGTGTGTGTGTCTATTGCGTTAAGTAGTTAACTGATATCAGCAGTTTGATCCCTTGGAATTACAAACATTTGGACCACTTAGTCGAATGGTGGGATAGTTTCTTATAAAATCCATGGGAGAAAAATCTTCAGCCATTCCCTCTTTCCGTCCATTCACCTCCATTCCCTCTTTACATTTGTTTCATGATACTGAAGGAGCAAATTAGTGTGCTGTGAAAAATTGTCAAACTATAAACACCAAAATTTACGATATGACTGCCACGTCATGTGTAGCCTGTTAATCGCACGCCACCATGTTCACTAAAGTCAATTAACACATTAAATAAAAAGAAACAACAATCCTCTGCTAGCTACGCGTGGTTTTTTCCTGCTTTCAAGGAAAGAGGGAAACTTTTAGACACGTTATGTAGGACAGCAATAGTGCATGCCATCTCTTTGACCTTGACGACTGAAACTCGTCAAGCTCTCGATCTTTTATCTCGCCGCCTATTCTCGACCAGCGCTCACGACCCAGTGTTCAAAAGCGGGCTGCGGCGGCCCGTGGGTTGGGAACAGAGTTAGCACGTTTCCCTTCCTAAGAACGCCCTTCAAACTATAAATGTACGCAGCACTAATAAGAGATTTCTATAGCTTCGCAGCCCGGTGAGTGTGGTTAGTAGGTATATCCGTTGCTGGTGTAGGGGAGCGTGTTTGGCGTGTTGCGTGAGAAGGCGCGGTGGAGTGTCGCTGGTCATGGCGCGTGACCTTGGCCGTGGCTGAGGGCGGCGCACTAAAACTGGACCACCTGCTGCCCACCGCCTCACTTAACGCTCTCACACCTCGCACTTCCTTGTCTCAGACCAGCACTCCTGGCCTATTATTCCCGTACTGCGACTTGCCTTTCTTGAGCAGTCATTTTCGTTTGAACGGTACCAAAATGGAGAGCTGTCAGCGCGTCGTTCGGCACCTATACGATGAATGAACGTTATGACGTCACTTTTTACTTAGGAACTCTGACTTTAATTAATTATAAAGGAAAATATATAGCTTTGTTCTCGTCAGATGCCCCGAAGAAAATTTCAACTCACTAAGGAGTAAGTGAAACACAGGAAAAAGCGTCTGTTTACTTCATACCTGCCAATTCTCCCGATTTAGGCAGGAGTCTCCTGATTTTTCGCTTTTTCTCCCGCCTCCTGATTTTGCCATTATTTCTCCCGATTTTTAGCTTTTGTCCTGAAACCCAAGATTATATTTTCCACCAATGGTAAAGTCCTTTGTTCATTTATCAGTTAAAAATTAAATACGTATCGAAATTCGTAGAAATTAGGAGCTACGCTTGACTTAACATAATGATTGTTTCTGCTCTTTTCACGTATTTGCAAATTCACATGTTGTTTCGATGTTGTGCTGTTTTTGAATGTGATGTTTTGTCAGTGTACGTGAGATCACTTCAGTGGTTTTTTTAATCGCTGGTAACCTTTTGATTGGATAGTTAGGGGTATCAGTTTCGCAGGCCGCGGTGGCCGAGAAAACTAAGGCGCTCCAGTCACGGTCTGCACGGCCACTACGGTCGGGGGGTTCGAATACCCCCTCGGGCATGGATATTTGTGCCGTCCTAGTTCGTAAGTAGTTCATAAGTAGTTTGTAAGTTTAGGGACTGATGACCCCGTAGTTAAGTCCCATAGACTATACAAACATTTGAACATTTTGAAATTTGTATCAGTTTCATACGCGAATTGCGTGTAAACAGATATTTTACGTGATTATGGGATTTCAATTCGGTGGTATGTGTTCCAGTATGGCAAGAAATAATAATCAATTTTTAAGTAGTTTTCGGAACATTTTTTTTTCTATTTTGTACTCTTTGTCGATGTGATATTTCCACATTGCATGGTAGAAAAAGCAATGTACCGAAATACGTGCAGAGAAAATGAAAAGTGAGTAACAAAAATTGCTGAAAAGTGAGATCATGTGATACACGCAGAGTGCTTATTTACGTTATTATAGAGTACGGTTTACCTATTAAATACGATGACTGTGGGTCATTTGTTCCATAACATGTTATTAGGTAGCAGTATAGCACAAATATACAGCTGTAAAATCTTTTTTGATCAAAAAAATCGGGCACTTTACCTGGACTGACTACAAAATATAAGGATGTAATCAACAATAGGGTAAACGCAAGGGGTGTTTGATTTTTGTTTGTAGCGTTAACAGATAATAGGAAATGACTAAAATCAGTTATCTTAAGGTTTATAGTAAAGTGCGCCACAGTTTTTGATAGAACTAATCTCCTGCTTTTTTGGAGAATCTCCCGATTGTCTAAACTGTATCTCCAGATTTTTACATTTTGAAGGTTGGCAGGGATGTTACTTCGATTTTCTTTTTTAACCGTGAAAATACGTGGACATGTTATTATCCAATTAGTCTATTTCACTGTGGAAATAATATTCATTACAAAACGTTTATATATTTAAGTTCGTATTTATACGCAGAACTAACTTAATTCCCGCTGCTTCCACGCGTAGATTGGATGGTCTGGATTGGTTGTTTCTACTTATAAATATAAATTTTCATAGATTAGCTTTAAAAATGCTTTCCTAAGCAAGTATTTTGATAAAACTTGCTACCCCCCCCCCCCCCATTACACCATAGATGACAAAATTCGAAACATCCCGAAACACATTTTTAAAATTCTACCCATGGTTCCAGATCAATATTTTCGCATTTCTAGCCTAGCATCAAAATAGTCTTAGTAGCACCCTAAAGATTTTCCTCATTTCACCCACTTAGTGGCTGAATTTCCAAAAAATATCGAAATGTGTTTTTAAAATTCCAATCAAAAAGCGAAATCCGAAGTTTTGTTTTTCTTGCTTCAAAATTTCCTTAATAGCAATGTTTTCAAAAAACCGTTGATGCCCTATTTCACCCTGTTAGGAATAGGAATATCTAAAAATCGCTGATGCCTACAGTGTAATATAAACAGTGTCTACAAATTTGATTTCCATCGTCCGTAGATTCACTTTTGAGCGTCGTTGTGTCTTTTAGAAACGGATCGAGAACGCGAAATTTCTGTCTTACGCTTTGGCATCTTCTTGGTAATTATACTTGTCAAACTGCAATATGTACTAATTTTTCTTTATTTGTACGCTTGTTGCAGAAAAACTGAAGAAAGTGCATCACGTTTCGCGTAAATTACCTCTTTACTATTAGTGTCAAGTCATCGCTGGTCTTCAGTCCTAATTTTAGATAAGCTGACGACTGTCAACCACTATCTTCCTCCCTGTTATAGCCACCGACAAGGAACTACTGTGGTGTACAACGGCGGTCTTTGTACAACAACAACATAGAGATCGTTGGTCTCCATTGTGTAGTTAGTGCTGAAGAGCAAAATGTTGACACCCACACGTAGAATCTTATATAAGTGGGTAACTTTCAACTCATATATTTCCACCCCCTTTATCGTTATCAACCCTGTACCACCATAGTGCACAATGGGAAACTGATACCTACTACCAAATACATTATTCGTTTGCTATGTGTAGTTCTGGCTGCAGAGTTAAATGTAGGGGGGCGCGCGCGCGCGCGCGCGCGCGCGCGCGCACACACACACACACACACACACACACACACACACACACACACACACACACATTTCGTCTCTTTGTAGGAGAACGGTCAAGGAAAGAGTACTAAGCTCTGGTACAACCTTTTCAGTGTCACGAGAACACAAATCAACCACAGAATGCAGTTTAAAAACATGCAAAGCACACCTGAATATGAACGACCAGAATAGGCTAACTTCAGATGTTACCATTTTCTTGCTTCTGCAGCACATTCTTATATTTAAAACTCCACACTGGAGACAATTTACAGCTCATAGGCGACAGACTTAGTCAGTTTTCACCTCGAAAACTGTCGTGTAAAACGAGCTTAGACATTCCACGGCCTCATCTTGCCATGGTCTCTTCAGAGATACAAGTAAAGAAATTACTTACCGTCCGCCTCCGTAGTCCAGTGGACAGCGTGGTAGATTGCCACACAGGGGGCCCGGGTTACATTCCCGGGCGTGTTGAGAGTTTCTCCAATCGGCGACTGGGTGATGTCTTCATCATGATAATCGTCATTATCGACGCTCAAGACTTCCACCACGCAGGCCGAACACCATACCAGCTGAGGTCTTACAAATGTTTGTAGAGCTTAAGGTACTTAACTACGGGATCATCAGTCCCTAAACTTACAAACTACTTATCAACTAGCTTATCCTAAGGACGGCACAAATATCCATGCTCGAGGGGGGGCTCCGAACCCCCAGACCGTAGTGGCCGTGCAGACCGTGACTGGCGCGCCGCAGTCCCCTCGGCCACCCCTTGGTCTAACGGCCAAATATCCTACAGGAAATGATCTTTACTTACTGCCATTATGTTGGTTTACCCTTTATTTGTAGTGTCGGAAACATCGAAAGAAATGAAACTTCCTGACATTAAAATTGTGTGCCGGAACCGGGACTCGAACCTGGGACCTTTGCCTTTCGCGGGCAAGCGCACTACCGACTGTGCTATCCCGAAACGACTCACGATGCCGCCTCACAACTTTACTTCCGCCAGTACCTCACCTCCTACTTTCCAAACTTCACAGAAGCTCTCCTGCGAAACTTGCAAGACTAGCACTCCTGGAAGAAAGGATATGGTGGAGACATGGCGTAGCCACAGCCTAAGGGATGTTTTCAGAATCGAAAGAAATGATCATACAGGAAGTTTTCACGGGCTGACAGGCCCGTAACGTTTAGTCTTCTGCTCCAGAAGGCATCGGAGGTAAAGCCATAAACTGCTACTAGAACTCTGGAGAGCAAAGAATATATAGGCGGTGTAGAAGGTACCACAATCACTTGTTGTCGGTTACGAGGCTATATGGTATTTCAAACACAATTGATAAAGTAAATTTATTATTAATATAATTAAAAAATGTAATCTAAAAGTAAATTAGTTCGCTATTAGGAAAGTGAATGACAGCAGTAGAGGTGGTGTAATGGAGACAGGCAAGCAAGAAATGCGTTAGTGAAAGTCATAACGTTTTCATTTTAACCTTATGAATTCAGCATTGGAGAAATTAAAATTCAGTATTTTATCTAAAACATAAATGCATGTTCGTATTTTACGCGCCGTCGTACCGTTCATCCGATTGCTAAAGAAATTTTGTCTACATATTGATTACGCTTTCGCGAGGGTTATCGGCATAATTTGTATGCTAGACGACACACAGTTCAGGAGATATGACGTCAGAAATGAGTTAAGTGCGCGAAAAACTGCTGTATCATGCGACAATCTTACTAATCTCAACCACTGGAGCGATTCCAACCAAATCTGATGTACGTATTCCTTACCTTGAGGTAACAATTGCTGTAGGGGTAGGAACCCCCGCAGACTGTCATGGACAGTGAGATGCACTATAAAACCGGGTAATTAGGCCCTTATATAAACACACGTCACTGTCTTAACATTTTGCAAAAAATCTCGGAAAGTAATTTTGTGATTTGGTTTGTATTGCTTAAAATCTAGAGTTTTGTTCCAATCTTAATTAAATTTTGCCCACAGAGGAACATCAGCGTCTACCCAGTGATTCCAAACTATGCATAAGAGGGTACCATGAAATAAACTTTGTCACAGCTTTACTGATAACTGTCAAAGTTGTTACATAATTTCTCACAGATGGGCGAGAGAATAGACTGAGCCGGCCGCGGTGGCCGAGGGGACTGAGGCGCTCCAGTCACGGTCTGCACGGCCACTGCGGTCGGGGGGTTCGAATCCCCCCTCGGGCATGGATATTTGTGCCATCCTTAGGATTAGCTAGTTCATAAGTAGTTTGTAAGTTTAGGGACTGATGACCCCGTAGTTAAGTCCTATAACCTATACAAACATTTGAACATTTTTTAGAATAGACTGAGGTAGGGTAGCAGTTAGACAGAGATGGGGGAGCTTATTGATGAAGTGGAAGGTGAAAATGGGCAAAGAGAGGAAGAGATCGACACGGAAGAGAAGCTGGTTGGAGAAAAAGGAGCGGTGGGTTAACTTAAGACTAAAAATAAGCACCCGGGCGACGCCGGATTTTGAGCTAGTATACTAATACAATGTACAAAATATGAATTTTTTAATATTTTTTAGCAAACAATTTTGTCACGCTCTTTCATGGACAACGCAGATGTGTATCGTGTTAGGTTTTTACTTCTGACATATCAATAATGCTAGCTTTATATTCACACAACACCAAAGTCACTTCACTGGTAAAATAACTTAAGTCACTCTTACGCTAGCAGCCACATAAAGTCAGCAAGTAACACGACCCCAGTCTGAGTGGTTAGTGCCTCTGAATTTGGTACACGCCCCACCAAGTGTCAAAATGTTGTTTTAGAAACATGTTCATCAACAACAACGCTACTGTGGAACAGCCTTTAATACGGTATTGTCTGGGAGTGAATTGGTAAAATGGGTTCAGAAGCTTTTCTGGAAATATTTGTGTAGCCTTGAGCGGGGCTGAAACGTGGACGATTAGCTTCTTCGATAAAGTTTATATAGCCCATCATAACGCGTGCATCCAGCCGTATTTGGCGCAATGGTTTATTACGCTGGACACTCCATTCGTAGGAGGGAGGTTCAAACCCATTTCGAACCATGTAGATCTGTGTGTGCCGTGATTATTGCTTCAAGCAAATTCGGGAGTTGTTGCTTTCTAAGTGCACTGCCGCCCTTAACGAAAATAATTGGGGCTTGTGCAATGACGACGTCGTTGATGGGACTTGAAACATCGTTCTTCCTCCATCCCCCCCCCCCCTTCCTACCTACCTCCTGTAGTTTACCCAGTATCAAATCACATATTTGGCCTGTTTGCTCCCTCCATCAGAGACCTTTTTTTTGCCCTCCACCAGGCCGTTTTGTACGCCTGCCGCCACCGCCGCGAACCTTTCTATGCCATATGTTCGGACTCCCTTAGTGCCCTGCAGAGTCTTAAGGACCCTTTCTCGAACCATCCTCTCGTGTATCGGATCCAACGCTCCCTCCAGTTGCTAGCTGATGACAGCTGTCACGTTTCTTTCCTGTGGGTCCCTGGCCACGTGGGTGTGCCCGGGAATGAGACCGCCGACATAGCAGCCAAGGCCGCAGCTCTTTTGCCTCGCATGGCTACCTTTTGCGTCCCATCGGACGATGTTCAACGGGCTCTTCGCCGGAGTATCGTGTCGCAATGGCACAGTGCGTGGTTTTCAATGTACAACAATAAATTGAGAACTGTAAAACCGATCCCGACCGCTTGGAGGACCTCCTTACGCCCCTCTCGGCGAGAGGTCATCCTGGCCCGGTTGCGGATCGGTCACTGCCGTTTCAACCACCGTCACTTGCTCTCTGCCGACCCTGCACCGGTGTGCTCCTGCGGTGAACTGCTGACAGTGCGACATGTTTTATTGACTTGTGTTAATTTTAATCATCTCCGTGTAGCCCTTCACTTGCCGTCTACTCTGGAGGAAATTTTAGCTGATGACACACGAGCAGCTGCTCGAGTTTTGCGTTTTATCAACTTGGCCAACTTATCAACGGATATTTAACCCTTTTAATTGTCTTTTATCTTTCGTTTTTAGCCTCTTGTTGATGTTCTGACAGTCACCTTTTTTCTTTGAGATCATAGCGAATCTGTGTTCTTGGCTGGGCGCTAATGACCATAGAAGTTGTGCGCCCTAAAAAAAAAAGAGACCTTTTACTTCTCGTCAGGATGTTGATTGTATCGTAAATTTCGGTGTAATTCCAGGTTTAACTGCGAAGTAACAACGCAGACTACTTAGCATTGCTACGTGTATGCATCTAGTGACTCGGCCAAATTTAAGTTCGCGCTGCGAAATTGGGTACGCCGCACATTCCCAACTAGCTAGGTGTATAGTCCAACCGCACTGAAGAATAAAATGTTTGTAGCTTATGGGACTTAACTAAGAGATCATCAGTCCCTAAACTTACAAACTAGCTAACACTAAGGACGGCACAAATATCCATGCCCGAGGGGAATTCTAACCCCCGACCGTAGTGGCCGTGCAGACCGTGACTGACACGCCTCAGTCCCCTCGGTCACCGCGGCCGGCACACTGGAGAATAGGAAGTACTTAGTATGCTCAAGAATCAGGGCATTGAAACTACCATCATGTGACTCCACTACTTCGGCAACAAAGAGCTCACCTCGGGGTGGAAGAGATCCATTTGTGGTTGTCGCCGTCGCCGTGGGGTACCGTGGCTACGAGACGAGGCACGATGTTGAAAGGAGGCCATGAGCGTCATATCTGCTTCCGGAGCTCAGCTTATCCGCAGCGCGCGAGGGACGAGATTGTCGCAGTGTTAGAATGGCATCATAACCACGCGTAGGCGCCCACTGTTAGTGCCTGGTACCCGTTCTGTCAATGGCCGTTTCTCATCCTGAATAAAATCTATTTTCACCGCACGTCGCGGTGATGTTGAGCAATCGTAAGATAGCCTGTATTTTTTGTATACTCAAATACATGACTAAACTTCCATCGCTTACCTGATAGTCTAAAGAAAAGTCCCATATCAGATTTATCAAATGCCTTTTGTACTGGTTTATTTGTCGCCCTTTCCTGAAGCGAATTATTGAAGGAATTCAAGCTAATATCAGGAAAGTTATAGCAACCTTGTTAGCGCGACCAGTATGAATCTACTTTTCGCGTATTTGTACTGCATCCGGTGCTTGGGAAAAACAGGTTTGCCGTAAGCAGCAAAGCTGCTGCATTACCATGTTTGCTCCAACTGCATAAGTAAACAGTTGGCTTTCCTGACTGATTGTCCTGTATGGTTTTGTCTGATTGCTGTAATACTTTAAATCTGTCCTGTTAAAATTTATAACGCACACATCACGTACACCACACGAATAAATTATTTAGCCCGAACCATGAACCATAGTAAAACTTTGAAATCTGTGAAATCGATGTCAATAGAGAGATCGGCCGATGATTGGCAAACATGTATCTAAATTTACTATTTTCATATTGTTTTAAGAGTGTCACGCTTAATGATAGTAAAATCTTGAAGAGACATTTTTACATACTCCAATAAATTTCTTCAAATGTAATTCAGTAGTTTGACATAAAATCTTTGGAAGGACGTATGTGTGTAATTCTTAGCTATCAAACTCCTTTCTTCAATGCGGAGGCACTCGTAGTCCCTTCCTCTTACGGGAATCAATTTGCAAAAACCGCAATTTTGAGTAATAGAGGACAGGTTGAAGTGAAAAACTTGGATCTGACGGCAGGTAGGCTTGAGTAGTCCGTGCAATTTGGTGATCGCTCGTCCCCCAGTGGTGTAGAAGTCAGCGCCTAGAAATCAGGAAACTGGGTTTAGAATCCCGGTTGAGTACACATTTTCAGGTTTGCCCATTCGCATTTAATGCCATACATTCCATGAATATGAATACATATTAACTGCAGGATCAAAAGTAGCGTCTTCTTTAGGAGCTTATAAAATGGGAATATTGCCGGGAATATTTCTTTGGCCCGGGGAGATTGTAAAAATTGGAAATTTATGAAAATTTTAGATTTTGAAAGTTCTGCCACTTATTAACAGTTAAATAACCTTATAACTAGGTTACCTAAGTAAATACATAAACTTTAATCCAAGATTTATCATTCACTGATTAATTTATTTGCAAAGTCCATGCAGAAAATCATTTACTTTAAGTTTAGTGGGGGAAAAATTAAAATGTTCGCTAGGGCTACAATTTTTCGACAAGTTGAAACCCCATATTTCTCTGAATGAAACCTAAACTTAACAAAATATTTTTCTGGTGCCATAATTCTCAACCCACCATCACCTGTAGCAATTTTCAATTTTTCCAAATGAATGGCTAGAGGTGTTTTACTTTCAGAATTCAAAGACTACTCAATTACTGCGATGAATTTTTTATAAAAATTTATTTTCTAAAATATCAATTTCAGTTTTAGAATCTTTAACCTGTTTTACAATGTTCTATGTTGATAAAATCAGTCTTATTTTAAAGTAAATCATAAATCTCTGCCGGTTTATTTGCATAATTTTCCCCCGAAATGCGATTTTCTTTGACTGTTTACAAATTTCGCGCTAGTTTATTTTAAACTTCATAGCCTAAAATCACTCAAATCGACAGGAAACTCAACAAATCGAATAAACAAACCTCCCTGTGTATTTTAGTATTCAGTAACTACTCACTAGATGCCATATCAATATTACAACGGTTTTTCTAAAGGTTGATTATTTCGAGGTTGGCAATCCTAGGAAATATGGTTCTAGGGCTAATTTTTTAATATTTAAAATATTGAAAAGCGAAAGTGTTTTATTTCAACAAGGAGTTTAAGTCCAGATCCATATAAAACTAAACCAATCCAAAGAGTGTTAGTGTTTGATTTAATAACACAATTACCAAATTGATCTATTAATTTGAGCGATTTCGTTTTTATAATTAAAAATTCCCTAGAAATTTGTTTAATTATAATTTTTTCTTAAAGTATCAGTTTTTGTGTTTAACTCTATAGTTACTGCCTTAAAACGTATTGAGCTATCTGGCTAATTATTCCAAAATTCCTGGGATTTTGTGAATTTTGGGAATATTGTCGGCGATATTCCCTGGGAATATCTCCTCGATTTTAAATTCCCGGAAATTTCACAACAGTGGGTCCAGCAGTAGTTGACCTCACTGGTTAGCGCCGAAACGTGACTGCAGGGAGAGACGGCGGACACCAACAGTAGTGTTGTGCTTACTACTCGAATACGTCGGACAAGGGCAGTAATTGCTTCAGCTTTATCTGTGTGTGGGCCGTATGGGTCAGTTGCCGTCATCGGAAGACTGCCGCTACTCGCGTCTGTATTTAGAACGGCGCGCGAGATGAGTAGCCGGATGTAGCAACGTCGGCCGCTTCCTGTTTTCTGGCGGTGCGCCAGCTGCCAGCTGTGATAAGCAGTTTGTCCACCTCTGCGAGAGCCGCCTTTCTCTCAACTTTTTATCTAGTTATTCGCCTGGGATTGGAATGTCCTCAATAAATTCCTGTTATTTTTTGTTCCATATGTTCTGTCATATTGACGTTGCTCTTCGTTAAAGCATTTGCACATCAGCTACCTCAAATTGATATAAACTGAATGTCTTAAGTAGGCACCCCCCACTTTTAATTACATCTTGGTATAGTACGTAAATAATTACAAAAGTTTCATTTGGAATAATTTTTTCGCTTTGTCATAAATGGCGTTGTAATATCACTGATTTATAAAAACACTCGATATCAGTTTGTTATAATTAATCACTTTAATTAGTTATAACAAGCTTGTCCAGTTATAATAACGCAGAAAAAATCTTGTTAAAATGGAACGTTTAACCATTACAGAAAAGTTTGTTTTTATTTGTGGCTATTGTGATCAAAATGCCGAACCAGCTTGTGCTATGTAGTAATCTTGATCGTTAACTTGAAAAACATTATCAAAGTAACATTTTTAGTTCCTTTTGTCCTTTTTTTCCTACAGTTGCTACATTATAATATTATAGTGTAAGTATTTATCTGTCTATGCAACTGATTTAATAAAATATTTTATTGCCATATGCATTTCGTCTTTATTTGGAAGGCATCATCAGTGGCCTGTAATATATACATGATAATGTTCTACAATATGTTATATTTACATTTCTAAGTATTTTTAGGTTAAGAACAGTTCTGAGGCGTTATTTTGGAATAGTATTGATATCTGGATGTTGTACTTACAATATTTCATGGATATAGCTTCACATCTGGTGCTCATTGGTTGCTTCCAGCTGTTCTGCTTCAATTCTGTGCATTTTGCTGTTTTTCTTGTTTTCTTGTTGGAACAAGAAAAACAGCAAAATGCACAGAATTGAAGCAGAACAGCTGGAAGCAACCAATGAGCACCAGATGTGAAGCTATATCCATGAAATATTGTAAGTACAACATCCAGATATCAATACTATACCAAAATAACGCATCAGAACTGTTCATAACCTAAAAATACTGAGAAATGTAATTATAAAATATTGTAGAACATTATCATTATATATTACAGGCCACTGATGATGCCTTCCAAATAAAGGCGAAATGCATATGACAATAAAATATTTTATTAAATCAGTTGCATAGACGGATAACTGAAATACCTACACTGTAATATTATCAAAGTGTCCAGACCTTTCGTCAGATAGTGAATTTGTTAAAAGAAACCGAAAGTCTTCAGTCAAGAGACAGTAACAAAGAACTGCAACAAATGATCCCAAAATAAGGGTGCGCAGAGTTTTCAGTGCTAAGAGACTAGCAACACTGCCTGAAATCTCAGAAATCAATGTGGAACATATGGGTGTTTTTTCTAATTTTGCAAGAATATTACAGCGCCAGTTATCTCGCCGGCCGCGGTGGCCGAGGGGACTGAGGTGCACCAGTCACGGTCTGCACGGCCACTACGGTCAGGGGTTCGAATCCCCCCTCGGGCATGGATATTTGTGCCGTCCTTAGTTGTAAGTAGTTCATAAGTAGTTTGTAAGTTTAGAGACTGATGACCCCGTAGTTAAGTCCCATAAGCTATACAAACATGTGAGCATTTTCGCCAGTTATCTCACAGTGAAAGAGGTAGCAAGCAAACAGCTGGTTAGCTGCCTCACACACTTTCGTGCGTTATTGTAGTTTTTAGTTAGATAGTAATTCGGTGGAATAACATGGCGTGAAATCGTGTTAGCAACACAAAAATCTGGTTCTATTACTAAAAATCTGCGAACGGCTGGTTTTCGTTAATTCAGTAGAGGGTGTCAAATGTACGTTATTTTTGCAAATATGTCTCAAAACGATAAGAGATTGGGGGGGGGGAGAAATTAGGGAGCTAAGTCGTAGAGAATTTTTTCCTCTACAAATTCGTTTATTCAATTTTCGCGTCAGATGACCGGTTTATTTGCAATTAAAATAACATTACAAACGGCTTTTGTTGGTATTGCTAACGTATTTCTTGTCCGAAATATTTCAAAAAGCGAGGTTCTGGTCTCTGGTTGCCAATAATTGTCTGTAAAATTTGGTGCCGATCGGTTGAAGGGTTCGACCTAAAGTGTGGGAACACTTTACGGCCAGACAGACATCGTCAAATCGCCGTTATTTTTGCAAATATCTCTGCAACGATGCGAGATATGAAAAAAAAACATAATAGAGCAAAGTTGTAGAGATTTTTCTCCTCTACAAATTTTATTTAGTTTCCGTGTCAGATGCATGGTTAAGCCGTTATTTTCATTTAAATTTCGAGCTGTCAAAAGACGATCGCAAAGGCCCAGTTTTAGTGTTACTACCGTAACCTAAAGTGGGCCAAAAGTTGTCTGGATACTTTTGATCACTTAGTGTAGCGCAGCGGAGTCGGCTTTCTGTATAGCCCCATATTCTGTGACCACTATTAGTCGGTGTGTGTTTCCTTTCCGTCTTGGCTGTTGGCCACGTTTATCGGGCCTGCAGGAGATTGCCGGGCACGCTTTAGTGACCGTTTTCATTAACCGGAGATTCGTGCTTGACCGGCCTCGCGGGCAGTCCACCGCTAATGAGAGGGCAAGGCGGTTCCACGTGAGCGGCTTAACCGCCGGCCGTGTCAAACCGCCGTGGCCTTTGATGTCGCCATTCGTGTAGCGGATTACAGGCCCCCCGCTTCTCAGAGCCCGTGCTAAGGTTTTGCGTAAACCGGCTTTGTCCCCGGTGTACTCGGTGGCTCAATAGTGTTGACGTACAATTAAGGCAGCGAGGTTGATAAGTGGCACTCCCGCGAGCCAACTTGCACAGAGACCCAGCGGTGCCTCACACAGAATGCTCATGAGAGCTACAACACCAGGAATCACGTTTGATAATGGAATAAATTCCTAAACTAGTTATTTACTACTGTGACGGCTAAAATACTGAAGTCATGAAACATTTTCTTTCGTTGCAATATTTGTGAGCCACTATCGGTTGCACAGTGGTAATGCCAGACTACTAATCAAAGGTTGCTGGTTCGATCCCCGCCAGATCCTACGATTTTTATGTCACTTTCCACTCCCGTCACCTCTGGCAGTATTGCTCATGTGAAAAATACCGAGTAGCACCGTGGTTCGGAACCCACGTTAAACTGTAGGTCCCCCTATAACTGGCTGGGTAAGTCAGTTCTAAGGTCAGAGGAAGGCAACGGCATACCACCTCCAAACAGGACCATGCCTAGTAAAGCACTGAGGTGTTCAAACCAATCTTCGGATTGTTGACTGCTTTCTTATTGTAAGTTCAATGTGCCGGTAATTTTACAGTCACGAATAATCTGCCATAAGTTTTGTAACTAAGCGTTATTATCGTGTCTTGATTATTTTCAAGCTGATAAATCAGGCTTAAAATATATTCTGTCATTTTTATTATTATTATTAATCCGGCTAAGAGTCCTCTTAACCCCTACACCATCCTCAATCATGCCCGAATAATTAAAAATAACTTCGTTCCATACTTCGCGTCTCTGCATAATAAAATTGTTGTTCAATACTGAATGGGTTACAGTTTCCGATTATTTTCGTATAATCATTATTTAATTCTAACGAAAGATTTTGCAAAATACTTTGGAACGCTACTATACCTCGGACTGACAAACAATAGTGACACCCTTTGTGTTCTTGTCATTCCACACGGTTAAGTCGTCGCAGAGTTTGTTCGTGACCACTGACTTTGGTGCCTGTTTCATCACAGGTTTGAAAATGTTCAAATGTTTGTAAGTCTAAAGGACTCGACTGCTTATTGGTCCCTGACTTGCAGACTACTTTAACTAATCTCAGGACAACACATACACCCCGCCTGACGGAGGGCTCGAACCCCCGACGGCAAATGGCTGCGCGCACCGCAGCATGGCGCTTCAGTGCGCACGCCTAATCCGCCGCGGTGTCCCAGGTTTGAGTTAAATCTGACTGAATCTGTCATAAAGAAGTGTCTTCTGTTAAAATAGCTCGATGTTCCCTAGGTAGTAGAGCACTGATCCATACCGAGTTACTACAACAAATTCCAACCCAATTTTAGTAAGTTGGTCTTGTACATTCAGAGGACAGGAACGCGCTCATAATATAAAACGATTTGTTGTGCTACTGGGAGGGGAATAAAAAGTATAATCGTATTTCGAGCTGGCTTAAATTAGTGATTCAGTATCCCTTCTTGTAACGGAAGCGTTATGACCCAATGATAGTCTAAGGCGTTAGAATTATGTAGTGATATTTTCCCTTGCGGTGCGTTTACGCTACGTGAGACTTGGGTCGTGAAATTGTTGCGCCGGGCTGTTTACATAGATATTTGACCCCAGGAAAACACGAAGTACGCAGGCGTTAGACATACCTGGCACGGGTCGTCGGTATCAACCAGGTGAGATCACGAGTTCCCACGCGTGCCCAATTTAACGCGCGATTTACGATGAACTGTATAATGCCCGTGTAAACTGCAACACGCACATAACGAGACCTCCAGCGCTCTAGCGCACGCCGTTATTTGCTCTTGGTAATCTTCAGTATGCCGTATTGGGGTGAATTCTCGTTGGGGGGGGGGGGGGGGGAGAGAGAGAGAGAGAGAGAGAGAGAGAGAGAGAGAGAGAGAGAGAGAGAGAGAGAGAGAGAGAGAGAAGGAATTGGCATAAGGGCTCGTAGAGTTGAACTGGAGGTTTTTGATACTAAGCTGAGTGATTTCTCGATGACATTCATGTAATAACCTACTATTGATGTTTTTATTTGCTTACTGTGGATCAAGAGCTGTTGCGTGTTAATTTTTGGAAGTTTCTTTGGTTATGGATCAAGTTTGACTTTACTGCGAAGTCGATTGCAGTGGATGTGAACAAAAAGGCCGCAATGAATCGACTTAACATGGAAATGCTAGTAAATAATTTGTGTTTAGTTAGAACATTAAGTGGAGTACAACATAAAACGTAAGACATAGTATTGTAACATATTGTACTAGTATCTAGTTTATTGGAACGGATGTCAAGGTTCCTCATCCCCTTCGCGCTGTAATGATTATGGAATTTGCGCTGATCCGGAAGTTCCACGTGGATTTATTTATATATGTTAAATCTAAAAGGGTGCAAAGAGGAGGAAATACTCTCCCCATCCCTGTCGCTCTAGCTGATTTTCTACTTGACGATGTCCAGTTTTACCTCTGTTATACTATCAGATTCATGAATAATTCAGATGGTTCAAATTCAAATGTTCATATGTTTGCAAATCTAATGGTCTTAATTGCTGCGGTTATCAGTCCCTAGGCTTACAAACTACTTAAACTAACAACCCCCCCCCCCCCCCCACACACACACACACACACTTGCTCGAGGAAGTACTCGTACCTCAGACGGCAAGCAACCGCGCGCAAGGAGCCTTAGAGCGCTCGGCCACACCACGTCAGCAATTCAAATGGTCGTCAGTGATTTCTTTGCTTTTTAACCTTTAACAGGAATCGTAATTTGGACGAACATAGCTGGAATCGCGGGTCGATATGGACCCTTGAATTAAAAATGCACAATTCCTATAAAAGGTATAATTAATTAATATGTAAATGCACAATGACTGTATTAAAGTAAGTTTTATTTGAAAGACGAATCTACTTGTATTGCCCAAAAATTTTAAATTGCGCTATTTATTTATTTATTTATTTATTTATTTTTTTTTAGTCGTAGGTCTCACATTCAGGGAAAATTTGTAATACCTTACTCTCGAATGCTGTAGGATTAAAAATAACTTGAATTAAAAAAAACCTACATATACTGTGGGGTTTCTCATAATTTACTCTTACCATAAACATGAGCTCTTTATGCCACCAATGAGAAACAGAAATGACAACGAAACATGAAAGTATCCAAATGTTATCTGTATATCAGTACCGAAAATAAGAATGCCAAATGTTACACAACACATTTTCAACATGACATTTATAGATTTAAAGCATCTGACGCATTTCTGTAATTGTTTGCTGCCAGTTTTAGGACCACATAAATATCTTCTTCTCTTCCTTGAGCCACTTTGGTCAATTTTCTTGTAGGTTGAAAATCGCTCAAAGATTCTGTGTCTGAGAGATTTGTCTAATAATAGTTCAAATATTTCTTTTTCAGTAAGACCCCACTGCATTGTGGCAATAAAGTGCCTGAAACATCACAAAACAAGCCAGTATATACTGACTGAAAAAATCCCGTATCTGGAATCGCGCGTCAGATTGGACCCAGCGATGACACTTCCGTCAACTTCCAATGAATTTCAAAGGGAGAGCTCCCGGTCTCTGGTGCACCTCACGATGTACTGAGATTAGACTGATACGCGAAAACTGAAACTGTGCGCGTTTCGATTGTTAGACTCCTTTGTTGTTGTCGGCGGGTCCAAATTGACCCACAATTTCGGTTTTAAGGGTTAATATAGAACAGATTGCCCCTTAACTACCAGTTGTTCTCAGACTTCTGGTGTTCGTAGTTGCTTTATCTTTTGGCGCTGTAGCGATCATTCGCGTCCACACGGAACACGAGAGGGTTTTGAACTGACGACACTCCAGGTTTAGTCGCCCGTTCTCTCGCCCGCTTCTCCACACTAATAGTGCTTACTTGCGGTACTCCCGAATGCAGGGTGTACTCCTGAAGAACGCGTCTCTAAACTTCACTACTATTCTTCTCCGTCGTCGTCGTCACGGTTCTGTTGGCGTTCAGCCATGAGCGCAGATCTACCCCTTCGGTCGTGCGCTTAAAACAAACGTGATAGGACTCTTAGTACTGTAATACCTGTTATTAGCCCCCGTGTCGAGTCGGGAGAACGCCTCGGAGGAAATCCGGGGACTGTTTCCAGTTACCGAGTCGATGGAGTGTCCGGTTATCTAACGCCCCGCCCCGTCGTAATAAAAGCGAGAGGGGAGGAGAGGAAGCGGCTTTCACCGCGCTTTCCGGCCGGCGTAACGTGCCTGCGTAACGTAACGGAACGCAGCCGCAGCCCACAGGCTCAGCTTTCACTGCATCTCCCCAGCCGCGACACCTAGTTAGCCCCGGCTTGCCCTCGCCTCGCCTCACCCACGCTTCCCACTTTCCCCCTGTACACTTCACGCGACATCTGCTAATGCCCAGTTTACACGACGTTTTAAAGTTCTCAAGACTGTCTGCTCCAAGCGTACTAACGACGTATGGTCATGCAGGCTTGGTTGCATTCTTACCATAAACTTCCGTCTACACGTGGTATTAGCACTCAGCGGCGCCTCTGTGTAAATTAGGCCGTACATTTTGTAACCCCCCCCCCCAGGGCTCTCGGGTCTTTCGTATGTGCTTGGCGAGTACGGGGCTCCAAGCTAATGCGGTCTTTCCTTCTTTCTTTCGTTCCTTCCTTCTTTCTTTCGTTCCTTCCTTCTTTCTTTCGTTCCTTCCTTCTTTCTTTCTTTCTTTCTTTCTTTCGTTCCTTCCTTCTTTCTTTCTTTCGTTCCTTCCTTCTTTCTTTCGTTCCTTCCTTCTTTCTTTCTTTCGTTCCTTCCTTCTTTCTTTCTTTCGTTCCTTCCTTCTTTCTTTCTTTCGTTCCTTCCTTCTTTCTTTCTTTCGTTCCTTCCTTCTTTCTTTCTTTCGTTCCTTCCTTCTTTCTTTCTTTCGTTCCTTCCTTCTTTCTTTCTTTCGTTCCTTCCTTCTTTCTTTCTTTCGTTCCTTCCTTCTTTCTTTCTTTCGTTCCTTCCTTCTTTCTTTCTTTCGTTCCTTCCTTCTTTCTTTCTTTCGTTCCTTCCTTCTTTCTTTCTTTCGTTCCTTCCTTCTTTCTTTCTTTCGTTCCTTCCTTCTTTCTTTCTTTCGTTCCTTCCTTCTTTCTTTCTTTCGTTCCTTCCTTCTTTCTTTCTTTCGTTCCTTCCTTCTTTCTTTCTTTCGTTCCTTCCTTCTTCCTTCCTTCTTTCTTTCTTTCGTTCCTTCCTTCTTCCTTCCTTCTTTCTTTCTTTCGTTCCTTCCTTCCTTCCTTCTTTCTTTCTTTCGTTCCTTCCTTCCTTCCTTCTTTCTTTCTTTCGTTCCTTCCTTCTTTCTTTCTTTCGTTCCTTCCTTCTTTCTTTCTTTCGTTCCTTCCTTCTTTCTTTCTTTCGTTCCTTCCTTCTTTCTTTCTTTCGTTCCTTCTTTCTTTCTTTCGTTCCTTCTTTCTTTCTTTCGTTCCTTCTTTCTTTCTTTCGTTCCTTCTTTCTTTCTTTCGTTCCTTCTTTCTTTCTTTCGTTCCTTCTTTCTTTCTTTCGTTCCTTCTTTCTTTCTTTCGTTCCTTCTTTCTTTCTTTCGTTCCTTCCTTCTTTCTTTCGTTCCTTCCTTCTTTCTTTCGTTCCTTCCTTCTTTCTTTCGTTCCTTCCTTCTTTCTTTCGTTCCTTCCTTCTTTCTTTCGTTCCTTCCTTCTTTCTTTCTTTCGTTCCTTCTTTCTTTCTTTCGTTCCTTCTTTCTTTCTTTCGTTCCTTCTTTCTTTCTTTCGTTCCTTCTTTCTTTCTTTCGTTCCTTCTTTCTTTCTTTCGTTCCTTCTTTCTTTCTTTCTTTCGTTCCTTCTTTCTTTCTTTCTTTCGTTCCTTCTTTCTTTCTTTCTTTCGTTCCTTCTTTCTTTCTTTCTTTCGTTCCTTCTTTCTTTCTTTCTTTCGTTCCTTCTTTCTTTCTTTCTTTCGTTCCTTCTTTCTTTCTTTCTTTCGTTCCTTCTTTCTTTCTTTCTTTCGTTCCTTCTTTCTTTCTTTCTTTCGTTCCTTCTTTCTTTCTTTCTTTCGTTCCTTCTTTCTTTCTTTCTTTCGTTCCTTCTTTCTTTCTTTCTTTCGTTCCTTCTTTCTTTCTTTCTTTCTTTCGTTCCTTCTTTCTTTCTTTCTTTCTTTCGTTCCTTCTTTCTTTCTTTCTTTCTTTCGTTCCTTCTTTCTTTCTTTCTTTCTTTCTTTCTTTCTTTCGTTCCTTCTTTCTTTCTTTCTTTCTTTCGTTCCTTCTTTCTTTCTTTCTTTCTTTCGTTCCTTCTTTCTTTCTTTCTTTCTTTCGTTCCTTCTTTCTTTCTTTCTTTCTTTCGTTCCTTCTTTCTTTCTTTCTTTCTTTCGTTCCTTCTTTCTTTCTTTCTTTCTTTCGTTCCTTCTTTCTTTCTTTCTTTCTTTCGTTCCTTCTTTCTTTCTTTCTTTCTTTCGTTCCTTCTTTCTTTCTTTCTTTCTTTCGTTCCTTCTTATCCTCACTCCTTCCCCTCTCCACCGGGGACCGATAACCATAGCAATTTGATCCCATATCCCACCAACCAACCAACGTTTTTATACGCGAATTGTTTACTTTTGAGTAGCTGCTATTATTCAACTTGTAAAACTCTCACTGTCGGTTGCAGGAACTATGGCAACATAATTCGTCTTCGCAGTTGTGTTACAAAGATTGCCAGAGTCCTTGTTTGAGAAGGGACGAAGAATATGTACTGCATGCTAATTAAGGAACTCGTGCCGAGGACCCCAATTAGTTCAGAAATATTTCACGATGGGAGTTGACTCTTTTACCAAGTTACTTTCGCTCGTCCTAGGACAATAATAGTTATTTGGGTAGCAAAATAACTTCTGATGGTCGAAGTAAAGAAGATATAAAATCAGAATGCCTGTGGGAAGAAAAGCATTTCGAAGAAGCGAAGAGGGGAAACTTGTTAACAACCAGTATTGGTTTAAATGCTACGAAGTCATGTAGTACGGAGTGTAACATTGTATGGGAGTGAAACGTGGACGGTAGGGAGTTCAGACAAAAAGATGATAGCTTTTTAAATGTGCTACAGACGAATGATTAGATCACGTAACTAATGAGGTGGCGCTCAACAGAATTGGGGAGAAAAGAAGCTTCTGGCATATCCTGACTAAGAGAAGGGATAGGTTGGTGGGACACATTCTGAGATATCAAGAAATCGTCAACTTAGCGTTAGAAGGAAGTGTGTAGAGGTAAAAATCGTAGACGAAATACAGTAAACAGATTTAAAAGGATGTAGGTTGCCGTTCTTATTAACAGTTGAAGAGGATTGCACAGGACAGGGTAGCCTTGAGAGCTTAATAGTACACCTATCCTTTTTTCCTTTTTTAAATTAGGAAACGGATTTCTTAACGACAAGAAAAATGTTCAGATGTTTGTAAATCTTTGGGACTTAACTGTTTGTTATTAGTCCCTAGCTTACAAACTACTTACACTAAACTACCCTAAGGATAACACAAACATCCGTGCCCGAGGGGGACTCAAACCCCCGACGGCGAACGGCCGCCCGCACCGCAACACGGCGTCTCGGTGCGCACGGCTATTTCGCCACGGCGCTTAACGACACACAATTTTTTTCCCGCAGTTATATTTTGAAGATAGGACATTTTCCTCTACAACATTGTTTCCCAATTAAGTAATTTGTTTTTCACTAGTTTTCTCATCTCAACCCCCCAACTTCTCTTCCGACTAAATTTGCGACTTACCCCAACACCACCTAGAAGACGAGGCCTTACAACAGGCCATGCCTACGTCACACTTAGAGGCCGCGGCCGCCATCTGATTGGCTGACCGCTGCGCGGCGGTGGGCGTGCCCCAGCGGCCAGCCAGTGAGGTGGCGGCCGGGGCCTCTAAGTGTGACGTAGGCACGGCCTGTTGTAAGGCCTCGTCTTCTAGGTGGTGTTGCTTACCCCCTCCCAACGATGCAAGGAGACGGCGAAAAGGACACGTGGATCGTATTCAAAGTTAAAATGTAGGTCCCCTTTCCCCTATTGGATAACTGGGGTAGGTTAGGTACACGAAAGTGCCGAAGTGGCGTCCAGGTCGAAGACTTGCACCAGGCCACTGAGCTACATGAAATATTTTGTTTCATGTGCGAATAGTGTGTTTTAAGTACATCTCAGAAGTTCATTTGTGATGAGGTAGGTCGCCATTGGAACTCCTTAGTTAATTGTAGGTAGCGATCAAGGTTAATACTTACTTCATAAGTATTTTAAGGTTGTCGACTACTCGTATCCCACAACGAACCATAGGTCATCTTTATGCACGTCTCTTCCGATTCCTTAGACGCTTTCTGAAAATTAGACATTCAGAAGTTACGTATTCATGGGCTCCTTGTTCAGATGTAACTCTAAACTCTGTATACACTAAATATTCGCCTCTTATCTTTAGTAAATTCTGTTGGAATCTTAGATCCTTATTTGCTGTTAATTAAAAATTGCGTATTGAATTAAGTTTGACTTTCAACCTAACCTTTTTTGAATAACAGAAATATTGTGAATATCTTCATTTCGTAACTTCAGTCATATGATGTAATTTCAGATAACTTTGTAGAAAAGGTTGCATCCATGTTCATAGTAATAAAATAGTATATACTTTGCAAATTATGTATATTAGCGTTCCGGTATAGAAGCATCTGCGTTAAAAATATCATTTAAGTAACAGTCGTCTGTGATAAAATCAGTGCATTCCTTGCCACGTACTTTCCAAATGTCCAAGTGTAGTTGCATCAAAATTTTGGTGGTTTCTCTCCTGTTGAAAATTTCTGCAGATGTCCGCCATACATGTTAATTCATGATATTTCGTCGGTAGGAATGTAGTTTCTGAAGTCTCCGTATATAAGTGAGGGAGCTTCGTCTCGGCCGACGATAGCCCAATTGATTCGAAGGAGCTGCGTTCTCAAATGAATGTTACTCTCCTGACAGCGTGACAGCAACCATCCGTTACAATTAAAAGTGATTAGCTCGGGTAAGTTAACAGCACAAGGGGTTGGAAGCCGACCTCGATGCGTGCTTCTGAACGTCACAAGATGCTCTGAGAAGGCATTTTCGTAATATTTGCTTTAACAACAGTTTTCTTTGTTTTCCGGTAGATACAGTTGCACCAGATGCAATGTATCCGTAAAATTCGATTAAAGGGGTAATTGACGGTTATTTGCGATTGTAGGGATTTTGTATCATCACTCGTTAGACTGATACCATTCTTTGTATCATTTCATATGTAGCGCAGTTAAAAGGTGCTCCCCCACCTTTAGAATCACTTACACACGCTAGGGCATCCTTTATGGGATAGTTTCTGTAATTATGATAGAGATGCAACATAGTTTAAATATCATTTCTTTTGCTTAGGACCGAACTGAAAAATTATTTTTTGCAGTCTGTCACGCAGTTTGTAGACTAAATGTCACATTAAAACAATGAAGTAATCACCTACCTAATCATGACACAATAGCTCCTTAATCTTCACGGCTACAGTTACATCTAGAAAATTATTCGTTATAGTTTCTCTGATGTTCACCAAAAACAGAGCAATTTCATGAAATTGTTGCATATCGACCTTCATTATTGGTAAGAATACTTGCTTTTGCGGTTTTACTGATAGACGAAATCATTTTACGATTTTGTGACAGAAATTTGAAACGTTAACATTTGGTAATCATCCCACTTCTGTATAATGGAATTTTTGCACGAGTGGAAGTATGTTTACGATAATTGATAACTCATTGACGTGTGTGTGTAATTAAAAAGTGATAGCAGTGCCCATAGCTCCAACACTAGGGAAAAATATTATTTACAGTATTCAAGGTTAAATCTAACTTTGACACAGAAAGGGGTGAATTATGCTGCCACGAAAGTATTTTAGTAAATTACCAAACAACATCAAATGTCTGACATAGCCAACCAGCGTTTTAACACAGAGTGAATTTGTGAATGACATCCATCTATTCAGTAATGAATTTGACGTAAAATTATTTTACAAAATAATTTAGGAAAGCGTGTCATGTAATATCTCTCACTTCAGTACTACAACAATACAAAGCAATCAGCACGGTTCAGATTTCGGTCGGCAACCACCACAGAAGCACTGCTAACCAGTACTCGCTGTAAATCGCGGTGCCAACGACGCTTCTGTCTTACACGATTGTGCTTAGTCTTTTACACATTTATAAATTTTACCATTGTATTCTGTCCAAAGCAGGTGCGCTAAAAACGATTTCCACGTTTAGATGAAGCTTGTAGATCACCCATCGAAATATTGGCGACGGAAGATGATTTATTTTCTACAACTACATGGGGTACTCTGCAAATCACATTAAAGTGCCTAGCAGAGGGTTCACCGAACCACCGTTATACTATTTATCTCCCATTCCATTCTCGAACAGCGCGCGGAAAGAAAGAACACCTGAATCTTTTCGTCCGAGCTCTGATTTCTCGTATTTTATTCTGATGATCATTTCTACCTATGTAAGTGGGAGTAAACAATTTTCGCATTCGGAGGAGAATGTTGGCGTTTGGAGTTTCGTAAGTAGCCTGCGCCGCGGCGATAAACGCCGTTGTTGTAATGATTCCCATCCCAGATCCTGTATCATTTCCGTAAGGCTGTCTCACCTGTATCGTGACAATACGAAACGAGCTGCCCTTCTTTGGACTCTTTCGATGTCCTTCGTCAAAGCCACCTGTTAAGGTCCCCATATTGGGTAGCAATATTCAAAAAATGGACGGACAAGCGTAGTGTATGCAGTTTCTTTCGTAGTTCTGTTGCATCTTTTAAGGGTCTTGCCAATAAAACGCAGTCTCTCGTTCGCCATTCTCACGACATTATCTACGTGTTCTTTCCAATTTAAGTCCGAAGTAATAGTAATTCCTGGGTATTTTGTGGAGTTTTCTATCTTCACTATTATCTTGTAAACAAAGTTTAACGGATTTCTTTTCGTTCTCATGTGGACTTCACACTTCTCATTATTTAGAGTCAATTGCCAATTTTTACACCACAGTGATATCTTCTTCAGATCGTTCTGCCGATGGTTTTGATCTTCAGATGTTTTTACTAGATAGTAAATGACGGCGTCATCTGCAAACAACCTAAGAGAGCTACTTAGATTTTTCCGAAATCGTTTATGTAAATAAGGAACAACAGAGGACCGATAACACTACCCTGTGGAACGCCCGATATCATCTCTGTTTTAGTCAATGCTTTACCATCGATTACTACAAACTGTCTCCTCTGACAGGAAATGTCCTATCCAGTCGCAAATTTGGGTCGATATACCATAACCACACAATTTTATTAAAATTCGTTTGTGAGGTACGGTGTCAAAAGCCTTCTGTAAATCAAGAAATATGGAATCAATTTGCGAACCCTTGTCGATAGCACCCATTACTTCGTGTGAGCTAGTTCTTTCGCATGAAAGATATTTTCTAAATCCTTGTTGACCTTTTCATATTAATATCGGAACTTTGAGAGAAGTGAAAAACCTCTCCTCTTGCAAATTCTTTCTCCTTCGACAAACTGCAAAAGTTCCAGAATAGCATCGAATTAAACGAGATTGTAAAGTGCGGCTAATATTGTGGTAAAACGGTATAGTCTGGTTCTGTAGACTAAATAGTCTTATTACTTTACGTGAAGTACAAAACTGTTGACATGCGTGCTGTTTACGTTGGATTGCGCATTAAACAAACAGCACGTCGGCAGTACCACAAAGAATCGCGAACGGACCGCTGTTGCTATCTGAAACGTGCAGGAAAGAAATGTTTGCAGCGTCATACAGCAGATGGTATCGTGCATCATGTTGGTGAAGTCGTAGCACATCCATTCGCTATATGCGCATGCATAAAACAGTAGCTGGTAACCACTGCCTTGTTGGCTGCCTCTGGACCCAGGTTGTACGTGGAAAAAGCGATAAGAAGTAGGCCGGACACAAGGTTAGAATCTCTGGAGATGCCCTAATACTGAAACAGTGAAGCCAGCAAAATGGGCACTTTGACACTTCCAGAATGAAACTTTCACTCTGCAGCGGAGTGTGCGCTGATATGAAACTTCCTGGCAGATTAAAATTGTGTGCCGGAACCGGGACCCGAACCTCCTTTGCCTTTCGCGGGCAAGCGCACTACCGACTGTGCTATCCCCAGGCAAAGGTCCCAGGTTCGGGTCCCGGTTCCGGCACACAATTTTAATCTGCCAGGAAGTTTCACTCTGACATTTGTTTGTGCCCGAAAAATTTGTCGTTGTGCATGTGTATAGTAGTTCCAGTCGTTGAAATATAAATCATATCTAAGTAAATACTCAGACGTGACTGTCGATTTAGTGAGTTTACATAAAGAGGGCAATACCACAGATTTTTAAGCGGGAAATCTTTGTTTTCAAATTCAAATGTTTGTAGAACTTACGGTACTTAACTACGGGGTCATCAGTCCCTAAGCTTACAAACTACTTATGAACTAGCTAAGACTAAGAACGGCACAAATATCCATGCCCGAGGGGGGATTCGAACCCCCGACCGTAGTGGCCGTGCAGACTGTGACTAGAGCGCCTCAGTACCCTCGGCCACTGCGGCCGGCAATCTTTGTTTTGGGCACAAAAGTATGGCCCACTTGGCTTCAGCTAATCCTGTTCACAGCATAGATAGTGCCACCTCCCTTTATTCTAACCTTCTTGCGACACAATCTGCAAGTACAGTTACGTACATAAAAGGATTCGTTGGGTTAAGACCGTCCAAGGCTCTTGTGGCCATCTTCTTTGGAGTAGAGATGGGTGTCGAAGCTGAGGCAATGTTTTTAAAGTCCATAACACGATAAAGAGAATCGCGAAGAGATCTTGGATACATATGTCTCAGTAGGTGTCGTCTCGAAAGGTGACCAATGTAGCAACTGTCATATTGTACCGCGCGGTCGTATATTAAAACGCACAGAAACGCTATTATGTGGTTACCTTAAGTTTGTTTGTGAGAGTGAAGACAGAAGGCAGTAGAATTCGTCTTGGCAGAGGCTACAGTTTTCGGTGCAAGTAGTTGGGATGACGGTGTACGTCTCGCAGAGCTAAGTTTACCTCCCATATGGTTATCTGGTGAAGCCGTTGTTACTGTGAGACGGCGGCAAAGCTGCGCGCCGGTGCTGAGCCTCTTGGCTGCTCCTCCTCTGAGGCCGAACCGGATGTCCCTGCGGAGGTTCAAGGACTCCGCCATTAAGGATATCCGGCCTCCGCCTCCGCAGCCCTGCCGACGAAATTCCGCACACCAGCGTCTGGTTCATCACATATGAGAAAATGATACGGTACACCGTCATTTCAGTCTGTGTAGCAGGCAGGTGTACAAAGCTCTTAACACAGGTAGCATATCTCTCTCTCTCTCTCTCTCTCTCTCTCTCTCTCTCTCTCTCTCTCTCTCTCTCTCTCTCTCTCTCTCTCTCAGGGATGCAACATCGTTGATAAATCGTTGTTGTATCTTCCGGGTTATGAGGTCGTGGTCGAAGAAACATATCTGCTCCTGACGTTTCGTCCAGAGCTGCGCTGGACATCCTCAGAGGTACTACTGGTAGCGGTGAGTCTTGCCGGCTGACGAGTCGGGCGTCGGAGAGCGGTATAAATACTGCCCAAAAGGGGGCGTGGTCAAGTGTTCACGTGCGCAGCAGAGATAAGCCTTGTCAAAGATAAAACATAACTTTCGATAGTCGATGGTCAAAGATAAAAGCGTAACTACCTACTCTGAAGACATAGGGTTAATTTTAATAGAAAGGAAGAAACAATGAAACTTAATGACATATGGACTGTGGCTCTTCAGAGTAGATAGTTACGCTTTTATCTTTGACCATCGACTATCGAAAGTTATGTTTTATCTTTGACAAGGCTTCTCTGCTGCGCACGTGAACACTTGACCACGCCCCCTTTTGGGCAGTATTTATACCGCTCTCCGACGCCCGACTCGTCAGTCGGCAAGACTCACCGCTACCAGTAGTACCTCTGAGGATTCCAGCGCAGCTCTGGACGAAACGTCAGGAGCAGATATGTTTCTTCGACCACGACCTCATAACCCGGAAGATACAACAACGATTATTTCAGCCGGTCGTGAAAGCCTTCACTGCATGATCGTTGATAAAGACATCGATGTTCTTGGGGAAAAATATCGATGTTAAAAAAATCATCGCTCCTGAAAAACGATACATCGAAGTTTTCCGATGTTTCCATACGTTTAAGAAATACTAGGAAAAACACACTGAAATGAAGCTGTGTTGTCAGAAAGTATCTGCCTTATTTATGTTCTTTCGCTAGGCTACGAATACACAGCGAAATGGCAGATTAGAATGGAAAAATAAGTTAGGAATAAGTTTTCGCTACCTATTGCGCTGATTTTACTTGGGATTTACATAGATTTGTTCATTACATGGGAAATAACTTGTGTTTTGTGTTGACGTATTGCATTTTTCTTAGCTGTCGCCGTGGAGAAAATTAAACATTATGCATCTTTCAGTTATTGCTTAATAAGGTATTTTTAAAATGAATATTCATCAATGACGTTTATAAAATCATGTACCTTGTTGAAATGAAATATGTTATACTTGGCTTGTTGGCTTTTGTCTCGGATTTTTCGTCGACTTTTGTTTGTTTTAACTGGCGTTTTGACAGTACGATATCAGTCTGACTAGGTAACACTGTCAAAGATTCGATTCCACTGATGTTGGAGGGTGAAATTTCAGCAATGCCAGCAGCCCGTGCTGGACAAACATCAGATTAATCATCAGATTGTTCCATATTTCACTTACCTACTATTTCAAAAGTATGAAAAACAGCGACGAGCGACGACAGCAAGAGCACCACACTTGAGCTGACGCTGGCTGAGCAACTAATAAAGTAATAATGGAGTTGCCAATAATGAACGATGTCGATAGTTTTGGACTTATGTCGTCGATGCATCGGCGATAAATCGCTGTTCAAAACATCGATGTATCATTTGCATCCCTACTCGTAATACACAATGTAGGCGCAAATATGAAGGATTATGGCCATTAAAATTGCTACACCATGAAGATGACGTGTTATAGACGCGACAACGTGTTGACATGAGGAAAGTTTCCAACCGATTTCTCATACACAAACAGCAGTAGACCGGCGTTGCCTGGTGAAAAGTTGTTGTGATGCCTCGTGTAAGAAGGAGAAATGCGTAGCATCGTGTTTCCGACTGGATAAAGGTCGGATTGTAGCCTATCGCGATTGCGGTTTATCGTATCGCGACATTGCTGCTCGCGTTGTTCGCGATCCAGTGACTGTTAGTAGAATATGGAATCTGTGGGTTCGGGAGGGCAATACGGAATGCCGAGCGAGAACCCAACGAGATGACAGGCATCCGCATGGCTGTAACGGATCGTGCAGCCACGTCTCGATCCCTGAGTCAATAGATGGGAACGTTTGCTAGACAACAACCATCTGCAAGAACAGTTAGACGACGTTTGCAGCAGCATGGACTATCAGAAATATTGAGGACAGATAGGAAGATCAGATAACTAGGTATTCTGAATCTGATACGATAGGATAGTAAGCTGGATGTAAATAGTGCGAAGAGGCTTGTCCAGGATGGGCCATTGCTTTATATGCGTTGCATCTAAAAAGTACAGCGGAGCGCAACACACTTTGGCTACTTGGCCACAATTATCATTCTGCAGACTACGCGCGTTTCGTAGCAGGCTAGACTTGTAAATGGTACAGTCCAGCGGAAAAGATGTAAACACGCCAGAAAGACCCATATGCTGCTAAAACACATCTGTTCTCCGCGAAGTGTCAGAACAAGCCCCTTAGGGCTCTCGCTGAGATTGTCACCTGCGGCCGGATGGGCGTGTGTAGAGTTGTGCCTATTCCTCGGCGGTGTCACGTGACCGGCCGGCTGAGTCACCCGTTTCCCGCGCGGCCTTGGAAATGCTAATGTGGCGCCGGCTCAAGAGCACTGCCCCTGCCAGCAGGCAACTTCTCAGCTTTACTCTAAAATGTGGAGCAAAACGAGATTTCGATCTTCCAAAAGTCGTTGCTTAGATCCATTAACCTCTTCTCAAGCATTTCAGGCCTCACGAAATGAGTTGTAAACGTTTTTAGTTTCAACCGTGAACTGCCGACCATTTTCATCGTCGTCGTCTGTTGTTTTTGTTCTTGTTGCCTTCAGTCCGGGAACAGCTTCGATGCAACTGTCCACCCTGTTCTATCCCGAGAGAGCCTTTTCATTTCCTCAAGAGAACGGCAACACACGACCATTTAAATCTGTTTACTGTATTCCTCTGTTGGGCTTTATCTGCGACTTCTACCTTCCAATGCAGTGGCGTAACTAGGAGTTGGCTTGGGGGGGGTGGGGGATAGATCTGCTTGACGAGCAAAATTTTAGCGTTTTCGTAAAAACAATTTAATCGTGACGTAGCATATCACACATTGTTTTGGAGGTTTTGTTTGCTGCCAAACAAAATATGAAGTGAAATTGTAATCAAATTTCTGGAAATTTATCAAAGTTTTCCAGTATTATAGGACATTAAAATGATTATTTAAATACTAAACTCTATTTAACCAACTGTTTGACGAATGACGAAGAATGAAGGTCTCTCGGGGGGCTATGGATACCAATTCAAAAATCAAAACAATAAAATACCTCAACTTCATTATATTTCTGTAGGCAGAAGGATCTCCATGCGATAATTCTCTCAAACGATTTGCAGAAGCACTAAATTTATCCCTCCTCCCAATTCACCTTCTTATCCATTTTCTTTTATTTTTTCTTACTTTTCAGTTTTGATTTTGGTAGATTGTTCTTTTAAGGCTGTTGCGAGAAACACCCCGCAAGTATTTATTACTTCCTTCGACATTTTGACTCGACTGGTGACTGCTATATACGCTCCTGACATGGGGCGACCAACATTTGCTAGCGACCAAAAGCGCCAGCGATCGGCGTCTAAAGTAGCCCATCCTTCAACTTTTGACGCTCGCGTTTCGGAGCAGCTACTTTGTTCGTTGTCCTTGTTTACACGAAGCGAATTTAGCAGCTGCGTCCAAATTCACTAGCGACCAAATACGCTCTGAGTAATATACCCTTAAGAATGTCCCGCCAATCTACCCTTCTTTTAGTCAAGGTATGCCAAAAACTCCTTTTTCTCTCCAGTTCTAAATATCTCATTAGTTACTCGATCACCCACCTAATCTTCAGAAGTCTTCTGTAGCATCTCATTTCAAAATCATCTATACTCTCTTTACTAGGAACACTCGGCATAAATGTCCCCAGAAGAGACTTCCTTGCACTTAATTTGATGTTACGAAATTTCTCTTTGTCAAAACAGCTTTCCTTCCCATTGCCATTTTGCATTTTATATCATTTGTACGGTGACCATCGTACCGTATGTTGCTTTACTGACCAAGTAACAAACTATCATTGCAACTTTCTTTCGTTTCCTAATCTAATTCTTTCAACATCGCCTAGTTTTCTAAGACTGCATTCCATTACCCTTGCCCTGCTCTTGTTAATGTCATCTTATACGCTCCTGTCAATGTTCTGTCCATTCCGTTCAGTTCAGTGGCGTATGCGGGGGGGGGGGGGGGGGGCTGCTGTTGCGCCCCCCTCCAAAAAGACCCTCCTGGACTCTCCCCTCCCCCCCCCCCCCCCGTTAGGTCCTTTGCTGTCCCTGGCAGAATTAAAATGTCACTGACAAAACACAAATGTTTTTATTTCTGCGCCCTGAACTCTTAATTCAGTTTCCAAATTTGTCATTGCTTCCCTTCACAGCTTTCTAGATGTTACAGACATAGAACTGACACTCCTAAACTCACTACCAGAGACAGGAGACAAATAATGAAAATGGCGAAGGAAATTAAATTATTTAATCTGCGATTATATGACGCATTTAACAATATTCTGACACTGTGGTTCGCACGAGAATGGTTGAACAGGTTTTAGTGATGGCACAATGCTCGTGTTAGAGGTCTGCCACATTCACTCTGGTGAATCAGAAAAACCGTATAGAACTAGCTGATAAAGTGTAAAGTCAATAGAATTCTAGGACCACGTTCTCTGGTCGGACGAGAGCAAATTCTGCCTATATAACAGCGATGGACGTCTTAAAGCGTAGAGGCCTTCAAATATAGAATTGGATTCTAAGGATGTGGTGCTGTATAGCTTCATCTGGCGTTGTAAAACTGGTGATCATACAGAAAGATCATCTGAGAGAGCAACTTGAAACGGAATGGAAAATATAGACTGCGCTCACAAAAGGCATATACAGGCAATGCCCAAACGACTCGATGGAAATTCAAAGAAAAGGGAATAACTAAATACCAGCTGTTCTGTTATAATACTATGCCAAGTTGTAAACTATTTACTTTCGTTCTTGTAATGGAAATAAGCTTATGTTCCTTTTCATGTGTTTATATATTTGACTGATGGCGGTAGTTTTTGTACTACGTGTATTTATGTATGCTATTCTTTGAATAGCTATAAAATGATACAATTCACACATTTATTGTTCGAATACTTACGTCGGTCTATGTAGACGTAAAATTCAGCTTCACTAAAACCTACTTAGGGGGCGCAGGACCCTAACGGTTTGGTACAAGTCATACAGTCGCTTTTATAAACCACCATCTCTTCAAGTGTTTACTGTATTAAAATGAACCATAAAAATTATTTCTTAGTAAATTAATTTAATTGAATCTAGCTAATATTCATGGCTATTGCCATTAGCAAACGTTTGGAAAGCACTGTCATTGCGTTCGCTCAGCAAACTAAGAAAATCCTCATGTAATAAAAGGCCGTGTTGGTGAACACAAAGCATGTTTCCACGTATAACCCCCCCCCCCCCCCCAAAGCAAAGTAGAGCACGTCCCGTTATCAAAGGGTTTGGAATCTCATCAGAGATATGTGCCGAAGATCTCCTAAGGAGGCAAATATTACCGAAAGCGCTTGCATCGGTGAAGTCTAAACTTCCTGATTAGGGGTCTGATTTATTTTCTTTCGGAACCCAAGATTTGTTGACATGCGTGTTGACGTAGAGTAAGATGAAGTAAAAATAGTCCGGCGCGGTGCCGTCGCCTCCCTCAGTTTTGGTGCGTTTGAGCGTGGCGTCGTTCCCCCAACTGATGAGCTGTTTACCGCCCTGGCGCCGTAGGCGGGGGTTATGCAAACAGGCTGTAGGCTGGCGTCGACTGGTCGGAAGCGTCGAGGTATCGATCGCTAGACTCGCAGTGGTCGTCATGGCCCCCCTCCAGTCGATCTGCGTATAGAACAACGCATTAGATTTGCCGCTTCCACGTTTCGGATTTAGTACAGTCCTAATCAAACGTTCAAAAGCTTATTGCTTCCAATCTAAAACAGACAAAAACAAAATTTCAAGTATCCTGCTAAGAGAAAATGTAAAATTTTTGTCTTCAAAATAAGATCCGTGTATTACATAGAAACGGTGGCTAATTTCTTGCCACACGAGTGGCGGCGCGACCTGTATGAAAAAGCTAATCTTGCAAAATTTATATATTTAAAACATTCTTAGTTTTCATTCTCGTAAAAGATTGCTTTATCTGCACTTTCAAAGCATTTTTATCGCCTGACAAACTTGCAGAAAGACGCATACGTGCCATAGCGTTGCCCAGGAGTTTATCTTATAAAGCTGGTGAGACAGCCTATGAGGGCTTCTTCGGCCAGGGAAAACGTCGCTGTGACAAGGACGTTTGAGCTGGTGAAGTCAATAGCTCAAATGTTCAAATGTTTGTGGAGCTTATGGGACTCAACTACGGGGTAATCAGTCCCTAAACATTGTATTTAATATTTTATTGTTCTTAATTAGAAGCTTACTGCCATAGAAGTTAAAGCAACAAGACTGTAATGGGTCCACACCAGAGTAAAGCGGTATACTCAATTTGCTCAGTCTGCGATTCTCTCGTTGCCTTGGTGTGCCAAGGAATGAGTCTGCCAATGCTGCTGCAGAGACTGCAGCTCTGTTACCTACAGTGGCTAGTTAAGATGTTCCCTCAGATCATCTTCATACCTCACCATGTAGAATCACTTGAGTGCGCATGTTTGTCTTCCCTCCTGGAAATCAAAGCTCTCCCAATAACTTGGACCTAATCTATCCCTTCTTTGCAATATAGGACACTTTGTCACCACCATTCATTAAATTGTGACTTCACCCCCGTCTGTAGCTGATGTTTTGTACCTTTGATGATGCACAATTTTTTATTTTTCGATCTTTCAACCATTCATGTTTACACCCGTTTGCCATCTGAATTATTGAATGTTTCAGCAGGTGACATGCACTCTGTCGGTTGGATCTTTTTATCTATAGCAGTACCATAGCAAAGATAATTTGATCTCCTACTGGGATCCTCTGTGGTGTTTTTCAAAATTTTGCCTTTGCTTTTTATTCAGTAATTAGCTTTAAATTTTGCTTAGGCAAATATCAGATCAGCAGTTTTGCAGCCTAAAGCACAGAAAAGGTAATCAACTGACAAAATGCTGCAAACTTCAAAGACCATCTTAATATGGGTGTTGGGAGGGATAGTACATGTTAAATTCAGAGTTGAGCTAAACTCTGGCATATCGACAGCAGATAATTACTATGGGATTCACTTTTCACCCATTAATATACCTTAAAGAAAACCACAAATCGAACATTTAAAGTCCGCCCAGGGGCCTCACAGCTCTTTTGTGGGTGCATGTACCAGGCAGCATTCATAAACAGATGTTAAAACACCTGTCTCCAGATAGCTTGCATTTTGTTTTCCGGACGTATAATCGTGACTGGAGGGATGGTATGTTCCCTAGATGCTGGCTTGAAAACAGTCATTTTTATACCTAATCCTGGCAAAAACAAACAGCTTCCTTCCAGCTAACGTCCAGTCTCCCTCACCAGCAGCGTCTGCAAGGTGATAAAAAGTATGGTCAGTTGATATGGTAGCTTGAATCTCCGAATTTACACACACACACACACACACACACACACACACACACACACACACACACACACACACACACGCGCGCATATCTTGAGCACCGGTCTTCTGTTGATCCTCACATAACCCTATTAAGTCACACTTTTCGGAAGCGTAAAACAGTGGCTGTATTTTTTACTTGTAAAAGGTGTAAGACATCTGTTGGAGGGAAGGCATCCTCCATACTTTCAACACTTGGGGCATCTGGAGTCGTATGCCTATTTATTGTTCAGGAATTTTGCAAAATTTGTGTCTTAGATGTGCGTGTAGTGGTCTTGTTGCTCACTTTCATTCAGTAGTACGGTGTCCCACAAGGCTCAGTACTAAGCGTTGTTCTTTTCGCAGTTGCAATCAACAGTATCATGGGTTGTCTCCCAATGAACTTGCTTAAAGGAGCGACAACTTCAGCGGAGTCTTGACCATCTCTACTCTTGAAGCACCAACAGTGGGTTCCACTTTACTGCACACAAGTCTGTATGAACTTGGCGATGCACAGTGTTTCTCCCATTGACTCTCCATCTTGGCCCCGATGTTCTTCCATTTGTTGAGACAGAAAACTTCTTGTGTCTTCAGTTTGACAGGACACTTCATTGGTCCTCTTGCATCTCTTCTTCGGTAGTTCAGTGTACCCGCTCACTTAATATCCTGAGAGTAATGTGCGGCACTTAGTGGTGTGCGGAAAGGTTTACTACCCTCAGATTGTACTGCTCCCTTGTCTGCACGATTGTCTACTTTACATCGTCTCAATAAGATTCATAATAAAGGGATCTGTTTGACAGTAGGAGCCTTCTATACAACTCCTGTAGAGTCTCTACGATGAAGCTGCTGAATTACCTCTATCCTACCGGAGGGACATCCTCAGTCGATACACAAGTTTTCATCTGTGCATGGCCACCCAACAAATGCTATCTTTTTAATGACTCCCTCGACCATCTGGTTGCAGTATGTTTTCATCTCTTACCTTCCAGAATCTGCTTCAGTTTGTTGCTTCAGCGAATAGACTTTACACTCCCTGCCACATTCCTAACAGATGTCAGCTCCTCCCCGCTGTGGCTCTATCCGGAGATATGTGTCAACTTTGAACTCTATTCACTTACCTGGCCTGGTGTACCGCAGGAGTTTCATGCACTTTGCACACAGCTTGCCGATAATATCTTCATCTAAAACAATGGTCCAAAGACCGACCGTGGTGTTTGGTCTGCCATTGTAACTGGCAATGAATCCTACCAATATGCTTGCCTGACCAGTGATTTAGCTTCACTCTTAGTGTCATTTGTTAAGATTCCCCAAGTGCTCTTCAGAGCCTTTGCGTCTGTATCCAGTCCATACCATGGTAACAGGGGAATCAGAAATGGGTCCACTCGCTGTCAGCAGGACGACAGTGATGTTCTGTGGGTTACTGGCCATGTCGGAGTGTTGGGAAATGAGATCGTGGATGCTGCTGCTGCTGCTGCTGCTGCTGCTGCTGCAATGGAAGCAGTTTCCCCTCCTTTGGCTTTCCACCCATTCTGTTCCATTGGATGACCTATGAGCCTTAGTCTACAGGCATGTAGTATCACTCTGGAGTACACATTGGTCTTCCCTACAAGGCAACAAACTGCGGCAGATCAAACTGCTCCCTTTTGCATGGTCAACTTTTTCCCAGCTGTCCCACCACGAGGTGGTCGTCATAGCTCGCCTGCGCAGTAAGACGCTTGTTGTTTTAGCCTCCGTCGCTTGTTGTTGTTGTTGTTGTTGTTGTTGTTGTTTCTAAATTGTTAAACAAAAAGTTTGACTGGAAACCACTTGGTACCAGTCTCAGCTTTCTTCTGTAATTTCTTTGATTGAGATAGACTGCATTATTTTTCCTAGTAAACACAATTATTTGCAGCTCTTATCCACCCAAAGTTCTGGAAACCTTCAGGAACTTAAAATTCCATTTTTTATTTATTTATTTATTTATTTTTGATTCCACCATTTAATTAGAAGAAATTGCCAAAACATAACATTGGCAGGTTGGATGCAGAGGAGATGGGCAAAATGACCTGTTAACTGACATATGTCATTGTCAAGAGTCTGAAGAATGCAACCTGTAAACTTAATGCAAATGTGAAATGCAAAACGCTTGTAAACAGGCTATATGAAATATCTGCTGTTTGACATAACTGAAAGAAGGTATGTTTCTGATCAAAATCATTAATAGCCAGAATGAGAAGCATTAGTCCCATATCTAATTATTTTGAAGATGCTTACTGAGCTGCTGTTAAGCATGTAAAATAGACAATCACATTCATACAATTTAAATTTCGGCCATAACATTCATCAGAAAAAGAAACCCATCATTCACACGAATTGCACACCACCATCTCTGGCTCTACGACCATCTTGTTGTGAGGGAGGGAGTGGAAGGTGAACGGCGCCAGGTAAGATTGTGGATGGAGAGTTCTGTGTTGCATGGAGGATTGTAAAGGATCTGACTGGTGGGAAAGTGTGAAGCAGCATTGAATGCAGTGAAGGGAAGAGGTGGGAGAGGATAAAGGGAACATTTAGAGGTGTATTTTGGGATAATATATCCCCTAATTAATTAATTCCTACTTTATATTTTTTTTTCGCTATATTTGCCTTTTTAACATTTAAAATATCCCTCTCCCTCCCCACACACCCCTCTACACATCCCTTTTATCCTCTCCCGCCCCTTCCCTTCATCGCTTTCAAAGCGTCGCTGCACTTTCCCACGTGAGCCCTTACAATCTATCATGCAACACAGAACTTTCCATCCCCACCCTTACCTGTTATTCTTCCCCCTCCACGTCTCTCCTCACTCACTAAAAGATGCTAGTAGCACTGGAGTGGCGGGAGATTGTGGTCGCATTTATGAGTTAGGTGTAAGTGATCGTGTGACAGTTTCTTCTTCTAATGAAGACCATGGCCAAAAATTTAATTTTTGTGACTGACTGTCTATTTCATGTGCCTATCAGTGGTTCAGTGAATATGTCTATGATGAGTAGTTACCTATTATCTATTTTTGACATTCCAATCTGATTTTTTGTTGTTAATCATTTTACAATTGCAAAATCCAAAGCAAATGTAATAAGTTTCGTATTGCAGGAGAAACCCTAATTATTAAAACTAAGACAGTAACATTTTTATGATTGCTTTCTCCTTCTTGTTCTTTAAAATGTAAGAGGTTTTATGGATTTTTGAGTTTGACAAGTATTCTTCTCATGAAAGTTAGTTTACATTAATGTACTTCATTGCCGCAGGGATGAGTGGTGACTGAAGATGGCGACCCCGCCGCCCTCACAGCCTGCTGCCTCTGCTGTAGACGTCGTGCCCGGAGCCATTCCAAGCCCTGACGTCGTCAACGCCATATCTGAAACTACAGACACAGAACGGCTAAGCCTCAGCAGTAGCTGTTCCTCATCCAGTTCCAGTTCACCTTGTGTCCTCTGCTCGGACACTCATCCACTTGAAGTGAGTGTTCTTATTAAGATTTTGTAAGTGACAATTACCGCTATGCCTTTGAATCAGCCACGAGTTGCACTAAGTATGTTATTATTATTATTATTATTATTATTATTATTATTATTATTATTATTATTATTAAAAGGCTTCACTGTTCTAAATGAGATAATCATCAGAATGTGCATGTAAAGTACAGTAATTGGCTGACAGTATTACAACTCTATTACTAATTTAGTTGATGACATCCTGTAACTTTCCTGTACTTCCAGCAAAGTTAAAAGTACTGCAGTATAGCAAATTTAATCGTAAATACTGACTTCTAACTAATATACTTCAGCTGCACATTTTGATAATGCTCTTAATATTTTAAAGAGCAAAACCAGTAAATAAAAATAACAAGACACTTGTGGCTATTTTCAAAGCCTTATTTTAAAATGTTTGTGCTTTCTATCATGACAGTCATGGGAAAAAAAAGCATGTATGCATCAATAGTGTGCCTGTGACTTCATAATCTTTCTAACCAACTGTAGGACAATTTAGTCATATCTGCAGTTCATTCTGGAATTCAAAAGTTGTCCTTACTTTTCTTTTGCTAAAAGAAAATTGTTGTACCGTGCTTTCCTGTACTCATATGGCTGCATTTAATGTCAAAACAAAAGTTAAAGTCCCCAAATATTTTGTGTTAAAATTTTAGTAAGAGCATGTAAAATTAGCTTTCCACTGTATTGTATTTTGTAATATTCATAGTTTTTTATGAATCCTTCCTCAAAGCTTCCCAAGCCACTGCTGCTCTTCCCCCCCCCCCCCCCCCCCAGCCCATCCCCATCGCATAATTTCTTCTGCAACAATATCTTCTGTTAAGAGTGTAAAATATTTTACTGTTTCCATGTTCTTATAATTGTAACATTCAGTACCACATATTTTTCTCCTTCGGATGTGGAGCACACCTTTTACTTTCTGACACCCGTATTTACACTTACTAATAAATTGTCAATTTTTCATGCAATATGTTTTTATAACATTACATTTTGTTTTTCATTGTAGTATTGAATTGTTTGAAGTTTACTCTTTGCACATTCGGCTGCACTCTTTCTTCTTGTAATTTTTTGTTACACCTGGGCTCCTACATTCCTGGCATTTCTGTTCAGTAGTTGGTTGTATGCATTACACAGAATATTCACCAGATTAACATAGTCTTTTCAAATCATTATCTTAACTCCATCTGTTCCATCTTAAGAGACTAGACAAGCTTTAATATTAAAGCATGTGAATTTAGCTGTTAAAATGGTTTGCACTTACTGCTGTTACATAGATATAGTGCTGCAATTGTGAAGTGGATTAACTAAGCTGTAATTATGATTTCAGATACATTAGATACATTTAGGGGAATCTTTAACACTGTTGTAGATTTTTAGGATGCATTGTTCTGCAGGTTTCCACTTAACATGAGAATCTTAGTTTCCACTCTGAGCTTGTTTCAGGAACAGTTGTTTCCTTATGCTTCTGCAGTAGATATTTGACAACATCAATAAAAAAAATCACACAGTTACAGCACATTTCCAGAGAGAGTATGTACATCTTCTTCTCCCTACATACATATATGTATCAGATCAGAAGAGCCATGGAATACACTAAAATTTACAGTTTGTGTATGTATTTAAATCGCTTCCTTCTGCAAGAAGTTTTCCTGTGAAATAGCTACCTATTATGTTCATTAATACATAATGTAAACACAATTGAAATGTTCAGGAAAAGTCGCCGTGTACCATTTATCCTTACAAACACGTAGGAAGCGTGTAGCACATGTACAAACGTTCATTTTAATTTTGTCTGCAGCCACACCTTTCACAGCCCTGCACTGGCTGTAGGTCGAGAGACACAGGTGCAGTAGCACGTTGCTTTGACTGTAACCATTTCCTGTGCACTGCCTGCATGATGGCCCACCAGTTCATGCACTGCTTTGAGGGCCACACAGTCCATTCACTTGAGAAAGAAGAGCTAATGCAAGTGACAATTGGTGCCAACCCTAACAGCAAAGCTGGTTCCCCTGTACTGTCGCCAGGCATTCAGTTACAGGTATTGAGTGATTCTTACGGAGACTGTGGTGCATGTGTGTGCTTAGGGAGGGTTGTAGCCTCAGTAAAAATTTCAGGTGAGTTAGTTTTGAAGTGTTCGTTGTGAGCATTTTTGATGAGCTTGCAATGGGGCTGCTATTGTTACCAGTGAATGGTATTCTCTGTAAAATAAAATACTGGAAGTGGTGTTGTATTGTTGCTGTAAGAGTCTTCATTAGCTTCAAACTGCTTTGTTTTTTCCACGATGTAATGTAATTTGGCATTCAAGTAAAATTCGACAACCTATTTAGCAACACTAGTGTCTTGTAGTTGTATTTGCTGAAGAAATAAAACAAGTTGTTTGTGTGTAGGCAGTGGTTTTTAGTAGTTATTTATGCATGACATCACATCATGTAAGAATGCTGCAAAAGCTTTTTTTTTTCCCTCTCTTTTCCTACACAGATTTTTGATGGTAATCAGTCTTTACTGTTTGAAACATGAAATTGCCTGTTGTTAAAAAAATGTTACACTACTTTCACTTAGATGTTTCTATTACTCAGAGATACAAGAATCGGTGGTGATGATGCTGCTGTTGCATCCATTCCTTGTGCAAATATGCAGAGTTAATGCATGTCATGCTGCTCAAGAATTCAAAGTGGTTGGTTCATGACTTTTCTGCAGTGATTTGGCAGATAATGTTTCTGTTTATTCAAAAACATGTAAAACATTATTTGACCAATTTTATTTGACAATCAGTTTCATAGATATAGTTTGATTGTAATGTTTGATAACTAGATTTGGACAAGTCAAATATCAAATCGACCAATGAGGTAGCTAGGTTGTCACCGCACCAGTGGAGTCCCCTGCTGATACAGGGTTTACACTGTTGATAAATCCCCATGTATCTGAAAGGATAGATGAGTGCATCAAGGTTACTGGCAGCTTACCAGATGGCCTTTGCTGTAGATTAGTGACACCCATGCAGAGATGATAGAGTGGGTGGTCTCAAGGATGTTTTCAAAGAAAAATATCAAATTTTATGGTAACAAAGATCATTCAGTTATTCCATCAAAAAGTTTTGGAATATCTAATTCTGACACTCTTGATACTTACCCTACATGTAACCAAATACTTATTATGTGCACCTGATTGATTGGGATACTAAAACATAATTATAAATTTTTGTCTAAAAACACTGAAAACAAAAGTTAAATATTGCAGAATGGGGGGTTATTAATTGAAACTTACACTGCTGCATAATTTACAGGTATTAAGATGTGGGATTGTTTAGGTGGCATACCTAAAATGATCTGCCTCAAGAAATATTACACAAAAACAGATAAAAATTTTGGGCTGATTTTGAGTGGTGAGATATAAATTTTCACATTCACAAGCAAACTGTATAGGTATAGGTGCCTTTATCTAGGCTTTCAAAGGGATGTCCTTCCAGAGAATGTTAGTCATAGCATACAGGGGTGATGTGAAACCATAGGTTCCACTGTGTGAGGTGCTTCTTATGTTTATGCCTTAGGTGTAAGTTACCCCACTGTACAGCTGAGTTACTGCTGCCACCACTGTGTTTCCTCCTTTTCTTTGGTTTCCTTTACTCTGCAAGAAATGTGCTTCACTGATGGCTGTTGCCAGATACTCTGTGATTACAGTTTTTTAGTTTTTACAGAATTGCTAGTACATGAAGTCTTCTAGAGTGAATCTGTATGTTCATACAGATGCCACTTAAAGGATCTCTCTATGTACCACATTGGTAGCAATAGCAGTACAAATAGAAATGACCTGTTAAAAGTTGACGTAATTTCATGTGCACCACTTATTTTATATATACTCCCCCTTCTCGTAGTCTATGACTTCAATGTACACCCTCTGCGTAGTAGTACATCTTCTGTGTGGTAGGTGACTATTAGTTGACCAGCTTGTAGTGGACCATGGTCTGTCTGTCTCAAATTGGTGTGCCGCACCCTCATCCGCCCCCCTCCGCGCGCACACACACATTGTTTTATTGGCTGTAGTTGAACATGTTGTTACAGCATCATCATACTCTTCATCCTAGCCCTATTTGGCTACCTTTCTATGTTCTATGGTAGAATAAAGTTAAATTAAAAGCCAAAAACACGGAGAGGACCTGAACACAGTACCTTCAGCTTGGTAGCTGTAGACTGTAACTGCTGCACCACATTCACTTGCTTTGAAGATGGCTAATGTTGTGGGTCTTACAGCGTGCAGTGTACCTACCCATCAATTTCCTCGAAAACAATTGCCTGTCGCTAAAAAAGTGGATAGCCTCATACTCAGAGTATGTTCCTCTACAACATATCAGAGACCCATCAAAATCCATTATTTACGATTTTGATGGTCCCATTGTTAGACAAAGATATTCTGTGGAAGTATCTGCTTTCAGTGATTTATCTGTAATAACTTATGAGATGATGATGATGATGATGATAACAATAACAATGTTTGACATGATGGGGAGAATGAAATATCTATTGGTACTTGCTAATAAGTCAATCATATTGATTAAATTCTCTCGGGCTTCCAGCCGTGTCAAGTAGTTTGATATCCATGAGCTTTCGGCCGAAATATCCTCGGCCATTGTCAAGTGGTGACTATCTTATCATTGCAACCGCGTTCTCATATAACTGCGCAGCCTCCTGTGACATCACTGTTGCTCACAACCGCATTGCCATATAAGGCAGATTTTTGTCCGCGTATCTGCCACGCCCAATTTGGAAGGTTGAAGTGGTCGTGGCAGGTACGCAGCGAAAACATTGCCTTATATGGCGATGCGACTGAGCAACAGTGACGTCACAGTAAGCCAAGTAGGTATATGACGGCAGCAGCAATGTTAAGATAGTCACCACTTGACAATGGCCGAGGAGATTTCGGCCGAAAGCTATTGTATATCAAACCACTTAATGTGGCTGGAAGCCCAAGAGAATTTTATCAGCACGATTCCCCGTGAAACTATGCATTCATACAAGTAAATCACATGCTCCCGTCCATGTGGGTCTGGCTGGACTCCACAAATGTGTTGTTCCCGTTCGGTAAGTGCTGGATTACCGAATGGCGTAAATTGCAGGTATATGTATTTACAATGTATTACATTTTATACGAAAGGTGAACTGTTACTTGCTACACCAAGCATCAGTACATAATCGATCCTCCTTGTTGCAAAAGTTTTCAAGTGATAGTGTTCTTGATGTACTAAATCATCAGCCAAGAGCCTCGTTGAACTTCAGAAAAGGTTGAAGAGGTCATTTAAATATATTGTGAAAAGTGAAGGTCCAATAAAACACTTGGGGCATGCCATAAATAACTTTCATGTTAAGTGTGTTATCCATTGTGTATATCATTCTGTTTGCTGGATAATCCAGTCGCACAGTTGGTCTGATATCTGTACCTTCGTATTTTGTTCACAGTTAGTATTCCATCAGATGCAGTGGCCTTTACTCTGCTGAGTAATTCCAGTTGCTTTTTTCATTTATTTAGAAATCTGCCCCCCCCCCCCCAATTTGTCCAGTGAGTTAAGAGATGAGGCTGTTGGGCAATATCCAACAATGGGAAGTCCAGATTGTTGAATTCCATGTTGTGATCATTTGGAAATCACTGCAAAAGCAATCATCAACCCCTTCATACAATCTCACAGGCTAGCTCAGTAACATTCCCATTAATCTCAGGCTGCTGTGTTAGGAGTAAAGACATGCAGTGAATGCACAACTGTGGGAATGGGTGACGGGAAGGTAGGGGGAAGGATGCAGTGCTGTCTTGTGGAGTATGTAGGTGGGCACAAGAGGGGGGGGGGGGGAGATGGGAGAGTGAGCAAAACTGGGTAGTGTAGTGCAGGCAGTGATACACTCCTACACCTCTTCTAATGCTTGTTAGAAACCATCTGAAGTACTTTTCAGATTTCGCTGCCCCCCCCCCCTCCGCCAAGCCCGACCCCTCCTACCCTCTGCATTCCTAAGCTGCAAATCTTCCCACCTGCATACTCCATAAGGCAGCAATGTATCCATCCCCATACCTGGTTGAACTATCACTGCAGAGCTTTACTCCTGGCACATACCCATTGGGAATTCATGGTAATTTCAATGAGTTGGTGTTTCAATTTATCATTTTTGATTATGAATGTAACATGGTGAGTTGAGTAAGCGTAATAAAGGTGAGAAAGAAACCCAGAGTGCTAAGTAAAGGAAAAGGTGGAAAAAGAGATTTATTTAGCATAAAGATTTACATTAAAAATTTTCTTCAAAAACTCTATATTTGATAGACACTGCAATAACAGGTAATCTTTTACATGGCAGTCCAGCTTTTCATTGCTCAGATGATGCACCTTGACTATCAATATCTGATGCTTTCAGTTTTTGCAGTGTGTGACTGTTCCAAATATTAAAAGATAAAGCTTCAGAATATATTTTATCACACATTTGTAACAAATTTTGTCATTAAGTGAAATTACTTAGTTCTAAGAATTCTATGACCATTGTAAATAGTTGAATAAGAGAACATCGTGCTTCAGCAAATGTCTAGCTTTATTTTGTGTAACTATTCTGAAATGTCGAGTTGCTCAGTTTCATTTCAACAGTGGATATCTTGCTTATCAAATCTCTAGTCTCTATAAGTCAAGGCTAAGAAGATTGATTCAGTTTTGCATTTTTGTTTCAGGAGTAATAGTTCGTTCATACTACCAGGGGTGTTACTTAATGCAACATTTTAGTTTTTAAAGCAGATTTGTATTATTCAGGATTCAAATACCCCATATTGTTGTTAATCATTTTGGCTGTAAAATGCTTTTTTTTAACAAATTCGTGGTTTAGTACTGTGGCTCACCTAAATGGGAAGGCATGCTTCCTTTGGGTACCACTCTGTGGTCTTTGATTGTACTAACAATGCAGGTGTAGAGTGGTTAGGAAAGAACAGTCCATTGAAGTTTGGAGAGCTCCTCTAAGGTGCACAGACTTTTGTGAGATCTTGCATTTTATGGAATAATTTGTTCGCATTTTTTATGGGGGGCACAGAAGTTTTTTGCTGTCACAATAAAGTCAACAATCCATCATTTAAGATTAGGGAAGAGCATAGAATAAAGTGATCCGTTTGGATTCCCAGAAAACTGTAGGCAGGTCTTGTGCAGCTAATGGTGCACTTTCAAAGATTCCTTTGATCGAGAGTTGGTGTGCTGCCTGCCTATTGTCATTTCAGGTTTGAAGTGATGAACCCGTTCCATTGCGTGTGACCCTTTTGACAAAATATTGTCACTACCAACCGTGTAATGTGAAAGTAATTCCACACTGATTGTTCTTTAAAGTATTCAGTTGGGCATGAAAAACCTATTGGTGGGCAAGTGTACCGGCACTATAGAAAAGTCAACTTGAGCAGCAAGGTATTCCACTGTGATGTGTTGATTACTTTGAAGTGTCCACATATTCAAACATCAGTAGTCATGACTGTGCATCGGCCAGCATGCAAGAGATAAGAGGGGATTGCTTGATCTTGTGGTGATGACATGCCCTGGTCAATGATTTTCAGATTTTGTGCACTGCCAGGTCTCTGTACATAGGCCTATTATGCAAATGCCTCAGAGTATCTGCGATGATCTGGTTTTCTGTCAGGAAGAATGCAGTAACTGCTCTCGTTCAGTTACAGGTCCCGTTTTTAAGGCTAGTTACAGCTTCCACCAGTCACAAATTATTGAATCTGTGAGTGTAAGAGTAAATTTTCAATAATATCCAAAACAGTGTCAAATACTTTAAAGAAATTTATATTGCTAGCCACCAGCTGTTTATTGTGTTTATCACTTTACCGGTTTTGGTTTTGAACTATGGTCAGAAAAGCAAAGTAAACAGACTGATTACATTGGTACATTGTCTGCCACATTATCCATGTCACTCAATAAGATTCTTAAAATGTCAATTGACATTAGGTCTTATCATGGCAGTTATCACACCTCAGTAAAAATTAGAAAGTTTCAAATAATTTCTATGAAATTGGCAGAGGAAAAGTGTTGGATTACTTGCAGATTAGATTAGTACAGATCATGAATACGACACTTCGTAATGAGGAAATGTGTCAGGGTAATGAAATGCCTCTACAAATCACTACTTTGTATTAAATATTTCATTACACAGTTTTTTGTTTTTTTTTTATTTTTTCCGATTTACTAATTTATATATAAAAATTCATCTATAGTGTAGGAGGAGTTGCCATTCAGAAAGCCATTTAGCATTTAAAAATAAATTAAAAGAATGTCAGGCTTTTGATGCTGTTTGGTAGGTGACCAAAGACTTTTGTAGCAGCATAATTCAGCCCTTTCTGCACCAAGGCTAGATTTAACCTTGAATAGTGAAGATCATCATTTCTCCTAGTGTTGTAGTTATGTACACTCCTATTGATTTTGAATTTGGTGGGATTGGTAATAAGGAATTCCATAAGTGAATATATATACTGTGAAGCTACTGTGAAGATCCCTATCTCTTTAAGTGCTGGATGAGCTCCAGCAATTATTCTGATTACACACTTATGTGCAATGAATACTTATTTACTCAATGATGAATTACCCCAGAAAATGATGCCATATGACAGCAGAGAATGAAAATAGGCATAATAAGCTAATTTACCGAGATGTATATCAGCAAAATTTGCAATTACCCTAATAGCATAAGTAGCTGAAGTCAAACGTTTCAGCAGATCTTAAATGTGTTTTTTTCCCCCCAGTTCAACCCCTCATCAATGCATACACCTAAGGTTTTTGAATATTCTACCTTTGCTACAGATTTCTGATTAAAGTCTAGATTTAGTAATGGTGTCATTCCATTTACTTTGTGGAACTGTATGTACTGTGTTTTATCAAAATTTAATGATAGTCAGTTTGCTGAGAACCACTTAATGATTTTCTGAAATATAACATTTACAATTTTCTCAGTTCTTGTCTGTCAGGTGTGATAAATCTACTTGTATCATATGCATCTTCATGAACATAGAATGGCAAGTCTTTAATATATATTAAGAAAAGCAAAGAGCCCAAGACCAAACCTTGGGCCACCCCATATTTGATTGTTCCCCAGTTTGAGGAATCAATTGTTTTTGCATATTATGTAAACTACTCAACTCAATTTTCTGCACTCTTCCTGTTAGGTATGATTTAAATCATTTGTACACTGTCCCATTCATACCATAAAACTTTAGTTTGCGTTAAAGAATTCCATGATTTACACAATCAAAAGCCTTGGAGAGATCACAAAAAAATTCCAATGAGTGATGTGAAGTTATTCAGAGCATTTAATATTTCATTGGTGAAAGTATGTATAGCATTTTCTGTTGAAAAGCCTTTCTGAAAACAAAACTGACATTTTGTTAGAACTTCATTTTTACCTATGTGTGAAACTACTATAGAATACATTACTGTTTAAAGAATTTTAGAGAAGGCTGACAGAAGGGAGATTGGGCGGCAGTTATCAGGTATATCCCCTTTTTTGTGCAGTGCTTTAACAATAGCATATTTCAGTCTGTCAGGAAAAACACCCTGCTTCAGAGAACTATTACATATGTGGCTAAGAATCCTACTTATTTCTTGAGAACAAGCTTTTATTACCCTGCTGGAAATACAATCAATTCCATGTATCATGAAATAAGATGTATTTTAAATTAGCATTAGCTTCCTTATACACCTCATCCCAGTCTAACTGCTGAAGATTTTCCCTGAAATTTCTAATTGTTGAATCATTAACTGTGCACTATGATCAGAACGACCATTCTCAACATAAGCATTTATGTTTTTAAGCTTATCTTGGTCTATAAAAAAAGTTATCTATCAGTGTGCTGCTGTCCTTTACTACCTGAGTAGGAAAATAAATTACAGATGACAAATTAAAAGAACTGAGTAAGACTTCCAGGTCATTCTTTCTATTACATTCCTTTAGTGAGTCAACATTGAAAACCCCACAAATAATAATTTGTTTTCCCTTGTCTGACAGATAGCATAACAAGGCATCCAAATTTTCCATAAATAATTGAAGGTTTCGTGAAGGGGACCTATATACTGTTAAAAACTATAAAAGGAGGATGTTTTCAGTTTAACCTGGCAGGACATGTTTCTCTATGTTGCTCTACACAAAACATTTGAGTTTCTAAACTTTTTACACAGTGATAACTTTTGACTTAGATAGCAACTCCTCACGTTATCCTCTCTGTTCTCATGTGGTGCCAGTTTGTTACTGTTTGTTTACTTTTTCCAATTCAGTCACTATGTGATGCTCAGATAGGCATAGTATATCTATTACATTATCTGATTCTATGTCATCTAAACAAACCAGAAGCTCATCTACTTTATTCTTTAATCCCCCAGTATTTTGGTGAAAGTAGTAACATTATTTTTTACTTTACTTTTGTCAGATTCATTAGAGTTTTTGAGCATCTTTAGCACATGCCTGCCTGAGTGTCCCATTGGACCCTGGTCTTAGCCCAAAAAGAGGTACATTCATGAATTGCAGTGTCCTCTTCTTCCCCCCCCCCCCCCCTAAAGATTTTTGCTATTAACCCAGCCAGTTTGCCCTTTCCTTTATTGAGGTGTAGGCCATGTCTTGTCCTCTCTATCGCCACAACAACCAAACCCATATCTGACAGAGTGGACGCCCTACGAAACTGATCTAACTCCCTATTGATCCTCCCGACATAGCGGTTCAAATGGGGCTGATCATGTCGCATGAAAGCAGGCAGCAGACCAAAATGTGTGTGGGTTGTTGCAGAGGCTATTTTCATCAGGTCACACTCAATACTGTAGCCCTGATCCCTGTAGATACTGTTTCCCACTTTAACTACAGAATGCTTGCTCATACTGAGGCTGCTAGATTAGACCTGGAGTGGTAGACAGGTCTGAACAGTAAGAAATTGGTGATTAAAATTTGTCAATGGTTAAATTCGAAACAAATTCATAAGAGTTTTTGGGGGTCAAAATTCAATGAATGAAGTAGAATATTTAAGCTTGTAGGCTCATATGCTGCTGATAACTCCCCCATTATCACAAAAGACTGGTTCTCAGCTGTAAATAGTGTGTAAATTTGTGACAGTGTTTCTCAAAGATTCAAAAATAATGTAAAAACTGTGACTTGCATGCATGACAACTTGTCTGTGATTGGAACACAGGTCTTAAACCAATCTGTCACTGCTCCACTTAATAGTAGTGTATCTGCACTGTACTGAACGCTTTTTTATCTATTTTCATTTTTTTCTTCTCCATAGAAAATAATTTGATTTCAGGCACAGATATACAAAGAAATTTCAGGCTTGCAGCCTGCCATTGTCATATTCACTTCATGCTTTTTCAGTTGAACATATGGTAGCCATCATAAGTGATTCACAAAGACTGACTAAAATGTTCTCCATTCTGCCCTATATGGTGCACTGAGAATAAACCATGAATGCGTGAAAATTGCAGTGACAACACACACTGCCCTGCAACAGCACCCCTGCTAATAGGCATGAAGACCATAAGGCTTCAGCACTGCCACTCAACACATTCATAATATTCGTCTGGTGTCTTCATCTGGAGCAAATCTTGGAGATGAGATTCCAAGCATTGTGCAGCTCACAGTTTATCAAATTTTCTTTAATGTTTATTTCCGCTGATTCTTTTATAATTTTCCATCCCTAAAAGATGCTCTGGTGTGGCCAGAATTAATGTTTTGTCATACTCCATTAAATTTACAATGAAGAGAAGGTAATGACTATGTCAGCGTATCCTTCTATTTGTCCACATCCTGGGTCCTGGTTTTAACTGAAGGTTCTTTATCAATTTGCCAAGCAGAGTTTCCATTCTCTCTGAATACCAATTCTAGGCTGTAAAGCTCCCATCCGAAACAATGTGTACCTTACACTATATGGGCTCCATGTAAAAGTTTTAAGACACCCATAGTTTGTGATGAATGTAGGCAATTTGCAGAATGCAAATTTGTAACGGTGAGCTTTCAATAAAGTGAATTCCCCAGAGCCATCTCCTTTCCATCTAACTAATACTTTCAGAAATGGGAGACAAGAATATTTCTCTAATTCAATGGTAAACTAAATGTTGTAATGAATGGAGTTCAAATGATGTAAAAAATAAATTTTCTTCTGTCTGTGTACCTCTGAAAGGCAGTTGGTTTAAGGACTGCTGATTAAGTGCTTTCCCTTCAAAATCCTCTTCGAATAGGTTAGCCACCAAGAGAGATGAGGGCCTGCCCATGGAGACGCCATCAGTCTATTCAAAATATTCTTCGTTAAACATGAAGAGAGAGCATGCTGAAACAAAGCAGTGATGCCGACATGAAATTTATAACCAATGGAGTGCCAAGCAATCTGCAGGAGGTATCCTTTGAGAACAGAGAAATTACAACAAACTCACAAGAATGTTGGTGTTTCAGAGGTTGAGAGCACACTGTCTGTTGATAAAATTGGCAGTTTAATGTTTGGTAAATCATATGGGAAGGTAGCAATATTACTTACAGCTCTAAAAGGAAGTCCCTCCTTATGAACCTTAGGAAGGCCATACAGTCTCAGTGGATGTTACCATGTGACCTTAATCACTGGAGTGTATGGAGGTGACGACGAAAAACTAGGAGTGCACATGTGATGTAGCATCTTGTGCAATCTTACCGCTCCATGGGCATTTAGTAGGCCATAAATTTTCTCTGAATATAAACTAAGTGGCAGCTATACCCAAGTTAAATTACCTTTATCAGGCCGCTCTCTTCTGTAGCACCTATAAAGAGGTGACATGCAGCTTCTTTTACACCATTCACAAAACTTGTTAAAGGTAGTGCTGTGGGTGTTTGCACAATGTCGCTTGGTTGAATTTCTCCTCCATGTAATTAACTGAACATAAAGTAGTTACTTTATGTGGTGATTATTGTGCCACCAGGCGATTGAATGGGATATCTGTGTCAAATCCTTTCCTTCAAAATTGCACGACTACCCTTCTGTTATCTTGTGTGAAAGTTTTACTAAAATGCCACTCTAGCAAATTTAGATATTATTCCATGGTCCCGACATCTTATCAAAAGACTCAGTTTTGCTCTCTTACCATGTAGCTCATTGAAACATCTTACATGTAGTTTTGCACATCTACCAGCGGGACCGCTGCTGCAAGGCAAAGTATTCTATCTGCCGTTGCAATTTTCACACATCTATGGACAGCCGTGTGCTATGCAGGGCAGAACGAAGAACGTTTTCTGTGAGTTTGTGGGTCACCTGAGGATGGCTAGCAGGTGTACAGTTGAAAAATTGTGGACTCGATTTGATAACAGACGGCTGCAGGCCTCAAATCTGATGCACACTTCACTGCAGAAATTTTAAATTTCACAGCCTAGATGTAATTAAAATTTTGTTCTTTCATAGTGACCTATCGCACACAGTTCAAAACTAATCTTATGCTGCTACTCTTGACTTTTTCTTCTGTAAACAGAAGCAGTGATAGTAAATTGCATTATAAGAGTTACTTAAACATGACCCCTATAAGTGAGTTGGAGATCACAAGACATAGCTTTTTCTTGTCAATTTCTTTTTGTTCCAAGAATTTTTATGATGAATATTAATAATACAAGAAAAATTAGGGATTTTCTTAAAATGTAAAACTGTTAAATTGCATACATGCACCCAAAGATGTTTATCTTGACATTTGAGGATGTCTTCCTACATGGACTACAGAGTGAAAGGTGTTGCTGCAAATGTTAAATATATTTATAGCTGAAAGTTTCTGTTGCAGAAAACTTCTTGCAATTATCTTCTAATACAATTAAAAACTTATTTTTGTAAATCTAGGAATATGGTAAATATGTATTGAAGTTTACATTTCACTAACGTACACTTCTGGCCATTAAAATTGCTACACCACGAAGATGACGTGCTACAGGCACAAAATTTAACTTGACAAGATGATGATGTTGTGATATGACATTGATTAGCTTTTCAGAGCATTGACACAAGGTTGCCACCGGTGGCAACACCTACAACATGTTGACATGACAAAAGTTTCCAACCAATTTCTCATACACAAACAGCAATTGACCGGCATTGCCTGGTGAAACATTGTTGTGATGCCTCGTGTAAGGACGAGAAATGCAATGCATACCATCACATACCCGACTTTGATAAAGGTTGGATTGTAGCCTATCGTGATTGTGGTTTACCGTATTGCAACATTGCTGCTTGCATTGGTTGCGATCCAATGACTGTTAGCAGAATATGGAATCAGTGGGTTCAGGAGGGGAATACTGAACACTGTGCTGGATCTCAATGGCCTTGTATCACTAGCAGTCAAGGTGACAGGCATCTTACCCGCATGGTTGTAACGGATAGTGCAGCCACGTCTCGATCCCTGAGTCAACGGAGGGGGACAACCACCATCTGCATGAACAGTCTGACGATGTTTGCATCAGCATGGAATATCAGCTCGGAGACCATGGCTGCTGGTTACCCCTGATGCTGCATCACAGGCAGGAGCACCTGCGATGGTGTATGCATTGATGAACCTGAGTGCCCAAATCGCAAAACTACATTTTTTTCAGATAAATCCAGGTTATGTTTACAGCATCATGATGGTCGTATCCATGATTGGCGTCATCGCCATACTGGCTTATCACGCGGCTTGATCGTATGGGGTGGCATTGGTTACAAGTCTCGGTCACCTCTTGCTTGCATCGACGTCACTTTGAACAGTGGCCGTTACATGTCGTATGTGTTCAGACCCGTGGCTCTACCCTTCATCCGATCCCTGCAAGACCCTACATTTCTGCAGGATAATGCATGACCACATCTTGCAGGTCCTGTACGGGCCTTTCTGGATATGGAAAATGTTAGACTGCTGCCCTGGCCAGCACATTCTCCAGATCTCTCACCAATTGAAAAGTCTGGTCAACGATGGCCGAACAACTGCCTTGTCACAATACGCCAGTCACTACTCTTGATGAACTGTGGTATAGGCCAGAGGTGGTTGTTCTGGGTACTGATTTCTTGGGATCTATCACCCAAATTGCGTGAAAATGTAATCACACGTCAGTTCTAGTAAAATATATTTGTCCAATGAATACCCGTTTATCATCTGCGTTTCTTCTTGGTGTAGTAATTTTAATGGCCAGTAGGGTAGTTACTGAGTTAAAAGTATTTCCTAATCCCTCCATCAGAATTCTTAAAGAATTTGATTCTAACATGAAACTTTCTGTGATTGCTAAGAACTTTCCACCTTACCCTCATAAAGAATAAATAAATGGGTTGTCTTTTTGTTGCTCTGAAGGAGCCACCTACCATGATTGCTTCCATTGTGACACAGAATTTGATGTCTGTTTCTTGGGAATATTTTTTATCTATTTTTAATATTTATTTATTTTTTAATGCAGTAAGCATTTTTCTTGTTTCTGCCAGAAGTAGACAGTGCCTTAAAAATCTAATCGCATCAAATTTACTAACACAGTAAAAGTAATCCCTTGGATGTTTGTTAGTTTTTCCTGTTAATTTTAATCAGTATACCCACATCCTTTCAATGTGAGCATTTGAATACCTTAGACAAAGTTTTCCTGGACCTGAAGTGTTTTAGTAAGCTTTATGATTAGAGTTAGATTCAGTAACCATAATCTGTATATATGGAATTTCACTTCTACAATTAACTAATATTTAATTCGTTTAATAATAATCCAGCATCATGAATCATTGCTTTTTAATTTATTCATATAACCTTTGAAGCCTCTGAGCAGACATAACATGGTCAGTGCACTTAGTTAAAGCAACAGCACAGTACAGTAATCAATACTGGTATGTTGATGCTAAGAGCCCATTTTTGCAATTAACAGTTCATTTGTATGAATATCTCTCTCTCTCTCTCTCTCTCTCTCTCTCTCTCTCTCTCTCTCTCTCTCTCTCTCTCTCTCTCTCTCTCTCTCTCTCTCTCTCTCTCTCTGATGAAGGCTGGTGCTGAAAGTAAAAGTATTCTCATTTCTGCAGCATTAATTTCATGTCTTTTATGTGCTCAGAACTTAAACAAATTCTGTCTCTATCATTTATTCCAGTACACATCATTGGTTTCCTTATTCAGTAATCCTCAGTTCCATTAGGTCTGTCAGACTGCCATAAGTCAAAACTCCTAATTTAAGTTCATCATAAGCTTTATTGTAGGAACTACCAGCTTGAGGTTCAAAACCAAATTCAGCTTAACAAAAGCTGTCCATACAATTTCATACATTTTCTTTATTATTTCACTTGATAAGCATAGTCTTCACCAACCCTAAATATAAACTCTCAATGTTGTTGTGTGGCTTCATAATGAAATTTAAGACCATCTTTCTGATTTGTTTATACTATCGTATTTTGGTCAATTTATAGTTGTTTCAGGCCGAGACTCACTTTTTAAAGCTAGTCTGTTCTTTTTTTGCAATAGATGTGATGTCCCCAGTATGAAGTACTTCATATTATTTCTAGGATTCATAAGAATATTTGCTTATACTTCAGTTTTGAATTTCTCACAACCCTTGGGGTAGACTAATAACAAGAGTATAATTAGCTATGTATGATTTATAATACTAACATAGGTTAGCAAATGCTGAAATGGTCAGTTATTTTAAAATTTTTAAGTCAAATCAATTCATACTATGTTGTACTACTGTACATTTGTGGACTTTGTTATAACATTATTCTTTTTCTTGAAATTAGCAACCTACACTTCTTGGTGAAAAGGGAACAAACAGTGCAGCAGCCTGGTGTGCTCGTCACAAGTCGGAAGCTGTGTCACTTTTCTGTCGTACGTGCCTTGTTGTGGCGTGTGCAGAGTGTGTACGAGTGGATCACAGTGGAGGTTCACATGAGATAGAGCGTGTATCAGAGGCAGGTCCTAGGCAACAAGAAATGGTGGCACGTACTGTTCTAGAAGGACGCAGCAAAGCTGCGGACATTAGAGCTACTGTCAAAAATATAGAGCTAGCTGCCAGTAGACTGCAGGTAATAACTGAAAATTCTTTATCCTTTCTTCGTTCTTCAGATCATATGTGCTTGATGTAACATTACTATTACTTGTAGTAATAATTCTGACTACTGCATTCTGCCACTCGGCATACTGTGTGTATATTTCTATTTTTGTGTCTGGACTGTTAAATTGTGGGATTACTGCTGGCTACTATAAAGCTACAAATAATAGTTTCAAAAATATTAACTACTGGAAGAATGTACTGAAGGTTGGTATGAAGAATTTGAGAGTACGGGAGAAGTATAAAAAAAAAGTGTGTTACTCTTCAAGAAGTGCTTATGCAGTACGGTTCTGCTATTGAGAATACAAAATAAGAGCATTCTGTAATTTTTTGTACTCCTTTCACTGGTACCTGAAATAAATTTCCGCAGACTATATGTAAGTCATGTGGCAGAATTCACTGGCATAGCAAATTTCTTCGGCTAGTGGGGCACAGACAGTGGAGGTTTGTTGTTTACGCACCACACACCGCATTGGCTGAATTTTCATATAGATCTTCTGATATGTGGTTGTGCAAGTGATTTGCAACATTGTCTTGAGCTGATGGTGTTCAAATGTGGTACGGTGGTCGGTGCCAGGCAGATGGGTATTTAGATCTTGGCAGTGGTGTAGAAATTCGGCTTGACACATTCAAATGTATCATAGGTGTATTGTGAATGGTCGAATAACTGTCACAGTTCAACAAAGTACTGGCTGTTGAGCCACCCTCAAAGACTGTGGAGATTCATCAACAGCAGTGAAAGAAGGGCAACAGTGCCAAAAATTATGTCTCAATTCATAGTAAAGTGTTTAAACCATCTTGCAGTGAACAGTCTGCAAGAAAATGGTTTCCACTGGATATAGAAACCTGAAGACATGTGAGTGTTACAGTTGCAACATATAATACTATTGCCTGAATTTGTCACCAGTCACTAAAGGTGGGGCAAAGGAGCAGTAGTGGAATGTGTTATGGTTGGAAAAATCAGTGTTGCAATCGCACAATGCTGATGAAAGGAATCATGTCTGGCACAGACCATTAGAAAAGATGGTCCCTGTTTGCCAAGGTGGTGTGGGTCAAGGCAAGTTTGTTTTCCTGGCGTGGAATGGGCCCCTAGTTTTACTGGAAGGGACTTTGAATGGTCTGTGGTACATTTAGTTCTTCGGGTCCCTCTCCATCCATTTGTGGCCTTTCAACACAAGAACAGTTTCTCGGTGTTGGGTAATAATATACTGCAACATGGCTTCCATGCTATCCGAGAATGTTGGTGAGCTCCAGATCCAGAGATGGTCATTCTGGAGCCCAAATTTGAACCCTTATGATCGTATCTTTCCATGTTAGGGAACACAGGCTCCGTGCCATGGGCAACATACCCACAAACAGGCCAAAATTGGCTGCTGCTCTGCAATCAATTTGGTGTCAACTGCATTCAGAGAAGTGCCAAGGACTTGGAAGCTCACACCAGTCCACAGCACCATAGGAGGCCCTCCACATGATACTACGTGCTTGTCCCATGACATTTGCTAAGTCAGTATGCTAGTCAAGGGCGTAGGTATTTAAAAGGTACATTTTATTAAAGAGTGCCTGCTTTTAAAAACATATTTGACACATGTTATGTGGTACGTTAGTAGCAAAATTGCAGAACTTGTGCAACTGAAGAGTTCAACTAAGGCAATAGAGTACCCCGCAGACACCAGACATGTATACAGTAGCTATCATTAAAACATGATTTTGTACATTTTACTTGAAAGTATTGTAATTTGATACATAATAATCAGCATTATGAAGTAATTTTTGTTGGTTACTAAGTACTTAACATTCTGATAAGTTGTACTCCTTTTAGACTTCATTTTAAATACTATTATTAATCTTACAGGTACAGTACCACAAGGCTCAAAATGAAATACATGAAACATTCCAATTTTATCGCTCAATGATAGAGGAAAGGAAGCAGGAACTTCTGAAGGAATTGGAGAGCATTTTCTCAGCTCGGCATATGTCTCTCGGAGCACTGGGCCAGCGTGCGCAAGAAGCTGCCGACAGAATTATCAACACCTGTGAATTTGCAGAAAGGCTGGCAAAACATGCTTCTTTGCCAGAAACATTGATGCTTAGAAAGGTTCTTGATTCTAGATTTGCCACATTCTCAAGTTACGGACAAGATGCTACTACTACTCCAGTCATGACCAACTGTGACTTGGAGTTTGTTTCAAATTACCAAGCAATACAGGTGAGTTAGTATGGGTTATGTAGTATTAGGTTTAAACTTTTAAATGAGGCTTTTAATTGCTGTTGGTGACATTGTATGCACATTCGTCATTTCCTCTTCTTTCTTTTTGACATTACAATATGATATCCTAAAATTGAAGTGATTGATGTACTTCAGTGGTGGCATGTGGTACCTGAAGTTCAGTGTTGCACAAAGTTTCAACATTAGTTTAACTTTCATACAAGACTCACAAGGGAGATGATCCTTTCCAGCATTTGGTTTCTTGACGTTCATCATGATGTAAACATCCGTAGAATTGTTGGTATATGAAGGTCACAAGTCAACAGCCATGCCGCAGTGGATACACCGGTTCCCGTTTGATCACTAAGTTAAGCACTGTCGGGCTTGGTTAGCACTTGGATGGGAAACCGTCTGGGTCTGCTGAGAGCTGTTGCCAAGTAGAATGCACTCGGCCCTTGTGAGGTCAACTGAGGAGCTACTTTGAGAAGTAGTGGCTCCAGTCACGAAGACTTGACTTAATGCCTGGGAGAGTTGGGTGCTGACCACATCCCCCTCCATACCGCATCTGTTGACGCCTTCGGGCAGAGGATGACATGGCGGCCCCCACGAGGCCTGTCGGATGGAGAGGGTGTCTTTTTTTTTATGAAAGTAAATTATTTAAGTCCAATTTACGGCCATGTGAAAAATTAGATACGTCCATGAAAGAAAAAAAATCTGTGGGAAAGTGCATGCTACAATTCATCACAAATTTAGAAAGACAATTACCGTTAAATAGTGAGCCACATTCCTAGTAGAAATGACTTGTTCTTCATTTAAAAGAATGGAAAGAAGAGTAGTAAGAGTCCACTTACTCAAATGACAAGCATTTTTAACTTCATAGCCAAATGAGCAATCAATGTTTTTATTAATATCCACGTCAAATGCTCTTTTAAACCATAGATTTTTCATTAATAATATTCTGCACAATAATTAAAACTTGGAATGGTCAGCGTAGCTTCTTTACAGCAAAGTTCACCTCACCAGAATGTCAAAAATATTTATGCTACTAATTTTTTCTTAAAATACGCAAGTTAAAACATAATGGGACAAGCTTGTCGTAACTATACGGAATGTATCAAATGTAGCAATACCTACAAAACTGCACTATCGGGGATGAAATCGCTCAATTACAATGAAACATCGCAAGTTCTACGAGAGTCTATTCTATTTGCAAGTGACAAAACTATAAAATTTCTATATGCCTCCGAATTTCTACTCTAGAAGTAAGTTTGTGAATGAAATAAAATTGTGATTGCTGTGTAATTGTGATTGCTGTGTAAATAGTGTTGATAAAGCTTTGAGTAGCAGAATGACATAACCAAGGAGAGAGAAATGCTAGGAGAAGCAAGGGGAGATGTTTCTTTTGTAGAGTGGTGCCACCTAGTGGAGATCTCGGAACTGCCTATGGGCAAGGAGCTTGCATGCTGGCTGCAGTCTCCTGTGACATCACTGGCTTGCATGTTACACTAGCTGCCCTGGTCAGGACTGAACTCACCACTGCTGTAGGTATAATGGGCTGAGCTGGCAGCTAGGGAGTTGCAGCAGGAATGCAAACCCCCTGATGTGGTCATGGGGCCAGCAGCGGTTTTGGGTGTGTTATGGGGCAGCAGGACATTGTATGACCAACAGTAGTTGATTACAACATATTTCATAGTGTAGATTAAGCTTACTAAACAAAACAAAACAAAAAATGTAAGAAAGCGGGACATGTCTAGTCTGAAAAAACTCAAAAGAGTTGTGCAACACTGAAACTATACCAAGCACCCCCACTGATGTACTTACTCGACACAGAATAATACTGAAATAACAATGACAAGTACTTAATTATTTTAATGTGTGGTATTTCATTAGTATTTCAAGAGTATTGATTATTAAATTTAAGGCAATGTGTTAATTAGTAACATGAAGGTGGTTAATGCGTAATCATACTGAACAAACAACTTGTGACAACAGAGCTTGTAAATGAACTTCCTCTACAGCATTTCAGTAAAATATATTCTACAAATATTGCTTTAAACATGTAACTAATTTGGTGATACAACGTTGAGTTTAGGTACAATATCTTCATCTAGTTGAATTAGCTGAGTTATTTAGCATGTAAATTGTTCACTTTTGCAGGTTGGTGTTCGTAACACATTTGGATATGTGCGATCCAGTGCCGGATCAGAGTTACCAGCAGTAGGTCCTACTAAACAGCCACCAATAGCTCGTCCAGTGAATGGTACTACAGTTGGAAGTCTCACAAATGGTGGCATAAATGGGCTTCATCATGCTCCTCAACAACCTTCCAATGGAGTGTTAGAGAGGCCATACTCGAATGGGTTGGCACCATCACCATCACCATTTGAGTCAAACATAATTTCCAAGCGTTTCAGCAGTGCCAATAGCCTTGGGCCTTTTGGGGCAACTGTAAGTGGTGACATTAATGGTTTAAATGGAAGCAATCCATATGAGAAATGGTCAAATGGCGGTTCCGAAGGAGGTAGTCCATTTCAGAATGGTTGTGGAAGTGGAGATGCTTATGGCTTATCATCACACGACAGTGTACTCGAGCTCACATCGAAATTGGTTTCAGCTGCAGCATTTCCACCAAAGTCGCAGATAAAGAGACAGAAGATGATTTATCATTGTAAGTTTGGTGAATTTGGTGTAATGGAAGGCCAGTTTACAGAACCAAGTGGAGTTGCAGTAAATGCACAGAATGACATAATTGTTGCGGATACCAATAATCACCGCATACAGATATTTGACAGAGAGGGCAGATTCAAGTTCCAATTCGGGGAGTGTGGCAAGAGAGATGGGCAGCTGTTGTATCCAAATCGTGTTGCTGTTGTTCGCACCTCGGGCGATATTATTGTCACAGAGCGTTCACCGACTCATCAGATCCAAATCTACAACCAGTATGGCCAATTTGTGCGCAAATTTGGTGCAAACATTTTGCAGCACCCACGGGGTGTTACTGTTGATGGGAAAGGGCGTATTGTAGTAGTGGAATGCAAAGTAATGCGTGTTATTATCTTTGACCAGTCAGGAAATGTACTGCAGAAATTTGGCTGTTCTAAGCACTTGGAATTTCCAAATGGTGTAGTTGTCAATGATCGCCAGGAGATATTTATCAGCGACAATCGTGCTCATTGTGTTAAAGTGTTCAATTATGAAGGTGCATACCTCAGGCAAATTGGCGGTGAAGGAATCACAAACTATCCCATTGGAGTTGGCATAAATTCTGCCGGGGAAATACTCATTGCAGACAATCATAACAATTTCAATTTAACCATCTTCACACAAGATGGACAGCTTGTATCTGCGCTAGAGTCAAAAGTGAAACATGCTCAGTGCTTTGATGTTGCACTCATGGATGATGGCTCTGTTGTTCTTGCAAGTAAGGATTACAGACTGTATATTTACCGTTATGTTCAAGTCCCACCTATTGGTTTATGAATACAGACCCTCGAATTCAGTAAGAGTCAGAGGGACAAAAAGTGCAAGAACAACTCCTTTTAATGTGGAAATGTGTATAAATCAAGCTTTTAGTATTGTGCATTTCTTTGTTGTCTTGTCCTTGTCCTATCTCACCCAAATTGTTAGTTTCCAGTACTTAACATCTCACAAGTGAGAAACTGTTAGTGACCATTCCTTTGTGCCATTGGATGAGTTTCTCTTATGAGAACTGTTTCACAAATCCTGGCAGAAACATATCCTTTTTTATACACACATTGCTGTGAATTGCTCCATTCTGGTGTTCAGATTGCATTCCATAAAGGAATGTAATGGATTCAGAATGGTTGACTGAAGGAATGCAGTACTGGCTACAGAACGGTTTGAAAGTGGAGTAACCATTCCTAATGCTGTTAACTGTTAATGCATTTTTAAATGAGACAGGAGTGCAGATGAGCTTGTGTTCATGCAGATGTGTATTCTTTGAATAATATATATATTATATAGTCTCCTCTTCATAATTATGAACAGTAGTGTTAGTTTTGTACTATGCTACAGTGTTAACTCTCACAGCTGCATGAAATACATTCTAAAGTCCCAGTTCAACCAATTGACCACTGAATGATTTGCGTGCTTTTATGTATACCATTTCTGTGTTTCTCCCAGCTAACAGAAATGGGTGAAATATTTTGTTTTTTATATATTGTAACAAACTTCAGAGCAGTGTACCATTTGAAAGATAAAGCAATGGTGCCTGGGCCATGTTGTACAGTTCTGGAAATCTTGCACCTGTTTCATAATAAGCTCTATTTTACTATAAGTGTTTTTCGTGCCGTTTTGTGACATAGGTGTAGAATAGCTTAGAAATGACATTTATAAATTCACAAACAGAATGCTGTTATATATTTGATGGAGTGAGTCCAAAGATTTCTACAAAAGGCAACACTGTTAATAACAGCTTCCTGTTAAATTTTTATTTAAAAGAAAATTTTGAAGTGTTTGCTGTTTGAATGGCAGTGTTGGCTTTCCTTTGTTATAATGTTCTCATTTTATTATTTGTTATGTTCTTTGAAGTGCAACATTTCAAGATCAGTTATGTCCTAGTCACTCTGCCTACACCACTGAGACATAGCTACAGCCTTTGTCGGTGGCCAAGCACAAGAACATGACCAATTTATATTGTTTTGTATTTTCTGTTTGTTGTTGTTAATTTTTTCTGTAAGAAACTACATTGAGTGGGGTGTCTTCAGTGACCTCCAGAACTGTTTTGATACAAGGTACTGCCACTAATAAGATAAACAGAAGTTGATTATTGTGTGCGTGTATATATCTTTTTATACTTTTTTGATTGCACTGCAAAGTAATATGATCTGAAGTTAGATTATAAATTCTTTCCATTATATCCTCAACAATATTTTAATGCTTACATTTTGACATGTCCTTGAAACAGAACTGTATTTTTTACTAAGCGATAAACAGAAGGTTCCTTACTCTTTAAAAGAAATAAGTTTTTGATGTTCTCTAATATGTTTGTTATGTTTGTATCTTTTGAATGAATTGTTGTCCTTATTAAGAATCGAAAAATTCTGTTTGGTTAGTCACTTCTTGCTTTTAATGTATGCCAGGGTTATGTTCAGTGGAATGGAAGTCATCCAGTAAGGATTTTCCAGATTTTTTTCTTTCTTTTCTTTCTTTCTTTTTTTTTTTTTTTTTTACACAATACTTAACAAATGCCAGTGTCTTGTTTTTCTATAGCAAACGGAACTAAATTATCTCATTTCTGAAATCTTATGTACAAAGGAAAGTGAACAACTTTTAAAAATTGCTTTTTATACATAGGGAAAGTTTTAAGTATTCTGCAATAGGACTTAGAAGTTCAGCAGTCTGTAGATGGTGCTTCATCTGCGAATGCTCTTATATGTGCAACATTATATATGAGAGATTTTTGTTAAAATTTTTGCAGCCTTTCATATAAAGAAGAAACAAATTTTATTTTTTCTATTGTAATCTTCCAAAAACATTCTTTTACACAATAAATTTAATATTTCCTTCTGGTAGGTGTGTGTGCGTGACACTGATCTGCTGTAGGTTTTTGTTTAGAATAGCAACTTGGATTTAGGGTAATACTCAACTTCTATACTTCAAATCCTGCAGGACATCAGCATGTCAGGTTCCATTGTTATTAAGTACAAAATTTTGTAAAATAGTGAATTGGAATGTTATGTATGACAAGTGTAAAGTAATGGGTAAGACTGACAGGTTGAGTTTTTTAAAAAAGTCTTGTATGTCTCTTTTTATAGTGGAGTTTCTACTCAGTTATTGAAAAAAAAAAATTGACTGTTCTTTAGGTTGGATAAGCTAAGCTGAAAGCAGTCCACTGGTTGAATGCTTTCAAATATTGTCTAATAATTATCTATTTTGATAGCATGTGTTGATACTTTAAAACTGTATGTTGTGGCTATTGTTAATTTCTGTAGGTCTGACAAATCTGTGATGGGTTGTGTGCTCCACAGAAAAACTGTTGGTAACCTCAATTGTGGTGCGATTGAAGTGAAATAAGAAATTCAATTTAAAGGGGTATCGTGCATGTCCTTCATTGCTGCAAGCAGTTTTATCAAATACTTGTTAAACAAGTCAATTACTCTTGGGAACATTTATCCACTGGGTGTTTGAGATAGTATTTAAAAATGTAGCCTTTCCTGCTTTTTGTAACTGCAATACGATGCTCTAAACATAAAGTATCTCATCTAGTTTGTTATAATATTGTGGATTGCTTCTGTAAAGTTTTTTGCCTTCCATTGAGGACTAATCATTGCAGTTTCCTCGTATAAGGTTAGTGGAGAACTGTGTGAAGTATCTGAAACTGTTCCTTAAGTTGCCCTGTGAAACACACAAGGAGGACTTGATATTAGTTGTTAAATTTGTGAGAAAAATAATAATGAATATAATTTTTGTCATTGAATTACTGTTAAACTCAGTGTTGTAGAACTAGAGTGAATATTTGGAGTCTGACATTTAAACAATTCTGAAGCTGTTTGAAGAAACTGTGAACAAGGGACAGGAGTAGTTTGTACGGTAGTCTTAACAAACAAGCATGTTACAGAAGTGAGCACAGTGATTTTCTGTGTGATATTCAAAATAAAGTGCCGGAACTAATATTAAGATGATATGGTATGTTTCTGAAGAGTCATGGAATAATGAAAAAGATTATTTTTATTGCATTTTACCTTAGTTTTTGTGCAGTATTACTAATGGAATAAATTGTCCTAAATTATGCATAAACTACTCTAACAGGAACACAAGTTTATTCAAGATAGGTATTATCAAGTTTCCCCACTCAGACAATTCAAAAAGTGCTCACTTCTGATGGCTACAGGTGAATTCAAATTACTCCTGTCAGAGCACCCAGTGACACCAGGTTTATAATCAGTTTTAGGAAGTGGCAGTTCCAGACTATTGTTAAGAAATATCATATAACACCAATAAACTTTCTTAGCTTAACGTAGTTTGAAATTTTAATATAAAAATGTGAGCACGTTTTCATTTTGTCAGAGCTTTAATTTTATAGCGAACATTTATTTGATAATGTGTAATTGATTACTGTTCAAACTTTGCTTCTTATCGCACAAAAATATTTTTTATAAAAGAAAAGCATTTGCAGGTGTCCCATAGAAGTCCATAGGGACTCCTATGATCTTTTTAGCCCTTCTTGTTCTAGCTCGATTTTAATCTGACTGATCTGTCTGCAGCGGTTACCTTATTTGTCCATCCAGTTAATATCGCACAGACCAATTCTTGAAAAAAAAATGGTCCAATTTTTCAGAGCTGCTTTTATATAATCTTTTCACTAATAATTTGCTTCACTATTTTTTAAATGTGACCAGTTACTGGTTGCCCCTTGAAGGTATTTTCTGTGAGCACATAGATAGCTCACAGACCTGTTTCCAAGATATATGCCAATGTAAGTGTATTTTTATGGTATAATAAAACTTGCAAAATAATATTGCCATGTTGTATTGTTCGTCATCTATATTTATGGAATCCTAAATAAGTGGGTAAACCTCTTTATAGTAAAAAATGTTGTGGTATTTACATTTTTGTAGTTTAGTCTTATTACCAGTTGAATATTGTTGACAAAGCCGAGAAGTGTGCGGTGTATAATATCGTCAAAACACATGTAACATGTAGTATTGCTTCTTTTTTTATCATGCTGTAGATACTTGGCTCAAATAAGAGCTGTTTTAACTGTGAACTTTCATGATACTTTGACAGATGACCAGTGTGTACTTAAGACTTTAGTACTTACAATTCTGTGGATGTTTCATGAAATTGAAGTCATGTTTGAGTAACTGAGAGGGGGCTCCAGAAATGAGAAGCTTGATGTTGTAGGCCTATTACTGCCACTTTTTGTTAGTTTATAAGTAAAGAATACAGTGTGTAATAAGTTATAGGACCAACAGGTTGTACTTGTGTGTATTGTAAATGTTATAATTTATTTAATAGAAATAATAGAATAATAGCACTTGAATTGGATTACCCTCTAAGGCAGGTGTTCTTACATTTCTTCGTTTAGTCAGATACTCATTTTATTGGAAATGTTGCTGCTATAAATCACTTTATTAAAACTAACAATTAAAATGATAAACATTGTTGGAACATAACATATTTGTAAGGTTATTTGACCTGCATTGCAGTTCTATTTCATAGACTCAGTGAGTCGGTTTACAAATTTAATTTAATATATAAAAATTAATTTGAGTTATTGCTGAAATTTTATATTTATTAATTTTTATCAGAAATGTATTCATCACAGAAATGTAAGAATAATCGCAATCTTGCATATTAAGTCCATTAGAAACATTTTTAATATAATGTGTTGCTTAGTAGTTCCATAGGTAAAAAGTACTATTGCGTGTGTGTGTGCGTGTGTATGTATATATATTTATCTTTCATTCATAATGTCACTCTTGAATGATTGATTGACTGATTCAAATCCAAAAGATCTGTAAGGTCGTTGGTCCAATAATGGTGGTCCATTTTGTTACTCATATCTAAGGGTTTTTGGTACAAAATGAAGACTTTCCTTTCTTTTTAAGTACGATGTGCCAAGAGTTAATGGTACAGATGTTATCAAACTTAAGATTTGTGCATTGGTTACTTTGCTAGTCCTTTTTTGTGTGCAGACTTTAGTTCTGCCACAATTCATTGAGTGAATTAAAAATATATGTTTGAAAAGAAAAAGTATCTCAAGTATTGTTTTCAATGTATACATTTCTTTGATCCATGTTATTATACTGTTTTTATTGATGACATTAAGTTTGTTAGCATTCTGTTGTAGTTAATAGGAAACTGTCACTTCATTGCTTAAGCATGTTTGTTATTTTATCAAGTTTCTGTAAACTTGTTTTTACTTAAGTTTGTGTTGTATTTATCACCAAGTATTTGTTGTTCATTTTATCTGTTTCTTTTTAATATTTTGGTTTATGTAACAATAATGTAGATTTTATGATTTTATATTTGCTTTCATTTTTATCTTTCATTGTTTTTTTTTGTAACTTGTTTTTGCTGTTACATTAATTATTTGTGAGCAGGCGACACACCTTTTCCCAATTACGTTTGAACCTATGCTCAAATTTAAAAGAAAATCTAAATAGGACACAACTGTCAAATTACTTGTTGATCTTAATGTTGTATGATACAGTCAGAATTTAAGAGCCCTTTTCTACCAATAATCCTTTTGGATTGTTGCAAGACTTTAGACAAAAAGTTGTTCAATCAAATATTTTGTACTGGAAATCTCTAAACGATGGATTTGTAATGTTGATATTTGTAATATTGTAGGTGTTTGGTATAGAGAGATCTGTCAGTGACATATCCTAATATATTTGTAAGCAAGGATTAAAAAAGTAGGATTTGTACCTGTAGTTTGACTGGCTTCATTTTTCTATATTAGATGCTTCGTAGTGTGAGGCTTCACTTTCATATGCATATTTGATTTTTGTAATTACCTTATTGATGCCAGACATAACAACAAGTCTTGGTATTTGCCTTCACTGTTCATAATTCAGTGACTGCACAGATGCAGGAGGATGGCAGAATAAAATTGTTGCCTAGTTTGTTAAAATTTGAATTTTGTCCTATACCTGCAACTCAAGGCGCAGATAAGGCCTATTTAACTCAACCTTTGAAGACTGAAATAAATGAATAATATTAAAAATGAAAGAAAGCAGGCTTTTTAAGTTTTTTAATGGAAGTTGTGGTATTGGTGTGTCATTTGATCTGCTTGTTACCAGTCAATTCTGTTAATATGGTTCACATATTAAGAAAAGGTACTGAATATTTAAAAGTTAACTTTATTTATTTTAAAATTGTGAATGTTAATATTTTACTGAAATATAGCAAGAGGTAATTTGCTCTTCATTTTTGGCTCAAAGGTGATGTACTCAAGGCTTATAACTGTCAGTAGTTTGCTTCTGTCTGACATTGTAATCTGTCATTATACAGGCTGCTACTGTTTACCTGTTCCTAGCAATGTCAGTTTACTCTGTCTGTAACTTTCTGTAGAACTAATTTCCTATTTAAAGTACTTGCCAATCTTTATAAAATTGCTGCACAGAACATTATCAGGTACGAATTTGCATAACATACTTAGTTCAAAAGCTGCCCACTTAGCTACTGCCTACTTTGTCCATGCTGACAATTTTTTGCTCGGGAGGACTTCTTGACAATTCACTGTTCATAGTATTATAACAGTGGACAATAATCTGTTGGTTTTAGTATGTTGCGAAGGAATTTTTCTGTATGTTGTTACTGTCTGTTGTACCAAGTGTTGTTCAACAAAAAAAAATTACAAGCCTGAGCCTTAACTGTTATTCATGTGTATCTGAAATGTAATGAACCAAATAACTGAATTGTTAAATTGTTCCGGGTACTTTTATTTTATTGAAGAATTTACTTAAAAATCTCCATATGCCTTGAGAGAGGGAATTTGTTTACCTTTCTCACTTCTTGAAATTCACTGTGATTCAAATTAATTCAACTTCACACTGTACTGATGCATCTTTGTTTATTTCTGAAAGTCTCAGTAAATGCAGTTAAACCAGCAGTATTTATGGCAATTGTTGTTCCGCCTGAATATCACAGTAACTATATTGAACTGAACTCCAGGTTCTTTTTTGGTAACTGTCAAGTTAAGCATATATTCATCATCAAAGAAAAGCAATATTTAAACACACATTCTTAGTTATCATTTGAAAAATCTGTAATGATTAGTTCAAGATTTCCAATGTACAGATTACTAATGTGTTACATGCAACATTCCAAAGACAAATATTTGACCATGTTATGCTCCCATATTATATCAGAAGCTCTGTATTTATATGTTATGTGGAGTATGTATTTGAAAGATGCCACAGAGTGTTGTGAGAATATTGAGGATATGTTTAGTTTTGTAATTCAGTAAGGAGCAGTTAAAAAAATATATGGTTCATTGTAGTTGAGCAGATATTTCATGATCTTGAATTTTTTGTTTCATTATTTTGTCAGAAGTTTCTATTTTTCCATAGAACATTTTTTCTTGTTAAAATGTGTGCCTAGTCATAGAGTTCAGGTCAGTTTTATGAAATAATACATAAAATTAAAAAAAAAGACTGTTGTGGTGTTCCATGGATATAATTAAGATTGTTACACATTTACCACATGTTAATTGACAGAAGACAGAGCACAAGCTGTGAAGTATCAAGTAGAATCATTCATTATGATACGTCATTAGAGACACGTTGAAATTGGAAAAGGCAGCATCTTGTTATTTTTGTGTATGGGACGTGGGAATCTGTTTAAAGTGTGTTCTGTTAGTCCATTTGTTACAGAACTAAAATTACCATTGCTGTGAACCATGCAGTGTCTGAAGTATCAATTCTACTTGAAAAGGGCTTAAACTTTTTCTTGTGAAAAGTTAGTAAGACATTATAATAATTATCTTGCAGCATTCAGGAAAAGAAATGATCTGTAATGTTCTTCCTCATCCTGTACACTGAAAACAAATCATTATTTCGAAATGTCATCTTACGTTAATGTCATGTATTCATTATCACTTTTCCTTTTTGTTGAAAGGTTCTTGTAACTAGACAGTTAAGTCTTTCGTGTCATTTTGTTATCTATGTATTACAATGGTATTCAATAAAATATTTTGTTTGCTTGAATTTTGTATATTTTTTAATACCTCAGCTGAATGTTACATATAGGAAATGTTTATTTTTATGGCATGATTGGTCAGTATAATAATCTGTGGCAGTTGATAACTCTCCTCTCCTTACTTGTGTGGAGCTGCAAAATATTACAATGTGATGTAAAGTGTCTGCTGTAGTATGGGCCCATTTACTTTTGTATTTGACTACAGCAGTCCGTCGTATGTGGAACATATTTTGTTACACCAGTAGCCACAAATTATGGTGTTACAACTAACATTTCTCAGATTATCTGAGAAACTTGTGTATTTTTCTTTCTTCTTGTGCAGATTATCACATAGCAAAGTAACATTATAAATTACACAATGTTCCAAGTGGTTACATGTTTCAAAAAATTTCATCTATGGTTAAAAAAAAATCAACTTAGAAGAACTGATACATGTAGCATTGGGCATAAAACAGAAGTTAACTACAGATCAACTCCTCCTTTTACACTCCCAGAATGAACATTTACCACAATTTATTTTTCTCTCCCCACCCCCCACATAAGATGTTCCATTTTTGCATTAATGTTAAAATTTTCACCACAATTTATACACCCTGTTTGTGGAGGGAAAAATGGACAGTTAACATATATTCAATGCATGTTTCGTTGACTACAATGTGCTCAAAAGTTGACCAATGGTGCCATGGCTGATAGGAGCATTATAAACACTTCCCATTTATCATTCCCATCAGCCACCATGCCGAGTGTTAGCCTATGTTGAGCGACTAATAGCTAATGTTGTTAAACATGTCTTGAGAATTTATTCTTATAGAAACCGGAGGTGGGAGGCGGCGCTCAGTATAAGACAACCAGAAGAAAAGACAACTACAGTGTGAGATGCAGACTCCCACACGAAAGTCAGAAAAAATAAAATAGGGGACAAAAAGGTCACCCAGGCCAAATAATCCAGGCCTAGTTCTGAAGAAAGTGTGTTGCCAACTCTAGCAGTCTTTGGAATGTCGTCTTGGTGCTTACATAATCAAATAGAAGCAATATAATAGTTAAGATACAGTTTATGTCGAGGTTAATAGCAAATGTACTCGTGTATCATTTATTTTGGAAAACGTTATTAGAGCACATAGAAGCGGTTGAGGTATAAGAACTCCATGTGCTACGAATTGTGCAATTACAGGCTTTTCTGGATTACACATGCTTAAACATATTCCATTTTGTAATAACATAATCTTTAGACGATGAGACAAATGATGGCCATAGTAAAAATGTTGATGTATGTATGTGTACTTAAACTGCCACATGGTGAATCTATAGTGACACACTAAGATAAATGTATCAGCATTGACCTTAAGCATGGTTTGCATGAGTGGGTGGCTGTGCCTTCCATTATTATAAAATAGAATCTTATAAAAATCTATAAAAGCCTACAACTGCACAATTGTTAGCGAATTAATATTTAAAACATTACCTGCAAGAGGACTAAAAAATAGACTCCAGTGGGATTTGAAAGTGCGCTCATTGCATACATAAACCATCAGCCTATCTGTTTACCCAACGAAACATATGTGAGAAGCGGTTGTAGTAAATGTGCCCACATGGAATTCTTATACCTCATCCGTTTCTATGTGCTCAAATGTTTCCCAAAAATAAATGAGAAGGGAGTTAAAATGCAATGAACCTCTACCTTTGCTGTATCTTAACTATTGAATCGCTTCTGTCGGATTATGTTAACAGGCCGCTGGAGTTGGCAACAGTTGTGCTTACGAGCTTTGGCAAGCAAAATGTTCTGTTCTTGGACTTTACCTGGCCCCAATAATTTTAATCTTTTTGACCCCCACTATACATATTTGCACTAAAGAATACAAATAAATTCTTGAGTATCATGCGAAACATATAAAAATACAAAAATGCGCAAGTTGTGCTGTTTCATTATTTAGTTAAACAGGTTTGCCAAAAACATAGTGATATTACGTCAAGTTTCTACTTGCTGTAGAGTTAATAGTTCAAAGTTACACTTGACACTAAAAATAGAATAAAACTTGGATAACCTTTATCATATAATAAAGCTTCCTCCAAGTATTCAGTGCAAGGGGTAACTTAAGAAAATTGTACTGCTTAAAATATTATTTCCCACTTTTTACACAATTACTTTGAAATCCCTTGAAGTGTGAAAATGGGGTTCCACTGTAATTGGAATTGGTTTACTGTGACTTCCAAGAAGTGGAGGAGTATATGTTGTATGGGAATCTTAATTATAGAACTATTATAAAAAGTAATGCAGTTTCAATTAACTAGAACCACACTTATACTTTTCAAGGGATTTTTATGTAATGGTGTAGAGAGATTGGGGGGGGGGGGGGGGAGAGAGAGAGAAGTTTAAAATGCTGGAAATAAGTGGCAAAAATTTGCTTCAGATCCCCCTTGCATGTTTGTATGATGTTATGACTTGTAGGCAAGGACTGTAAAAAAGTTTCATTAAATGGCTAAATTTGGTGTTACATTTTATAAATTTGCTTATGATTGTTGGCAGCTTTTTTCCAGTAGTGTGTGTTTCAACTTGTCATTTCATAGGTCTTCATTGTTAAATGTAAATCATGCCAATTAGTATAGTTTTTATTGATATCAAAGGTAAAAATTTTTTATATATAAAATATAGATGGAGATTACTTACCAGGCGAAGGAGCACAGGAAGTGATAGTAGCACAAATAAATCAATAAATTCACACACAAACGCTAGCTTTCGCAGCCTAGGTGCTTCGTCAGGCAGAAGGGAAGGAGCCTGACGAAGCACCCGGGCTGCGAAAGCTAGTGTGTGTGTGTGTGTGTGTGAGAGAGAGAGAGAGAGAGAGAGAGAGAGAGAGAGAGAGAATTTATTCATTTATTATTGGTTATGGTAGCTATCATGTGACAAATTTAGTATGATAAATTACACTACAAAAGAGAGAGATTGGCTGGCCAGTGATGTGTCGCCAATAGTCCAACAAAGAAAAAGGATGGAAAAATTACAGTAGCTTTTGAAACGGGGTTCCTTCTTCAGGTAGGAGAGAAGGGAATTTACGACCTAGGTCTTGAGGATATTTGTGTTGTGGAAGTCAGATATACTGTATAATAGTTCTGAGCCATGGCAAAGAGGATACATATAACTAAAGAGGATAGATCAATCAGTAAAGGGAAGTGAAATGAATGATGCTGGGTGAGAGTGGAGGAGGAGGTAATCTAAAATGTTAACAGTGGAAGTTACAAAAGGAAGGAAAAGAGACACACACACACACACACACACAGAATGGATAAGTGAGTCGAGGATGGAGAAGGGGGAGAGGTTAGTGTAGATTTAGGCCAGGAGAGGAGAGGATATGTTGGAGGGAAAGTTCCCATCTCTGTAGCTCTGAGGGTCTGGTGTTTGGTGGTAGTATCCAAATGGCACATTTGGTGTAATACATTTAAAGGTCTGTGGAAGCTTGCTGGAGATCATATATGCCACAGGATATTGGGTGTCCCCAGGCGAACAGTGTCTCTGACCATTCATCCGCTCAGCCAATTTGTTGGTGGTCATACCAACATAAAAGGCCGCACAGTGGACACGTCCGGCCCTGCCTCGAATGGGGTAGGTTTTTCCTGTGGTGGGGCTGGAGTATCTGGTTGTAAGAGGATGCATTGGAAGGATTTTGCAGTAGGATCTGTTAAAGTGATAGGAACCATCAGGTAGGTAGGGAGGGTGGTTTTTGGATGTTGTAAGGTTGGATGAGGAGGTTGAGAGTGATATGGGAAGAACACTTAGGAGTGGTCATCTCATTTCGGGGCATGACTTGAAAGTTGTAGCTCTGGCGGAGGCATTTCAGGCTGGAATGGAACTGAGTGACTAAGGGGATGCTTGTGGATGGTCTGGGGTTAGAAACATTGTTGCAGGAAGAGGAGGAATGGATTGCTTGGGAGATCTGCTTGTGGGTGTTGTCTGTAGGGTAGTTAGGGAGACGAAAGCATTAGATTTGTTGTTGTTGTTGTAGGTGGTAAGGGATTAGGGATGGCAGCTATCAAAGTGGAGGTGCTGTTGGACTGAGGTGTGGATGTGGGACTCAACAAGGTGAAGGTCAACATGAAGGAAGGTGGCTTGAGTTTCAGAGGAGGTCCAGGTAAAGTTTAGGTTGGAGAAGTAGTTAAGGTATTGAAGGAGGTTCAGAAGCATTTCTTCACCATGAATCCAGACTACAAAGATATCATATATGAATCTATACCAAAGCAGAGGGTGCAACTTCTGCGTCTTAACACGTTGGCTGCCGCATGGCTGGCAGTGGCCACAGCAGGTGGCTCTGGCGCGCCTGTGACATAATCGAGGCAGTCAATGGCCCATGAAGATAGCGACATAGGAAGGGGCAATCCTGGTTCCCATAGTTGTCACCCTTGATTTGTTTGTAGGTCTGGCCCTCAAAGGTGTAGTAATTATGGGTGAGGATGAAACAAGCAAGTGTGAGATGATGATAGGAGGTTTTCAGGAGGGTGTTGGGAAAGTGTGTTCCAGGGCTGATACACAATTGGTGGTGGTGGTGGTGGTGGGGGGTATGTTTGTATAGAGTAATGTGGCATCTGTTGGGACAAGGAAGCTTTCAGATGGGAAGAACATATGGATGAATTTGAGGTGTTCCAGAAAGTGGTTTGTCTCTTTGGTGTAGGATGGAAAACCTGCAGGTTATAGGTTGGAAGTGTTATCTATCAGAGCTGAGATACATTCTGATGGGGCCTTTGAAGCCTGAAACGATAGGATAACCAGGATTATCTGTATAGATTTTAGAGAGTAGGTAGGTCGGGGTGTGTGGATCAGGTGGAGAGAGAAGTTCTATGGAGGCTTTGGTGAGATCTTGTGAGGGACATCCAGTTTTAAGGATTTTCTGTAGTTCAGTCTGGATTGAGGGAATGGGGTTATGAACATATTTGTAGGTAGAGTTATCAGAGAGTTGATGTAGCCCTTCTGCTACACACTAAAGTACCACAGTTGTGGAACCCTTGTGTACTAGGAGAATTAAAATGGAACGATATGCTTTTATCTCTCGGGTGGCATTGAATTCAGCTGGGCTGATGTTAAGAGTGGTTGATATGTTATTCAGGAAGGAGCTGGAGGCAATGCTGGATGTGATGAATGCCTGCAAGGGATGGTTTGGGGGAAGAGCAGGAGGAAGGTTGGAATTGTTTAACACAGTGTTCAACAGCGGCTGCTTTGCCTGGGGGCTAATGACTGGATGGTGAATTGATATTTTGAGTTGAGGTTACGGGTGAACGAGAGAAAAATCTTGACCAAGGCAGCGTGATTGAATTTAGGTGTGAGACAGGACATACATTTCTGGAATGTAGAGGGATTTGGATGAGAGGTTCAGGACTGAATTGGTACTGAGTGATGTTTGCATATGGTGATGGTTGTGGGTGGGGTGTGTACTGAAATTGGGTTGTTGCATATGGGGGGGGGGGGTTGAGGGTGTTACGGTGGACCAGTAGAGTGGATAGTTTTCTTAGGTGTTGTGTGGCGTACAACTTAAAGTTTATAGTTGGCTTGTTTTGTGGTGGATTCAAGTGTGATAATTGAGCCAGATGCTGAGAGAAGAAGTATTTGAAAGAGAGAGTATGTGTAGCTGTTGTGAGTGGTGCTTACAAGAAGCCACATACGTTTCAAGGACAGGATGGATGAGAGCTAAGGACTGCTGAATTTGAAACTGAAAGAGATAATGATGGAAAGGAGGATTACACCCAGAGATGTTAACTTTTAAAGTGAATCCTTAGGGGATGTTCCAAATGACAAACAGCATTGGAGGAAAAGAATGTGGGATTGCAGTGGTGAATGCATGTTTGTGGAAAGACTGTAGATACGGTGGTATAGTGATGGGATACATTGTGAATAATTGGTTGCAAAAAAATTAATACATTGTTTATTTTCAAACAATAAAAAAGGGATGTGTTTGGGTCCTTATGTGTGAATGTCAGAATGAAAAGAAAATTTAAATTCCAGAAAAATTTTCGAAAATGACCTTAAAAGTTTTGTAAATGATTTTTCGACGAAAACATGAGTGTTGGTGAAAAGGTGATGGATAAAAGGTAGAAGTGTCTGGCGTCAGGTAAATGATCGTCAGCGGCGCAAAATTGAGGTATAACTGCTGTTGAGAACAAAAACGTCGTTATAGATTAGTGTTAACCAAAATATCGTTCTAATTTTAGTCCAAATAATGTTGAAATATTTGTTAATACAACAATCTACCAGTAAGGGAACGTCTATTTAATAAGCTACTAGTTTGTAAATAAACAGATATAGGCGTAAATTGGCTCAAGTGTAGGCAGAGGCGTAACATTTGTTGTAGGGGTCTGTCTGCAAAAAATAAACTTCTGGGCCCCTAACATTGCTTTAATTACAGCATGTAGAATTAATGCAATGTGTTGTATAATCCCATATAATGTAAACTAAATTAGTAATGCTACGGTATTAAAATTTGGGAACTGTTTATTTTAGGAAATATGGACAATTCACTTATTGTGATTATACATTACTAGCTTAAGTCCCACGCACGCATAGACTAGATCGTCTGCTTTGGTTGTTTCTACTTCTAAATATAATTTATCATAGATTTAGCTTTAAAAATGCTTTTCTAATACAGTATTTTGATAAAACTTGCTACCCCCTATTGCACCATTGATGGCAGAATAAAAAACATCCCGAACCACTTTTTAAAAATTCTAACCACGGTTCTAAATCAATATTTTCGCATTTCTAGCCTATCATGAAAACAGTCTTAGTAGCACCCTTAAAAGATTTTCCCTTATTTCACCCGATTAATAGTTGAATTTCCCCCCCCCCCCCCAAAAAAAAAAAAAAAAAAAAAAATTCGAAACAATTTTTTAAAATTCCAATCAAAAATCTAAATTCAAAGTTTTGTATTTCTTGCTTCAAAATTGCCTTAATAGCAATGTATTTTCAAAAAACCCGTTGATCATCTATTTCAGCCTGTTAGGGATGGGAATATCGAAAAATCGCTGATGCCTAAAGTGTAAGATAAATGTCTTACAAATTTCAGGTTTCTATCGTCCGTAGATTCACTTTTAAGCGCCGTTTTCGGTCTTTTAGAAACTGATCGAGAACGCGAAATTTCTGTACGCTTTGGCATCTTTCTTGGTAATTTTACTTGTCAAACTGCAATATGCACCAATTTTTCTTTATTTGTACGCTTGTTGCAGAAAAACTGAATGTGCTTCACGTTTCGCTGTATATAACCTTTTTGGTATTTTAGTGTCAACAGTCATCGCTGGTACAGTCCGAATTTATGTGAGCTGACGACTTTCATACTCTATATCTCGCACCATCTTATAGCTATCGACACGGAACTGCTGTGGTGTACAATAGGAGACTTTGTACTATAACGACACAGAGATCATTGGTCTCCATTGTGTAGTTTTAGCCGAAGAGCAAATTTTTGACATCCACACGTAGAATTTCATATAAGCTCCCATATCCTGCACCACAATAGTGTGCAATGACGGATGCCCATTACCACAAACATACTATTCGTTTGTGATGTGTAATTATGGCTGCAGAGTGAAATATAGGCACAAACATATGTTTATATATATATAGAGGTTAAAATAGGATGCTTCATGAGTATTTTTATTTAATATTTGCATAAGGGTAGCTAAATCTGTTTAACAAGATGTAGTATCATAAAAAATGCATTATTTGCTTACATTCAGTGCAATTCTTGCCATGACGTCAGCCAATATGAATGAGCTTTCAGTCGTGGGACGCGTACGACGCATCGCCGTACATAATTGTTGCAAGTTCCTGGGTTGGCCGCTAGGGGCGTAGTTTTCATGGCCTGACTCACAAGAAAAAATACTGGGACTCGAACAAACATATCTGTATGAACGTTTGATTACAGTATCTCTACGTACACTTCAATGGGCTGGTGGGTGTCGTTTTTATGCAATCGTGCTCTAGACAGCACTGTAGATGTAATTGTAGACGCCATACGTAATGCAGATATCTGAACTATAACTTATGTAATAATCTTCAGGTAAAATTTCCGGGCTGATGGGCCGTGGTCCAGATGTAAAACATGTAAACCTCATACGGCCGGCGTTGTCTTCAGGTAAAATTTCCGGGCTGATGGGCTGTGGTCCAGATATAAAACAGTAAAAATCTGGACCACGGCCCATCAGCCCAGAAATTTTACCTGAAGACAACGCCGGCCGTGAAAGTTTATGTAATAATCGTCGTACATGTTCTCTAGCGTATTATCAGAAGCCGTGATAATAGTTGCAACTTTAACCTTCTTCTTGGAAGACTGTTGGTATTCACTGCCACTGCTTCCATCGCCTCTTCCCGCACTTACCGTAGCACTACCGCTAGCAATGAGTTCTTTGTCATTATCATCCCTATTATCATTATGTGTTAGTGTTACAACAGTATCTAACTTATGCTCATATTTCTGTACCATAAGATACGATAAAGCATGCGAATGATTCATCTTCTACTCTAATACCATCTTCATGAAGAGTGGTTCTTCGTAACTTCATCACAACCAGTTGCAATACTTTAGCAGGATTGATTATCAATCGCCGCTCCATTTGACGCTTCACCACACAAATGTCACAAAACGCAATTTTGGAGGCACACTTAACTGTCCCTAATGGCAAACAGACAGGTCAAAGTGCAATGTGGCAGGGGCATGCAGAGGCATCTAACGGACGACTGCAGAGTTTTGCAGATGCGGGAGTGTCACTAGTGCAATAAGGGATCTTTACATTATCTCTCGTACGATTTTGAGATATATATATATATATATATGTGTGTGTGTTCGTTCGAGCCCAAGTACTTTCCTCGTCAGTCAGGTACCTATGGACTTCCGCGAGTAGTGATATAACATGAGCCTTATGGAATTTCGCCAATTTGTGCCATCGTCATGCAACAATTAAATGAACGCAACACACTGAGTAAACAAGTTTTTGAGCCTTAGTTTATCACATGTTTTCAGAGACGCACTACTCTAAGAAAACATGCCGCCTCCCTCGCCACGAAGCACTCTGGGCTACACTGAACTAGTGCGATGCAGCTTAGTAGGCCCTAACAACCGGCACGATTTCGCAATATAGCGTTATACCTATGATACTATTATTTCGAAACAGTACTGAAATAATACAGCGTCAGACAATTATTGCCCCCCCCCATACTTACAAAGTAAACAACCAAGTACCGAAACTACAGAAAGTGAGACATATGTCATTTCCCCCATTGGTCTATATCAGCGGTACTCGACGTGCGGCCCGGGGCACTTGTGACCTGCCGAGCTTTTTTGAGTGGTCCAGCAAGCTAGTCGTCAAGTATTCAGAATTACGCAATAAAAATCTCTAATGACTGGCTGATAAAAATGGGCGAGGTGCATACAGCGAAATCGACGAAGCCAGTGTACGGAATTTAATCCGCACGTAGTTTGTTGTTAAGCAGGCCCAAATTACTGGACTACTCAAGTGTTTGCGAGCCCGGGTGCTTTCCCCCCTTTCCCCCCCTTTCCCCCCTTTCCCCCCTTTCCCCCCCCAGGTGGCGGCTGTGACAGCTCTGACAGCTCTCGAATCGCGTCCTTTTCGGTGCGCTGAAGTATCCGCTCTGAATCCTATCCAGTGTCACACTTAGGGCCGGTTTGTCAATGTCTCGTTAAGTTCCAGTTAAGTTTTTAACTTACCGTTAGTGGAGAATTGCGTTTGTCAATGTTTCGTTATGAGTTAACCTGGACTTCAAACTGGCCGTTAAGTTAACGAGTAAAATTCTGCTCGTTACACGGCTAACGACCAATTAAGTGTGAATCTGTATCAAAATGGCAGGATTCCAAAGCGCTAAAATGCATCAATATATTCACGTGAAAAATACCGATTTATCGAACAAAATAACAGAAGCACTACGTGTATGAAAAACTAGTGTGGTAAGCAGCTTTATTGGTATATTTCTCGCCCTATCCATGTCAGTAGCGGTTAGATGAGTTTGATACATTGCAGATACGTAACATAACCTTAAAAATATTGTTGCGATATCACAATACAAACTTACGGGTGACGACTGGTTAACTGAGAATCGGTATGATGAAAATGGCTGGAATAAGATTTCGTTGACAATTACTACGATGTCAGTATTTCGGATGATCTAGAGGACATTGCCCGTATAAGGCGTCCTAGACGTATTTATGTTCGTCCAAATCATTTTGAATGCTGGGATGATGCAGAATTTGTTACGGATTTCGTCTTCGAAAAGCCACTTTGGAAATGCTGCATGAAAAACTACACGGCCATCTGAAGAGACCAACATATAGTTATGAATTTTGTAAGTAATCTGTTGTAAAAAAGAATACATTATCTATGTGTGCAAACTTATTAAGTCAGTATTTACTTATGTTTGTTGCACATAGTGTAAGGTCTAAAATGTGATTTCTTCCTCCGATGTACAGGAACAGTGCACTTTCGCCTACGTGCAATTTATTGCTTGCACCAAGGTAAAATTTTACGACGCTTCTCGCCGGGCTACAGTGCTTATGTTGGCAACAGATGAACAATGAAGTGTAGAATTGCATTAATATTTTCCACGAGCTACAGAGTAAATGTTATGGCTGCTCGTTTCACTCGCAGCAAATTTAATAATGTACCTGCTCTATGGTCGACAGGTTCTTGTATGTACCTTTGTCCGTTCAGACAAAAATAATTTGCATTTTAATTGCAGTTGTCACAAAAAAACTTTTTTTTTGTCGTCTGAGTTGCCATCATTACCATTGGTGCCAACATAACCACTGCAGCCCGGCGAGAAGAGTCGTAAAATTTAATCTGCACTAACGTACTATGCACTTGGCAGTATAGTATCGTACTAGGCCCTAAGTACTTTTGCTGTCCTATATGTTCCATGGACAGCATTGAATTCATTTGCCGCAATGTCGCTTCTTTTTCGTTCCATGTCGTAGCGTCGTTTTTTTTTTTTTTTTTTACATTCCAATGTGTCATATTTCCCTATTAAAAACACAAGACTCTCGCACTAATTTCTTGCAAAATTTGAGCTTTTTTCACGTTTGTTTGCCATAGCACCAAATAACAACTGTCTGCTAACCTCTTTCCTGATAGTCAAATATGGGGAACAGCTGTTTATTCAGACTGCACTTTCATTTGTTTCTATTGGCAACATAGTCGAAATATATCGTACCTTTTCGTTTTCTCCAGGTTAGAGCGCATTTAACGAGACGTTAAAGGCATCTTCTCGTTTACTAACGACAAGATTAACGAGAGATGGACGAACCGGCCCTTAGTCTTGCGAGCGTTCAGCATGAGCAAAAAAGGTTCGGATAGAAGTGTGCTATTTTTTATGCTTACTGGGAAGATTCGTATTTGTAAAGTGTGTTAGGAAAGCACTGGGCTTAATATACAACTCAATTGTAAATATCGGAGCACCGCCAGTGCACTGTCACTACGAAAATATAGTCCATAACACACGAGCTGTAAGTTAAAAGTAAATTAATCGGTACTATGTGTGACTGTGCTGAAAGTTTCACAATTTTCCCCTCTTTAAAATCCTTGAATTTACGTAATTTACAGACATTGCATATATATATATATATATATATATATATATATATATATATAACCTTCAGAGTTTTTATGACGTCTCTTTCGGTGCGCCCACAGGATGGCCCATGAAGATTCCGATTTGAGTTGACAATAATACCATGTGATTCAATTGTGACAAACTATTAGCATTAGATGGGAGATTTGATTTCTTTTCATAAAGACAGTATATGTAAGAATATTACACTTGAAAACTTAAACAGTGCGTTACGAACGGTTGTTTTTCTGTAACATGTCTCTGACGTTCAGAGTTCCTTGTGGTTTGGTTGAACCAGTGTCACCTGGCTTGAGTCCCATGCCGCTGAGCGGAGCTTACCGTTGGGCGGGTACTAAGCGGATGATTTTGGCAGGAATTAAGATCATGTATAGACAAGTCAGTACGTTCAACGTTGTTTCACTTGTGTTGTGATGGTGTGGTGCGATGTCTTTCGAAAGGACAGACATCACACCAGTATATAAGTAGTATTCACATGCGACGATGGCGTTCAGGGTTCCAGTCTTCACCGCTAATGTGATGTAATCGTCGGACCTCGTATGGGAATCCCTGATGGTGAACATTGAGGAATATGATCGAGGGACGCTACTTTCGTAGCGTAGGACTACTGAGAATTTTGGGCTAACGGGAGATGCGCTCTGGATAGAAAATTTGAAGGCGATTGCTGGCCCAAAGTGTGTAATCGACTAATATACATTAACGTAATATTTTATCCCAAAGTCTTCAGTTTTTTCCAGCACTAAGATCACAGGGTGAAGTAATTAATATTATTTTTCCTTATAAATGTTGCCGTTATATATAATATATATAAGGTAGGGTAATATGTTTTACTTCATTTGCTCTATTTCAATGGTACGACAACACACCAATATAAATTGAGAGAATGAAGGCGAGATTTAATGGCTGCACAATAAGGTTCAGAATTAATGATTAACATTAACTTTCCTAAATTGTTCGTAAAGTGAGGCTTTAACGTTTAATCAAGTTAACTTTCTTAGTAATGAGTTAATGATTAATGAAGATAATGCTTTGGTTAATACTGTCCAGCTCTGGCAAGTACCATAGTAGCAGTTCACAGTAATCACTTGCCCTGTCCGCCTTGAAAAAACGTCGCCAAATGTCATATTCCATTGATCGACGGTCGTTGTGAACAGGTATTTAACAAAAACGTAACTGCTTGGAAATGGCTGTCAAAAGGTTGTAGCAGAGTTTCAGACAGCCACTCAAACGTTTTAGATTATTACATATCTTTCTTTGAAATTAATTGATTTGTCTAAGAACAAGTGCACAAATTCTAAGAAAATATTAACAATACGTTCAGCTATATTTCAGAAAGCAACGTACGCTACTCTTCTATTAACAATTACATATGAAAATAGATTTTGATGATAAAACAAATGGGCGTAGTTATTTCGTAGTGTTATGTTGTCCTGTGATAATGTTGTGGCCCACTTGAAATAATACTTGCGAGAATTTGGCCTGAGGAGGAAAAAAGGTTGAGTATGCCTGGTCCATATTGATTATTTCGTTGCAACCTATTCACTTTGCAGTCTTCCAGTACTAGGTACAATAACAAACAATAGAAAAATACAGCATGTTGAGTGCATCACTTTTACCAATTTTCAAACGAGGTAATGCAAAAACGATGCACAAAGTCTCTACCAGAAATATGTAATTCGGTATTTTAAATGATCAGATTTTCGGATAACGTTTAGTGAAGCAAGTCAAAAAGTACACAAATCAGTATTTTCACTGAATAATACAAGAATGGATATTTCTTTCACCTTACATCGTAGGCAGCAGGTCCTAGGGCAGATACAAAATTTTTTTCTGGGGGGGGGGGGGGGGGTGGGGGGTGCGACGGCATAACCCTGACGATGGTGAACATGTCCTTAAGGGCTTTGTTGGACTAATTTTAACATAGATATTGTCGCATATAACTGCTACAAGATACAAACAAAAAATGTTGCAAAGTCACAGTCGCTTCTTAGAAAAAAAAAAGTTTTAATTTACTTCCCTCTAACTACCATTGCACTATTAGTTTCTGCGCACTGTGGCGTCATTTTCAAATGCCTATCATCACAGAAATATTACAATATTTCATTCACATTAAACGGTGTAAATTTTCTAAATTTACCACAAGAAAAGAGAGAATTTAGAGCATAAATGCCTTGTGTTCAGCTGTGGGCACAATTGTTAAATCGTTCATCATCATAAAGGATGAAACACTTTCCAGCAGCTGAACTCTGGACATTCAGGCTCTGAACTTAATTCATTGTGTAGGCTACTGTTTCTGAGTGTCACTAGGTGGGTACATGCGAATTCCTATACAGAGAAAGCCATTCGAAATTCGCATAGGTTTCTCTACATATTTACAACTTTGGAGTAATTGGACTATAAGACTGACCACATGAAAATTCAAACAGGTGTACAATTTGATCGAAAAATGTTTTGTACATATTAAATTAGCCAAATGACTTAATGATGACTGTACAAAAACATAGTACATATTGTTTAAAAATGTTCAGATGTTTGTAATTCGAAGGGATCAAACTGCTAAGGTCATCGGTCCCTAGTCTTACAATCTACTTTAACTTATTCTAAGAAGAACACCCATTCCCGAACCTCTCGTGGCAGTGACCACTTATTCTATGACGTTGTGCCCCAGATCACATGGCCATACCCTTGCGGTGCATATGGTTTGATAAATTATTAAACTTTTCACTGTTTAATGTGGTTGAAGCATTCTAATATATTTTTTAATCCTAGCAACTTGAGAATGATGCTATAGAGCCTCAAAACCAGTAGTGCATTGCAGTGGCGGCTGGTGACCAGAAAAGTTGGTAGTGCACTTTTGTCACTTTTGCCACCTCTCCAGTATGGCAGCTCAATGCATTCCGAAAAAAATGCTTTTGAGCCAAGATATCATAGATTTAGATGAATAAAATTGCAAAGCTGCAAACTCTCTGAATTTTGGTGAAAAATAATCACATATCTTTATTAATAGAAGTGGCTTTAAGCATAATGAGATTTAATTGGTGGACATAGCAATGAATGTATGAAGCATTGGAAAACTTTTGCTTCACAAGAGCCTGCACCTCACGTGACAAATTACTCATGACTAATGCACCATCATATGTTTGGGCTATTAATTTGTGTGGACAATTCTCTAAATGGTTACTTAACTGTTCTATGATATTCGTTGCCAAAGTCTGGGCATCATGCTTTTCTTGTGCTATAAAATCTGAAAATCTTTCAACTGGTCTTCCATTAATAATGTACCTATATACTATAACCATCTGGAAAACACAGAGTTCATTGCTGGTGCGGTCACCTATTACAACCAGAAACTCGGCACCCTTCACTTCGTTCCTGATTTCCTCTTGCCAGGCTTGAAGCATGCATCGGACGAGTTCATTCTGGATAGTTTTGAGGTGCCTTTAAAAAATGTTGCCTTTTTCAAATGCAATTTAATGATGACTCTAATTCTACACTAAAATTAATGAAGGCGGAAAACGCCAGGACTGGAAGATGATTCAGTCTCATCGTGTCCTCTGATGGCAAGATCCGAAGAACCACAGGAACGAATACAATTAATTATTAGATTTAGTGTGTACCTATTATCTGTAACCTTTTGATTGTGTAATGGCACAGACTTTCTGTATCCCTGACTAATCATGTGGCTATATTTACATTGCCTAGACTTGCCAGATTCAAAACATTATTGACATGGACCGAAGAAAGTTCGAGTTTCCTTATCATGAAGATGTTGATTGTCAATGACTCTTTGTTTAGTCCAGGAAACTCTACTCCAAATAATAAACAAGGAAAACAAAACAAGGCGTTTTTCACATCGCAGCCACACATTCATACTTGCTGTACAGTCCCGAGTTAAATTTTATGTTGAATTGACGACTTTTCGTTTTAACTGTCTGTGAAATTGTCAAACTTGGAATTGGTCTACCTAGCCTCTTGATTTCTAATTTCTATTCAAACTTGCGTAAATTGAAGGGTGCAGAAAGCAAGGAAATTACTTGATCCATTATTTCACCTGTTCACTCGAGCCTCAAAACTCACTATAAAACACGCTAAACAATGGACACAACACATAGTTACTTCGCTTGCAGCTACACATGAAGGCGTGAAAAGCCCGCTTCGTTCGAAGGGCGGACGACTCCGGTTGTCTTCGGGAGAGTTCGGACTCTGCGGCTGACAGGGTGGCTCGGCCGCGATGTGTATACACTCAAGGAGAACACTGTTGCCAAGCGTTGCCCCCGCACACCGCACACCCCCTGAGACCCCCCTTGTCGGCGTTTGCAGGCTGGCTGCAAACCCAGCCGCTGTCGGAGAAGTTCGGTCCACTCGGGAGCGGTCGGTGCATAGCAGCCCGGGCGTTTCAAAAGAGATAAATGGAGCGCTACTTCTCCCCCTGCATAAAATTTCTAAACAGCAAACGGAGTTTTACAATATTATTATTCCTGGAGGTAGCGCAAACCTGCAAACCTATACAGGAGCCGCCCCTGGTACATTGGTAATTAGATGGAAGTATTTTAATTTGGCAAATTAAGACGATTTTACCTGGTGATGCCAGCAGCACAAAACATCTGCACCAAGTCATGGATGAACAGTACAGTAACTGGAGTAGCTGTGTCATTCATTACCAAACAATGCGAAATTGGAAAAACAGCATATCCTAAAAGGTCGCCCAATTACGGATCAGAATCAGACAGACAGTAAATACGAGATCAACAAAGCTTTTGAGATCAACAAAGTTACACTTGAAACTTCCTGAAAGATTAAAATTGTGGGCCAGAAATTGGATTCGAACCTGGGACCTTTGCCTTTCGCTGGCAACCGCTCTACCATCTGAGCTATCCTGGCACGCTTCACGGTCTGTCCATAAAACTTTACTTCTGCCAGTATGGGAGACTGGGGCACGTTGGTCAGATTATTTTTATTTTTTTAATTTATTTGACACATTTAAATTCATGAAATTATTGTTAAATTTTAGATAGGTCTTTACTGACTCTGAATGGCAGTTATTAAGCTTGAAAATATGTTAAAGTATTAGAAAAAAATTAATTACTGGACATATGTCACATGGGCCAATCTGCCCCCCCCCCCTCCCGCACACCTCGGAGTAAGTTGGCCCAGATGTTGTGGCACGTTGACTCATGTAGTATTTTGGTAAGTATAACTAGGAAATCCAAATAAAACTAACAGTTATCAAGAAATATACTTTAATGAACATACTATCAATTTGAATAATGAGTTAAATGCTTAACATTAAGGACTATCACAAGAGTACAGGTTAAACTTATTACAATTTATAGCTTCTTAGTACAAACCAGTCAACTTTAATCAATGTCCAGCTCCAAAGGATCAGTACAGTTTTAACACTCATAAAATAGTCCACAGATTCTATTTTTCACGCATCTCTGATGAGCCCAACACTTATACAAAATCAACTGAATTCCTTTTTATCTAGTTGATACTTTCAAAAAGGCACTGTGACTCTTCCTCCTCGTTATGATTATCACCATCTTTCGTTTTTGAAAAATGGATTTTCTAGCCTGTGATCTATTTTCTTCAGTATTTCTTTACAATGCTTTGGTCCAATGGGAACGGTTGAAATTCAATTTCAGTTTCCTGAATTTCAGTTTCCTGTGGAAACTGACATGAAGTCTGTCTATACTTAGCATAGTACCACAAGTAGGATTTTCTTGGAATCCCAACATCCTCACTAACAGTCCTCAGAGATCTTTCCTTTTCTTTTACTTCTAAAATGCTCTTAGCATCGTATCTTTCGAAATAATTCCCCTTTCATTCTCTTATAATTTCGGATCATTTTTATGATACTACAAATAAAACAAAGATTTAAACCAGAGCCGTAATTCATGTTTTGAGAACCAGGAAATGAACAGGATTCTGACTTCTCAGATCACTGTTTAAGATTAAAATTTACTGGTTTGCGTTTGTTCATTGCTTTTTATTTCGTGAATGTGACGCTCTTTTTAACCCGTGCAACGTATTAAAACATGTTTAACTTCCAGAAATATGTTAATTTAATAAACTCAAAGAATTATAAGCGGTGTTATCATTAAAAGTAACAAACCTTTCATCGAGTTTAAATAGGTACAGCTCCTATATGACGTGACAGGTTGTCTCGTCTGGCCATCGTGATCCGTCCTCTCAGGGACAAACTGCCCCATCGCCATATTTACAATAAATTCTGTTATTTATAGAACTCGGTGAAGCAATTAAGTCTATATGCCATACAGATATAATCCTTAAAGTACGACCTTTTATTGTACTACTCACCCCGTTGCGCCTAAAGGAAGCAATAGTTAAATAACACACAACAAGTAGAATTTTACTGAAACACGAACAAAAACAATTAAGGATAACAGCTTGTCCAAAACTTCACTGCCTGCGATACTGGCCTTGTAGAAGGTGAGGGACAGTGCTACCTACTTACTTACCTACTTACTTACTTACTTATTCCTAAGATAATCTAGAATCTATTCTATGAAATAATTCGACTGGGCCATCCTGCTCCTATGGCCAATGTGCCCCAGTTTCCCCTACCTCGCCTCCTACTTTTGAAACTTCACAGAAGTTCTCCTGTGAACCTTTCAGGACAAGCACTCCTCATTCTGGAAACATCCCTTAGGCTGTGGCTAAGCCATGTCTCCACCACAGGAGTGCAAGGTTCACAGGAGGACTTTTTGAAGTATAGAAAGTAGGAGGTGAGGAACAGGCAAAGTAAAGTTGTGACGACGGACTGTGAAGCGTGTCAGGATAGCTCAGACGGTAGAGCGCTTGCCCACCAAAATCAAAGATCGCAAGCTCGAGTCCCAGGTGCAGCACACAATTGTAATCTGCCAGGAATTTACATATTAGTGCACACTCCGCTGAAGAGTAAAAATTTGATTCTGAAAATTACACCTGACTGTGTTTCAAGATGAATTTCTACTACCATGAATAACTATAAAATTGATATGTGTAGCTTGAAATAAAAGTGTTTTTAATAGGTGGAAGTACCATTTCTCAGTGTCTAAAAAAAGAATCAGATAAACCGTTTACCGAAAACACCTGAATGTGCCAGCCTGAATGCAGGCTTTAAAATTAATTTTTTTGCGTAGTTAAATCGTTAAACTTTATTTACGTATGAGTAAAACATTCACAATAGCTCATTTATCTCCCAACCAATCACGAAACAATAAACAACTTTATTTTATTGTAAATTACTGAAAAAGAAGAGCAAGAAGCAATTAAATGAAAGCATAACACAAAAAGTCAACTTACGTTAATTACGGGGATTTTGAATTTTTAAATTCACAATCACATGCTGCCCATAAGTAAAAGTTAATTATTCTAATGCTAAGATTCTTTCCCTCCCTTCCTTCCTTCCTGACCATCTCAACGGAATTTAGACAAAACAAACATTGCATCTGAGCTAGCTCTCAGCACTTGTGAAGAACAATATTAAGTAAAAGATGGAAGTTGCTCTATTACTACAATTTATAGGCAACTTATGCATTATGCTGAACTTAAACTTGTTTATTCAGATAGAAAACAAGCAAAATGGGGAACCAGTTTAGTTAATACAATAAAAATGCGTCTCTCACATGGAATAATGTGGACGGTGCCCAGCCTAAATTATCCATGATTTAACGCTACTGGGGGGGGGGGGGAAGAAAGGGACACACACACACACACACACACACACACACACACAAAATGCCACAGCGAAACTCACCAAAAACAGCGTGGTGAGACGATGCTGAAGCAGGTGCCGCTATAGTAGGCGAAATTCAGCAAGTCGGAGGTAGCACAAAACACAATATACAAAAACACTTTGAAGCTAACTCTGGTCTGTCGTACCTGTTTTGAGATAGTGCGAGTGTATAGCCAAGTTAAATTACATCTGAATTGGACCGTGAGCAAACACACTAACGGCTACACACGGCTATGTTACATGTAAGCACTCAACTGAACGTGAAGTAGTTGAAAATGGGATTCATTATACAAAATAACGGTGGATTCTTAAGTTGCAGTCTGTTAGAAATCGATCTAGGTACTGCTTTTTTATATGAGAAGTGGCGTGAATTCAGGCGAGTAACTGCAAACCCCGGAAGTCGGAACTCAGGCCCACATGGTTACCAAAACCGGTAAAATGGAATAAATTCAGTTGAATTGAAAAACTAGATCACATTTCCACACACGTTAGGAGAAAATATTCCAACGAATGATTCTAAGTTAACGAATCTAAGTTAAACGTGCTAGTCAATAAAACGCTAACATCTCCAAAAATAAGAGCAGAACCAACCTTACCTCACCAGATGACCAGTCCAGAATGAACAGCCGAGCGGCCACCGGGGCGCGGGAAGCGACTGGAGGCCGGAAAAATCCTAGAAAAAGCGGTGGTGGGAACAGAGAGCGAGTACACTCGTGCTAGAGTAGGTTCGCTAACTAGCTCGCAACCAAAGGGTGTGGAAAACTCATTGGTGACCTCAGCAACTATCGACTCTGAGCCATAGATTCTCGCACACACTTAAAAGTACAACAACTGCTTAGCAGAGAAGCCATACTTATGCCACATTAGTTAATATAATAATGAATCATTAAAATAACAAAATAAGAAAAATCTAGTAATATTAATTAATATTTTAACACACGAAATAAATATGCTATTCCTCAAGCCTTGAAAAGGAGTGGGGTTCAAGTTTTAACAAAATGATAATCTAGCAACATTAAATAAATTATAACGTTACAGAAATATACAAGAATTTATGGAACACGACAGACGATAGTCTTTCAAAATCGTCATCTACATCTATGTAATGGCTACCACAACTTTGAGGTACAGGGAAACCAGAGTCATGCGAGATAAAGTGCATCGTCTGAATAGCCTTAATAACCTAAAAAGAAAAAAAAATAGTGACTGACAGACAATATCAATAAGATTTGACTTTTAATTGTATCAAATTTCTGTCGTGTTTGTACTTATAAAACGAACTATACTTATCTTGATCTCTATTGAAAGTGAAACATATGGCGTGCTTTCTGTGATGCAATGGTATTGGTGATTTCACTTATATCAAGTGATCTAGGCTCTTTCGCCTCCAATATTGAGGAGACCGAGTTCATTAAATCTGTCTTGTTCGAATGTTCAAATGTTTGTAGAGCTTATGGGACTTGACTACGGGGTCATCAGTCCCTAAACGTACAAACTTCCTATGAAGTAGCCTCTACTAAAGACGGCATAAACATCCATGCCTGAGGGGGGAATCAAAACCCCGACCGCAGCGGCTGTGCAGATCGTGGCTGGCATGCTGCAATGTGCTCGGCCACTGTGGCTGGCAAGTCTTGTCTTGCGTCATAGAATTCTGCAGATAGTTCTTTATAAGCTTGTGCTTCTAAAACGATCGTTCAGCTGAAGAAACAGTTACAGGAATAGTTAAAAACAGGTAAAATGCTGTGCACAAATCTAGAACTCTGGTAGCTACGATTGAATTGTCTATTAATAATACGTTTTTTAAGTCAGCTACAGTAATTACTGAGGTTATTTCTTAATTCACAGCATTTTTGAAACCTAATACCTGATCTGGGAATTTAGTCGATAAATCCTGGTCATATTCATTTTGAAGATCTACTGCTGCATTGTAAATCTCTTCGTTGGGGGCAATATTTACAAATTTTGGAAAATAACTTTGCAGAAACAGTTGATGTTATGGGGTCAGGTCTACTGTACAATATCACCCGTCAGTTTGAACAATGATGTAATGACATATGTTATCCAAAGACGTTACATTCAAGATACTTTTGATACAAGGAAGTAATGTATTAGTAACATTTGTCGTTGGAATATATGAATGTGTATATGATTCAAATTAAATCGATATGAAATTACGTAACATTATGTACATAATATTTGATAATGAGTAAAATATGAAGCGACATTATGAACTGTGGCAAGAAAATAACTATCTCAGTCGTATAAAAAGTATCCACAATGTGCATACCTTTAAATCTGTTTTTTTAACTGGGCTACAATAACGTCCAAACAGCGATTGAAACAGCGGTTCTGAAATACACTTTGATCTAGCATCCTGACACAATTCATCAGAACGTTTTTTCATTTCTCGAATTCTTTTATTTTAAAAAATTTTGTGATATGCCCTATTTATTTGCTAATGATGTAGCAGATGACATTGCTTCTTCAAAACTGTTTCAATAATAAGATAAACTACTCGCTGAATTGTAAACAAGAGAACACTATTTATCAATCTCTATATTTTCCGATTCCATAATTTTAGAAGTTAAATTAATACATTCTAGAATCACGAGCTGAAAAACGAATTAAATTTTTCTGATTGGGTTTTCAAAACAGTAGATATCAAAGTATGCCATATTATAACGCTATTGCTGTGTCATAAAAAGATGTGTCTTCTATAACTTCACATGCAGCATCACTTAGAACAAGATTTAAATTATGCTATCCACAATGCACTTTCTGTCATTGTTGATCCTGGTTCTAAGCAGCGAACACAGAATAACATAGAGAGGCTATACCGCCTACATCAGCATACAGGCAGTGAAGTCATGGCAGCCATCTTGGATGGGTGTAGAAACGGAGTTGAGCCAATAAATGCTTAGTTCTTCAAATCACACTCACTTCCATTACATTCTCATTTGAACCCCCTTAGGATAGGAAAAAATTACCAAATTATTCACACAGACAAGTGAATACTGAAGGGATGCAGTGGTGTTCTTTGCAAGTACAATACATATTATGTTTGTATAAAAATTGAAACTATTACTTTTATATGATATTAAAGCTACAAATGAAAAAGTTAGTCACCAGCCACTTTTTTGTTTTGTGGTCAGCATGAAATTTGTAGATAATGAAATGGACTTTTAATTTAAACAAATTTTTTATAGGTTCTCTAGTTGTCTTACAAATTTGGATAAAATAGAGTGGTGGAACCTTTCAAATTCTACTCGTTACTTCCAATGAGCACAGATTCTGTTGTGCACACACCTTGTACTTTGTGATCAGTTTTGATAAACATTTTTTAATTTGGCATACATTTTTTGTATTAAATAATTACGATTTAACACTTTATTTTATTACTAACTAGCTGACCCACACTGACTTTGCATGGGTAATCTTTAAACTTCTTTACCTTGAGAAATACACAATATATTGTGATGCAGTTTGTATCAATTTCTTCATTATAATTCTGAGATCAGCGTAGGCTACAGGAAATGTCAATATGAAAATTTTAAATAATTGAAATAAAAATAAAGTAGACTGGCTTACCTTTCCGCACTTTTGTGATCTCTGTAGCATAAAATATGAGACCTCTGCTAAAGTACATGGTATAGAATTATAGAACTCAGGACGATTTAAAAAATGCTGCAAGATCATATGTCTAACTGTTACAGATCTCCCACAATCACTATATCTGTACTGCGAAGCTCTTTAGAAAAGAAAAATGATAAATGTTGTCCACTTATAAAAGTTAGACATATGCTCCAGCATATTTTTAGTAGAATTTTGCGAGTTCTGCAATTCTATATTATGTACACTGGCCTTATAGTGTAGGCTTCAGAGCTGACAAAAGTGCAGAAACGGTAAACGATTTTACGTTATTATTCTTATTTTAGTTGTTTCAGAAGTTCCTACTGACATTAAATACAGCCTAAGCTTATCACAGGATTCAAAAGAGGAAATTAAAAGAAACTGCATGATAATATGTTTGGTTCTCCTTGAGTTATAAAATGTTACAGGCACACACAGAGAGAAAATGTGATGATTTGCTATCCCTAGCTAAAATTTGTAGTTACTTATGGCAAAGAAATTGAAAAAAAAAGGAACGCCTTAAAATATGTGCTAACGGAATTAACATTTGTAATTTGTTATTGAATTTTGGAAGATATTTATTTATTCCTTCCAATGCTAAATGACATTATTATTTCTTCCTTTCTACAGTACATGTCTTTTTTTTCCTCCAAAGGACAAGAAATCAATGATACAATCAAGTATAGCAGTAATAATGTCATTTAAAATGACATGACGAATTTCAAGAATAATACAATAACAATACTGCTCAATAAAAGTTCACAAAAATCAGGAGAAATTATTTGATAAATTAATAAAAAAAAAAAACAGAAATAAATACCTGATGAGTAATAAACTACACTACAGGCTAAGTAGAGGCAAATTACTTTGATACTCAACTGCATGAAGATTTCTGATGACCTTTATAGGCACCACTGTAAACAGAAGTGCCCCCTCCCTTCGCCCACCCTCACACAATAAACCTATTAAGATACACAAATATTACTTTAAATATACTTTTTGCCTGATCATTCTATACGAAGAACCATTTAAAATCAAAACCAGAACGGTATTGTGCGACTCTTCTGAAACTAACCACGTCCTTTTGTACACCCTAACAACTCTATAGTAGAGATGGCGGTTATTGCTGAAACAATCGGTTTTCAGTTATATCGGTTCTTTTCATCTCCAGTTAAACCGCACTGTAAAAATTGCTCAAGATAACCGGTTTTTTAAATAACCGGTTTTCGGTTTTGATTGCTATTATTTCCAGTAGAGTTCGACCGAAACATATTTTGCTGCCGAAACACAAACCATAATCGAATTTTCGATTCTTCTAGTTTCGGCCGAAACCGAAACTTACGAAATTTAGTTAATATTTAGCTAAATTTACGTTATACGACAACTCACTAGTGTTTCCATATTTTGCAAGATCCCCTGCTTAGGTCATCAGTCCCTAGACTTCAAAACTACTGAATCTAACTTGCGCTAAGGACAACGTACACACCCATAACCGAGGGAGGAGGAAGGACTCAAACCTCCGACTGGAGCATCCGCGCAGTCCGTAACATGGAGCCTCAGACCGCACGGCTACCTCGCGATGCACCACATGATCAATGTTACCTAAACCCATGATGGTTATTAAAAAATCCCCTCGCTTTCAAGGAATCACATTAATAAAACTTGTTAGCATAACAATATGATAATACATTAAAAGTTATTACTCCAAGCTTACATAATAGGTATATGAATCAAATTTACCTTCTCTTCCAAGAAACATTTTGGATGCTTTCTCATTATATGAAACAGCATGTTTGTAGTATCTCCACCCGTTTTCAGCTTTTTAAAGCAAATGGAGCGTAGTACCTCACTGCTCCCGTACTTCATGAAGTACTTCCACACTCAGGATGGTGCCATTTAAGACACAATCGATGTCTGGCGACGACAGCAAGGAACTGCTGCATGACCAGTCGGAGGCAAGTCTCGTACACTGCCGGTGCACGCGCGTCGTCTAATAGGTCACGCCACACGGCAACAGGTGCATCAATGCTTCAATAACTGCACCAGTCCTTAAGTTCTGATGCCACACGTTTGTTGAGCGTTTCTGACTGCCAGGATTGTTCTTAAATTATCACTCATCGCTTTTCTTAGTTTCTGCGATGAACTAATATTTCACAGCAGGGGAAATTTTAGGACTAGCACAAATTTTTTTTTGGTCTACTAGTTTTAATTTTTTTAAATTATTTCGAAAAACATATTTTGAACCACTACTACAGGAAGTACTTGTCCCGGTTTTTTACCCGGTTCTTGCCAATAACTAAAAAAGACCGGCTAAAACTGACAGCAAATAAATACCGAAAAAAACGGTTATTCAAAACTAAAATACCGGTATCGGTTTTAACCGGTCGGTTTTTCCCATCCCTACTCTATAGCCCTGAAAATCCCGATACAAGCTACATGACAAGTTCCAAATGTTTACACCAATTAAACAACAAGTTCAAACACCCATGAACAGGCCAATTCCTTTCGGTTCAAGTAGCCAGCACACACTAAATGCTAACCATTTACAGGCAGATGCTAAAATCTTCTTACACAATAGAGCCAGTGCCATTCGTTGTGTTCTCCTCCAAACAAGTAACATTTGTCCATATAATTTATATGCTCGATAGATTAAGTTTAGATGAGCGCTCCATCTAGGTCCTTTATATGCCACATTCTACAGAGTGAAAACGTACAGAGCTCGACACCTTAAAAAACACAACCTATCCACTTCTATCCTTTTTTCAGGCAAATAGACTCACAGATCGAAGAAATACATATCACAACCTTTGAGTGCTTTTCTATTAAGACTGCAGAACTTACGGCGAATTATGCTTTTGTGTAATATTGTAGATGAACTATTTAAATCCAAATACATTATGAGGTTGTACGGTTCATGCAACCAACCACGTCTTTATGTTTAATAAGAAATTGCACTGATAGATCAGATATTTAGACACCACACAGCAAGAGCTTGATGTATCTTACCAGTCGATCAATTGAATCTTATATCAGCACATAGAGGATGAAACAGAGCTGATAAAATAGAATAAAAACGCCTCTAGTTAGGCTCAGAACTATACTAACCGCAGAATCGAACAATCATCGACTGTGAAGGCAATGCAGATCTTGAAGACCACACAACGTACCTCTGAGAACCGAAAAAACACACTATGGAGATACAAAACGCTGTCTTCGTTATTCAACTCTTATGACATATATCGTATACACTACACTCACCTTACAGAATATATTCATAGTAATAACAGTCTACAGTATTATTAACCACCCAAACCAATTTAGTTTAACCTTGTAGATACATACTACACTGTACTGTATTTAAGGTAATCATATCTTCGACTACAGGTGCAACAGCACACATGAATAACATTGCAAAATCAGTATAAATTGTCTTACAAAGCCAAAAGACAACTCGCAAGAGTCATCTACACACACCACCGAACTGTAAAGGGTCTGTCAACAGAAGAATATTCCTAGACTGCTTATATTAGCAACCAACAACACGAAAAATTGTGCAGAGGCACGAAAAACGTAAAATGCAACAGACCGACCTCTAACTCGTTTTAGGGTAAATCAAGCTACTGATCACAAAATTCACGCCACAACCAGCGGATCCTGTGCTAGCAAGACTCTGGGATGTCCCCACAAATGATGCTTTTGCGTGGAGGAAACATGAGAGAATGAAATACACAAATGAGGGAATTAATTGCTTTATTCACAATATAGCATTACAAAACTTTAGTAAAAATAACATGTTTCGTAAAAATCCTTTCATTGTTCGCTAAATGTCCTTGTGCTCTATGTTCACAAACATAAAATTTTAAACCATCAAATGATCCAACTCTACTTGTTGAACATATAGCTGACCATGTGTGAAAACTGATTTTTTAAATAGAATCCCAACTTTTTCAAATGTTTGTCCTTGAGACTTATTAATAGTAATTGCAAATGCAGGAATTATTGGAAAGGTAAAATAATGCCTGAATAAGTCGTATGTATATGGGGGATCAAAATTCGCCCATTTTCTGTGATTCCATTTAAAACTTGGCAATCAGCATAATTATTATATAAACATATTATATGCATTCTTGTTCCATTAACTAATCCTTCCTTTGTATTCAAATTTCTGACAAGAAGAACAAGACAATTCACTTTTAATTGTAAGTTGTGTGGTGGTAAACCACTCACAGACAGGGAATTCAAAAGTAGTGTTGGATAATTATTAATTTCATTTCCATTATCACAAATTATTTTATCATAGCTGTGATACATTTCAGTCTCACCTGGCATAGCACTGAGTATATTATTATTTATCATGGTGCACTCTTAATTTTTTGATGCTAAAATAAGTGAATTTAACATAGATTGACATAAAATATTGTCTGCAATATTTTCATCAATTTCTAAGTGTATTATTTCGATTACCAACTAATGACACTCGGCCATAAATACCGAGAGGGCCAGCCGAAAGTTGCTAGAGGGTGAATTTGGTTGACTTTCGAGTTTTGTCATCGAATCATGTCACTTGATGGCATGATCACAACATTTGTGAAAACAGACAGATGACAGTTTGTGTCGTGCACAAATATGAATTTTTTTGCAGCTCATTTGACTTACTGATTAACTTGCGCTCACACCTAATGAAAAATTCGTAAATCGCTAATGTTGTTGTTGTGCTCTTCAGTCTGGAGACTGGTTTGATGCAGCTCTCCACAATACCCTATCCTGAGCAAGCCTCTTCAACTCCACATAAGAATGGCAACCTACATCTGTCTGAATCTGCTTACTGTATCCATATCTTGGTCTTCCTATTCGATTTTTACTCCACACACTTCCCTCCAACGCTAAATTCACAATTACTTGATGTCTAAGAATGTGTCCTACCAATCGATCCCTTCTTTTAGTGAAGGTATGCCAGAAATTCCTTTTCTCTCCTATTCTGTTCAGTACTTCCTCATTAGTTACACGATCCACCCACCTAATCTTCAGGATTCTACTGTAGCACCACATTTCAAAAGCCTCTATCCTCTTCCTGTCCACACTGTTTGTCGTCCATGTTTCACTTCCATACAAGGCAACACTCCACACAAATTCCTTCAGAAAGAACTTCCCTAGGCATAAATCAATATTCGATGTTAACAAATTTCTCTTTTTCAAGAACGTTTTTCTACCCATTGCCATTCTGCATTTTATATCCTCTGTACTGCGACCATCATTTGTTATTTTACTGCCCAAGTAACAAAACTCATCTACCTCCTTTATTGTTTCGTTATCTAATCTAATTCCTTCAGCATCACCTGATTTTCTTAGACTGCACTCCATTATCCTTGTTTTGCTCTTGTTACTGTTCATCTTATATGACCTTTCAGCACATTGTTCATTCCGTTCAACTGCTCTTCCAGGTCCTTTGCTGTCTCTAACAGAATTACAATGTCGTCAGCAAAATGCAATTCTTCACCCTGAACTTTAATTACTTCTCCAAATTTCTTCTTGCTTTCCTTTATAGCTTGCTCAATGTACAAATTGAATAACATTGGAGAAAGGCAACAACCCTGTCTTACTCCCTTCCCAACCACTGCATCCCTTTCATGCCCTTCAACTCTGACAACCACTGTCTGGTTTTTGAACAAGTTGTGAATAACCTTACACTCCCTATATTTTGTTCCTGCTTGCTTCAGAACTTGAAAGAGCTTATTCCAATCAACATTGGCAAAAGCCTTCTCCAAATCTACAAAAGCTAGATAAGTAGGTTTGCCTTTTCTTAATCTATCTTCTAGGATAAGCCATAAATTGCGTATTGCCTCCCGTGTTCCTACATTTCTCCTGAACCCAAACTGATCTTTCCCGAGGTCGGCTTCTACCAGCTTTTCCATCCTCCTGTATATAATTCGTGTTAATATTTTGCAACCATGACTTATTAAACTGATGGTTCTGTAGTTTTCACACCTGTCTGCGCCTGCTTTCTTTGGAATGGGGATTATAACCTTTTATCTCAAAGTCTGTCTAATACATCTTACACACCAGGTGAAACGCTTTTGTCGTGGCTTGATCTCCCAGAAATGTCAGTAGCTGTGAGGGACTGTCAACTACTCCAGGGGCCTTGTTTTGACTTAGGTCTTTCAGTGCTCTGTCAAATTAATCTCTCATTATAGTATCTCCTATTTCATCCCCATCTACTTCTTCTCCCCTTCATACAATATTGCCTCTAAGTTAATTTCCTTCGTACATCCTCTCTTTACACTATTTCAACCCTTCAGCTTTCCCTTCTTTTCGAGAACTGGTTTTTCATTTGTGTTCTTGATATTCATAGAGCTGTTTTTCTTATCTCCAAATAACTCTTTTATTTTCCTGTAGGTTGTATCTATTTTCCCCTACTTGTACATTCTTCTACATCCTTGCATTTGCCTTCTCGCCATGCAGCTTAGCTATTTTGCACTTCCTGTCTATCTCATTTCTTAGTCGTCTGTACTCCATTTTTCCTGTTTCATTTACTGCATTTTCCATTTTCTCCTTTCATCGATGAAATTTAGTATGACCTGTGATATCCAAGGATTTTTTGTAAGTCTTGCCTTCCTACCTATCTTGTCCGCTGCTGCCTTCACTATTTCATCTCTCAGTGCTACCCACTCCTCCTCTACTGTTTCATTTTCCCCCGTTTCTGTCAATTGTTGCCTAAAGCTCCCTCTGAAATTCTCAAGAACTTCAGGTTCCTTCAGTTTATCCAGGTCCCATCTCCTTACTTTCATACCTGTCTGCAGTTTCAGCCTACAATTCATGACCAATAAATTATTGTCAGAGTTTATATCTGCCCCTGGGTATGTCTTACAGTTTAAAACCTAGTTCCAAAATCAATGTCTTACCATTATAAAATCTATCTGATATCTCTTGGTGTCTCTTGGTCTCTTCCATGTGTATTACATTCTTTTGTGTTTGTTAAACCAGGTGTTTGTTATAAATAAATTATGTTCCGTGCAAAATTCTACCAGGCGGCTTCCTCTTTCATTCCTTCTGCCCAGACCATATTCACCTACTATCTTACCTGCCCTTCCTTGTCCTACTACCGAATTCCAGTCGCCCATAACAATTAAGTTTTCCTCTCTCTTAATTGTCTGAATAATTTCCTTTAGCTCTTCATATATTTGTTCGATCTCCCCATCATCGGCAGAGGTAGTTGGCATATAAACCTGTACTACTGTTGTCGGTGTTGGCTTTGTATCTATCTTGACAATGATAATGCGATCACTGTGCTGGTCATAGTAGTTTACCCGCATTCCTAATTTCTTATTCATTATCAATCCCACTCCTGTGATACCCCCAACTGATTTTGTATTTATAATCCTGTACTCACCTGACCAGAAATCCTGTTCATCCTACCACCGAATTGCACTAATCCCCACTATATCTAACTTCAACCTATCCATTTCCCTTTTCAAATTTTCTAATTTTGCTACCCGATTAAGGGATCTAACATTCCACACTCCGATCCATAGAATGCCAGTATTGTCTTTCCTGATGATCACATCCTCCTGAGTGGTCCCTGCTCGGAGATCTGAATGGGGGACTATTTTACCTCCGGAATATTTTACCCAAGAGGATGCCATCATCATATGTTCATATAGTAGAGCTGCTTGTCCTCGGGAAAAGTAATGGCTGTAGTTTCCCCTTGCTTTCAGCCGTTCTCAGTAACTGTGTGGCAAAGCCACATTAGCTGATGTTACAAGGCCAGCTCAGACAATCATCCAGACTGTTGCCCCTGTAACTAATGAAAAGGCTCCTGCTCCTCTTCAGGAACCACACGTTTGTCCCGTTTCTCCACAGATACCCCTCGGCTGTGGTTGCACCTATCTGTATTGTTGAGGCACACAAGCCACCCCACCTCAGCAATGTCTGTGGTTCATGGGAGTGGAGTAAATCTCTACTTATTCGGAATTTAACTGCCAACTTTTTCCTTTAAGAGAATGTAAGGTATTTGACTGTCATCACTTGTTTTCAATTTCACATTTACCAGTCAGGCCTTTATTACTGTATATGGTAATGCTACATGATGTGTAAACAAAAGTAAAGCAGAATCATATTAGTATATTGACCAAGAAATAGGTTTTACTATTCTGTAAAGTCTCCTTTCCATGCACTGATGCAGTATATTTTCAATTTGTGCTAAATTATGCAACTTGACAACCTGTTTTATGAAACTAAATGCAAGTTATGGTGATATGACGCTGACATGTTTCTCAGACATAACGAAAAATTTTATGTAACACATGTAAATGGATCTTTCGACTGAAATCATAACTATGAATTGCAAATTGTTTATGACAATCTAATGTCCTACAAAAAATTATTTTAGACTGATCTCCTACAAATATTAGGTACAAGAAAGAATATACATGTCAGTGGAACTGTACTCGTTTCAGTCACAGTAATGCAAGTAGTGGGGTAAAGGGGCTATCACCCCACACAGAATCACCCGTCGACGATAGTGTCATGAGAGCAAGGTACCATTACCGCTTCGCCCCCACAACTGCTCACTTGTGTGAGTGGTGCCCCCAATTAATTTTGAACTTTGAACATCTTAACCACAACCCAATTAATTTACATAATAGTTGTATGAAATAAACATATAGAATTTTTTTAACGTACAGTTTGTATGACTCACTCCAACACCAACATTGAAAATTGAATAAATTTTTTATTGGTAATATTTTTTTTCCGGAAGAATATTTCGCTCAGAAAAAAATCGTCGACAGTTGCAATGCCACTCGTAATGATTAACAACAGTTGTTTACAAACTATTACCAATGACGCAAGGGACCTGTGTTTTCTAAGGTGACATATCGTTTTTCCGGAATTCACAGTTCAGAGGGGAAGTATAATTACCTCATTAGATTTTCGTAACTTACTTAAACGATCATTTTACATAGAAACAATTTATGTAACCAGCACAATCAACTCTAAACATTGTAGACGAAACTATTTGTACTGCAAGTACAAACACACAGTAATTACATGCAAATGTGGCAAAACCCACTGCTGTCGCACTGCTCTCAGTCTGGTAGGTGAAAGTGTCAACACCCTACAGCCAGAAAAAGCAAGGAATGTCTGTACTCAGGCCCACCCACTGCCATTCACGAAACTTGGGTAGAAACTCAAATCTTCACAAGTACGACTATTTAACCATGACAGAGACGACCAGTATATCAAGCTTTTTTTTGTTATTCGTACAACTAAAAGATGAGCAAATAAACATTGTAGTGACCGAAATATTGGTCTAAATCATTCATTTTATGTAAGGAAGTGAACCCTGTTATTATTTTTTTTTCTATGAGTCCGGCTGTTTCTTAACAGCGGTCGTTACTTGAGTTCTTCATAAACTCACCGTGATATAATTTCCAACAACAATTTCTATGTCTCATATTCCCGAAAAAGCTTCACAAGCATGAATATGACATCAACGACCAGTATATCACTTATCTTTCACGACCTCATGGAATGAAACTTGAGCGTCCCCGACGCATAGCTAATCTGGCTGCAGGATGCCGCTGTAAAAAAAAAAAAAAATAAAAATAAAATAAAATAAAATAAAATAAAATAAAATAAAATAAAATAAAAAGATATATACAAACAAACAATCGTCTACATAACACAAAACACGAGTTTGTACTTACGAGTATGCTCACCATCAGCCCGCTGCCTGGACGCCTCATCCAGAATGATGTTTACTACATTGTCTGTAACAAGAAGGGCATACATTCATTAGTAATGGAACCACACGCCAGGTCTATACAGGGTGTCCCAGCTACCTTATCCACCCAAAATATCTCTGGAACAATAACAGCTATTGGAAAACGACTTTCACCGGTATCAATGTACGGCTGGGGCCTATGAATGTACATATTTGAAAACACTCTAAAATGAAAGCAAATGTGTTTTCTAACACAAAATTATGTTTTTTTCTTTTTTCTTTCTTTTTCTTTTTTTTTTTTTTTTTTTTTTTTAATGGACACCCTATATTTTTTCTTCAGCAATCCATAGCAATGGCGTTGATTGTATCGCAATATTCCAATTACATCCCGAGATATTGCGACGCGAAGTTGACGCTTGAAGTACGAGAAACGCGAGGCTAGCGCACGTCCTGAGACTATCTACAGAGGTGAGGCCGCCGCAGATGAAAATCCTCCATGGATGACAGTTGCTAAGATGTCGGGAAATCTCATCGACGTCATAATCGATGGCCAACCTGTCTGGGCACTAGTTGATTCAGGAGTGTCTTTTTCTGTACTGTCAGATAATTACCGCTTCACACTAAAGAAGACAATGTTCTGTGATACGGGAGCAACTGTGCTGAAGGTCGCAAATGGAAAGTACGTCCATCCAGCAGGAACTTGTGTCGCAAGAATAACCATCAACAACAGGACCCAGCCATTTGAATTTGTCGTGTTAACAGAATGTAGTCACAATGTCATCCTCAGATGGGACTTCCTTCAGGCATCCCAAGCTATCATTGACTGTGGAAGATCTGAGCTGCAAATTGAAGAAGTTGTTCCTCTGGATACACATAATACATAATTTTTTTTGAAACTGTTCGTCGTTGACAATGTGACGATACCGCCGTTGACAATGAGACGAGTTGCAGTCACAAACACAGATGACTGGTTAAACTGTGAAGTTCTTGTTGATAGTAAAAAGTTTATCAGGCTCACAAAAAGAAATTTACATGATTCCAAAGATGTTGGCCGTCGATTATGACGTCAATGAGCATTACTGGTGGTCAAGGAGAGATTTGGATCATGAATTGTTATGAGCAGTCGCAACTTATCCCCAAGGGAATGTGTATCGGGACAGCTGAACCAGTCGAGGATGGTGAGCTCAACGGAATCTGAGGCCCCCAGGACGAAGCATGGAACAATCTAAATAAAAATAATAATAATAAAAAAAAAAAAAGCTCTTGGCAGTGGGTGGTCCCAGAAGAAGGGCCTTAGGCCGCTCAAAAAAAAAAAAAAAAAAGAAAAGGCGCTTTTGAGGTATACCAAAGACGAGAGGCCTGGGGCGATCCGCCCCCTCTCCCGCCCCTTAGTCCGCAACTGAGTAGGTATCTTCTCTATGTTGCAAACCAATGATGACTATCTTCACAGCTTGGGACCATCTTGCGGCAGTACGCCCTTGGCTGTATTGACATTTGCTGACCGGAAATTGACATCATGTGACCAGTCAACTTGTTTCAAGATGCCATCCATATTCCATTCTGTAGTTTTGTCACACCAAAAGTGTTCCATTTAACTGATTTCATTATTACAAATATACTTTGTCGCTAGTTTTATAATTCTTTGTCGCCGTTTTTTGTTATTTCTTTGTTGCTGTCGTTCAGTGAACATGAGTTACTCGCATAAAACGTTCCAAAAGTATGAGGAATGCAGTTCAGAATTCAAAATGCGGTAGAAGTTCATGAAATTGCGAACTTTCGTGTGTCGAAAAATTGAAAATGCAGTGTTCACATTGCGGAATTCCATTATCGAGATGCAGTTTATTAAAACAACATCAAATAAAATGTTAACACACTAGGGCTATGCTCCATTCAAGTTATTCCTGTCCTATAATCCTGTGACAAGGAATTACTTTATATAAAACTGTATTGCACAATGAAATTATGTCATTTGTCTACATAGGTTCAGTATAGTCCTGAACCTAATTTGAAAAATTCGATGATGTCATATTACGGAATCCGCGTGTAAAAACTTGATGTTCTGATATTTTCAATGTTAAATTGTCAAGTTTGTTATGTCACAATAACACACACAGACCATACTTGGGAAATTAATAATTTATTGATTTTCTATTAAATAGAAGTCCTTAGGCACAACTGAAAACAGTTAATCGATTACTTGTTAATCATTTAAGGATATTACCTGTTTTGGCTAAATGTGACAGTTGACAGCTTATATCTGAAATCCGGATCTGCTGACAGTCATCCCTAGTGCAGGGTATGTTGAACAGTGACAGCTATGTGACTTGGTGAAGCTAACAAATGTAAATGTGGAATAAGTCTTGGTGGCTACATGATCTGCAGTGTAGCATAGTGTCAATGTTTTCGCCACATTTGGCATATTTAGCACATTTCATTATAAGAATACAAACTTCCCGATAATCATAGGAAAAAGGAAACAAACAATATCTCCATTGAGTATTTCGGTGCATCCTCTGTACATGTAATATAAACTGCGTAAATTACAATGAGGGCCTAATGCGTAACTTTTATCCCATTTCGTTCATTGTAAATGAACGACTAACAACATGAGATAGGAATTACACAGCTCACACTAAAGCCCAGTTCACACTGCCCATCACATCAATGTCACATTATGGCACCAATACATTCAAGTTGTATTCACACTGCCCATCACATCAATTAGCTTATCCCAACACCTGATGTTGAAATGACGTTTTGTAGCGATCTCCTATGTAGAAAGTCATAGTTTAATACCGGATTTGAGGAAACAAAAACGCTAAATGTTACTGAAAGGCAAAGAAAATTTTACAGTGAATGTTTTGGGCATCTTAGTGTGGTAAAGTACTGCAAACTGAAACAATACTTCAAAACATCTACCTCTATTGCCAAGCGAAAAAATAAACATACGAACATATCAAACAATATTTATAAGAGCATAAACAGAGCCTGTTTATTTTATCCATTACGGTTTGCCTGATGACACTGTTAATACCGTCGTAAACAACTGATTTGTCCTTCATTAGCACTTACTTTTTCATTTAAAATGTTATGTAATGAAAATTGCTTCATCAAATTACAATCTTATTCAAATAAACAATTTGCTTAAGTCTTTTCTGTTACAATACTACGAAACATAAACAATTTTTCGGTTTCAGATATCTGATCTTGTCTTTAGGACACTCAAGGCCAATTCACAGCATCTTTCTTCAGCCACACATATCCAAATTTTTCTCTACCAAAAAATTCCTCCTCAAAATGTGTAAGACACACTGAGGATATTTCTTAGGAACAACGTTATTCCTACTTATCCATATCTTCACTCTTCATTATCCTTCTGGAAACTAAAACATAATTAAAATAGAATCATTCTATCTTCCACAGGCACACCCAGTTCAAATGTTCAAATGTTTGTTAAGATTATGGGATTTAACTACGGGGGCATCAGTCCCTAAACTTACAAACTACTTATGAACTATGAACTACTTACGAACTAGGACAGCACAAATATCCATGCCCGAGGGGGGGTTCGAACCCCCAACCGTAGTGGCCGTGCAGACTGTGACTGGAGCGCCTCAGTCCCCTCAGTCACCGCGGCCGGCGCACACCCAGTATGGTTTCCTACTGTGAGGATGAGAAGTCTGCCTTTTTCTTTGTATTATATAAGTTTCTAAACCATTCCGTATGTTGTAAGGCAATCACAAAGTGAATGTAAAACAAACTGATCAGTGTTTGAATGTAGTACAAGCTAATGTGTCCCAAATATTACAAATATAAATAAACTTTACACTCCTCTCGCAATCATTCGTTGCATCCATAACAACAACAATAATTTACCATTGCTATTACATGATAAACACACTGTGAAAACGCAACAGACATTTGTAAAAATAGTAAATAGCGATGCCTCCTAAAACATAAACGAACACAGGGATACCTAGATCACATTACAACTCCAGATTTACGATGGCAATATGCGCAGAATCAATGAGCTTAAGCTCGTTAATGCTGAAAACAGACATTGGTTGAAGCACAGACAGAATATATGTCTGTGGGTTGAAGCTACGAGTGCCATGCTTTTGTGCCCAAAACAAGGATATCTCGCTTAAAATCCTGTGTGAATGTTGCCCTCTTTACATCAAGCCACTAAAATGGTAGTCATATCGGAGTATTTACTTAGATATGACATACATTTCAATGACTAGATCTACTTTACCACACAGTACAACCAATGTTTTGGGCACAAACAAATTCTGGATTGTGCATTTTTCTGGCTTTACTTTTTCAGTGTTAAGGCATCTCCAGAGATTGTACCCTACTTAGTCAGAACCAAGGTGGTCAGAACAGCCAAATGCGTACTCCTGCGAGACAGTCCCATTGGAACCCGCCTGAGTCTGTCTCACGGTAGTACGCACTTGGCTGTTTTGACTTATGTTGACCAGAAATTGACATCACATGCCCTGTCAATTTGTTTCAAGATGTCTTCCATATACAATTCTGGTTTTTGCTGCCACACTGAGCACTACGTTTAATTTTAGGTTCGTTCCAGCAGATGCCAAAATCCTACTTTCAAGAAATAGGTGTTTCTGCACATGCACAGCTACTGTGATGTAAGACCCCATTTTTTTTGTTACTTGCACTGCTGGAACGCTGTTTGCACTGTTTATGGATGGTTTAGCCCGCAAAGTGGTAGCTGAATAGCTAATTTGTGTAGCAGCAATAATTTCCTACAATATGGGGAAGAGATATCGGAATTAAGATATTTTACTTCAATACTTAATTTGAAAAAAAAAAAAAGTTCGTGTTGTTTTTATAAATATTATTTATGGCTGAGAATATGGAAATTATAAAATAGTCCTGTTTCCAGACTTGTAAGTGTTCAGCACAAGAACCAAATGTACTAAAACCCTTTTCAGACAGGGAGTTAACATTAAAAATATAGAGTTTTTCTGGTAACATAATAAACAACTTGGTAAGGGCCTGAAAAGAAAACAACAGTTATGGGATGTCATGGCCTTTCATGTAAAAGAAACCGACGCATAAATCACGAATCCAACGGTTGTCATCACACAATTTTTGTAACTGCATTGAAAAATAGTTTTTTTGTTTGTTTGTCCAAATACGGCTGCGCATTATCTGTAGGTCAGTCTATTCAAATGTGAGTCCCATCGATTGCCCCAGTCGCACCTGTAATGTCATTTCTCCTGAAATTGGTCTGTATTTGTGCTTTTTCTTCGTCAGACGGCCATATTATAACACTGATTCCTCACTTACAAACACAGTAAATCACTTTCTCTATGACACAGTGCAAGGAATTAACACTGATATTGAACCTGTCTCCCACCTCTCTAAAACTTGCCAAACGCTAAAAATATCAGAATTTGCTGCAGTGGTTGCAATTTTCCATTTCGTCCTACCTGATAAACATAACAGTTAGAATTCCTCATTTTTTTTAGACCGTTCCTCTGCTACATGACGCCGTACACAAACACGTTCCAGGAATTCTGTCTCCTTGCATTGCAGACAACATACTCAAAATAGTTTTCTGTTTCCTGTCTTTTTTTAGCACAATGTATCACTTCAAACTTCTCGTCACTCGACATCAGACATCAGACTCGGATTCACTGGACATATACAATAAACAGCAATTATAAGTGCCACATTTCAACCTATTACATTTCTTTAGCACTTTTGCTGCTGAAGGTGAGTTTAAAGGAATAATTAAAATACTGACATTCCTAATAACGAATAAGTGTAAATGAGAAATATCTGATCTCAAGTGGGATCTACAGTGGCTTCGAAATAATAGAAAAACCCGCCACAAACACACAGCCACACACACACACATACACACAACCACACACACACTCGCACACAAGTGTCATGTGATGGCTCCCCCTCTCTAATTCGGACCTTTCTCTGCATGTGCGAATCTGGCAGCTTGACAGGACCAGAAATATTTTTCCGGGTAGCATCTGGCTGCATGTTGCAACTGCTGGAACGCTAAACACCCATACTCTAAGTAGCCAGAAGCGTGATAAGGTGCTGCTGGAACACAATTTCATTGTTGCACATGTGCGTCAAGCAGTCTGACAGCTGCTGGAACGAAGCCTTTGTTACTGCTTCTTTGTTTTGTTGTTGATGTTTTCTATTATTTTTGCCGGCCACGGTGGCCGAGGGGACTGAGGCGCTTAAGTCACGGTCTGCACGGCCACTGCGGTCGGGGGTTCGAATCCCCCCCTCAGATATTTGTGCCGTCCTTAGTTGTAGCTAGTTCATAAGTAGTTTGTAAGTTTAGGGATTGATGACCCCATAGTTAAGTCCCATAAGCTCTACAAACATTTGAACATTTTTTTTCTATTATTTTGTCGTTAATGTCTTTCAGTAAATATGAGTGATTCGCACAAAAATATTTCCAAAATTGTGAGGAATGTAGTTCCGAGTTCAATATGCTGAAGAACCTCTACACCCGCAAGAGGAAAGTTCATTTAACTGAGAACATTTGTATGTTGAAAAATGGAAAAGTGCTTAAAGTGCGAAATTGTATTATCAAGATGCTGTTCATTAACTCTGAGTCTACGTTGTGAATGTTTTATGCAATAATCTGTGTTGTGAGGAATTTACATACCCCACACTATTATTGCAGTTTCTAGACAGGCATCTGAATATAAATATAAAGTAATGTATACAGACTATATCCATTGCTATTTGGTATTTATTGACATCAAAATAATTCTACAAAATTGAACATAACTGAAAAAATCTTTAAAACTTTAATTTGGTAATTAATAGCACTTCAGTTATGTGCATTATAAAATAAAATAGAGATTAATTACCATAGGTAAGGTACAATTTAATGGCTTTTTGCAAACCATGGACATGAGAAACTTTTCATTCATTCACACACTCGAAAGAGCTTGAATACCTGGTGAATCAAAAAATATCATTTAGCAGTGGAAGAAGGCGATGGCTTACTGATAACAGGACCCGAAGAACCACTGAGTACTCTAGGTAATTTTTCATTGACTAACCTATGAATTAAATAACATCTCACACAGTTGCCTTGATAGATCCTTTAGGTGATCGTATCTTGTATCGTGTTCTTTTTTGCGTTCTTGATCACTTGCACTGGCAGCTTCAGTATACGTGTCTTCAGTATCTTCCACCTCATATAACAACTAAGTGATAAGAGCCCAAAAAATAGATCAGAAACACTCATGCTGTCGTTGTTAGCCATGCAAGTCAAAATAACAGCACCTCACAACGACGATTGGTGACTACAATTGCTCATAACAATGTCAACAAAGCTGCCGAAGTCTGCACTAGATTTAATTTCGATGTTATCCGCATTGGAATTTGCAAGTGGTATCCTCATACCCCACGACACTGATTGAGGGTTAAAACGCCATCAAATAAAATGTTAACCCACTATGCCCCATTCGAATAACTTCCTACCCTTTAATTCTGTGAAATAAAACTGTACTGCATAAAGATATACTGTCAATTGTCTATGTAGGTTTGGTATAGTATTTGAATGGGATTTCGTTCAGGTTTTTACTGCAGTGCATGAGAACCAAATACGAAAAATTGGATGATTATGTCATACTACCGAATTTCTGTGTAAAAACTTGAAGTGGTCTGATATTTTCAAGTTTGTTATGTGAAAACACTATATCACACTCACAGAAAATTTTTTTGTGTTCCTGATTCATGATTGTGTATACAGACCATAAATAGCTATAGATTACATTAATCCTTGTTCCATAGATCACATATACATTTCGTAATGTTGTAGAATGTGTCAGTCTAGTAAATGTTATCTACACTTGACAATCAATATTTTAAGGATTTTTTTAATGATATTTTTTGTTGTTTTTTATTTTTTTAATTTTTTTAAAGTTTTATCTAAAATTCATCTACATTGTAGAAGGAGTTGCCATTCAGAAATTCTTTTAATTTTTTTTAAATACTAGTCGTCTGTCTGTCAAACTTTTGATACTACTTGGTAAGTGACCAAAGACATTTGTGGCAGCATAATTCACCCCTTTCTGAGCCAAAGTTAGATTTAACCTTGAATAGTGAATATCATCCTTTCTCCTAGTGTTGTAGCTATGTACACTGCTATTACTTTTGAATTGGGTCGGATTGTTAATAACAAATTTCAAAATGTCTGTAAATCTATCGGACCAAACTGCGTGGTCATCAGTCTGTAGCTTACAAACTACTGAAACCTAGGTAAACTAACCTAAGGACAAACACACACACACCCATGCCCCAGGGAGACTCGAACCTCCACGGCAAGCAACCGCGCGCTCCGCAGCGAGGTGCATTAGATCGCTCAGCTACTCCACCGCGGCTAACAAATTTCATGAGTGAATATATGTATTGTGAAGCTACAGTGAAGATCCCTAAATAAATGTCTGCAGGATGCTCTTGGGTGGACTCCAGCAATTATTCTGATTACACGATTTTGTGCAATGAATACTTTTTTCTCAATGTTGAATTGCCCCAGAATATGATCCTATATGAAAGCAATGAATGAAAATAGGCGTAGTAAGCTAATTTACTGAGATATATATCCCCAAATTTTGCAATGACTCTGATAGCATAAGTAGCTGAACTCAAATGTTTAGGAGATCTTCAACTTAATTCCGATCTCTACAAGTACGAATTTACCCACTTTAGGCACAACTGGGAACAAAATGGAGTATTTGTTAATCATTTAAGAATATTGCCTGGTTTGGCCAAATGTTACAGTGAACAGCTTACACCAGAAATGTTGAAAGTATTCACAGTCATCGCAAGTGCAGGCTATGTTGAACAGTGACTGATATTTTCGCCAAAAATGTGAATGCAAATCAAGTCGCGTTGGCAAACTGAACTGCACTGTAGCATAGAGTCAACGTTTTCGCCGCATTTATTTCGACATATTTAGCACATTTCATTATAAGAATTAAAACTTCCAGATAATCACAGGGAAAAAGAAAACAAATACGTCTCCATTGAGTATGTTGGTGTCATCCTCTGCACATATAATATAAACTGAGTAAAGTAAAATGATGCCTGCTGCGTAATTTTTACCCCGTTTTGTTTATTGTAGATGAACGACTACAACATTAGGTGAAAATTACACAGCTCACGCTGAACTGAAAATCGTTCAATAGTTCAACAACAAATTCCGCCAGCAGCAGGACTGCAGCCTTTGTGTTTATATACGGGACAGTCACGTGATGTAAGCTTTCGGCGGCTAAACGTCAGAATATGTAAGTGCGTACTGTCGCGAGACAGATCGAAGCTACCTTATAATTTTCAATCTTTGACGTGAGAAATACGCACTTACTGTGGTATGAAGTTCATTGGTTTTTGGATGTGTGTTGATGTATTGTTTAATGCTTACAAGCAAGTTGTTGTAACATGACTGCTGTATTGCAGCGATGATTCATAGATTGTGTCAGACGCTTGTGAGAGGTGTTATAAATACAGCGTTCCGTCCCTATAGTGTACGTAAGTGGATGTTGGATGTGCTGCTGTTTGTTTTTTGAGCGTCGCGTCTATCTCAGCGATGGAATTTCCGCATATAGGAGAGCAGTGTTCTGAGCTGTCATGCAAGCAGTTAGGTACGTTTGATTTTAGATTTCTGTCTGTAAGTGACCTGCCAAATTTTTCCTTCATGCAGTGCAGAAATCCTTCTCGTGTTGCTCAATTTTTATGTTGTTACTGGTGTAAGCTATATTGATATTTGTAATTATGTTATATTACATTGTTCGTGCCATAGATCCATATTGAGGAAGTAACCTCGTGGATGTGGACGATACTGACTTATAATAATAATATAAATAATGCATGCATCATTTCGTTACATTCAAATTTTCGTCAGTGGAGTAGAAGGAGTTGACCCGTAGTAAGTCTTTCAGGCTCATCGTAAGCTGCAAGTTTACTGTAGCTAATTTTTTATGGTTGTAGGTAAATCGTTGGAAATGTGTGTTCCTGAGTTTGTAAGTCCTTCTATATATCGTTTTCGATCCTGTATTGTGTGTGTGAACTGAGCTGTTTGTTGGAAAAAGATATTTATTTATGTCTCATTTTATTAAGAAATATACTGACGGCAGTAGTTAGTATACTTAGTACCTTGTAGATGTTTCCGCAGGATGTCCCTCAATATACTCCACAAATAATATGTATTACACACTTTTGACTTGAACATATATACTCCAAGATACACAGTAAGCAAAGTAGTGAGCTTTTGTATTTCTGTGTCGCCTAAGCCTGATAACTCACTATTGTAAATAAGTTATTTCTCCAGTTCTGTGGTGTGTTCCAGCTGGATTTATTATTAACTTGTAATCCCAGAAAGTTGATAGTGTCAGCATCGTCTAACTACATGTAGTTTTTTTAATTTAATGTCAATAAGTTGGCTTTAAACCATTAATTAATGTCCATTAAAATGTCATTACCGTAGCAGACATTTCTAGAACTATGCTCAACACGCTATTTATTGCAATAGCTAATTGTATCATATCTGCAAACAAAATGAACTCTGATTCTGGAACTGTAACTGATAATAGGTTGTTAATGGATGCAAGAAAAAGCAATGACTCTTAAGACAGATCCTTCTGGAACACCGCATGTAATTTCTTCCCAATTTTATGTCTTACCAGTAATTCATTAGTTCCTTGCGCTTGTACCCTTTGTTTCTTGTTAGCAAGGTATGACTGAACCATTCTGCAACATTGCCTGTGATGCCTTAGAATGCTAATTTACTGAAAGGGATGTTGTGGTTCACACAACCAGATGTCTTCTACAAATCATGGAAAATACCTGCTGCTTGTAATTTGTTATCTGGAATGTATTAAGTAGGCCTACATTCTCACTGTAGGTGTAAATAGCCTTTTCAATATTGGAACCATTTAGAAATCCAGACAGGGTTCTGGACAATATGTTATTTGTGGTCAGGTGTTTGAGAAGATGCTTATAGACCTACATTATGTTTTCTATAATTATCGAGAATGCTGGCAAAAGTGATATCGGTCTGTAGTTTGATGGTACCGTAACTTTCTCCCAGCATTGGAACTACACTTAGATGATTGATACAGTTTCCTTTTTGTCTTTATTCCTTGTGTAATCCATGCTTTTATTATAGACTTCTGTTTAATTTGAGTTGTTTTTAAGGGAAAACAGTTTTTAATTGTGGTACTGACATTATTAATGAATGTGTGTGTGTTTTTTTTCATTCATGTCATGAGCGCACTAACATTTTTCCAGGTAATATTTTGAGCAGTTTTCTAAAGTACTCAGTTTTTGGTGGATTGACTACTCCCCTGTATTGAGGTTTAGTACCTAGGCTTCATAATCTGCTTAGAACCTACACCTAAAACTAGAAGCTGCATCATGATCTGATATGCCATTGTATATTGGTTTTATGATACGATTTTGTTCCTTTGATTCGTCTAGAAAAATGTTATCAATGGCTGTCCTGTGGGATTTAAGTTTCCTAGTTGTAAAGTTTACACTATGAGTTAGATTGAAAAACAATGTTACTGACTGCAATAAATCTTTAGGCTACTGGAATACTACATAAGATCTGTATTAAAGTCACCAGCAACCAAGATATTTTTGTTGCTTACTGTTAAATAACTTAATTGATCTTATAGATGATTTAGGAATAATAATTTTGAAATGGTGAGGAAGGGCATTAGGTTACCTAATGTTCAATACCATTGCAACTAAGTACAAGAAATATGATTAAAGGCATGTAAAATGATAATTTCAAACTTTTATGGGCTACAAGTAAAAGAATTCCAAACCATTTATTAAATTTCTTGTGATGCAAGCAGCCACCAAAAGTAGCAGAACAGAAAAGTATCAATTATTATTGCTCACTTACTCTCCATAATGTACATATCATTTTTGAACTAATTTTGTTATTTAGTCGAATAGACAATAGGCCTATATGGAGCCTGTTTTGTGATGTTGGTAATCTGGTACCTAATTTACCCAGTGCAGTAGCAAATAATCTAGATGGAAATCTGTATTCGGATAAAAGGATCACATATGAAATACTAGCTATGGTTTGTGTTTCATTATTATAATTGGCATTTGATCTTTTGTTTTGAAAGTAATTGTGTACCTGTGGAATCAGGTTTCCGAAATGTCTTCAGATGTGGGTTTCAGCTTCTGTGCTCTCTGTAGATGACTTTGCCATATAATGCAGCTTCCAATGAACGTGCTTATTCAAGTGACATTTCTGTGGGCAAGACAGTCTGTATGAACTTCTGGTGCTGACTCTCCATCTTGGGCTGGGTATTCTTCCATTCATTGAAAAAAAAACTTCTTGGGACTCACATTTGACAAAAAAAAACTTTTTTGGTCCTCTCACATCTCCTCTTTGGTAGCTCAGTACTACATAGTACAGCCAGTACACGCAATCTCCATTAAAGAACATAAATATTAATCCCACATTTATTGCAATGCAATATGTTGATCTAAAGATCTTTACATCCACTACGTCGATTTGTTTACAAACCATAAAGAGAAAGCTATTTGTTATTGGTCGCGCGAACGCGACTGCTGATTGGCTCCGGTGCCGTTGCCAACATCCAAACATGAAACGCCGCTCGTGGGCTCATAAACTGCACTTCAGCCGCTCTGTGTACCTGCTCATTAATGTCCTCAGAGTAATGTGTGGCACTTCAAGGGGTGCAGAACAGTTTATTCCCCTCTAATAGTACTGTTTCCTTTTCCGCTTGAAACTGGATTATAGGGGTATAGTCTACACCTTTGCACGATCATCTACTTTACATCATCTCAATATGATTAATCATCAAGTGATCCATTTTTAAATGGGAGCCTTCTCTATGCCAGTCCTGTAGAAAGACTCTACACTGAAGCTGCTGAATTACTGCTGTCCTATCACAGGGACATCTTCCTCAGTCAATACGCAAGCAGATTGTCATGTATGCATGGCAAACCAACAAATACTATGTTTTTTTGATGACTTCCTTGATCGTTTGTTTGCAGTGGGTTCATCATTTCTATTACATCCCGGTGTCTGCTTTTGTTAGTTGTTCCAGCAGTTAAACTTTATGCTCTATATCCAGTCCGTCCCATGGTGCGGCTGATTCAGAAATGCCACCACTCGCCAACTGTCACTGGGGTGACAGTGATGTTACTGCGGGTTCCTGGCCATTTTGGCGTGTTGGAAAATGAGACTGCGAAGGCTGACATTTCTTTACCTTGATTTGCTACCCATTCTGTTCCGTCAGATGACTTCCATGCTGTAGTCTCCAGGCGTGTGTTAACGGTCTGGAATATGCATTGGGTCTTCCCTTCAAGGCAACATCATCCAATCACCATTTCAAAATAGTGAAAATGAAAAGTTTCTGCCAGTTGTTTGTGTGCAACTGTTTCTAGATTGGTGATGAATGTTTTCAGATATATGGGAAGTCCAGTAACTGTTGATTATGGAGTAATTCATAAATGAATGAAAGTATATGGGAGTGACTGAGCAGCACATTAGCAGTGAAGGACAACTTGTTATTTTTCACTGTGGATTTTGAGGGTGAGGTAAAAAAATAATAATATAAATTAAAAACAACTGGCAAAATTTTGTTCATTTTTATTTTTTATAATGAGAACCCCATTTTCCTGTGGAAATTTTATTTATTTTATCCAAACACATTTTGCCTTATTTTATTTCAAGGCATCATTAGAGGGTTGGTTTATGGTTTACAGTCCTGCAAATGTGGTTTTTGTTGTTTTTCTCACAGGCTGAAGCCACAGTTCTTCTGTTTTACATAATTTCCTGTTTCATTTTTTGAATAGGTTGTATTCATTTGTCTGGCAGCTTTGCAGCTCATGAACCAACTTACTGTTGATGCCTTGAAATACAAGGAGGAGAATCATGCCTTGAAAAAATAAATAATATTGCAGAAGGAAACAGCATTTTCATTTAAAAAAGCAAGTCATTCGACACTTACTGCAGATGATGGCCCCACAAACAAACTTGTTACAAGGAGAAAGTGTTAAACACGAACTGTGAAAGGTTTACAGTTGTTTCATTTTTTTAGCTATGTACGAAACATTGTGATTGTCACCAACAGAGGTTTAAAAATTTCAGCAGCAATTCATTAACATAAAGGATTCCCATGCCCAGCACATACACTCTGTGCTAGAGCACATGATTCTAGGGACTACCAACTCCAGATGGGGCTCACCTGTAGACAGGGATACCGCCCGTCAGCTTTGACCCCTGACATCATCGCAGCGTGGTAGTTTTTAGGTGCATGCGTGTTTGTAGAAGGCGTGAGTGATTATGTGGTGGTTGAGTTAAAGACAATAGTTTGTTTACAAACAAAACAGATTATCATTTTGTGTTTAAAAAGTGATCTGCCGCTTCTCTCTGATGGTTAGGTGTAGGTTAACCGAGAGTTTTTCTTATCGTATGAGAGTGCCGAAGGCGCGAATTTTTGGGCTAAGACCTGTGAGCAATGATACATTCTATCTATAATAACTGCAGATTATTTGTATCTACAATACAGAAGTGTTAAGATATCCCGTATAGGCCTACTGGTTTTCTGAAATCTTGATGTCATGGGTCAAAGCAGACGGGTGGTATCCCAGTCTACAGTTATGCCCCAGATGGCAACTCCGGAAGATCAGGCTCCTTACTTTTGCATGGTCAACTTCCTCCCAGCCCTTTTGCCACGAGGTAGTCATTATAGGACACTGTCGTTTTAGCCACCACCACTTACTATGTGGTGATCCTATCTCATTTTGTGGCCACTGATCCCACCTGTTGACTTTGGGCCACCTTCTGGTGTAGTGCCTATTTTTAAACCATCTGTCAAAATTTCTGTTTTCCAACTGACGTTTTAGCTGATGACCCATATTTTATCCACCACACTAGCATGGAAAGTGAAATTTAACTCTGCCCCTGGTTAATCCTTACACTCATTCTATTTCGTCATGGGCGCTTACTTATCCACCCTTTCAATGATTTGGTTCCCAGTCTTAAGCTCTGCAGTGTTGTTATCATTTGCCCTCATGTCTTTTGGGCTTTAATTTTCATGCCTACTTCCTTCGCCAGAGATTTCAAATTTTCTAGTTCTCTTTCATGTCTTTGAGGCTAGGAAATAGAAGACTAAGGTCATCTGCAAACTATGTCTTCTAGATGTGTTCCATTGCAAATAATGTTTAGTAATTGTTTCCACACACTTGCTATTTCAGATCTTTGGGAGCACTTTGAATAGCCATATTTCCTAGTGATTGTCTAGAAAATATTTGCTGAGTATATAAATCAAATACACTTATTATTCAGCCAACATAGTCATTCTGTTGCTCATTAATATGAAATAGTTAAAGTTATTTACTTTTGATACATTGTGAACTCTATTCTTAACAGTATTATAGTTAATAATTTTACATCTTTTCTTTTTTGAACTCCTATCGTTTTATTTTAAAACATACCTGGAAATTTATGTGCCGGTATAAGTATCCCACTGAGATATTTATATGCAATAACTAGTTCATGGGATTACAGTACATTAGGGGCCTATATACTAATTTATATAAATACATGGAGAGTACTGAGACAAAATTATGTTTTTTTTAATGGAGAAAATGATTTCCAATAGTAGTGAGTCTGCATGCATACTTCTGAATGAGGGCTTTTTCATCAAAAAGGTTAAAATTTCAGTTTGTTCAATGTGTCTGCCTGTAACTCAACACTTTGTGTTTTTCCATTAATGAATGTAATTATTGTGATTTTTTTAATTTTTCAGATTATCTGCCATTGAAGTGTGATGCCTGTGAAAAAATTTTCTGGTAGGTTAAATTTTTCTATCTCCTTTTTGTACAATGTAAGATACTATATTAGTTCTCTCTTATGGTCATGTTGGACTTAATTTCCAAAAGAAAGAAAACACTGTTATGTTTACATTTATTCTGGAAAAAAAAAGAAATAAAGGGTCAATTTGAAGACCGCGATATGACCCTTGGCTTTGACCATTGACGTTTTCTGAGTTAAATACGATAGTTTCTTTACAAACAGAACATAGAATATGATTTTATGTTTAAAAAGTGATCTGTAGCTTCTCTCTGATAGATGTAGGTTAATAGTTTTTTCCCCCATTCTTCGCAAGTGAGTACCGAAGGCGTGAATGTTTAGCCGGATACCTGTGATCGATGGTACATTCTGTTGTTGTACTGTGATTTATGAGGATAATCAGATTTTTTTATTATCTACACTAAATAGGTATTACAATATTATTCCATATATTTATATTCGTTGATAGTGTTTGTTTTGCTAGTTGTTATTTCTACATAGTGTATCTTGTGAGACTCAGATATGACGTCACTGGTCAAAGCTGACAGGTTGTATCACGGTCTTCAGTTATGCCAAAATAAAACTTATATCATGGATCCTCCATTATACTAACTTGTCTTTAGGACTGACTCTTTTGCTATAATTTAAATATTGTTTTATTTGTCATAGACTTTATTACATTGACCACTTTGTGGGGTATTTTTGTATCAGCTTAAATTTATATTGGCACTTGCTCCAACTTTTCCACTGTTTTGCCGAAGTACATTTCGGTTTTGTGCAAATTTAGTCTTAGAGAATTAAGGAGTTTACTGGTATTATTGCTTTATTTTCTATCATTGACTTACTATTTTCACTACAAAAAGAAAACAAAAAGAACAAGACTTCATTCAGCCAAGATCGCTAAAAATTTATTTTCGTCCCTTAACCGGTTTCGGTGAGATCAGTCACCATCTTCAGAAAGTCCAGTAAAATCACTGCAAAAAGTTATACAATGTCTACAAACTGCAAAGTTATTGTGGTATACGAATAAAATGACAGTTAACAAAACATGTACATTACCTTAGTGTCATATGTAAAAATAGAGACATAACCTTCTAACACATGTAAACATCTTGTTAAAGTTTTTCATCACATGGTGGTTCGTCATAATGAATTATGATGAACCACCCTGTGATGAATGACCTACAATCCAAAGCTCCATTTTCAAGCTTACTACTTCTGGCAATTCAGTAGCCTTCGTATGGACCCCAGGCCACGTTGGCATCCCGGGTAGTGAGCAGGTCGATTGAGTGGCCAAGCAGGCTACCTTCTGGCCCCTCAATATGGGTATCACAGAGAGGGATATCAAATTGAGGTTATGATGCAAGATCTCTGCTGCCTGGGAGTTGGAGTGGTCTACTTTGAGCATGCCCAACAATCTCCGTGTGATAATGCCCTCTACGGTGGCGTGGAAGTCCTCCCTACGGGCCTCTCGCAGGGAGTCCGTCGTGCTTTGTCACCTGCGTATTGGTCATACCTGGCTAATGTATGGCTACCTTCTTCATGGAGAGGACCCACCAGAATGCCGCTGTGGCGTCCTTATGACAGTGGTCCACCTTTTGTTGGATTGTCCACTTTTACCCGCCCTCTGGCAGTCTTTTAACCTGCCTGCTGCACTACCTTTACTTCTTAGAGACGATGCCTCTATGGCTGTCTGTATTTTAGATTTTATTCATGCAGCTGGGTTTTACCATTCTATTTAGGGGTGGATACCTTCACACGAAATGACAGGTCTCCGCCTCTCCACCACTTTTAAGTCCTTTTCTGACTTTCATGTAGATTGTCTAGCGATTTTAGTGTGTGCAGGATGGCTGGCTCATCCTATACTATTTTGTGATCAGCCAGTCATGTTGTCCTGCCTTAAAGTTTTAGTTCAGTCTGCAACTCTGTTTCTTTTTCTGTGTGTCCTTCCCTTGGGTGTCGACAATATATTCAATGTAGCTCTACACATTGTATGGCTTTTTCACTCTATGTATATTTTCTTAACCTTTGAATGTTAACGCTTTGCTCGGAACTGGGGACTGATGACTAAGCTGTTTATTCCCCTCTAACTCCCAACAACAAAAACATAAAAGATAAGAAGCAGCAGCGCATAGTCACACACAGGTCCCTTTGGTGCAGGTAAAGTGATTGTTGCCAGAAGTTAAGCAAAGAAACAAACTTTGTTCTTACCAGAGAGCTCAGACTTCAATTTTGCATTTAACATCAAATCTGACGTGTGCTGGCAGTTCAGGAGTTTTTGTTCAATGACTGCAGACCAAAAAACATGTAATAAGATAGATATTGTCCTTTAATTTTTAACTACAATGCAATACAATTGCAGATGTCCACAGTTAAACCACTGATATTTGCAACAGTGCTTGCATTGATCTGTACCTAATTAATTCTGCTGTAACTCCTCTCACATTAATTTGGAGATTGTCAGAGGAGGCAAAAACGATCTTTTATAGAGATATATCTCAGAAGTTTACCAGTGTGTAGACACAGCAGCCCTGGAGTAGCCAGCACTAGCCACATGGGCTGTATAAATTTTTCTGACTATAACCTAAGATAAAGTAGAAACCAGTCAAATAAAAATAACATTCTGGAAACAAGACTGTTTTCAACATAAATAGCTCCTCTTAACTCTGATGATAGCTTTCACAATATGCAGCCGTAGTATATCAAACATGCAGGATGAATATATAAGCTTGGACAGATAACTAGAACACAAATTTCATGCCACACGGCATACCTGTGAAAGAAAGTTCAATATACTAATATAATGTACTAATAGCCAACACTAGAGAAGCCAAGGCTTAGGAAATTTTTAATATGCTTTTCAAGCTGTGAAATGAGGGGAAAAGAAAATAACTTTAACTTTTATTGTTAATGTCTCCATGAATTATGTATCTAGAAGAGCTGAAAGTCAGAATCAAAATAATCAACACAAATAGCGCATGAAAAAACGTGTGAGCTCCATTTTCTAAGAGACAACAAAAGGAGAAATCAACATGTAGTAAAAAAAAAAAAAACCACACACACACACACACACACACACACACACACACACACACACACACACACACAAAAACAGATGAGGGCATTGTGATGAGAGATCGGGAAGACATTCTGCAAGAACTTCATAAATACTTTGATAACCTGTTATTTATGATGGCATGTAACAAACAAGTTGATGCAGCCTGTTAACAACCCAATCATGTTTTTAGTCCATGTTATTAAATGACTACACACATTCAAGCCTGAAATTTGTGATAAATAGCCAATGACAGATTTTATAAATATATATATTTATATATCAGAAAGTTCAGGTTGAAAGAACTGTTACTGTACTTGGTAATAAAGGAACTATTCACCCAAAATCTTTTTTCTCTCTCTCTCTCTCTCTCTCTCTCTCTCATTTGAGAGCTATCATCATTATCTATATTATTTATGCGCTTTCTGAGCCTAATTGATTTGTTTCTGTTGCTCCTTAAACTTCTTAATCTGCGTTACTCATCTTATGTGCTAATAATGTATTTGGTTGTTTGCAGTAAAGATCATGTATCCTATAACAGCCACAGCTGTCCTTCAGCCTATAAGAAAGACGTACAAGTGCCGGTGTGTCCACTGTGCAATGTACCTATTCCAGTGAAAAGAGGAGAACCACCTGATATTGCTGTTGGTGCACACATTGACAGTGATTGTCAGTCTCATACTGCCAAAACTGGTCGAAAGGTGGGTCACTGCAGTATCTTATATTACACTTAAGAATATGTTCTATTTGTGTCAGTATCTGTTTGTATTCTTACCAAGTGGAGATGTAACTTTAATGGGTAAGAGTGTCTGTCTGTGATAAGGTAGTAATATTTCACCTGTTTGTACAATGAGAGGCAAAAAGATTGCCTGTTCCAAATAATTTATAGTCAAAGAACACAGCAGTGTCCATGCCCAAGTTCAGAAGTGCCATGTTTCCAAATCTAGCAGTTTCTGGAGATTCAGCTTGGTGTTTACTTAGGAAAATAGATGTATAATATAGTTTGTGTTGAGATTCATTACAATTTAACTTATCGTGTCATTACTTCTGAAAATTATTATTCCAACATGTAGAAATGATCAAATTACAGAGGTTGTTTTTTTCTTTCCTCCATCTATGCAACTACAAATAAGATGCGACTTTTTCACCAGACATATTTAATTTTAATCGCAGTTAAACATTTTCAGTGGTCTATAATGTAATTTGTTTTGTTGTTTGGACTGAAAACAGTTATTTAGCAAAACATGTAAAGTACTGATTTGTTACTTAAGAAAATTTTGTCTTTTCTCCTCACATCATAAAGTACCAACTTGTTTCATGCTGTACCGCAGATTCTTCTTTCGTTATCAATCTGGAATGTTGATTGAGATGTGGGATAGGAGTGGGAGCAAGAGGTGGGGTGTTGATTTCAGGGAGGAGATAGAGAGAAGTGTAGGTAAAGTGAAGGAGTACAAATGAAGTTGAAAATTTGTGTAGTGTATGTTCATGGGGAGGGGAACGAATATGACTGGATAGTATGTGTAATTACAAATAAATACCACTATATCTCAATATTTTTGCTATGACCATTGTCTAAAGATTAGACCATTATAAAATGGAATGTTTTGGAAGAATATGGAAACTATAAAAGTCTGCAAGTGCACAATTTGTAGTGAATAAAGGTTTAAAATATTCCTGGGCAAGTCAGACAAGGCATCGGCATTGGAATGGTGCGACGAGGGCCGATAATGAATTTTGTAGTGATAGGCACTCAAAAACAGAGCCCAACGTTGGAAACATTGTGAAGTCCGGTTTGGAAGGTGAGAACATGGACCAAACAGTGCCACCAGGGGTTTGTGATCCGTGATAAGGTGGAATTTAATGCCATAGAGAAACACATGAACAGCGTAAACAATCGCCAAAGCCTCTTTCTTAATCTGAGAATGATTACGTTGGGCATCTGACAACGTCTTAGACGCGTAGGCAATGGGCTGCTCGAAACCATCATCCAGTCTGTGGGCCAACACCGCTCCAATCCTGTGCTGAGAAGCATCCGTAGCTAGGACTAGCTGTCGGCCTGGTGTAAATGTGCCGAGGCAAGGTGAAGACTTGAACATTGATTTGATGCGTGCGAATGCCGCCTCACAAGCAGCAGACCACACAAACAGAACACCTTTCTTTCGAAGTGCGTTCAAAGGATGTGTGACCTCCGCCATGTTAGGAAGAAATTTAGAGTAGTAGCTGATCTTGCCCAAAAAGGACTGGAGTTCCTGCAAATTCGTAGGATGAGGAAGATGGTCAATCGCCGTAACCAACTCTGACCTAGGGTGGACGCCATCCCATGACACCAGGTGTCCCAAATACTCAATTTCAGGTTGAAAGCTAACTGTGATTTTTGAACATTGCATTCGAGGCCTGTCACGTGCAATTTCGTGAACAAGAGCCGCAGTTTGTTTAAGTGATTCGTGCGGGAGGAACCGGTGACGATGATATCGTCCAGATAGTTCGCACAGCATGGAAAGTTTTCCAATAACTGTTGCAAGAACCGTTGAAATATCGCTGGCGCACTCGCGACCCCAAACGGCAGACGTTTGTAGCGGTACAGCCCGAAAGGAGTATTGAGAACCATGAATTGTTGAGAATCAGAATCTAAGGGAAGCTGGAGATACGCTTCTGCCAAATCAATTTTTGAAAAACACTCACCGCCTGCCAATTTTGCATAAATGTCGTCTGGGCGGGGAATGGGAAAACAATCTATCACTGACTGCGAGTTAACCGTAGACTTGAAATCACCGCACAACCGAAGGGCTCTCGTGGGTTTCTTTATTATCACCAGAGGTGTCGCCCACAAGCTAGAGGAAACCGGTTCGATTATACCCAAGCCGTGCAACCACTCCAACTCGTTCTTAACTGCTGGGCGCAAAGCAAAAGGAATAGGCCGGGCGCGACAATATTTCGGAACTGCTGTAGGTTTGAGAGTGATGTGCGCCTCGTAACCAATGGTCATTCCCAAACCCGGTGAGAAAAGTGCTCCAAACTCGCGGCAAGGGAAATCCAATTCATTAAACGGTATGGAGTCAGACACAAGATGAACAGCGTCGTGAACACTGAAACCAAACGCCGTGAACGCATCCAGGCCAAAAATGTTTTCTGAAGCCGCGCTTGTGACGACCAAAAACGTGACAGCGCTCTACATGCTGGTACTCCACCTCGATCGTAAATTGACAGAGCACTGGAATCGGCTGTTCACCATAGCCGACCAAACGACAAGAAGTTTTAACAAGAGGCGGCTTCCCAAGTGCCAAATACGTATCCAAATTTTCGAGAGAGACAGAGGCACTGGTATCAAGTTGAAAACGGAACGGACGATTTTGAATTAGAAATGTGACATAAATCTTTGAAGAAGTGACCTGCTCCTGTCCAGGTGCAGTAGAAAGACAGTTTACATCTATTTGGAACTCTTCAGATGACGCATGCAGAAGTCCGACAAACAGCTGCCACGTGGCCTTGTTTACGGCAGGACGCGCACCGCGTGCGGCAGAAGAGGCAGCGCGGGCGATCGTGCGCACGAAAACAGTCCGGATAAGAGGGAAAATCGTGTCGGCGGTATGGAACGGCGGAAGGTAATTGTGAAGAACACGAAGACGAAAAGGAGGGCGAAGAACGACGCCCGTGGGGGCACGAGGACTGTACCGCCGCCACCTCTACCATTTCCTCAAACTGATCCGCTGCCGCCTTAGACACCTCAAAAAGCTTTTGCAATAGAAAGGACCTTGTCAAGGGTGGGATCCTGTAACCGCAAAGCCTCGTGACGCACAGCCCTATCAGGAGCCGAATGGACAACAACGTTGCGAATTAAGGAATCTGCATACGACTGCTGACAATTTGCACACACAAAACCACACGTACGACTCAAATCGCGTAGGTCTGCCACCCAGGGCTGATACGACTGGCCAGGTTAATTTTTGCTTTCATGAAAATCCAGCCGGGAAAGCACCACGTGCGTTTGCTGCTGATAATAAGAACTAAGCAATTCCGACATACGGGAAAAAGACAACTCGGCAGGCTCTGACAGCGGATCTAGTTTCCGTAGTAAACAAAAAGTATCGGGCTCGATCCACGACAAGAAGAAAGACTTTTGTAAGTCCGGATCTGTCGCCTTAAAACTGCAAAATGCTGCTGTAGATGCCGCACGTAGGAGTCCGAGTCTTCCTTAGACTCTTGGAAAGCCGGAGGAGCGGGGGGATAGGCATGGGGCGGCGGCGAAGGGGCTGCAGCGGGACGAGGGACGAGAAGACGAAATCAAAAAAAGTTGTTGCTGCTTTTGATCTAACTGCTGCTGCTGCTGCTTTTGCAATAACTGAGGCAACGCCGGATAAATAACCAGTGCAAACAGAAAAACACGCGCAAGAACAAAACTTGTCGCCAATTATACTGTTGTAACAGTATAATTTATTGAATACTCATGGATGGTACAACATATACACATATGCACGGTACGGTGGTGGCAAGTCACGGACATAGTTAATGTTGACATTTGAAACCGGCGAGAGCTACATGTGAACTGAGGCACGCCCCGCATACCACGAGCTCGCCCAGTTGTGGCGGCGCTGCTGCAGGCCCTCAGAGGCGGCGGACTCGGCCGTGGCGCGTCCTTCCACTTTGCCCCTTTCTTTCCTAACCACAGAGTATTTGTCAGATCATATCCTTCTGATTTTACATATTTTGTACTCTTTTTCTCCTTTACCTTTCCTTTTCAGCACTATTGGAGTTTGAATTATACGTACCACAGTCTTTGGCAGGTGACCATACCATCGTTGCCCTCCCCCCCCCCACCTCCCCCATCGTTTACTCACTATCATTGTCTTATTCAATGTTAAGATCAAATGGTATCAAATCCGTGTGGCAGAACCAGTATGTGCCCATTTAATTGATTACTAAAAAGAGCAGTGCTAGCTGTTAAAGCATTTCTTTATTATTGGCAGCCAGTTTTGGCAGACCAAGCTGCCGTATTTAGTTCCTATACGTTGACAAGTACAACAAAGATAAATGTCATATACTATTAATTGATAGTGCTGCAGAGAAGCTAGATAAGTCACAAAAAATTACAGGTCATGCTTCAGGCACTTCATGACTTTAATGATGTGTTTTGGAACTTGACATCACCAGATTTACATCTGTTTTGTGACAACAGCTTCATATATATAGATGTAGGCAAGTAGCTATTGGTTTTCATTTTACAGACTTTGTAGTCGTGCTTTGCCTGAAGTATGACCTGTAATTTTTTGTGACCTATCCAGCTCCTCTGCAGCTATGGAATTGATCCTGGTCATCTGGCTCCTTCACGAGTTTAGTACATTTACAAAATGTTACAAACATATAAAATGAAATATAGTATGTATATAATGGAACAAAGTATTATTGTGCTACATTATGAAATCTTATCTACACTACAGTGCAAGTAGAATGTAAACCAATTTTATTTGTGACAGAAACTGTGTGTACATTTAACTTAACATAAACTTCACGTACAGAACTATGGCTTGGATCATCCAGCATTGTACAAAGCTCCACACCTGTTCCGTTGGGCAAGCAAAAGCATAATTAACTCATAACAGCTACTGAAATTAACTGGCAACAGGCGCTTACTTACCTGCAACTATATACACACTGTGCACCAAAGCAAAAATAGGCCTGGATAAATTTACCAATGAAATGAAATGATTGTATGACATTTTTGGCCAGGAGATACCGTGTGGGATTGTTTGGCAGCCTAGTGCAAGTCTACTTACATGACACCACTTCAGCAACTTGCATGTCGATGATGATGTTGACAACACACAAGACCCAGTCCCTTGTTGCGAATGTAACCCGGGCCCCCTGTGTGGTAGTCAGTGACATTGACGTCGTAGCTACGGTAGGCAGACAATTTACTGATCATCCAGCATATCTACAGTCCAGCACTAAGGCACTCCAAGAAATTGTAAGTTGCTTGTGAAATAACCATAAAAAGAAAGTGCGGAGACAACCTAAGATCATTCCTCCAGTGTAATGTCTACTGACAGTACCAGTAGAGCCTATCCCTTAGGACTAACAGTACTACATATAAATTGCAAAATTATAGGCAAAGTTTAAGCTGACTGTAAATCACACTTTGAAAATGTATACCTAGGAATGGTGAGTTATTATTCTTGAGCTTTGGAAATCACAGCAACACTGTGCAAGACAGCTGTTGATGTGGCTGTGGCATAAAACTGTATTCCTGCTAGCTGTTACATGATTTTGGTGTTTTGTTTTTTGGACACACTCTTCCTGCTCCCTGTATGATGTGTGGATGCCTATTCCACAAGGGGAGCTCCTGTGTTATATTGCCAATGTGTATAAATCGTCATGGTTATAATAATCTATGCTCACTGGATTAAGTTAATTTTATTGTCATTATGCCATTACAGCAGTAGGTAAAATACAGCATGACATTATGTTTGTTAATAGCCCCCTCTTGGGATCTTTCCTCCTGGTTTTCCACAGTTCGAAGGTAATTTTGTAATAAAGCAGTTTGTAAAGTATTACAACTTTTTGTCTTATTTTCAAATTATTTAAATGCCATATTGATATTCAAACAATGGAAATTCCAGGAAGGAGTCAACAATATTTTAGAGAAGTATAGGTTGTTTACTCACCATAGAGATGTCCGATGAGCCTCAGGAAGGCACAAATAACAGAATACAACATTAGAGATTTTGGCCCGTAACAGTCTTGGGACTTCGCCAGAAATGATTCTGAACTAGGTACTTATCTTTTACCAGTAAATATGGCCATCTAATGATGGCTCTCCACAGTTCCTGTTCCTTTACCACCTGGGACCATGCTTCTCATAGTTGATACCACCTACCTCTACACAACATCCCCAATACTCGTGGCCTTGCTGCTATTGAACACTACCTTTCACAATGTCCAACTGACTGCAAGCACACAAAAATTCACGGTACAGCCATGGGCACCCATATGGCACCTTCCTAAGCCAATTCATGGGCCATCTAGAGGAATCCTTCCTGACTACCCATAATCCTAAACCCCTCATCTGGTTCAGATTCATTGATGATATCTTCATAATCTGGACTTAAGGTGAGGTCACACTATCCACATTCCTTCAAAACCTCAACACCTTCTCCTCCATTCACTTCACCTGGTCCTACTCAATCCAATGAGCCACCTTCCTCGATGTTTAACATATTCCTCAAATATGGCCTTATCATTACCTCCATCCACATCAAACCTACCAACCATCAACAATACCTCCACTTTGACAGCTGCCAACCAATCCATCACTTCTATACAACCTAGTCACCCATGGCCATTGCACCTGCAGTGACAAGCAGTCCCTCACCAAATATGCCGAATGCCTCACTGAAGCCTTCACTGACTGCAGTTACCCTCCAAACCTTGTCCAGAAACACATCTCATGGGCTCTGTCAGTCCAGTCACCCACCAGCTCCCCCACACCCATCATCTGGCCACAAAGGAGCACCCCTCTTGTGACCCAGGAAACCATGTTCTCCACCAGGGTTTTGACTACCTTTCATCCTGCCCTGAAATGAGAAATATCCTTCCCAATATCCTCCCCATCCCCCTGCACAGTGGAATTCTGCCGCCCACCAAACCTATGTAATATCCTTGTCCATCCCTGCTCCCAATCCCTTACACCATTGGTCATATCCATGCAATAGACCTAGATGCAAAACCTGTTATATCCACCATCCTACTACCATCTACTTCAATCCTGTCACAGGCATTTTCTATCCCATAAAAGGCAGGGCAACCTGTGAAAGCAGTCTTGTTATCTACAAACAGAGCTGCAACCACTGTGCAGCTTTCTATGTTGGCATGACCAGCACCCAATCGTGTATCCAAATGAATGGCCATCATCAAACTATGGCCAGGAGACAGCTAGACCATCCTGTTGCAGAGCATGCAGCGCTTTATAGTGTCTCACTTCAATGACTGCTACAGGGCCTGTACCTCCCCACAAACACCAACTTTTCTGAATTGTGCAGTTGGGAACTCTCCCTACAATATATCCTATGCTCCCGCAATTCCCCAGGCCTAAACCTTCGCTGCCTCTACCACCCTTTCCTTCCCTTCCTCTCCCGCCCACACTCTTTCCTTATATTTGTCTCCCATCCCGCCACACATTTCAGTCGCTTCTCTTCCTTCCACACTGTCCGTCCATCAGACAGCACTGGCGCTTTCCCCCACCTCCCCCCTTTGCCACACATCTCCCCTCCTCCTTCCCTATCCTTGCCACTTCCTCACCCCCACCACTGGTTGCTCTCGCCTAGGCCATGCTGGGTATGCAGATTGGCCACAGCAGCCGGAGACGGTGGTCTCGCGCGTGTGTGTGTGTGTGTGTGTGTGTGTGTGTGTGTGTGTGTGTGTGTGTGTGTGTTTTAATTAACAAAGGCCTAAACGCCCGAAAGCTCTAATGTTGTATTCCGTTATTTGTGCCTATCTGTGTGGTTGTCTCTGTGGTGAGTAAGCAACCTATCCTCCCAAAAATATTGTCATATTGATATTCATGTGTTTATCATTGTCTTTCAGTTGAAAACTATGTTGTTATAAAGGCAAAGATTTTTTTCAATTCACAGTATGCTGTAGCTAAGTGTCTCTTTTTATTGAGCCTCCTGGACATAACAGCTAGTACAGTTAGAAGAGTCCAACTGGAAACTAAGAAATGTATTAACTGTTGTACTGTATTTTGTAATTACAGATTTTTGCAAACCGGTGTTCTGCTAAGGGCTGCAAGCAGAAAGAAGTTGTTCCTGTACAGTGTGCTGAGTGTTGTCTTAATTTCTGTTTGAGGCACCGACATCCAGTTGATCATAACTGTGAAGGTGCTGAAGCCGCTCGCAGGAGAAGAGCTGTGTAAGTACTACCATGTTGCAACATTAACTACAGATCATTTTGAATAACAAGCATGGATCCTATAGTAAAATATTGGTGTTTGATTTCTTTTGGAATATTTTTATGTGCAACACAAACATGAAGATTTTCAACTATACTTAATGTTTCTTGTGAATCATTGACTTAAGGAAATTCAGACAGGCTAGGTGGTATTCATGCTTTTTAATGTAAAGTCTTAACTATAATTTTTAAAAGAAAATGATATTTGTGATATCTTTTAAATTACATTATATTATAGAAGGGAGATATAGATCAAAAACGTCATTCACAACAAAGGCAGATATTTAATTGTAGCCATGATGGATAAGTTTAGAAAATGCGATTGTGTGAAACAATAAATAAATACTTGTATTTCTTCTACCAGTCACTTTATTTGTTAACATGTAATCTTAGCACAATGTGTTTCAAGCATGTTTTGCCCATCATCAGGCACTTCTATAGATACAGAAGTGTTTATATTTAAATTTAAAGCCTGTTTGTTTTTATGCTTTTTGGGGGGTGGGGGGCAGTGGATGGCCATTAACTATGATGTAGTACTGTCTTCTGCTGGTCTTCCTGTAGGGTGTGATTTTTTTCGCCACTTGTGTGGGATGTAGACAGGAATGCATCAGGTTTGTGATTGAATGGTTGTTGATAGTCAGTAGCACACTTACGATTTTCGTGTTCCAAGATTTCTTCTGCGTCTCTGGTGCACTGGTGGAGTTGCTGCATTTTGAATCATTTGTACATTGCTTCTTAAAAACACACACACACACACACACACACACACACAAAGTGTATAAGAGGCAATGTACAAGTGATTCAAAATGCAGCAGCTCTACCAGTACTCCAGAGATGGAGAGGTAATCTTGGAACATGAAAATTGTAAGTGTGCAACTGACTATCAAGTGAATCACATGACCATTCCATCACAACACCTGATGCATTCCTGTATACATTCCACATAGGCAGTGAAACAAATCACACCATACAGGAAGAGAGCACTACATCGTAGTTCATGGCCATCCCCCCCCCCTCCGCCTCCCAACCACCAATAAGAACAGACTGATTTTAATTTAAATTATAAGTAATATAAACAATTCTGTATGTATAAAAAGCACCTGATGATGGGCAAAACATGCTTGAAACCTGTTGTGTTGTTAGATTAAACACTAACAAATGAAGTAACTGGTAGCACAAGTAGGAACATTTATTTAAAGAATAAAAATAGAAAAGAGATGACTTACCAAAAGGACCAGCTCGTCGATAGAAACAAATAAAATAACACACATACAAGCTTTCGCCACTACTGGCAGCTTCTTCAGGAAAAAGAGGAAAAAAATGGGAGGAAAAAGGGAAGGATATGGGTTTTAAGGAAGTGGAAAAGGAGTCATTCCAATCCCAGGAGTGGAAGGACTTACCTTAGGGGAAAAAAAGGGAGGTAAACAAATACACACACACTCAGACGTATCGAAACGCAAACACACTTAGACAGACATTTGTAAAAAGCAAAGAAGTTGGACAGAGATACCAATTGAGGCAGAGGCTCTGTCCACAGAACCAAGGCAAAGATGCTAAAGATGGTGGGCGGGAATTTGAGTTAGCGGAGATTGAGACCAGGCGGGCAACGGGAGGAGAGAATAAGCTGAAGGGCAAGTTCCCATCTCCAGAGTTCTGTAAGGTTGGTGTCGGTGGGAAGTATCCAGATAACCCGGACGGTGTAACACTGCGCCAAGATGTGCTGGCCGTGCACCAAGGCATGTTTAGCCACAGGGTGATCCTCATTACCAACAAACACTGTCTGCCTGTGACGGTTCATGCGAATGGACAGTTTGTTGCTGGTCATTCCCACATAGAACGCTTCACAGTGCAGGCATGTTAGTTGATAAATCACGTGGGTGCTATCGCAAGTGGCTCTGCCCTTGATCGTGTACACCTTCCGGGTTACTGGACTGGAGTAAGTGGTGGTGGAAGGGTGCATAGGGCAGGTTTTACAACGGGGGTGGTTGCATGGGTAGGAGCCAGAGGGTAGGGAAGGTGGTTTGGGGGTTTCATAGGGATGGACTAGGAGGTTACGAAGGTTAGGTGGGCGGCGGAAAGACACTCTTGGTGGAGTGGGAAGGATGTCATTAAGGATGGATCTCATTTTGGGGCAGGATTTAAGGAAGTCGTATCCCTGCTGGAGAGCCACATTCAGAGTCCACTCCAGTCCCGGAAAGTATCCGGTGACAAAAGGGGCGCTTCTGGGATTCTTCGGTGGAAGGTTCTGGATTTGGAGGAATGAGGAGGTGGCTCTGGTAATTTGCTTCTGAACCAGATCAGGAGGATAGCTGCGGGATGTGAAAGCTGTTATTAGGTTATTGGTGTACTGGTTCAGGGATTCGGGACTGGAGCAGACTCTTTTGCCGCGAAGACCTAAGCTGTAGGGAAGGGAACGTTTGATATGGAATGGATGGCAGCTGTTATAATGGAGGTACTGTTGTTTGTTGGTAGGTTTGATGTGGACGGATGTGTGAAGTTGGCCGTTGGACAGATGGAGGTCAACATCGAGGAACGTGGCATGGGATTTGGAATAGGACCAGGTGAATTTGATGGGACCAAAGGAGTTGAGGTTGGAGAGGAAATTCTGGAGTTCTTCTTCACTTTTGGTCCAGATCATGAAGATGTCATCAATGAATCTGTACCAAACTTTGGGTTGACAGGCTTGGGTATCAAGGAAGGCTTCCTCTAAGCGTCCCATAAATAAGTTTGCGTACGAGGGGGCCATCCTGGTGCCCATGGCTGTTCCCTTTAGTTGTTGGTATGTCTGGCCCTCAAAGGTGAAGAAGTTGTGGGTTAGAATGAAGCTGGCTAGGGTATTAAGGAAAGAGGTTTTAGGTAGGGAAGTGGGTGGTCGGCGTGAAAGGAAGTACTCCATCGCAGCGAGGCCCTGGGCATGTGGGATATTTGTGTATAAGGAAGTGGCATCAATGGTTACAAGGATTGTTTCAGGAGGTAACAGGCTGGGTAAGGATTTCAGGCGATCGAGGAAGTGGTTGGTGTCTTTGATGAAGGATGGGAGACTGCACATGATGGGTTGAAGGTATTGGTCTATGTAGGCAGAGATTCGTTCTGTGGGGGGCTTGGTAACCGGCCACAATTGGCCGGCCTGGATGATTAGGTTTGTGAATCTTAGGAAGTAGGTAGAAAGTAGGGGTGCGGGGTGTCGGTGGGGTCATGAGTTTGATGGACTCGGGTGAAAGGTTTTGTAGGGTGCCTAAGGATCTGAGAATTCCCTGAATCTCTGCCTGGACATCAGGAATGGGGTCGTCTTGACAGACTTTGTAGGTAGTATTGTCTGAAAGCTGGCGCAGTCCCTCAGCCACATACTCCCGCCGATCAAGTTCCACGGTTGTGGATCCCTTGTCGGCAGGGAGAATGATGATGGAATGGTCAGCCTTCAGATCACGGATAGCTCGGGATTCAGCTGCGGTAATGTTGGGAGTAGGATTAAGGTTTTTCAGGAAGGACTGAGAGGCAAGGTTGGAAGTAAGGAATTCCTGGAAGGTTTGAAGGGGGTGATTTTGAGGAAGAGCGGGTGGGTCTCGCTGTGATGGAGGACGGAACTGTTCTAGGCAGGGTTCAATTTGAATGATGTCTTGGGGAACTGGATCATCAGGAGTAGGATTATTTTTCCTCGTGGCAAAGTGATATCTCCAGCCAAGGCTACGAGTATAGGATAGTAGGTCTTTGACAAGGGCTGTTTGGTTGAATTTGGGAGTGGGACTAAAGGTGAGGCCTTTGGATAGGACGGAGGTTTCAGATTGGGAGAGAGGTGGGTGAGAGGGCAGAGCCACTTGCGATAGCACCCACGTGATTTACCAACTAACATGCCTGCACTGTGAAGCGTTCTATGTGGGAATGACCAGCAACAAACTGTCCATTCGCATGAACCGTCACAGGCAGACAGTGTTTGTTGGTAATGAGGATCACCCTGTGGCTAAACATGCCTTGGTGCACGGCCAGCACATCTTGGCTCAGTATTACACCATCCGGGTTATCTGGATACTTCCCACCGACACCAACCTTTCAGAACTCCGGAGATGGGAACTTGCCTTTCAGCTTATTCTCTCCTCCCGTTGCCCGCCTGGTCTCAATCTCCGCTAACTCAAATTCCCTCCCACCGTCTTTAGCATCTTTGCCTTGGTTCTGTGGACAGAGCCTCTGCCTTAATTGGTATCTCTGTCCAACTTCTTTGCTTTTTACAAATGTCTGTCTAAGTGTGTTTGCGTTTCGATATGTCTGAGTGTGTGTGTATTTGTTTACCTCCCTTTTTTTCCCCTAAGGTAAGTCCTTCCACTCCTGGGGTTGGAATGACTCCTTTTCCACTTCCTTAAAACCCATATCCTTCCCTTTTTCCTCCCATTTTTTTCCTCTTTTTCCTGAAGAAGCTGCCAGTGGTGACGAAAGCTTGTATGTGTGTTTGTGTGTGATTTTATTTGTTTCTATCGAAGAGCCGGTCGTTTTGGTAAGTCATCTCTTTTCTATTTTTATTTTTGTTATCCCACCGGGAAAGTTTCCCTCTATAATTTTCATTTATTTAAAGACATATATTCAAGTACTCATAAGGTAATTGAGTGTTGATTGAATCAAAATTTTGCTGATTTTGTACAAAAGAGATAAAGGATCTGGTACAAGCAGTCACACTTCTATCATTAACTTACAGAGGATGGAAGGAAATAATAAGCTGATAGTTCTTTCTTTGTGGAGATTGGTGTGAAACCATTATCTGTAAAAGAAAGAAACATATACATGTTTATATGTAATTGCAGATACGGTGAAGACCCTTTCGTACATTACCTCTTGTTGAGCATGGTGGATCTTTTCCATTCTTAATCCATTTGCTCTGGAAAAGTAACGACTGAGTGTGATTTACAGTCCATTACTTTTATCCTTAATTCGATTATGTCCACCATACTGGAATTAAATTAAGTAGGATTCTTAAAACTGCTTAACTGTTCTTTCTAGCCAAAATACTGTCCTATACTTCTTGATGGATTTTTTAAAATTTCATTAATGATGACACTATTGATAAAATCATGCATGTTTTTGAAGCTACAAGTAAAAAATATTTTTATTGCATATAGGTAGAGGTCTGCACGGATGCGGATATCTGCAGTATTTCTTACTTTGCGGATAAAATTGTCAGCGATGTGCATATCTGTGTGTTATATGTGGATAAAGAGAGAGGTATCTGCTCAGTAAAGTCTGTTGAAATGTTTGTTAAAAACTTCGAGCCTGTGAATATTCTTGGAATCCTTGCAGGGCCCAGTAGGGCGGAAGTCTGTTGTCGTCATCTGGCCACAGTGGACGTAGCTGTACCCTAGGGACCTGCACCTAATCCGTTTACATGGCCGTGTCTTACATAACTGTGTTAACTCTCATGGTGAGGTACCCACCGCTGTGCACCTTATGAAATCTTTGGTATGCCGCACTTTTTTAACCATATAGTTGTTTATGATGTCATATCTCCTGAACTTAGTCATTTAATTATATCAATAACCCTCACGAAAGTACAAGCAATATGTAGTCAAAGTTTCATCCCAACCAAATGAATGGTACAGCCGCACATAAAATACAAACAAACATACATGCAAATAAACATTCATGTTTATCTATTGGATAAATGATGATGGAAGTAATAAAGATTGACAATAGCATTTTATAGCAACATTCATTTTCAGATATGGTGTACAGGGAATGTAATATATTTAGGAAGGAACACAGTGTTAGATTGTATAGGCTGGCCGTAGCTGCAGCCGACATTGTCCCTTTTTTGCTGACAGTTACCAATTAGAAGTAGACAGCAGTTTTAACACTTTAAATGACATGCTTTGCTTTGTGTCACATAACCTCTTGTGCATTAATATGGGGAAAATAAAGTAACACTCAGAAAGAAGTTTTTTTTTTTGAATGTAAACACAGTAAAATCTCCTTTATGCCGATCAGTTTTACTCACTGAAATTTAAGAAGATGCCTGTATTAAACAGCTGACATAGTGCTCCGACCACATGGGCTTCGAAGTGGTACTGTGTGTGTCCAGAGCGCCAATGTTTTCCTTGGAATAGACTGTTTTAGAGTAGGTATAGAACAGTTAATGTGAAACTTCCTGGCAGATTAAAATTGTGTGCTGGAACCGGGACTCGAATCTGGGACCTTTCCCTCTCACGGGCAAGTGCTCTTCCGACAGAGCTTGCCCGCGAAAAGCAAAGGTCCCAGGTTCTAGTCCCGGTTCCGCCACACAATTTTAATCTGCCAGAAAGTTTCATATCAGTGCACACTCCTCTGCAGGGTGAAAGTTTCCTTTTGGGAACAGTTAATGTGATTTGATAAGTAAAAAGTAGTTATGTTGTCACAGAAATGACACTCTAACAATAATTATATCATTATATTTCGTGGTTTTAAATACTACTATCCATTACTATTACCTATTCAAAACTTAAATATCTATGGATGCGGATAAAGAACCTGCGCATGCGGTTGCAGATATGTACTTTGCGGATATGGGCCTTATGGATTTGGTGCGGTTGCAGATAACACTTTTCTTATCTGTGCAGACCTCTACATGTATGCTTCTGATTTAGCTGCTCAAGACAACTTTATGGAAAACACATACAGAAGTTGTTCACAATATTGCTTGTCTTTAGCACTTGCAGTGTATTTATAGACATCCCAGTTTATACTCGAAAGATTACTTGCTCCGACTAGTTTAGTATGACAGAGTGAAGTGGTGCAGTGGTAAAACACTGGAGTTGCATTTGGGAGAATGGCAGTTCAAACCCTCCCCCCCCCCCTCCCCCTCCGGCTCTCTTTATTTAGGATTTCTGTGATTTTCCTAAATCACTGCAGGCAAATGCCTAGATGGTCCCTTTGAAAGGGCACATTCAATTTCATTCCCAATCCCTAACGAAAACTATCCTAGCATGTGCTTCGTCTCTAATGATAACAATGTTAATCGAATGTTAAACCCTAACGTTCCATCATTTTCCTCAGTATTCCACGATTCAGTTATTTCTGCATAGACTTTTTTGAATGACTTTAGAACTATCACGGTGGAAGTGGGTGGCTGCTAAAAACATCACACAGATAACTTGATTTTCTCCTAGACCCATTATAAGTGGTCATATAACCTCAGTAGCACTTAGCTTCAACCTTTATTTTTGTTGACTGCAATGAACACATCCCTTACTGTGATGTTTAACCCAGTATGCGTTCCATGCCTCACTAAATGCATCAGAGCTTTCAATCTTGGAATGAAGCCAGATTTTTTTTCAGAGAATAATCTGAGCCCAACAAATTTCTTGGTATACAGTGAATTTGGAAACTTTTTTTATGAATACATTGAAATTTTTCAGTCAGTATTTTGACAATAAAATTGTTCTTACGCTGAATGTAGTCGGTATTTGCAATTTCCTGTGCAGTGAAGAAGTCTGTTACCGGTGCTTTATTGGTCTGGTGACTGTAAGTGTACTGCCTGGTTGTAATCGTTTCTGATCGCTGGTTCTTTCAGTGATTTGTTTTAGTACAGCAGTTATTAACATAGTCATAACAGTTTTTGATCATGAAAGAGAATTCGCATCAGATGGATTTTACGTTTTTGATAAAATGAGAAATACTTATTGTGCAAATACTGCAGTGCGCGCATTGAATGGCAAAGAAAGGACATGTGTGTAAAACATAAATAGCAGTTCTTCCCATAAAAGAACAAGGAGAAAGTGCTATCGACAGGTGTCAAGAGACAAGTTACACTTACAGACATGAATGCAGCGGCAAACCAAAAGAAAGTGGAGAAGGAAGAATTTGTGTTATCAACAACACGATCTTTCATCGAGGCAAATATCCTCTTGAATGAAGTTGATCATCCGAAACTAAGAGATTAGATGAACAAACTGTATTTACCCGAATGCAATCCATACTTTTTTCCCCAGATTTCGGGATCTAAAAACACGTCTGCAGCTTAGATTCGGAGGCAAAGCTTCAGGACATTCTGTAAAATGCTGCTAGAAGCTGCCATAAGTAGTTCTCTTTTTTTACACTACAAAGTTTAAGAGAAAAGTAATTTCTTTCGCAGAGACGACATTTAATCATGCCGATGCACTATCATATTGGTGAAAACACACGAAATTGTCTGAGAACAGGAGATAAAGGATTTCGAAGGAATCCGCAATGAGATTTTTGCCTGTAGCACCAAAATACACACAGGTGTGTGTTCCAGTCCTGGGACGGGAAGGACTTACCTTGGGGGAAAAAATGGAGGGCAAATAAGTGCACACACACCCACACATTTACACAGACACAAGCACACCTAGGCAGACCTACTGTAGAACTGTCACAGTTCCACAGTATGTCCGCCCAAGTGCACCCGCGTCCGTGCAAATGTGTGGGCGTGTGTGCAACCATCCACCCTCCATTTCCTCCCCCAAGGCAAGTCTTTCCCGTCCCGGGACTGGAACACACACCTGTGTGTTTGGATTTGGATATGTGTGAGTGTGTGTGTATTTGTTTACTTTCTCCTCAAAAATCTTTATTTTATACCATTTTCCCACCTGGAAGGTCTCCTTCTATACTCATCAGGCGAAGGAGCACATGTGTGACAGCAGCACAAATAAACAGAACACACACACACTCACACACACACACACACACACACACACACACCATGTGATAATGTCCTCATCTGCAGTATTCCCTAATAATTATGTGCACAATGCAGGCGCTGCCAAGAGTAAATGCACAGTGAAAGTGTTGACACATATAGTTATTTCTCACAGCTGTCATTGTTTGCCATGTAATAGTATTTTAAGTGTGCAAATCGCAAAGGAATGGCCACGCTTTCCATTTCGATGATCCATGTTTTTCATTTTTTGTTTTTAAGTGCGGCTTGAAATTGGAGTAATTTTTTTCCCCCATCAAGTCTAATTTCTGGGGTGTGGCTTGCATTCGTGTAAATACAGTAAATACCAGGTTTCTGTAATATCATACTTTTTAATTATTATTATTATTATTATTATTATTTTAAAAATGATATCAATATGGGACTTCCGAAAAGCAATGATTTCATAAAACACACACACACACACACACACACACACACACACACACTTATGTACTTAGGCTACGTAAAACTTATTAAAGTAGCATGAAAGTGTTTCTTAAACATTTCTTTTTTATTTTGTGTCATCAGATGTAAATTTTTCATGTTTTATGAATAAAATAAATGTGTACAATGAGGCTATAATTGAAAATAAAATTAGCGAAATTATTGACGAAATAAAATAAAAGTAACGAAAAACCTACGGAAACAGCTTTTTAAAAATGACGAAATCGAGCAGAAATGTTTACCATAAACAGGTGCCTCTAATTATAAGTGAATCTGTAACAGGTTAGGAGTTTGAGATTCAGGGTGATTAGGAAGAATTTATTTAGATTACTCATGAGTAGATTGACATTACGAGGTAGGATGTTTGTGACCATTGGTGTACCATGGGTATGTTTATTGGTGATAATTTCATTGGAGAAGTAGCTATGAATGACAAAATGTAGAAGGTCATGGTAATGTTCAGTAGTGGCAAGGCTGTATGCATTGGGGATGTTAGTGTAGGAGGAGTGGCTTTAACAGTGATGAGCAAGTTGCTGGGAAACAGAAAGCTAGCAAGGAAACAGGAAATTTGGAAATTTAGTGCAGGAAATGATGTTTGTCTTTATCAGAGAATAGGTTACAAGTGATAGGCTGAAGGTGCTAAACATATTCTCTCTGTGAGGGCAGAGTGGTGCAGCTTGATGGTTTGGTTTATTGACTTTTACAATCTGGAACATGGCTGTTATATCCTTCTGAAGAAAATACCCGTAGTGGCATTGAAACCTTGGTAAAGACCAATAAAAAAATTACTTGCTTGTTAATTTGAAGACTTTAGGAAGCATGTGGGGAGTGGTGGGGTTTGGATGGACTCCTGCAAGAGGTTCTGGGATAGACGTAAGAATTTAAGGAGGTACTGGATGTTCTGCTGGATTACTGGAACAGGGTTTCTTCGTGGACAGTTCTGACAGCTGGCAAAACTGGATTATCCTTGTGGTTCATAAGCCAAGTAGTAGAGCTTTGTCAACAGGTAGGATTATAAGGTTGGGACCAGTTTTAGGCAGTGAATTGCTGCTATTGGGGCAGTGGTGTTGGTTTCCATATTGAGTGATTTGGAGCATGATGGTGAGGTGAGATGAAAGCATAGGATATACTGGAAAGATAATTGGGGAAGGGGGGGGGGGTGATTTGACTGCAGTGGGAATGAATTCCAGGTGAATAGATGAGTGAATTTCAGACAGAATTGAATATTGCTTTTGGATTGAGTCTAATTGGTTGGGCTGGTGGCGAAAATGTTTCAACTATAGTAGCTGGAAGAATGAATATTCGGGGTGAAAGGTAAAGCGTTCAGAAAGGACTGATTTTTCTGAGGAACTGATGCTGCTGGAGGACAGGTTCAGACCATGTTTGAGACCTGTTTAGGTTTTGGATCCTGTATGGTGGTGGGAGTGAATTTCTGAAGGCACAAACAAGTAGGAGATGAGTGAGACAGAGTATCACCCCGTTGTGAGGGAACACGGGAGAAGTTTGGAGGCTCACTTATGATGTTGTTTAGAATGAATTAATGTAATGCTTTTTCCCATCATTGCGGAGTAGTGATGGCATGAAGGTTTATTGCTCTTTCTTATCTTCAATTTTTATTACATAATCTGCTGACATGTGCCACATGAGAATCCCAAGACGTTACAGATGTTGTGTGTGGTGCACCTCCAACCTTTCACAGACTCATGCCAAACAGCTGTGACTTTGCCTGTAGTATACTGGTAAATGGATACCCAAACGACTGAAATCATCAGCAACAACAAGATGTCAGTCCATTTTTAAAATGTTGAAACCAGTCATATGTTTGTCAAGGCTTAAAAGGTCCTACCTGAATGCTTCCAATAACATGGTATGGTTCCCTGTGCACTTGTACCAAGTTTAAAACAGAGTTTGGTACAGTATTACTGTTCTCAAGTCACTCATTACAAAACTGCAAAAACAAACAATGTCGTAATGGAAAACTGACTGCTAACAAATAGGTCCATTTAAATGTAAGCCTCACCAGGAGGCTAGCAGTTCTTTTGTGAGTATGTGTGTGGCGAGCTTGGGGCCCCGAGCTAATGCAGTCTTCCTTCTTTCTTTCCTGCATGGATTGCATTTCCTTTCTCCTCCTTTTCTATCCTTACTCCTTCCCCTCCTCATTTGGGGGGGGGGGGCGGGGGCTGATGACCTTAGCAGTTTGCTTCCACTGCCCCAGCCAATGAACCAACTTAAATGGAAGCCAGTTGGTAGAGTGAGTTATGCTCACCTATACTCATACTGACCTAGGTAGTCTGTCTTGCTTTTGCGCACTATAAGCTGTTGCAGCCTCTCAGTAGCTGGGTGTTTCAATGTGATGATGGGAGCCTACTCATTATTTCGCAAATGTCCACCCTCCTGCTCTTGATTAAAGTAGTTACTGATCCACTGTTGCATTTATTGGAAAATGTGTAGTTCAACTGCAACTTCCATGACCTACAACTTCTACTGTCCTTGCAGCTTCTGAACATTGTGGGACAGTAGAAATAGCAATATTTGCTTAATTTAGTGCTATCTGCGCTTAAGAGCCAGTTTTCATCATAGTGTGTGGCATCCATATAACTCGCCCATCTCTTTTCCTCCCTCTTTTATGTGTGTGTGTGGGGGGGGGGGGGGTGTTTTGGTTATATATAGTTGCACTTAAAATTATTCAAACAAAATTTCTATGGAAATTTTGTTACTTTTTCAGGGAAGCTGCTCTTGCTCGACAGAATGGCCCAAGTTACAACAAGAATGTGTCTAACTCCAGTAATACACGAACAGCCAATGCCGCACAGTTGCAGGGTGGATTGGTAAGTTATGCAACAAACGAATAATGCTTTTGAATAAAATAGGGCATTTTGCCTAGTTGTTTTATATACAGTCTGGAGACCACAGTCTCACAAGCAGACCACATGGGTATCGGATATTAGAATTTTTAAATATTTATGGTATGTGAAGTTCAGAACTCAAATAACAATCAGCCAAAGCCATTCGACACAACTCTCAAAAATTCGTGATAAAATTTACTGTGAAGTTTTCAAGTACACATAAGTACCAACAATTAAAACAGTTGCAGCGTCTGTTGGTGTAGCACAGGTGGTAGCATTCTGGCCTCATAGAGTGACATACATCAGTCCGTTCACCTTCCTCATGGATCCTCGATCTGTTCTCATCCAGTGGAACTGTAACAGCTACTACCGTTGCCTCCTGGAATTGAAACATCTTATTGCCTCTTACTCAGCATCTTGTCTTGTTTTGCAGGAATTGCATTTCACTGATGGCCATTCACCAACACTCTGTGGGTTCCGTGTTTTCTGTCAGAACCGTGTTCGCCTCCTACAACCATCTGGTGGAGTCTGCACCCTTGTTCGTACGGATGTAGTTAGTTCATGGATCCCTCTCCATACCACACTGGAAGTGATTACTGTTAGGGTCCACTTACACACTCCTTTAACAGTTTGTAATCTGTCACTCCCTCCTGACGGGCCATATATGTCTGCTCCTTCACAGCACTTCTTCAGCAACTCCCTACTCCCGTCCTCATTCTTGGGGACTTCAATGCCCATCATCTTTCATGGGAGTGCGTATACAACTAGTCGGGTCCGCCTCGTCGACCAATTCATTGCCGATCAAGACTTGTGCCTGCTCAATAATGGCTCACCAACCCATTTTAGTGCCACTCACTTCACCTTTTCTTCTATAGTCCTTCCACTCACCTCTCACCCCTTTTCCCTTTATTTCGTTGGTCACCGCATGTCGACCTTTGTGACAGTGACCAGTTTCCGTTGATTCTTTCACTCTCCTCACACTGGATGAGGGGCAGGATACCTCATTGGGTTTTCATACCTGCCAACTTTTACGGTTTGTCCGTAAAATTTACGGAAATTGCAGGATTTTACGGTTTTACGGATGGACAGTGCTATTTTACGATTTTGCGGTAAAACATTTGAAACATCTAAATTCGATAATCGCATCCATTTTCTTCCGTACAATCGATTGTTTGCGTTGGTCGAAGGTAGGTCTACGATACTCGATCTTCCGAACATTCGATTGTTCGCGGGGTCGAAGGCAGGTCTAAGATAGTCGATAACTTATGCATTGATATGATTGGTTCGTTTACCCGTGTGATGTTTGTGTCGTCATTGGACTCAAATTTAAAGCCGCTACCGGTAACCAGTTCTTCCGTGTGAATCTAGGTGTCGATAGGCTGTGCTTCTTAAGTTGTTTGTTCCGATCCGTTCTTTTGTTGAAGTGGAACCCGTTTACTCCTTTGTTTACAAAGTTAGCGTTCCTTGAATATATCGTCCTTTCAAAGCGTGTGACATATTTTAAAGAAGTGTTAAAGTCATACCTGCCAACTTTTGAAAAGGGCTTTCAGTAAAACTCACGTACCCCAAAAAATATGGGAAATAACTTCCACATAATCCGGCTTGGCGAAAATAATGATTTTTCCAGGGTTATAAAATACAATGATGTAATCGTATCTACATACGTCATAGGCCATTGTTCAAGCGGACATAACAATCAAGAAGAAATCCACGTTAAATAGCAATAGACACGGTGAATATTGGTTTAGAGCATACAAACCCGAACTTCCTTGATATATTAAGCAGTTATGATATAGCTGAAAAACGGTTTACACAATAAAACTTGTTTAAAGGCAAGAAATAATAACACACACTGCAAATGATTTGCTAGTCCGACTATAGCCTAATTTTCTCTCTTGCATAAAAGGAAAACTTTTCCAAGAAAAAAGGAATGGAAGAAAACTGTGCATCTTCAATTTCTCTCACCTTGTCTGTAAACGTAATTATTTAGTCACAGGCGGTTCGTAAAGAAGTACTTTCTCATTGATGGACAGAAATGGTATTTATCTGTATCCTGGAAATCGATAAGTATGTTCTAGGTCTGAATGCGAATAACTGACTCATCAGCATTTCTCTGAATTTGCAGAACAGAGCCTGTCGACATCTAAGATTCACATAAAACTTTAAGCACTGTTATCCCGCCTTTAAATTCAATTCCAATGGCGTCACCACAGAACACGGCGTCACTAACATCAGAGTTAAAAGTACCAATCAGATCAATGAATAAATTTTCGACTATCGTAGACGTATCTTCGACCCACACAAACAATCGATTGAACATAGGTGGTGTGATTATCGAACGTTAAAGTTTCAATTTTTTGTGAAAGTCGTAAAAAAACACCGACCAACCGTAAAATGATGCAATTTCCGTAAATTTTACGGATAAACCGTAAAAGTTGGCAGGCATGTAAAAAGTGTTTGCACTACCAGTTCGTATTCTTGTATTATAACTTCATAGTGTTTTAAGTGACGTTCAGTGAGTGATCCAGGTTCCTTTCGCTGCTCCACTCCATAGCGAGACACGTGTTGTTGGACATTTTTATTCGCTGTTGCTATTGTTCGTCATGAATAAATCGAACAAGAAACAATACTTTCAGACATTTAAAAATTCATATTCTGTCGATTTTCCGTGCATATTAAAATCAAAGAAAGGTGAAAAATTTGCCTTTTGCACGGTATGTGGCTGCGACATTAATATTGCACATGGGGGAAGAAATGACTTGAGTAATCACGTGAAGTGCGCTAAACACTTAAGCTGCGTCAAATCCAAGGAAGACAATACCAAAATCAACGCCTTTTTTGCCAAATGTGGAAACTTCGACAATGATGTTATTAGGGCCGAGTGTCTTTTTACTTCTTTTTTGGTGGAACACAATGTGCCCTTAAGTGCCGCTGATCACGCTGGTGCATTATTTAAGATGATGTTTCCCACATCAGAAGTGGCGAAAAAATATAGCTGTGGTCGCACGAAAACGACATCCATTGTCAAAACAATGGCAAAAAATGCATCATCTGAAATTGTTAAGTTCCTTCAGAATGGACCATTTTCATTGGCAACAGATGGAAGCAATGATACGGACACAAAGTTGTATCCTATTGTTGTGACGTTTTTTGATTTTACTCAGGAAAAAGTAGTGAGCACTGTGCTATCCGTACCAGCATTAGATGGGGACTCAACAGGGCGAAACATAGGTAACCTGATGTTGTCACAGCTGAAAACTTTTAATATTCCAATTGAAAACTGTGTCGCTTTCTGCTCCGACAATGCTCCTGTTATGGTTGGACAAAAAAATGGTGTTGCAGCAGTTCTGAAGGAAGTTCGACCAGGTATTGCCATCGTAGGTTGCATTTGCCACCTGATTAATCTAGCAGCTGAAAAAGGTGCGGGAAGATTACCTCTTAAAGTCGATGAGATCCTTGTCGATATATTTTATTTTTTAGAGAAGAGTGCCAAAAGAAAAGAACGTCTTCAGAAATTTCAGAGCTTGCACAATAAAGAGACAAAGAAAATTCTTAAGCATGTTTGTACTAGGTGGTTATCTCTAGGTAGATGTTTGGATAGACTACTGGATCAGTGGGATCCGCTTCTTTCATTTTTCAAGGAGGAAGTAATATCCTGTACCCAAGCCATTTCCACAAACTTGACATCATTTAAAATACCCAGAGTTGAACAAAGTGGATCCAAAGAGTATCAGAAGAAGAGACTTCTTGATTCTGCTACTACACATGCCCCTAAACGAATAGCATGTTCTTCCAAGTGTGACAGACCCATCCTGAAAAGCAAAACTTCTGGTACAACACGCGAGGAAAAATTGTTTATGTTCCTGTCCTCAAACTTGAATAAAGCCTTTTGTACTTTTCTGCATGTGACTATTCCTGTGTTTGACAAATTAAATGTTGCTCTTCAGTCTTCTTCCCCACAAGTTCATATTTTATTAGAACTTCTAATGGATATGCTAAAGCAGTTGTTCGCCAAGTTTGTGAAGCCCAAAATTGTCAAAACCACCTCATTACTTGAAGTTGAGTACAACTTGATTGAGAATCAAAGAAGTGATGATGAGTTGGTTATTGGTGTTCAGACTTCCAACCTAGTGAATGATCTTCAGGAAATGGATAAAATCCTTTTCTATTCATCGGTGAGAAACTACTTTTGTACTACCTGTGACTACATCATCAACAAGTTTCCTCTCAAGGATGATGTGTTAAAGCATGCTCAAGTTGCTAGATTGGACAAAATTGACGATGCACAGTTTTCTTCTGTTCGTTTTTTCTTGGAAAAGTTTCCGATTATGTTATTTAAGGAAGAACATGAAACTACAGATGAGGTGGTGAATGAGCTTCAGGCACAGTTCACAGCTCTTCAGGTGGAAGACAATTTGATTACAAATAAAGATGCTGCAAGTGATACCAGTTGGGCACAACTATCAAGAATTCGAGGAGCCGATGGTCGGCTTAAGTATAACAGAATTTCTAGAGTAATGCTCTCCATTCTCACCATACCCCATAATAATGCAGAATGTGAACGTGTTTTTAGCCTCGTGAAGAAAAATAGAACACAGTTCAGATCGTCAATGTCTAATGAATCTCTGGAATCAATTTCTATTTTGAAGACCAGGAGTTCTGGTCCCTGTTATGAAAAAACATTTTCCCAAGACTTTTTGCAGGAAGCTAAGAAGGCCACAACTATGACATTAAAATCAAATTAACGTGTGATTTGCATAGTGCAGTGTGTATTGGACCTATATGATTTCTTGACTGTGTTACATTAACCAATTTTTATTTTGTAAAGCTTTTGTCGACTTTCATAATCAGTGTAATTTATCAAGTTAGTCTTGCTATATGGTATGCTCCAAAACAACGTTTATCACACCTGGAGCTGTTTAATATGGATTTCTTCTTGGCTGTTATGTTCAACTACAGATCATTGCCCTATTCTGTAAGTAAATGTGATTTTATTGAAGTACACTATTTCATTCATAAATTATTTTATTTTGTAGCCCAGAAGTATCGTTAAATATTTTTGTCATGCGTGAATTTTACTGATTGTCACCGTAATTTTACTGATTGTCGCCAGTGATTTTACTGAAAGCCCTTTCCAAAAGTTGGCAGCTATGGGTTTTCTTTCATGCTGATTGGCCTTTGTATACATCACAGGTGGTTTTTACACCATCCCCGTCTTGACTGTATAGATGATGTCATCACTGATATGTGTAATGCGATTACTCGAGCTGCTAGCATTACTGTCCCCCCGGTCGACATGCCCTCCTCGCCACCGTGGTGGAATGCAACCGTTTCTTCGGCGATTCGTGAGTACTGTTGAGTCTTGCAACACCTTAAGCGTCACCCTTGTCAACTTTAAACGCCTTTGTGCCAAGGCTCATTATATAATCAAACAGAGCAAGCGTGTGTGCTGGGAGCATTTTCTCTCCTCGTTGGGATCTTCTGTACCCTTGTCATGGGAGTGGGCTGTGCTCCGCTCCATCCTAGGTTGCCAGGGGCCATCTTCAAAACCTGGCCTTGCCTTTCCAGAAGTTTGGTCTGATAGATTTACAAATATACATACATTTGCCTTACCAGATGGGGTCTGTACTGATCCTTCGCTTCTCGCAGAGCACCATGCGGCTCACTTTGCGAAGGCATCGGTGACAACTTCCTACTCAGTGGCCTTTCTTCTCAAGATACAACAGGCTGAAGCCTAAAATTTATGTTTCATCACTCACTGGGAGGAACCTTATAGCAAACCCTTCACGGAATGGGAACTACATCTGGCCCTTTACTCTTCTTATGATTCTGCACCTGGGCCTGATTCCATCCATAATCAACTTCTCAAACATCTCAGCTCCCCACAACGGCAATATCTTCTCCAGGTATTTCATCACATTTGGCTCCAAGGGGTTTTCCCCTCACAGTGGAGGGACAGTACAGTGGTTCCTGTTATTAAGCCTGGTAAGCATCTGTCATCCCTGGACAGTTACCAGCCAATTAACCTAACAAATGTGCCATGTAACTGATCAAACGGATGGTTGCCCGCAGACTGTGCTGGGTGCTCGAGTCACGTGGACTTCTGTCACCTTATTAGTGTTGGTTCCAGGAGAGCTGGTCTACTATCGACCATCTACTTCGACTGGAAACAGCTATCAGAAAGGCCATCTCAAAACGTCAACATCTTGTTGCTGTTTTCTTTGATTTATATAAGGCATACGACACTACTTGGCGTCGTCATATTTTATGTACCCTTCATGACTGGGGCCTACGAGGCTCCCTTCCAATTTTTATCCATCAGTTTTTGTCTTGCCGCATGTTCCGTGTGAGGGTTGGCTCTTCCTTCAGTTCCTCACAGATCCAGGAGAACGGCGTTTCACAGGGTTCTGTGTTCAGTGTTACTCTTCTTAATCACCATTAATGGGTTTTGCATATGGTACAGCTCCCATTCGGTAGCCTCGGCTGAATGCCACCTCCAAGGTGCCATTCAGTGGGCTTTCACATGGGCTCTCTTGCATGATTTTCAGTTTTCCCCTTCTAAAATGTGAGTCGTGCATTTCTGCCGTCATACTTCAGTCCACCCTGACCCAGAACTCTTCTTGGTACTCAACACCTTGAAGTTGTGGCACAGCACCGATTGATAAAAAACTGACTTGGCTGCCCCATATTTGGCAACTGAAGATAAGCTGCATGCGGAAACTTAATGCCATAAGTTTCCTAGTTCACTCATCCTGGGTTGCAGATCATACAACACTAATTCATATCTACCGGGCTCTGATTCAGTGCAGATTATATTATGGGTGCCAGATTTATGACTCGGCAGCTCCTTCTGCCCTGAATTTGTCGGACTTCTTTCACCATTGTGGCATTTGCTTGGCTATGGGTGCCTTCCGGACCTGCCCTGTTGACAGTCTCCTTGCTGAAGTGGGAATCCTCCCTCTTCAGACTAGGCGCCATCAGCTTTTGGTGTCCTATGCCATTGCCATTTGTAAATTCCCTGGTCATCCCGCATATCACGTCCTCAAATGGTTTTAGAACTCTTGATACTCGCCCTCAGGTGAGTTTACCTGTTGGGTTGCGGCTTGCTTGCATTTGTAGGGAACTCAACGTCCCTTCCCTTGACTGTATGTGTTGTACTCTACCGCGCACCCCTCCGTGGTTGGTGCCTCGGCTGTAAATCCGATTGGATCTCTACCGAGCTCCAAAACCTTCAGTCTCCCCCGTAATCTTTTGGTGTTTGTTGCACACAGTACTTGAAGAATTTCAGGGTGACACGGTTTTCTACACTGATGGATCTAAATTTGCTGGTCATATGGGGTATGGATTTACATCTCCCAATGGCATGGAATGCCATTCTCTGCCAGAATCGTGCAGTGTGTTTACGGCAGAACTAATGGCTATTAGTAGGTCACTTCATTTTATCAAACAGGTAGCCCTGGGCCGTGTTTTAATCTGTTCTGACTCAATGACCTGCCTGTAGGCCATAGACTGATGCTACTCCCCACATCCTTTGGTCATCGATATCCACGATCTCCTGGCTGATCTTCATCACACCGCTTGCTCTGTTGCTTTTCTCTGGGTCTCCAGTCATGTGGGTATTCTAGAAAATGTACAGGCTAACCAGTTGGCTAGAGTAGCCATAATTCCCTGCCCCTTCCCCTGGGGTATCCCGGACACAGGTTTGCGAGTGCAGATGAGATCGCTACTCATACAGGACTGAAACACCAACTGGCAGCCTACTGCTCCGTCAAATAAACTATGCTCCATCAAGTGAACCACTGCAGCTTGAAGTTCCTCGTTACGCCCTTCTTGATGGGAATCCGCTGTTCTTTGCTGTCTCTGCATTGGTCACTCCAGGCTGACCTATGGTTTTCTTTTGCATAATGAGCCTCTTCCACATTGTGGTTGTGGGGCCCTACAATCTGTGGCTCATATCTTACAAGGAAAGTACATGGGCTTGAACAAACATATCTGTATGAAAGTTTGGTTACAGGATCTCTACGTACACCTCAATGTACTGGTGGGTGTCGTTTTTCTGCATAGCTCTGCAACTGTGCTCTAGATAGCACTGTAGATGTAATTGTAGATGCCATACGTAATGCAAATATCTTATCTATAACTTATGTAATAATCATCGTACATGTTGTCTAGCGAATCATCATCAAACGCCGTGATGATAGTTGCGACTTTAACCTTCTTCCCAAAAGACTGTTGGTATTCACTGCCACTACTTCCATCGCCTCTTCCCGCACTTACCGTAACACTACCGCTTGCAATGAGTTGTTCGTCATTATCATCCCTTTTATCATTATTTTGAGTTTGTAACAACAGTATCTAACTTATGCTCATATTTCTGTACCATAACAGATACGAGAAAGCATGCAAATGATTCAACTTCTACACTAATACCATGTTCACGAAGAAGGGTTCTTCGTAACTTTATCTCAACTAATCGCAATACATTAGCAAGATTGATTAGCAATCGCCACCCCATTTGACGCTTCACCACACAAATAACATCACAAAATGCAACTTCGGAGGCACACTGCACCGTCCCTACTGACGAACCGACAGGTCAGAGTGCAATGCGGCATGGCACACGCAGAGGCCTCTAAAGGACGACTGCAGAGTTTTGCAGATGCGGGAGTATCACTAGTGCAATAAGGGATCTTTACATTATCTCTCATACGATTTTGATGTATTTGTGTTTGTTCGAGCTCCTCTTGGAGCTGCGTGCCAAATATGGAATTCCTCACTAATTGCCCTCGGTTTTGGCAAATGATTCACGGATGGCTGACAGAGTCCTTGGCTTTATCTGTGAAAGTGGTGTTTACTCTCAGCTATAAGATTATATCTCTGACGCTTGGACAGGATGGGTGAGTTTGTGACCCTCCCTGTGAGCAGCAGGGTATGGAGATCTCCCCTCCCCTCGCCCGACTTCAATTTATCCTTTTAACCTGGTTTTAATTCACATTATTTCCCTTTTTACATTTTTAGGCTCCTGATCTAGTAGCATACACTGTTCTCCTGTATCTGCTTGTCGTTAATAAACGAGGTTTCTAGATTTGTCACGACATGCCTTGCAGAATTATGCATTTTCTATTGCTTTTAGTCCTGTTCTAATTGATTTGAACTTTCCTTTTAGTTCCTCTATTTACTATCGGTAAGTCCTTAGCCGACCACACTCTTGCTTGCATTTCATACAGAGGTTATGGGACTGATGTCCTAGTTTTTTGTCCCATCAACCACCACCACCAACAACAACAACACCAAAGCCAAACTGCACTCTCCTTTTGTTTCATACATTTACATACTTTTATACTGAAATGTCCATTTATATATACACTACATCCAATTGTCAGGTGAGTCACTACTGCAGCTACATTCACTGTCCCAAAATGAGGTTTCTCCTCTTTGAATCTACAATGACATCAACAATAAAATGTTTTAGTTTAACATATATCCTTATCACCTTGATAAGGGTATATTGCTTCTCACCAGACAGGTATCACAAAGACATTCCAACAAGCACACTTAAGATTTCTTGATAATTTTTGGCTTTTAGCCCAAATAGTAAAAATGTGTAGAAGCCTTTAAGAATGCACAGAATTACTCAGAATTAGGTGTGAAGGAAAACAGTGAGAATGGAAAGGTTAAAACCTGAGAGCGGAATGAAAGGTCATAAAATTTGAAAGTGTAGGAGTAATTACATTGGTTCAAAGAATCTGGGACAAGGGATGCTATACTAACAATCAGAGTGGTTAAGTTGATGTGTGTTAGTGGAAATCTTCCTTACAGAATGTAAAAAGTTTGTCATGAAATCCTTATATAATATACATTTTTTTCTTTTACATTTTCATTCATGTAACATTAACCCTTAACAGATTAACACATGAAAGTCTTCCTTAAGATCACTGCTCACCTACAGCTTACAGTCCTCTATAATGAAAGAAATTTTGCTTCCCTAAAGTAGCATCTTTCTTAGCTTGACTCTGCAACTGTATGGTACAAATCCATTTTTCTACTGTTATTTGACTGTAGTTTCATTACATATATTCTGACTGAAATTATTTGACATTATTATTTTTTGTTGCAGAGTGAAGATGAAGCTCTTGCACGTGCCATTGCATTATCTTTAGAAGATGCAGATGACAGGAGACAACCAAACAGGCAACATACAGTACAATCAGCTAAGTGTGCTGTCTCTTAGCAGTCATCAGCACTTCACGTGCACATTTACAGGCAATTGACTATGAAAGTTACCTCTACTTTGAGAGTGCTGCATTGGTTATGTTTCCTTTAAGTTACATATGGCATGGGTTTTTGATTGACTGAAAGTGATTCCGAGAGGAGGAATTTTGCTTTTATGATCATAATGACACACACAGCTGCATTAAGTTGCACATCATATGTTTTTTTAAAAAAAAGGTTTATTCTTTTAGATGATTAAACAGCAACAACCTATGCTTATGACTGGTGCAGTATTAGAAGAAAGTGTAAGCTGGGATTGAGATCTACAGTACACTGATGAACTCTTGCATGTACTTGTTTCATAGTAAATCAGTACTTATTGTTAATGAATTTAAATGTCTATTTTAAATATTTATTTGGTCAAAGTAGTGTCTTTGTAAATATTTCTATTTGAAACATTTTGCCTATTATTCCTTTAGCTTAATAAGCTGGATGATACATGTAATGGAATGTTATGTGAGTCTCATGTAATTTTTTAATTGTTTGTTTTCTATATTCTGAGTATAGCCTCACAGTTGCTATATCAAGTATCAGTGAATAACATGCCCTTCTTTATAATGGTTTGAGCCATTACAAATTCCATTCTGTTAAAAAGTCACCTATTGAAAATTTTATTTAATGTGCGGTGTTCTTTATCAAGTATGGATGTAGTGAATTACTGTATGAATGCCACACAATCAGATGCAGTTCAGTGTGGGGAGTAAATAAAATAATTAGGAAATACAAATATCAGGGATCTTTATTAGTGGGTGATAAACTATTTTTAATGTATTTCATGCAATTAACAACAAAGAAAGAATGGGAAGAAACCTTAATATCGTGTGATCACATATATGTAACCAGAGGAATGCTTTGTACACCATCATTTCAAATTTGGCGCTGTTGGAAGAAAGGCACTTGTAACAAGTGAAACCAAAATTTTGTATTGTGAAAACAAAATCTGTTATTTATATAATCATGTTTCGGGAAGATAAGAACACCATGTTATGTTTCGTAATATAATTGTAGCTCTAGATAAAAAAAAATGTTCCTGCCAAGTGGCAGCAATAGCTCACACACACACACACACACACACACACACACACACACACACACACACACACACACACACAATACATGAAAAATGCAACCTCTTCTAGCAGGGGGTTGAAAGGAGGTGGAAAGGGATGAAAGGGAATAACTGGTGAAGTTTAGGAAGACAAATGGAAAAATCACCCTCATTACTTAAATGTTGCCAGTCCTTTTCCATCATAATTGTTCCCTTCTCTTCACTTACCTTCAGCCTTTCTGCCAGGAGGAGGAGGAGCCCCTGGCTTGAAAAGATTGCATGTTTTCATATTTTTATATGTGTTTACTCCTGCTATTTATTTGTCAGTAGTTGTATAATAATTTAAAAATATATATTGTATTTAATGATTTGTTCTGGCATGTACAAAAATTCTTATTTTTAATTCTGTACTCAAGTGAAATAATAATATTTTTATATAACTTACATGCTTCCTTAAATGAAAGAACATCATTAATTTTTACTGCAGATACCAAGCAAAACGACCCTTGGGGTAAAACCCTGGACTTGTAAACAGGAGGATGGGCAAGTCATCCAAAACTTAAGTTTTCCCTATTTTCCCCATATTGGTGTATTGTGTGAAGGCTGGTAGTTTCTTTAATAGGGCACAGTCTATTTCCTTTCACAATCTGATAATCTGCTCCATGTGTAAAGATGTTATTAATGGAACACTAAATTATTTAACAGTGAAAAGTCTAGGGTGGAATCTCATTAATAGAGGATTGGTAGCAACGCATCATAAAGACGGTCATTGAGCTGCAGTCTTCATCAGGAAAAGATACACATACATTCACACAATTACTCATGTGCAACTCGTTCACACTTGACCACCATCTCTGGTCTCTCCAGTGCAACAAGCATATTAACAGTGAGTCAGGAGTGGTGTGGAGGGGATCAGTGCTGGGCAAGATAGGGATAGCTCATTCTCCACAGCAGAATTTAAAGGCTCTTATAGGTTGGAATGTGAGATGCAACTTGGAATGCAGTAAAGGGAAGGGCCGGGGTGTGAAAAACGGGTGTAGTTGCTCACGTGTGTGGGCGCGCACGCGTGCTGTGTGTGTGTGTGTGTGAGAGAGAGAGAGAGAGAGAGAGAGAGAGAGAGAGAGATTGGGGGGGAGGGGTAAAAATAAAATTATTGAAATATTTTAAAAATTCATATATAGGTGGCGCCCAGTTGGAAGAGGGACATGAATTTATATATCAGTGGGGGGGGGGGGGGGGGTTATATAGAAGGTGTAAGGATAAGTTATCTTAGGTTGATTAAATTGTAATCTTCATGTTTCCTTTCAGCAAATTTTGTGTTGCAGTTTTGTATTACACATGCTGCTAAATTCCTATGAAATAAATTTTATACACACAAATTAATTAAATGAAACATTGAGTTTGAAATTGCAAATCAGGGAAATTGCAATAACATTAATTGGTGTCAGTGACAAAAGATCTCTAACAGTACTCAGATATTCTAATGATTCATCCATGTTTGCAGTAAATAGGAAATCTGGGTTTGACTCCTGATCTGGTCCAGATTTTCTGTTGTTACTACAGAAATCTCTTCTTTGTTGGTGTTTTAATGGATGTTTTTTGAGAGTGGTCTCTGTGTATGTGGGGCGGAGGAAGAATACATATTGATTCATATATAACAGTTTCCTTTTTTTGTATTCATGTTTAAGTAGTCTAATAGGCATGTTCCAATATGGTGATATTGTTACAGTCTGCAGCACCCATTATAATAAGATCTGCATTTTAATTGCCAACTTGGAATGTATGATGTCAAAAGTAGACATTACTTGTTGCTTATTAAATCTGGCTTTTATAATTTATTGATGCAGTTGTCTACAGCCAATAAATAATTATCTGTTTTAATGCAGACAACTGAAAAACTTGGACTATCCAGAACAAATTTTTTTTACTGGAGACAGCTATTTACAGTATTTACAAGAATATCCTACATATTACATTTTAAAATCCACCAATGATCTACAAAACACTTAACTCACTGAAAGCTTATATACAAAAGCACTGTTAAAACGCAATGTATTTTGTATCACTTGTTTTCAGTTCATATTCAAGAATTATCTATTTTTTTGTTATCCACAAACTTTTCCGCTTATGTTTCTTTTAATTTTCCAGAAAACAAAACATTTGAATAGTCAGATGACAGGTTAAAACATTTCAGAGTCTTTATGTTGCAGTAAATGTGTTTAAGTCTATTATAATTAAAAAAATAGTCAGACATCAGACTTGCTTTTTAAAAATAAAAAGGAAAAGGGGGGGAGGGATTCAGAGTACACGCAGATAGTCTGGCCCCGATAATTTGGATTTCGTTCTATTTTGAAGACTACTTTGATTTCCAATATAGATATGGTACTCTAGAAGTCTGCATATAACCATCTTACATTAACTGTAATAAAGTAAGCTTTTATCTTTCTTGCTATTAATGTATTTATTACAAGATGTAGTTGATCAGTCAACGTCCTTTTGGATTTACAGGCAGACACTGATTCTCAATATTTTTCTCCTTATTGATATTTCAGAACATTGTTTGGGCACTAGGATCAGTTCTCTCCCCAGAGTGGTTAAGACACAGGACTCCTTTCAGGTTTTGCGAATATTCAGCTATAGACACATGTTTAAAAGAATTCCAGCTTGAGCTTTAATGACAGCATTGGCAGGATGGGAAACCCCAATGTTTTATCCTTCAAGTATTTCTTCTTGTAATATTATTAAAAATGATAACTCTTAGCTGGATTTTCTAGTAGTGGAAAAACTCATTTGTCAATTCTGCAAAAGATAATTTTGAAGTTGAATGGCTAATTAAATGAATAAACAGTACCTTAACAAATAATTAAAATGGTTATCATATTTTATAACACAATTAGGTAGATTCTCTTATTAAAGTTGTATCAAAAATTGGTCAGTTTCTGAAATCCCTATTCAAAAGTTATAACATACCTTGGTGCAAGCATTTTCTATTTCTTGAACTTTTGACTCATTTATTTTATGTTGTTTCACTTTTTTTAATTCGACATGACCCATTACATAGTAATTATACATGTTATGTTGTTTCACTTGCACACTAACTGTTATGAGGTACTCAAATCAACTTGAACATTTCAAAGGTTCTTTATTGCAGCAAAGTTTAAAACTACCATTTAACTTGCATACTTGATATAGCACAACCGTATTTTAGGATGTCAAAAGTCAGCTAAATCTAATATTCAGCATCTCAAAAAATTGGTACAGTTCACTTACAATAACTTGACAGTTTTGTTGGTGCTACTAAAGTAGAAAAAATGTTTACTAGTTGAAAAATACTCTCTATCTCCAAGCACTATCAATGTTAAGTTGGTGCTGGATGAGACATGTTACTGCACACATTGATGAGGATACAGTTGTCATTACTGAAGGAGGTAGCTGTTGCTGCTTTCTCCTTACTGTTCGTCTCCTCTCAATAATTTGAAGCAGGGTCAGTGCCCTTTTCCTGCCATTCCTGACAGCCACTGTGTGTGAATTGTCAACTAATCATGGATAAACAGTATTTGAGTCATGTAAGTACATGCATTACTGTCACTCAATGTCATGTAAAATAGGAGAGATGTATAGTACTTACCACAATTTTCTTTTTTTGATGTTCAGTTTTTTTGACTGGCATAGGTGTTAATACATCCCACATCACATTCAGAAGCTTCATTTCTTAATCAAGACCTGCAAACTAGCAGTTGGTGTTAATCTCTTACACACTTTTTAAAATAAGATTCTTTAATGAAGTAATAATGATACCTTGTTTAGTAGATTACACGAAACATCTTTACATTTCATAAGTTTAAGCATACTTTTTACTGATAAATATTCACTGTTCTTCTCTGATTTGTGCAGCTGTTTCAGTGTCAGAACTTTACAAAACATGTGCCTTTACACAAACAAATATTTTGTGCATTTTTGTATGAATGTTACACAAATAACAGATACAGTTTTTGTACTTAAAATGCTGTATGGAAATATACCTATATTGTGATTTGTAGGTATGAGTAATTACTTGCACTGGAATAAAAGTGGGAAAAATGTGGAAGTTCCACCTAGCTGAAGCTGAAATGGAGACTTTGAAAGAATGGCAGTTGAGTTAACATTAAATTTGTTTTGAAAAGTCAGTTGTAAAATCTCAAGCCTTAATTGCTCTAGATTTATATACACAGGTTTATTTTTTACTCCTCAATGTAATATGCTGTGTAAAGCTTATATTTCTGTATCCAACTGAAAACTGTGTTTTAATTTTATTAAATAGTCCCACCTCACAGTCTACCTCATATTGTTTTTTAATGATGAGCTGTTAAGTTTTGGTTTGAAACAGCAACTGGCTTTTTTTGCTTCTTTGTCATGGGGTATCTAGGTGTAATTGTAATAATCGAGATGTATAGAATATATATTTATTTCCTTTGACTGTGATATCCATTGCATGTTCGAGACCTTTGTAACACTTTTTTCTTCAAGATGATGCATTCAGTATGTGTCTGAATAATGTGTAAATTCTAGTTTAAACCAATCAAAACTGTTGCTGTATTTTTGAACCTTTTTGAACACTTTTAATGCATTCCATTTTCAAATATATATTGTTATTGTATATTAATTATACTGTTTCAGAGTTTACAAATGCACTGTTAATGTTTGCTACATTAAATATTTTTGTAAAGTTTTTAAATTTTAAATAAAATTTGGCACAATATTTGTTTTATAACTTCCACCATCTTCCACAGCAAAAGTTTAAATTTGTCAAGGGATTTACACTGTAATTGTTAAATTAAAGTTACTCATTATATTGAAGTGTTGCATGTTCAGTCATGGACACGCTTGAAATTTTGCTTGCCCATATTATCTTACAGGCAGCTCCCAAGAACCTGATCTGTATGCAGTACAAGTTAGTAGCAAGGCTTGCCTTAATTTTCATCAGTGGCTAGCTTATAGCTTCCTCTCTTGCTTCTTCTAGAGTTGGTAGAAATTGATCTTCATCCTACACTAGATTGCCACTTTCTCTGTTGGCCATGACATAGGTTAAGTAATTTGCCAGCCACCAACAGAGATAAACAAATGGATGATTATAATGAGGTTTTAAATAAAGTTTGTGTCTGGATTTAGGATTTATTGGTAAGGGTAATGAAGAAAGTTATCGAGGTGTAAAGTCGTTGATATATGGTGAACTAATTACAGTACAGGTCTTCCAGAGGAAAGTGTGATGAGACTGTAGGTGTTAACCCTTCGACTGTTTTAGATGTGTTAATGCACACCTTTGCAACTGTCATCAGGTGCTCTGGACACATTTACGTGCACTGTTCTGTTGACAAGTTACTTGCATATCTTGATGAATAAAGTTACAAGGTCTTATTAAAAACTACACACAAATAGACACATTTCAATATCTTCAATCATTTGTGAAATAAGGCATTTTTTTTAAATCACGACAGGATTCTTGATGTACAGGGCATGGAACTGGATACATCACTTTTCAAATATAGTTTTTATATCTTGAGAATGAGGAAAGCTTATTCTGATATTGATTTTAAATAAAATGTTGACATCTTATCTACTTTTCTTTCTATACTGCATTTTTACCTCGCCAAGTTCTTTAAAATTTACGATTAATGATGAAAAGTCACCTTCAGGAAACACCACTTCATGACCTAGGTCGTGAATTACATTTCCCTTCCATTCCCATCCTTTCTTCCTCCCTTCTCTCCCAGCTGAGGAAGGAACTGTGTTCCGAAAGCTTGTCATTTTTCGACCCCTTTTTTCTGTTTCTTCATTTGTGTAACTATCGGCGGTACAACACAAAGGTAAGTACTGGCCAGCCTCTCTCTCTCTAAAATTTACTTAATTTGATGCAGCATGGTAACTGTGACAAAGAATGAAAAGAAATCCAGTCCTTTATCTATTGAAGATATCAATTTGTGAGATGTGTAAAAGTAGAGATTGCCATTACTTAGCACAAGAAAACTGCGCTCTGTGCAGAAATGTAGAGAGCACTTTTGCAATAACAAGATTTCTGCTGTGTGTCTCCCTGACTGCAATGGAAGGCAAATACTTTATTATATTTTACAGTTACACCCTTATAAAGTGGCCATGGTTTGGCACTGAAAGTTCATTTTCATAACAGTTGCATCAAATGATAACTGATAACGTGGTTTTTTTGATGCATAATGAAGTTTATTTCCATTTTAACAATTTAAACTGTTGATCAGAGAAAACCTTGAAAGGTTGAAGGAATATCCACGTCAGACTGTTATTGCCCAAATGTGAAGTACATTTTACATCAATTTGACATTTCTTGCCTGTTGTCTTCGTGGAGCTAAGTACACATACACGTAATAGGTTGTTACGTATATGACTGGAGATACAATTGTGTGTGGTGTGTAGAAATGCCACCACAGTGCATTAATGTTGCTACCATATGTGAAGTGTTGATGTCAGATGTTGACTGATAAATGTGCAGGACGCGAAAGTGCCAAATATTCTTCTGATACACTATTATGTGCACCTGGCAAAGAGCTCAAAAGACACATTGTTATTCCCTGTTTCTCCATCTGATTTAACTGTGCAACAAATGGATTTATGGGCATTCTAATGTGGCAGTTGCCCAATGTTGGATAACATGGGAATGTGAGGGAAGGCATTCCATCAAGCTTTTGGTTGACCACAAATCACTGGTACAAAGAGTGTCATATTCTGAACAAAGCACATTTTAATGCTGTCATATCTGTGGCAGAAAAAGGGAGTCCTACTACATTGTGTGTCATCGTGCACCATACCTCAAGAGATGAGCAGCTGCCAGGCTATGATATTACTGTTCCATGTGAAGGCTGCCAACAACACACAGCACAAGTGGCTATGTTTGACATTGACTGCTGACGAATGACATCACATTGTGTTCAGTTAAGAGCTATACTTCTGTACTACCTCAACTCAGTGAAAGGTCCCACTCTTTCAATGGTTTGGAGAGACGTAGTAATGTTTGTCCAAATATTAATGGGGGAGAGCCATCTTGTATGGCTTCAGGTCACACCTGGTAGTGCTCGAGACAACTCTGATTACATAACAGCATGCCACAAAGATACTACACTGTAATGTATCTCTCTTATTACAGTATTGTGATGTCACTTTACAACATGAGAATGCTAGTCCACATGGTATGTGCGATGAGGTAGTTACCAGATCAGTCCATGGTAGAATGGAGTATCTACTTTATATTCTGAATTTCAGAGAACATACTCAGGTTTGCATGAATAAAGGGAGTCTGAGAATATACTTCAGCTGAGTATGTTCTCGGAGTGGGAGAAGTTGCTCACAGCAGAGAACATTCTCCAATTTCATATGAATAAAACTACAGAAGTTTCTCACGACGGGAGAACATTCTCAGATTTCTTGAGTGAGCTCTATGGCATACTCTGTACTGAGTAACTTCTATTAAGGTTACGTTTTACAGAGGTTTATAATAAAAATGACAACAATTTTGTTACTTAGAAGGCAAAAACAAGTTCCTTTATATGTAGTCTTTAAGAAATACGAGGGGATCTATAAAGTTAATACAAATAAAAACATTTTGTTGACGAGTATCTTCCTTCGGAAAAATCGTGTGACACTTCCAACATTTTATACAGTGACGAGAGTGATGTAAGGAGGTGTTTTCATTACCGACATAAAAATGAAACACAAATGGATTCAGCTGTGTGTTTACTTATTTGTTTGGTGTGTGTATATTTACAGTTGTAAATGGCCACATAGAAAAATAATATTGTTTTTAAATAGGGTCTATTAGTAAGACCTTATGCTGTTAGTTCCAAATAAAGTGTGTCCCAGGACTTCACAGTTTCTATCACAAAATAAATATTGCTGCAATACCAGGTAGGCCTACTGAAAACCGGTTATGATGCGTTTTCTGATTTCGTAATCGTAACTTGTGTCATATTAGAAGTAAGTAAAGACGACAGGAAAATTAATAACTGATTAATTACATACCTAGCAGCCTGTTTCTTGTTCAAAATCGCATGGCCTAACGCTTATGAGCAAACCATTGGGTGTCATATTTAACAAGGCCTATCTCATGTTAGAACACTCCGACAGCATTCCACGTTGTATCAGATGAATATGTCATGCATTCTTAAAATATCGTTCGCAAATTGTGCTAACCCTACTTCATCAACAAACAAGTTTCTCGCGTGACAAAAATTTTGTATCGCCAGAATACATTTTCATAAAAAGTGCATATTTAGTCTTAATAATATGCTCCTTCACAACAAACTAATATCTAAACATAGTACAGTACTTTCTGAACACGTAAATGCCTACTCCATATTTGTACACTTAATAATTTGCCTGATTGGGCTAGTTTATAGAAATACACGAGTGGACAGCTGATCTGTGGCGGACATGACACGCGGAGAACTTACTCAAGAAGGAGGGGAGGTAGCGAGAATGAACTACCTGCTCAGAGCATATGCTTCGAAGTTTTTATTCATACGAAATTGAGAACTTACTCAGAGAATGTTCTTTTGCTCTGAGAATCTTCTGTGGAGCATGTGCTCTTTTTTTATTCATACGACCCCAGATGTTGGCTCCATCCAGGGTGTATATGCCTCGGTAAATCTGGGAGAAACCAGAGTGTTTTTTCATCAGGAAAATACACAGATTTTTTTTTTTTTTTTTTTAGAATTATAGGAATCTTTCATTAGATTAGTTATCAGTTAATTAATTATTATTTTTTAGTTTAGCTCATTACTGAAGAATGATCCTGCAGCAGTGAAAAGGAAATGAGAATAATGCCAAAATGAAATTGTAGTTGAAAAGAAAATGCACAATTTACAACAGTGAAGTACAGTGCACATAAAACCATCTGCCAATAGAAGAATGTGTCAAAGGCTTTAGGATGAAGACAATGCAATACTTTGTAACAATAAACTGCCTCCGATGAATGTGATGTCTCATCCGTCCACATTTATAACAGGTTGCAGAAAGAAATTGCAAATAGTATTTTGAGAAGCACATGGCTTTCAAAGTAAATGTACCTATAGGTAAGATGAATTATGTTAATAGAATATACTATGAAATTCACAAAACATGAAGTGTTTGACTCCCATTCAAAATGTAGTACTTTTGGGGACCAGCCACTTAGAAAAATTTCTTACTCAAAAGACTGCCATTTATACCATTATTAAAAATTTTAACACACATTTTTTTGATAAAAAAAAAAAAAAGCTTCAAGGTTAGTTTTATCATATTTATTTTAGTTTATTCAGTGATAGATTACAAATTATAGAAAAACTGTGGCAAAAAGTAAAAATAAATAAATAAATTGGGAAAGAGAGGGAGGGAGGGGGTGAATGCCAACACCTTAAGTACATTTTAACCTTAGAAAGTGCTACGCCGGTGTATAAAACATTTACCTTCAAGGGTGTACTGTTTCAAGCAAAAGTATATATGTCATTTAAAGCACAAAACATAAAAAATACATTTCAGTCAGAAGTAGTATTTACCCCACCCACTAAGAAGAGTGTATTTTTACCTGAAAAAGTTTCTATATATTTCTTCTGTCCACACATACATTCCGTGCATATCATTGCCAGTATCAAGGATACTGAGGACCAGTTAAATTTAATTATAACAACACAAATATGACAATAAAAACCAGTTTATAAGCAAGATAGCTTTTTTTGGTGTTAAACATGGAATATCTTCACTAGTTTATGGTTCATAAAAATAGATAATGAGCCCAGGTCAATTGTTACTAAACTGGGAGTTAGCACTTCCTTTTGCCGACTCCAATTTCATGTAGAAACAATAAAGTAATAATAATAACACAGTGAGAGAATAACGTTTACAGATATATTGTCCATATAGAGCACTTAAAAAAATTAAGATGGTCATAGGTATTAAATTTTGGATGTACTTAAATAACGAGCTATATAAATCTAGGTTCAACCTGTATAGTCTCACTGAAAAATGTTAGTTTTCTGTCATTTTTTTAAGATTATTATTTTCCAAAGCAATCTCTCAAAAAGATTTCTTCAGCATTGTCATGGAATTCCTGCCTGAAAGAATTTGTTGAATTAAGAGTACTGCATTTATTTACATAAATTTTGTGCTACTCATACTGTAAAAAGGTCTAGATCACTCAGCGAAAGATCCTTACCCAAAGACTGGAAAGTTGCCCAGATCACTCCAATATTCAAGAAAGGCAATAAGAGTGATCCCCAAAATTACAGGCCCATCTCATTGACGTTGATTTGCTGTAGGATTTTGGAACATATACTTTGTTTGAACATTATGAGTTACCTCGAAGAGAACGACCTATTAACCAATAGTTAATATGGATTCAGAAGGTACTGCTCTTGTGAAACACAGCTTGCCCTTTAATCACATGAAGTGATAAGTGCCATCGACAAGGGATCTCAAATCAATTCCATATTTCTGGATTTCCGGAAGGCTTTTGACACTGTACTTCACAAGCAGCTTGTAATGAAATTGCGTGCTTGTGGAATATTGCCCCAATTGTGCGATTGGATTCACGATTTCCTATCAGAAAGGACACAGTTCGTAGTCATTGACGGTAAGTCATCGAGTAAAACATAAGTGATATCTGGCATTTCCTAGGGAAACGATTTAGGAGATAATTAGAATTGCACGATCAGACTGTTCGCAGATGATGCTGTCGTTTATTGATTAGTGAAGTCAACAGACAATCAAAAGCAACTACAAAGTGATTTCGATAAAATTTCTACATGGTTAGAAAATTGGTAATTAACACTAAATAATAACAAGTGTAAAGTAATACACATGACCACTAAAAGAAATCTCCTGAACTTCAATTACACGATAAATCAGTCAGACCTTGACGTCATAAATTCTACCAAATACCTAGGAGTTACACTTACAAACAACTTAGACTGGAGAAAACATATAGAAAATATTGTGAGGAAGGTGAACCAAAGGTTACATTTCATTGGCAGAACGCTTCAAAAATACAACAGCTCTGCCAGACAGACTGCCTACATACACTTGTGTGTCCTCTCCTGGAGTACAGTTGCCCAGTGTGGGGACCCTCACCAGGTGGGACTGACAGAGGACATTGAGAAGGTTCAGAGAAAGTGAGCTTGTTTTGTTTTATCGCATTATAGGGGGGAAAGCGTCACGGAAATGTTGCATGATTTGAGGTGGAAATCATTAAAAGTACAATGTTATTCATTGCAGCGAGATCTATTTGCAAAATTTCAACTACTGACTTTTACTTCTGAATGTGAAAATATTTTGCTAGCACCCACCTACATAGGGAGACATGACCATACTAATAAAATAAGAGAAATAAGTTTGAAAACGGAACAATTTAGGTGTTCTTTGTTCCCGTGCACTATCAGAGAACGGAATGGTAGAGAAAGGTTATGAAAGTGGTTAATGAACCTTGTGCTAGGCACTTAAATGTGAAAATGGAATGGTAGAGAAAGGTTATGCAAGTGGTTAATGAACCCTGTGCCAGGCACTTAAATGTGATTTGCAGAGTGTCTATGTAGGACTAGATGTAGATCAATAATGTTTTAGTTATAGCTCCATTTTGGAAGAGTGAAATGATTATTCAATAGTAGTGTTGGCAATAAAAAGCAACAAGAAAAGTAATGTGTCTAGAAGGCATATTGAATAAACACTAAGAGAATGTGTTTGTTCATAATGGGACTGTCAAGTGTCACATGATTTACTTGCATTTATGATGTCTGTTCCAAAAATTGCAGAACATTCAATTTTTTGCCAATGGAGTTTTAGATCAAAATGTGGTTGGCACCCCTACAGATACATTTCTTGAATGTGTAACTGCCAGAAGTTTCATTATTGTTCAGTCCCATATTGAGTAGTATGTTGTGTCAAACAGTTTGAGAATTTCAAGATGTCAGAGTTAGAGGAGCATGTGTTTGCATTAAATTTTGCATGAAACTCAATAAAGTCTTTACATAGACACACGAAATGACACAGGAAGCCTACAGTGATGAGTGCTTAAGCCATACATGGTCTTATGAATTGTTCATGCGGTTTTATAATGGTCAGATGGAAGTTAAAAGTGACTGGTTCAGGATGCCCTTCAGTAATTTTCTTTCACTTTGAAGTATTAGTTCATCATGAATTCATGGTACAGGGACAAACTGTTAATCAATGGTACTATCAGAATGTGTAGCAGTGCCTGCGAGGAAGTGAATGAAGGAAATGGCTTGAAATGCGCTGATAAAATTTGTGGTCCTTGCATCACAATAACACATCTGCTCATTCATCCCTATTGGTGTGTGATTATTCTCCCCCCCCCCCCCCTCGAGTCTCCTGATTTGGCCCTCGTGGATTTCTTTTTGTTTCCAGAGTTAAAAACTCCATTGAAAGAACAAAGTTTTGCAATGATAGATGAGCTAAAAGAAAATTTATAGACAATGATTTTCACGATCCAACAAGAGGCGTACCAAGACTGCTTCCAGAAGTGGAAATGACGTTGGGGCATTGTATCAATTGTGGTGAAGAACATTTTGAAGGAGGTCATGCACAATAATAAAAAATAAGAACAGAAGTATTTTGTGGATGCAGTTCCGGAATTTTTTGAACAGACCTTTTACACCCATTTCCTGTTTTGTTAAGGGGCAGGCAACCACAATGCATACCAACTTTGTTGCAAACACTATATAGTCTACATGGATATGACCAGAAACTTTCCACTCTGATCAATAACCAGTGCTAAACTGTGACTAAAATACTACTACGTCTCCAGTCATAGAGCATGCTGAGCTAAATAAAGTGGTTGGCTTCAATGGCTGCTTCACAACCATTTCTTGATGGGTGTTCAGTAATTACGTATTCGTACTAAACAAGTATTTCAACATATTTATTGACAGTTTCTTACATTTATTTACATTGAGGGACAATTACCAATCCTTGTATTAAGAATTTACCCTGTGGCAGCCTTGCCAAGAAACAGGGGACAGAGTTGCAGTCACCAGGACCAATTTCTAAGAATTCTCCTGCGCGGCCCGCAAACTCCCATTACGCGGGGATTTTGGCAATGGTGTGGAAACGCACGCTTTCATAACAGACAAGTGTAAAACCAGTGTGTGCTGTAGGATTGAGATGGATGGACATCTCTCAGCTCCTCTGTTCCAATCGTTTTCCGCAGACCACGTGGGTCAAGCTGAACGAGAGCTCCCCACATGCATGCAAAAGTTAGTGCCACGATGTACGACCGCTGTATGACTGTTGTGACACACAGTATTTTTTGTGCCATCTGCAAAATCCGCGTTATCCATGGACATGTGCCCGTCATTCATCGCCTGCACTTACGCGACCGGCCAACAAACTTGATTGCTGGGGACTGAGCACTCTCCAGGATCAGCAATCAAACAACTAAAAGTTTTGGTACAAATTATTTGTTGTATGATTATCACAATAAATTCCTTGCAATACAGTGAATGTTGTTGTTTATCCTGTCACGACTGCCTATAAAGAACAGTAATTAGAACCGGCGACAATATGCATGCCCACTTCAAGCCTATTAGAATCTACCACGAACAGCAACATAGGACTTACAATATCATCCACTTATGACTTGTTTTGAGGAAGTTTATTGGGTTTCTCTCAATTTCTTCTTGTTCTGATACCATCTACACTTGCTGTTTTACCATCTTTGGAATTGTCAATAATTGTATCCAATTCAGCACTATTAAAGGGCTGCATTAGTAATTAAATTTCATGTCTTGTAGTTTACTTTACTCGACAGATTAAATTTTTACATGATTTTGAGAACCACCTTTCATGAAGAGCTTATAGGCCAACTCATTAATAAGAATATCTGTTTTACCTTGTCATGAGTCACTACTGATTCTCTTATGAAATACTGTATACATAATTTCTAGCTATACCTGCTAAGATCTGTTTTCTCCTAAAATGTTAACAAGTTGTCTTGTCATTACTTACAACTGCAGGGTCCATCAACAAAACCTCCCTCATTTCAATAGGTTGTCACAGAAAAACTAAATATGGTACAAAAATTAATTATACTTTTGAAAAATTTGTAATTTGGCTTTTTGGATTATTTGGTTTTAAAAATTATATCCACCATTGTTGACACAATGACAAAGTCTATCCCACAAGTTCTCCTTGAGGGCTACACATTGTCTCCTTGTAAAGAGACAATGTGACTAGGAACCAACTGATGCAACATTTCAAGAGAACGTTGAGAGATGTGGGATGTTGCTCTCTCTTTTGGAACTACATGTCTTGATCTTCAAGATCTGCAATAAAGTGGTTTAGTCTGGATTGGAGGAAGATCTCTAGCATGTGACAATAATGGTTTGAGTTAACCATTACCCCAGATCGTGTGATCTGGGCCATTACCATATGGCCACCTTCTTCGAAAAAATACGGTTTCCACACAAAACGTTCGGCAATGGTGCTCCAGAATATCACATGAGGGCTGTGTAGTGGTTGATTAGGAATTTCAAGAGGATTTCTGCAGCCCAATAATGGAAATTCTGTTTGTTTACAGATCCTGATGAATGGAAATGTGCCTCATCTGAAGAAATAAACAAAACACCAGGAGGAATGTTTTGGAGAATTTCCTCGTATGCAGCTCTATGAGTTTCAAAATGTCCTTCACTCAATTCCTGGGTAACCATCATTTTGAATGGGTTCATATTAAGTTCTTTATGGAGAATTCTTCTTACACTCCTATCAAATGATCCTAGAGAAGCTGCACGTTTTAAGTGCTGAACGCATAGGTGGTTATTGCTCAAACACACTCATATGCACCACATTTTCTGATGTCATTGCAATTCGAGGTCAGCCAGTAGGTTTTCTTTTCAGTGCTGAACCAATCTTTCTAAAGTTTGACATCCACAGGTGAATAACTGCAGCAGAATAGCTGTGCGCACTAAGGTGCCTAGCTTGGTGCACATGACCGTTCGCCGATGGGCATTCGAGTCCTCCCTCGGGCATGGGTGTGTTGTCCTTAGCATAAGTTTCAGTAGTTTGTAAGCCTAGGGACTGATGGCCAACGTAGTTAAGTCCCATAGCTTTAGAAACATTTGAACAGGTGAATATTTTATTTTATTTATTTATTTTTTTAATCTGGGGTGCAATCAGGTTGGCCAAGTTCAAATATATCCAAAACACTCACCGAGTACTAATCACAGAACTACTGTTACTAATAAATTCCTCCACAACAAACATACAATGCACATACTGAAAACAGCATGTACACAGCTTTCAAACAAAACATATGCCACATTGTATCCTCACTACAACTTGCTCACTGACTACATCAAATGCAGGAAGTTTTATTGCTGAACTCTGTACCACGAATCATTTCCCAGCTTGCACTGTTTCATTGCAATGGTTTTTCAGAATCTTGATAATGACATTTTCTATACTGTGTTATGCAACGTGAAGGAACTACAAAATGTGAAAATATTTCACAGCACCCACATATAAATATGGAATAGCTTCCAAATGGGGTGTATATTCATCCAGGTATGAAGCAAAGTTTTGCCAGTGACTTGTTTTAAAAGTATATGAATGATGGAAATGAATGGCAATAACTTATTTGTGACTGAATAACTGCATTTATTTGGGCAATATTGGGTACTAGGGATGTACTGTCTTTACAGTATTAGTAGAAAAGTTCACTCATAAAGATAAGGCCAGGATTGCAACCTCATTTCTGATGAGTACTATTGACACTTTTGAGTCCCACCCCTGTGGAGCATGCACATTACAGACTTGTAGGCATTTTGTTGTAAATAGCATATCCCTTTTTCCAACAGAAAGTTCAGTTCATACATACAATAACAGGAAGAAAAAAAAAAAAAAAAAAAAAACAATCGACACAAGGACTTTAGTTAAAAAATGGGTCCACTAGTAGGGACCACACATTTCAATACTTTACCAGTGACCATAAAAAATTTAGCTACAAATAAAGATCATTAATAAAATCTTCTTGGATTACAAGCAGCATCATGTGGTTTACTGCCCACGAGCTTTCAACAGAGAATTCTTCTGCCATTGTCAAGTGTATGACTGTCATTTTGCAGCTGCTGCCGTGCTTATATAGCCACACTGCCGGCAGTGACGTCACTGGTGCCCAGTTCCTTGACAATATAAGGCAATGTTTTCATCGCATGTACACTGCACCCGCTTCAACTCCGCAATTACAGGATCCCAAGCCATACTGAGCTGCAAGCCACTGTCTTTATTGAGGGTGTTTTCAGAAATTTTGATCTCCACTGCCTCGTTTATTACACTGTCCCAGAAGCTGTTGGTCCGTTTAATAATAGATGTCTCGTCAAAAGCAATTCGGTGTCCGTTTTCCAAAGCATGTTCCACCACAGCTGATTTTTCGGGATAGCGCAATCGAAAACACCGCTCGTGTTCTATGCGTCACTGTTCAATAGTGCGAAAAGTCTGGCCGACATAAAACTGCCCACAATCATACGATATTTTATAAATGCCTGGTGTTCTGAGACCTACATCATCTTTCACAGGCTTCATTAGTTGTCGGATCTTTGATGGAGGCCTAAAGACTGTGTCCATTTTATGTCTCTTCAGGAGCTGGCTAATTTTCCTTGTGGAGCCACAAAATAGTAAAAATGCAGTCTTCTTGACTTCCTTTTCAGATGTCTTCTGATTTTGTGTCTTAAGTGAAAATGCTCGAGATATTTCTCTCTTGCTGTAGCCGTTATCCTTGAAAACTTTGCGTAAGTGGCTAAGCTCGTTTGACAGGTTATCACCATCTGACACGGTTATGGCTCTATGTACTAAGGATTTCAGAACAGATTGTTTCTGTGCTGATGGTAGCTGTGGCATGCTAATACCGATCTGTGTGAGTGGGGTTGTGGTAAACGCTATGACCCAGACTTCCATTGGGTTTACGATGGACAAGAATGTCCAGGAATGGTAGGGAACCATCCTTCTCTACTTCCATCATGAATTTAATGTGGCTGCGGATACTGTTGATGTGCTCGAGTAACTCTTCTAGCTTTTTCAGTCCATGAGACCATCTGATAATGGTATCATCGACATAATGATAAAAGTAGCTAGGCTTTACAGGAGCCATGTCCAAGGCAATTTCTTCAAAATGCTCCACGAAGAGATTGGCTACAACTGGAGCTAAAGGGCTTCCCATCACCACGCTGTCTGTCTGGTTAAAATAATCTTCACCATATAGAAATATGATGATTTCATGGTGTGCTTAAATAAATCCATAATGGTATTGTCAAATGCCTGGGACAGTAAGTCAATAGAGTCTGTGATTGGAACATACGTGAAAAGGGAGACCACGTCTGTCTTGCAAGCATTCAGCATGAGCAAAGAAGGACTGGATATAAGTGTGCCATTTTTCATGTCTACTGAGAAAATTTGTATTTGTATGTAAAGTGTCTTGGGAAATCATTGTGCTTAATATTCAACTCAACCCTAAATATCAAAGCACCGTCAGTGCACTGTCACTATGAAAATAAACACTCCATAACACACGATGGGCAAGGTAAAAATAAATTAATCGGCACGATCTGTGACTGTGCTGATAGTTTTTAATTGCAGCTTTTCTTTTTAAAAGTCAGCATCAATAAAGAAATTTGGACAATTTTCCCTCTCTAAAATCCTTAAATTTAAGTAATTTAGAGACACTGCAGAAAGAATTGGAATATGGGTGAAAAAAATGTAAAAATTTTACTCTGAGTTTTTATTACATCTTTTTCGGTGCACCCACGGGATGGCCCATCAAGAGTCCAATCTGAGTTGACAATAATACCGTGCGATTCAGTTGTGACAAACTGCTATTACCATAACATTATAGATGTGATTTCATTTTGTAAAGACAGTATCTGTAAAAATGTTATACTTAAACAGTTCATTATGAACTGTTGTTTTTCTGTAACATGTCTCTTATGTTCAGAGTTCCTTGTGGTTTGGTACATGTTGGAATATACATCCAGTCAAATGCCTTATGTCCCGACTGCTGCCAACCTCAATAATTATAACAACATGACAAAAATAATATATTATGTACATTGACAAGAAGGTAAACAATTTTATGTAATACACTGTTACGCAGCATTACTAGTGTAATTTATAGCAACGCTGATCGGATGCGTGCACGATTGTAAGAAATATAGGTAAACATTCTCCCTCTCATTCCTTCTCAGCCGGTGACAGTGTTTTCCACACTCATATTCAACTAAGTAGCAACAAGTAATAGTCCACATGCCATTGTATGATTAATACATCTATCATACCTTCTGATTAGAATGTATTTTGTACAGCTAATTAAAGTGATCAGACGTCCAGATTTGGCCGGGGCAGTTCCGGTTTTTTAAGTACAGTACCATTGTTCCCATCGGGTTCTGCCGGGACGCCTAAATGTTCTGGTTTTTTACATAAAAAAAAAAAAAAAACTAACTCTCAGTCATTTGACGTTACAAGACATAACTTGTTATATTTTTAGCAGTGTAAAAGTGTCTATACTTTATTTCATAAACCTAACATACTGTACCGTATTCAGAATGTGTTTATACAACCTATGTGATGGCGCATTAATTATCAAGACGTGCAATGATACTTCCACTGAAGTTGGTGTTGCTGAGCTGGATCTGTCTAGCAAAAGCCCTGATTTTCATGATAGTTTTGACCGCGTGAGTATTGTAGCACACAAGATTACAGAATCTTTATTCACTTGCCCGCAAAAGGCAAAGGTGTCAGGTTCGATTCCCGGTTCCGGCACACAATTTTGATCTGCCAGGAAGTTTTTACTCTTTGTTTATATACTGTAATCAACTTCCATATCCCCAAACAGCACTGCATTTTGAATTCAGAACTTCAGAAGAAGAGACAAAAAGTGTGTAATATAACTCCATGGACCATCTCTCAGAGAGCTATAATTTTTTTTCTGTTGCGATAATTGATACATCGTGGGATGCCCCTATTGGATGTGGTGCACAGATGCCAGATCTCTAGGACTGTTAACACACAATGATCACCTTAACAGGCAATTATTAGAAGAAAGAAAATAGTAGAACTCAGAAGAATATATATATGACAATTTTACTATTTCTGCAACATTATTTCACACAATCAACATTAATTGTAAATACTAATTAGTGTGATGTCTTTTGAAAGAACAGACATCACACCAATATATAAGAAGTATTCATATGTCCCAATGGCATTCTGGGTTCCAGTCTTCACCGCTAATGTGATAAAATCTTGATGGTGAACAATGAGGAATAATGTCGAGGGATGTTACTTTGGTAGTGTGGGACAAGTGAGAATTTTGGGTGGACGGAATATGCGCTCCAGATAGACAGGGAGTTGAGGCGACTGCTGTCCTGAAGTTTGTAATCAATTAATACACATTAACATAATACTTTATCCCGAAGTCTTCAGTTCTTTCCAGCAATGGTGCAGTAATGAATATTATTTTTTTCTTAAAATGTTTCAGTTTTTGTTGTATCAGGTAGGGTAATATGTTTTACTTAATTTGCACTATTTCAATGGTATGACAACACATGAATATGAATTCAGAAACTGAAGGTGAGATTTCATGGCTGTACAATACAGTTCAGAGTTAATGATTAACATTAAGTTCCGTTAAATTGTCTATAAAGAGTACCATAGTGACAGTTCACAGCAATCATTCGCCCTGTCTGCCTTTAAATATATATATACACCAATAACCTGATAACAGCCTTCACATCCCGCAGCTATCCTCCTGATCTGGTACAGAAGCAAATTGCCAGAGCCACTTCCTCATCCCCCCAAATTCAGAACCTTCAACAGAACCCCAGAAGTGCCCCTCTTGTCACCGGATACTTTCCGGGACTGGAGCGGACTCTAAATGTGGCTCTCCAGCAAGGATACGACTTCCTAAAATCCTGCCCTGAAATGAGATCCATCCTTCATGACATCCTCCCCACTCCCCCGAGAGTGTCTTTCCGCCGCCCACCTAACCTTCGTAACCTCCTAGTCCATCCCTATGAAATCCCCAAACCACCTCCCTACCTTCTGGCTCCTACCCTTGTAACCGCCCTCGTTGTAAAACCTGCCCTATGCACCCTTCCACCACCACTTACTCCAGTCCCATAACCCGGAGGGTGTACACAATCAAGGGCAGAGCCACTTGCGACAGCACCCACATGATTTACCAGCTGACATGCCTGCACTGTGAAGCGTTCTATGTGGGAATGACCAGCAACAAACTGTCCATTCGCATGAATGGTCACAGGCAGACAGTGTTTGTTGGTAATGAGGATCACCCTGTGGCTAAACACGCCTTGGGGCACGACCAGCACATCTTGGCACAGTGTTACACCATCCGGGTTATCTGGATACTTCCCACTGACACCAATCCTTCAGAACTCCGGAGATGGGAACTAGCCCTTCAGCATATTCTCTCTTCCCGTTGCCCACCTGGTCTCAACCTCCGCTAAATTTGAATTCCCAGCCACCATCTTAACATCTTTGCCTCGGATCTCTGGACAGAGGCTCTGCCTCAAGTGGCATCTCTGTCCAACTTCTAAATTCTTTGCTTTCTACAGTATGTCTGCCTAAGTGTACTTGCGTCTGTGTAAATGTGTGGGTGTGTGTGTGTATTTGTTTACCCTCCTTTTTTCCCCCCAAGGTAAGTCTTTCCTGTCCCGGAATTGGAATGACTCCTTATCCACTCCCTTAAAACCCTCATCATTTCCTTTTCCCTCTCCTTCCCTTCTGCCTGACGAAGCAGCTTGGCTGCGAAAGCTTGCGTTTGAGTGTGTCTGTGTGTTTATTTGTTGCTATCACTGCCTGTGCCCCTTCGCCTGGTAAGTGTACTTCATCTATTTTTTACGTATATATATATATATATCCTTCATCAAAGACACCAACCACTTCCTCGATCGCCTGAAATCTTTACCCAGCCTGTTACCTCCTGAAACCATCCTTGTAACCATTGATGCCACCTCCTTATACACAAATATCCCACATGCCCAGGGCCTCGCTGCGGTGGAGTATTTCCTTTCACGCCGACCACCCACTTCCCTACCTAAAACCTCTTTCCTTAATACCCTAGCCAGCTTCATCCTAACCCACAACTTCTTCACCTTTGAGGGCCGGACATACCAACAACTAAAGGGAACAGCCATGGGAACCAGGATGGCCCCCTCGTATGCAAACTTATTTATGGGACGCTTAGAGGAAGCCTTCCTGGAAACCCAAGCCTGTCAACCCAAAGTTTGGTACAGATTCATTGACGACATCTTCATGATCTGGACCAAAAGTGAAGAAGAACTCCAGAATTTCTTCTCCAACCTCAACTCCTTTGGTCCCATCAAATTCACCTGGACCTACTCCAAATCCCATGCCACTTTCCTTGATATCGACCTCTATCTGTCCAACGGCCAACTTCACACATCCGTCCACATCAAACCTACCAACAAACAACAGTACCTCCATGATGACAGCTGCCATCCATTCCATATCAAACGTTCCCTTCCCTACAGCTTAGGTCTTTGTGGCAAAAGAGTCTGCTCCAGTCCCGAATCCCTGAACCAGTACACCAATAACCTAATAACAGCTTTCACATCCCGCAGCTATCCTCCTGATCTGGTTCAGAAGCAAATTACCAGAGCCACCTCCTCATTCCTCCAAATCCAGAACCTTCCACCGAAGAATCCCAGAAGTGCCCCTTTTGTCACCGGATACTTTCCGGGACTGGAGCGGACTCTGAATGTGGCTCTCCAGCAGGGATACGACTTCCTTAAATCCTGCCCCGAAATGAGATCCATCCTCAATGACATCCTCCCCACTCCACCAAGAGTGTCTTTCCGCCGCTCACCTAACCTTCGTAACCTCCTAGTCCATCCCTATGAAACCCCCAAACCACCTTCCCTACTCTCTGGCTCCTACCCATGCAACCGCCCCCGTTGTAAAACCTGCCCTATGCACCCTTCCACCACCACTTACTCCAGTCCAGTAACCCGGAAGGTGTACACGATCAAGGGCAGAGCCACTTGCGATAGCACCCACGTGATTTACCAACTAACATGCCTGCACTGTGAAGCGTTCTATGTGGGAATGACCAGCAACAAACTGTCCATTCGCATGAACCGTCACAGGCAGACAGTGTTTGTTGGTAATGAGGATCACCCTGTGGCTAAACATGCCTTGGTGCACGGCCAGCACATCTTGGCGCAGTGTTACACCGTCCGGGTTATCTGGATACTTCCCACCGACACCAACCTTTCAGAACTCCGGAGATGGGAACTTGCCCTTCAGCTTATTCTCTCCTCCCGTTGCCCACCTGGTCTCAATCTCCGCTAACTCAAATTCCTGCCCATTATCTTTAGCATCTTTGCCTTGGTTCTGTGGACAGAGCCTCTGCCTCAATTGGTATCTCTGTCCAACTTCTTTGCTTTTCACAAATGTCTGTCTAGGTGTGTTTGCGTTTCGATATGTCTGAGTGTGTGTGTATTTGTTTACCTTCCTTTTTCCCCCCTAAGGTAAGTCCTTCCACTCCTGGGATTGGAATGACTCCTTTTCCACTTCCTTAAAACCCATATCCTTCCCTTTTCCTCCCCTTTTTTCCTCTTTTTCCTGAAGAAGCTGCCAGTGGTGGCGAAAGCTTGTATGTGTGTGATTTTATTTGTTTCTCTCGACGAGCCGGTCCTTTTGGTAAGTCATCTCTCTTTTATAGCTAAATATCATATTCCACTGATTAACGTCTGTTACGAACAATGATATTTAACAAAAGTGTAACTGCTCGGAAATGGCTGTTAAAAGGTTGCAGCAGAGTTTCAGATGGCTATCAAACTTTTTAAGTTCTTGCATATCTTTCTTTGAAATTAATTATGATTGTCTAAAGAACAAGTGCAAAAATGAAAAACCTAGGAAAATGTAATTAACAATATGTTCAGCTGTATTTCAAAAAGCTACATACTCTTCTATTATCAATTATATATTAAAAAATAGATGTGGTTAATTTACCAGGCGAAAGAGCACAGGTAAGCAGACAAACATAAAACACACACACACACACACACACACACACACACACACACACACAAGTGCTGAGCTTTCGCAACCCTGGGTTGCTTCTTCAGAAAGGAGAGGGAAAAGGAAAGGATACAGGTTTAAAGGAACGGGTGAGGAGTCATTCCAATCCTGGGAGAGAAAAGACTTACCTTGGGGGAAAAAAGGATAGGTAAACAAACACACACACACACACACACACACACACACATGCACACACACCAGGGCAGACATGTAAAATGTGAAAGCTCAGCATCTGTGTGTGTTTATTTATGTTTCTGTCTCCATACCTGTGCTCTTTCACCTGGTAAGTGAACCACATCTATTTTTTATATATAGTTTTCCTGCTAGGAATTTTTTCTTCTATAATATACGTGTCATCAGTTATATATTAAGATAAGATTTTGATGATAAAACAAATGATTGTAGTTATTTCGTAGAGTTATTTTGTCCTGTGATAATGTGGCCCACTTGAAATAAAACTTTCGAGAATTTGGCCAAGTTTGGCTGCTCTAGTGTAACAACATTGACAATACAATTTGAGTAATTTGAGTTTAGATATAATTGTATTGGGATTTGTTATTCTCATATATTATTCATGAATAACACACGAAGTAGAAAACTGATACTGATATGCTATGTACCATGCATAAACACTATATAGAATTGTATTGGGGATTTGTTATTCTCATATATTATTCTTGAATGACACAGGAAGTAGAAAAAATGATACTGATATGCTATGTACCATGCATAAACACTATATAGAATGCAATCTATTGTTTAGGAACATAAAGAGATTAAAGAGATTAAATAGAATTTGATTTTGATATTAAGATGTATGAGAATACCACAAGATTATAATATTAATAACAAATTTTCGACTTGGTGGTATAATATAAAATATTTATTTAAAAATATCACATATCGATTTCATTCATCGAATGAACATCTTCAGTGCAGTTTTGAGTCCGTAAGACTCATGTAAACTGCATTTTTTTACCATTAAAATACATAAAAGCTATTGGTAACACACACCTGACAAGTGTTTTATGTACTCCAATGGTTAAAAAGTTTTTATGTGGTGTAGAAGCTTCCTCACGACTTGAAACTGTACTAAAGATGTTCATTCAATGAATGAAATCGATAATGTTATATTTTAAAGAAAATATTTTATATATCATGACATCAAGTAGGAAACTTGTTATTTATTATTTTAAGATGTGGTTCATATCTAAAAGTACTTCTCCAAGAACCAAATATATATCAGCAGTTATGGTATGATATCTTCTGATCACTGAGCGTTTCATCTGTAATGTGAGTGACAGCACATCAATCTTGAAAATATATTTACAAAATCTTACCTTTCCATTTGTAGTCGTAATTGATAATGGTATTTTTCTGTGGCATCCACATAACATGTTATTCAAGACAGAGAATTGTACTTGCTTCAAAATTACCTGGTAGGTGACAAAATCATTAAAAATTTCACCAACACAAAAGTAAAACACACTTATTCACAACTTTTATTTAAATACGTGGCCCCACAGTACACACAGTTTACACATCGAAAGCTATTACAAAGTTCATCAGGTAGTACACATCTCACAAACAGCTCTTATTTAAGTCTGAACGGAAGTACAAATATATCTTATATGTATATATTTATATAAAAATTCAGGTAGAATGTTTATGTTATTTACAGAAAATTATTTGTACACACATATAAATAAATTAATGTATATGACCTCTGAGTGATGATAATTTTAATGGAGTATGAAATCACAGGTAAAGATCAGTCATTATAAGAATATAAAAAAGACAAAAAAGTCTTAATGATACAAACAGGTCTGCACTTAGATCACAAAACAAATCTTAAATGCAATTAATTAAAACCAACTTCCACTGCCAAGCTTATTGGTGAGTCCACCAATACCTTTTCCAAACACATTTCCAACCCTTCCAACAACATTTGTTGTTACATTAGTTATCTTTGATACATAATTTCCATCTTCACCAACTGTTTCTCGAACTGTGATCTTTGATTTAGATTTTGTACCACCATCATCACTTCCTGTTTCAACATATTTTGCAGATTCTTCCTCCTGACAACTGCTCATTGTGAGAGCACATGTAGCTTCTTCTGTCTGCATTCTTTGGGAAATTCTCTGATAGGTCTTTGAATTTAATTTATCTTCCATAACACCTTGCAGTTCAAAGTCTGAATATAGCTTTTTAACTATATGAGCCAAACATGTGCACTGATAGAAGTGCAAAGATCGGTCTAACCTCTCAGAAAGCCAATTGCACAATAACTGTGTCTGGGCTGTGTACCACTGTTCAAAGAAATTTAAGATCCATAATTCATCACTGACTTTGCTTCTTATTTGGTCCATACAATTATGTGTAAAGTTAACATATGCTTGTCCCAAATCTTTTCCAGAACCTGACACATTCGCAAAGCTTAACACCGATCCAATCAAGCTTCCTTCATCGTATCTTGAAAGTTTTGAAAGTGTTGTTTCTAAAACAGAGAGAAGTTTGTTTATCATGCCCTGCTTCATAGAAGCAGATGTTTTTTCAATAAGGTCATCAATTTTGGTGTGGTACTGATGAACATCTACGCCATCAACTGCACAGAGACTAAATGACTGATTTTTTGCATCAAGAATAACATTTACCATAGCACACATTTCGGATGGAATAATATAGTCCGTTGAAGTAAATGTGACACCTTTCTTCAACCACTGTTGAAATGCAGCTTCTGTTCTTTGAATACAGGATTCAATCATATCACAAGCCATCAGTTTCAGCCTTTGTTCTAAATGTTGTCTAAATTCATTATCTGGCCAATGCAGATCTCTTATGAAAGACTGCAATGCATCCAATTTCCAGAATAAATCTTCAGATGTAGCACATCCATTTCCTTTTGCTTCCCATCTCTCTTTTTCAAACCCTTTGTGGATTGACTGTGCAATGGACGATTCCATTAAGTCAACATACCTTACTACAAGAGGAGCAAATGTATCTCTCAGATGTTGATGGAACCTTCCATTCTTTAAGTTATCATCTGTTCTTAGGTAATCATTCATTACCTGGAAGAGTGGGAATGAATCCCAGGTATCAGGGGGCTGCTCTGCCAGCACCTGATCCATGTCAACTGCAAATAGTGACCAAAATATTTCAGCGTGTTCCACAAGCAGATCACTGAACCATGCAAAAGCTTCTGCATAGTGTTCTTCATTTTGCCGGAGAAGATCCACACAAAGCTCTGCAAGATGTATGAGATCATCCAACTTCCTACTAGGCGACACCATTATCTCACCATTTAGATCGTCATCTGTTTTAACTTCTTCTGATAGTCTCATATAGTTAACAAGGGCAGCTTTTTCCAAGCACTTTTTTATCATTCCTCTAACTTCTTCTGGAGGCACTGGAGTAACAACATCTTTCATTAACACACGTTCAAGAAGAGAAAGTGTTGCTTTTAAAGCTCCTTCTGGTCTCCCAAAGGGAAAACAGTATCTAAAGTTAGTTATCTGATTTTCAAGCAAAATTCTGAGGCGTGCTTTAACTTCTTGAAATTTCTCATTTTCTTCGTGAGTTACAGTTCCGACACCATCTGGTCTGTTTCCATGAACATGACTAGCACAAAAAGCAAAACTGTAATGAATGAGAGTTGGATCTATCATTATTCCTTTTTCTGCTCGATCCAATAAATCACTCAGGTAGCACAAATGGCGATAACAACCACGCACGCCGTACCTTGCACAGTATTCATCCAGCACAAAAACCTGTCCTGGACTAAACCAACCCAAAGAACAATAAGGGTCACCAAGTCTATAATCAAGTGTCAATGTCTGTAACAACTTAAATAGTGAAGAATGGTCGAATTTACAAGGATCAGCTGAGATGAACTCTTCCATTCCATGTTTTCTCGCTCGGTCAGCATCTCCTTGAATTTTAGATATGGTAGAATTTTTTGCAGCATGAGTTATTGGGGGTGTTGGTTTATGGGACTGGCCTGTTGCTCTGTAAATGGCCATTACCCATAAGTGGCATTCATTTTCATCATCACTTGCATATACTATACTATCTCCCTCTTTTACTGCTTTGAAAAAGAATCTACCACCTTCTAGATCTGCTGTTGGTTCAATATAATCAACTGTGTAGCCATCAAGCTGCATCATCTCTGAAGGTTCTGATTTCTTTTCTTTATAGCTGCACATGGCAAATGTATACTGAGAAACTTGAACCAGAACAAAATACCTTTTTTTCCACTTCTTCCAAACAAATTTACCAATGGCATAAAGATAACCACAGTGCTTCATATTGAGAGGTTTGTCCATCCTGCAAGCAATTTTAATGCGAAGATCACGATCTTGCACATTTTTTGGAACTGTCATTCTATGCCATTCTGGAGCTTTTGAGGACAGGGGTGTAGGATGTAAAATGACCTTACCTAGTTCTTTATCTTCCAGTGCAAGCATTCCTGGATTTTCCGTGAAAAGCTTAACTTTCACGGCTGGTAAAGGATGTGAGGTAGAAAAGTCACCCTGAGTGTCCCACATTGGTTTGGAGGCCTCTGCCTGGTCAGTCTGCAGCTTTTCACCACCTTCAACTTCCATTGTGCAATAAACAATACGATTTGGAGCCAGTGATTTTAAGCCCTTCACCTCCATAACAACCACCTCTAACTGGAATGTGAGGACAACATCCATTTTTGTGAGATGTGTCTCTGTGTCTGTTGTAGCTCCTTCAAGTTTTGACAGTGAACCATGAGATCTGTGGTTGTATCGCTTCAGTTTTTGTAATCCATATTTTGAATCTACTGATCCTTTAGAAACTGGCAAGGACTCTAAATTTGCCATCAAAAGATTTATAGAAGATTTGAGCTCTTCAACATACAAAGATTCCATTTCCTTCAGTACAAACTTTGGCATTAGTTTCCTGTTTCTTTCCATTTCTGAGACTTTCTGCATTCTGCCATCCAGCTCCCTTCTTATTGCAGCAGCCTGTTCATCAGCTGAATCAAGTTGCAGTGCATTGAACAGTAACTGATGTTCAAATTTCTTCACACCAAGAATTTGTTGGAACATGTCATACAATTGTTCCTTTGAAAGGATCAGTTCACTATTCAGTGGTTGCTGCTGCATCTTTAGTGGTCGTTTGGTGTCTTCTTCGCCAACTTTTAGTATGCAATCAAATTTTGCCATCCAGGATGTGAGAACAGTTTCTTTACTGAGTCCATCTATCTCTGGTAGAGATCTGACTCTTTTTTCAATATTATTTCTGAAAACCTCACGAAAATCATATTGAGAACAAGCTCCAGACTGGACCATCTTTAATACTCGTTCCGATTTCAAGAAAACATCAAAATAACTTTGCACAGCATTTTGAAAAGCTTCATCAGCCATAATTTGTGTGTCACCTTTCAGGAAACTTATGAATCGTCCCTGTATTGTTTCCAGTTGTTGTCTCGTAATTTTTGTTTGCCGCCTGGTCATATCTGTTGGTTGTTTTGCATTGAATGGATAAGCAATGCATCTTGATATGAACACATACAACTGAATTCTTCTTTTCCTTTCTTCTTCTTCCCTTTCCTGTCTTTCTTGGGGATCAGCAGCTTCCACCTTCTCACTTGCTGCTGAGGGGCTTGGGCTAGCTGGTCTTGGCAGTGGTTCAATTCTCGAGCTGCTTGAAACAAGTCTCAATGCTTCTGATGAAACAGCACTCGCTGAAGATAAGGACCTGGCTCTTGCAGGTGGTACCTCCAGTGCCAGCGATCCAGCACTAACAGGTGTAATTCCCATACGGCGCAATCCATGATGGAGTTGCTGTTCTTGCTGTAGTTCCTCTTCCTGGTGCTCTCCCTCACTCTCTTCTTCTGACGAACTTGGTTCAATCATGTCTCTCACTTATTAGTCAGTTTGGGGCTGACAGGCATGTTCCTTAACCAACACAGGTCAGCAACATTGCCTGCCTGCCAATTCTGTACCTGAAATGACCAACATAATTTCAATACCATAACTGGAAGTGCAAATACATGGAAGTAGTATTATGGAACAAACAGAAGATTTTAAAAAAATTGTCATCTAATAATTAATAACAGTCAAAACTATTACAACAATGTTATACAAATTAATAAGAAAAATAAATATGTTGTGTAGTTAACACTTTATTGATCAAAATAAGAGGAATGCCTGTAGATGAAATAGTGGGAAAAGTGTAATGCAAATTGCAGTTTTTACATCAGATTCTGTATCTGATAGCCATCACATCCAGATCATCATGCAGAAGCCAAGTTCTACTCCTGTTACTGACACTCATTTTTCACTATTTCGAATACCAAGCTGGGGTAAAGCCAGAAACATGTGACCAAATGATGATATTTGTTGATTTAAAAAGTGCTAATAGCATGTACATTCATTAAGAAACAATACTAAAATAGACCAGAAGAAGGGCACTCAAGCACCTGAAACTGGTCGTCTAAAATAAATAATCACAAGCAACTGGTTGCTGAATTTTATTAATTTATAACCTGAACAGTTTCTGAAATGGATAAATTACATTAGTTAATATGATGTTTAAGATGTTGAGTTTCTTATTGTGGAGAATGATTTTTAGTTACTGTACTGATTAGGTTTCTTATCTTCAGGTTAATTAGGAAAATCTGCCTCATAATTATGTCCAGCTACATTATCTACATCTACATAGATACTCTGCAAATCACATTCAAGTGCCTGGCAGAGGGTTCATTAACCACTTTCATAACTTTTCTCTACCGTTCCATTCTCTAATAGTGTGCAGGAAGAAAGAACACCTAAATCGTTCCGTCTTCGATCTGATTTCTCTTATTTTATTGGGATGGTCATGTCTCCCTAAGTAGGTAGGTGCTAGCAAAATATTTTCACATTCAGAACTAAAAGTTGGTGATTGAAACTTCGCAAGCAGATCACGCCGCAATGAATAATGTCTTTCTTTTAATGATTTCCACCCCAATTCGTGCAACATTTCCGTGACGCTTCTCCCCCCCCCCCCCCCCCGGTAACATGATAAAACAAAACGAGCTGCCCTTCTCTGAACCTTCTCAATGTCTTCCATCAGTCCCACCTGGTGAGGGTCCCACAAGGGGCAAAGTACTCCAGGAGAGGATGCACAAGTGTGATGTAGGCAGTCTCTTTGGTGGAGCTGGTGCATCTTCAAAGCGTTCTGCCGATAAAACGTAACCTTTGGTTCGCCTTCCCCACAATATTTTCTATGTGTTCTCTCCAGTCAAAGTTGTTCGTTATTGTAACTCCTAGGTATTTGGTAGAATCTACGACCTTAAGGTTTGACTGATCTATTGCATAATTAAAGTTCAGCGGATTTCTTTTAGTGGTCATGTGTATTACTTCACACTTTTCTTTATTTAGTGTCAATTGCCAATTTTCGCACCATGCAGAAATTTTGTCTAAATCGCTTTGCAGTTGCTTTTGATCCTCTGTTGACTCCACTAACCGATAAACGACAGCATCATCCGCGAACAGTCTAAGGGAGCTATTCAGATTGTCTCCTAAATCGTTTATAAACACGAGGAAGAGTAGGGGACCTATAACGCTTCCCTGTGGAACGCCAAGTAACTTTCTTCTGACAATAATAATCATAATCTTTTGTAGTTATTCATATTCTTTCTGCTTAGAGGCCCAGGTAATGATTCTTTCCTGAGGTAAAAGCTATTACTTCCTCATATTTGAAATGCTACTACATTGATGTACTACTAATAGTTGAGACAGAAAATGGACAAACACATTCCAGTGGTGGGGAGTGACATCATCAAAATGATGTCTTAGTAGAGTTAAAAAAATCAGTGCTGCCATTGGTATAAATGTTTACTCTATTAAAAATATTCTTGTTAGTATCTTTGTATAATACACAAAGACAACTTGGGTTTCAAACACAACTTCTATCTAATGCTCAATACTGAGATGTTAACTATTGTTATTGTTGTTGTTGTTGTTGTTGTTGTTGAGGTTTGCAGTCCCAAGGCTGATTTGATGTATGTTGCCGGGCACCCAAAATGCAACACTCTGAAGGAAATTTACAGTACATAATTGTTGCAATGGGTGACACACATGATTAGCATTTCAGCACAGGTGCACATCACAGGCATCACAGTGCCACCTGCAAAGCCTATATAAAGGAGGAACAGAAGGTCATGTGAACATTCTGCAACTGTTCTTTTGTGTAAGTATGCCCAGTAGAAGCCCACTAGTGTGTTTTGGAATTTGACCGAGGAAGAATAGTTGCCTATTGGAATTATGGAGCCAGGGGTGCGATTGCGCGGCTCTCCAGAGCTCAAACTCCACCCCCCCCTCCCCCCAGGGTATTATCAAAATGGTTTCTGCAGAAACAGATCCACTACTGACAACATGGTTGCAATCAAAATTATAAATGAAAAAGTTTGAGAATAGAAACAAAATATACATTACCCATTTATTGATTTTGTGAAAGCTTATGATTCCATTCACAGATAGACTTTGGAACATAATGACAGAATTTGGATATCCAATTAAATTGGTAAATCTTTGCAAATTTTTTTTTCTTTTTGGTTTTAGGGCGCACAAATTCTACGGTCATTAGCGCCCAAAATCTTTGCAAAGAATGCACTGTTGAAAATACAAGGTTGAGTGTGGTAAATGGGTTATAATCTGATCATAAAATAGCCCTAACTACGTTAACACTAGAACGGCGGAGTTTCCGACATTCCTAAAATGGCAGAAAGGGGTCATTTTGACCCTCACATAAAATATTTTCATATTAGACTTAAATAAGTTTTTTTTTTTTTTTTTTTTTTTTTTTTTTTTTTTTTTTTTTTTTTAAATTCCACACCTTTTCTCTAGCAGGGACAATAATTATTAAACAAGATAATTAATAATAATCAACAATTATTTATTTCAACATCAAAATATCTTACCAATTTATTGCAGCTACTGCTAACAAGTTTCCTATTTGTATAAACTTGTAGACACATTTAGTATACTTGATCCATATTACTCTCATATGTTGTCTACACACACCTTTGTATCACTTTTCTCTCAAGTTACTGGAAGCTGCTAGACGCACTTAGCACATATGATTTCTGATTTCCACGTACATTTTCCGCACACGGCTTTGTGGCACTTTACACAGTTTTTGCTGGTCTTGTTGCCTTTGCAGAGGCTGATTTAGCACTTCATTCGCTTTCTAGTTGATTTCGGTCCAGTATCCTCTTCCTTTGCCTGATGTTCTTGCTCTTTCATTTCCTTGAGTTCAATAGCCAGCTGAAGTATAACTTCTTCCTTTCCGTTTTCTTGTTTGTTACTATGTTGTAAATGACCCATGCATTTATTGACGTCATATCTAAGATGTAAAAGACATGCATTGGCCATCTCCTACATGCAACCTTTGTAGTATATTTACGGGTCCACCCCATACTTTGTTGCATTGTAGAATGTTACTGTTTCAGGTTTCTTCTTTCCTTCCTTGCTTATTGCTACTTCAGAATGTAGTGTACTCAGAAGAATGACGTTTTTATTCTTCTTTCCTTAGTATACAGTCATGGTGCATTCTGGGTTGTCACTATGGTGCAGAATGCTGGTGGAGTGTATTTCAGCATTGGACTTCCTTACTGCATCAGAATCTACATCTACATACATACTCCGCAATTCACCGTAAGGTGCTTGGCGGAGGGTACACTGTACCACTACTAGGCATTTCCTTTTCTATTCCACTACCAAATAGAATGAGGAAAAAAAAGAATGCATATATGCCACCGTACGAGCCCTAATCTCTCTTATCTTGTCTTTGTGATCTTTACGCGAAATGTAAGTAGGCGGCAGCAAGATCGTACTACACTCAGCTTCAAATTCCGGCCCTCTAAATTTACTTAACAGAAATTCACGAAAAGAACGTCATCTATCTTCCAGCGATCCCCAATTGAGTTGCCGGAGCATTTCCGTGACACTCGCGCATTGGTCGAACCTACCGGTAACAAATCTAGCTGCTCGCCTCTGAACCGCCTCTATGTCTTCCTTCAAACCGATCTGCTGCGGGTCCCAAACACTTGAGCAATACTCAAGACATGGTCGTACAAGCGTTTTATATGCGGTCTCCTTTACAGGTGAAGTACATCTTCCCAAAATTCTCCCAATAAACCGAAGTCGGCTCTCCGCCTTACTCACAACTGTTCTTACATGTTCGTTCCATTTCATATCGCTCTGCAATGTTACGCCTAGATATTCGAACGACGCAGCAGCATCAAGAAGCTCAGTACTAATGCTGTATTCGAACATTATAGGATTGTTTTTTCTACTCATGCGCATCACCTTACATTTTTCTACATTGAGAGCTAGCTGCCATTCTTTGCACCAACTAGAAATTTTGTCTAAGTCATCCTATATGCTATTACAGTCAGTTACAGACGACACCCTCCCATACACCACAGCATCATCAGCAAACAGCCGCAAATTACAACTTACTCTGTCCATCAGATCATTTATATAGATAGAAAATAATAGCGGTCCTATCACACTCCCCTGGGGCACGCCTGACGATACACTCGTCTCTGATGAACACTCGCCGTCGAGAACAACATACTGCGTTCTATTACTTAGGAAGTCTTCCAGCCTGTCACAAATCTGTGAACCTATTCCATAAGCTCGTATCTTCGTTAGCAGTCTGCAGTGTGGCACCGCCTCAAATGCCTTTTTGAAGTTGAGAAAAACACAATCCACTTGTTGCCACATTGCATCAGGGATTTCACGATGGATCTTGTTCATTGTACCAACTAATGAAGTTTTCTTCTCTTTGAGTTTCTTAACAAGTATAAGACATGTAAAGAAGCTGACTGTCTTCACATTTCTTCCTTGATCTACAAATGGCTCCATGAGACGCAGAACAACATACTCTCCAAGTGGTTGCTTCTCTCTATGCATGTCCCCTTTACTGAGGTATGGAAAAGCATTACATATATACTTTGTCGTCACATCGACAGCCAACCAGAATTTGAGGCCATATTTGTCTTGTCTTTGGTGCTGTGGCGAAAATTATGATAGCCCTGTTGATGTGGCAAAGGAAGAGGATATGGACTGTTTCGCTTGAGGAACTGGAGACACTGATAGCCATCATGTATGCTCTGGGCGTCATTTGTACAAAAGGTATGTCTGTGGATGATATCTGCCCGTACTCTTGGGGGCCTACTTTTATTGTTTTTCAGTACTTTTTGTGCATTTGACTCTATGTATTTCTTCATGAGACGTAGCATTGCTTCGTCAAAAATGAGATGGAAGGCACTGGTGACAGAGTCGTCTATTCGTTGACAAGCATAAGCAGTGGGTTCTCCTTCAGAATGTTCACAGCTGGCCTCCTTCCAGAAAATGGGTCGTCTCCCACACGGTTCCATCCCTAGCAACCATCTTTGTAGACGCTGCCAACTGTGCCTACTATGATGAAAGATTTGATGACTGATGTAGATCAGCATGTGAATCATCTTCCACTAATCGCTTCTCATTCACTATGTCTTCATCTTCACTTGTCTCAGATACATAATCATCATCTTCATCAGTGAAGTCTGTTTCCGATTCAACTTCGGAATTCTCTAAGAGCTGTAAACTTCATCAGAAAGTCCACACTGACGATACATGTTCAAAAGCGTGTTTCAAGGACAAAAACTACCACCAGAATGACACAATATAAACTGTGGCAGACTGGAATGAACATGTGCCAAGCTGCAACAATGACAGGTAACTACTCTGCAATACTGCTGACTTTGCCGCTACATTGTTGGATTACTTACATATATTCAGAAGGAAATTACATTGGGGTCAAATTGACCCCATCCACTGTTCTAGGTATATTGATAGAAATGTCAAAGAAAATATAAATACTTTTTAAAATCTAATACATCATCATAAAGAGGAGAAAAAATTATGAAAAGTAATATGATTTCATTAGGAAAGTAAATAAACTGAAATGACAATGACGGAAAAAAGTATGGCAGGGGTCATTTTGACCCCTTCCGCCGTTCCAGTGTTAAGACAAAGAGATGCTATTTCTGCCCTTCTCTTTAACAAAGCCTTGAAAAGAGTTGTGAGGAAAGTAGTACCTGCTGGGATGCTCCAAGGAAACAGTCCTGGTGTTAATATATGCTTATGAGACAGTGCTCATTGGAAACAATCAAAAAGAGATTAGACAAAATCATACAATGGAAATTCCAGGAAGGATTCAATAATATTTAGAGTTTTGGCCTTTTAGGCCTTCATCAGTTAGACACAACACACCACCCTTCCCTTCCTTTCCCCACCACACACTATCCTTACATTCGTCTCCCATCCCACCACACATTTCATTCCCTCTCCTTCCTTCCACACTGCCTGTCAGACAGCACTGGCGTATTCCCCAAACCATGCTGCACATCCCCCCTACCCTCCTGCTTCCCTCTCCTTGCCTCCTCCTCACCCCCACAAATTATTGCTTTCGCCTAGGATGCTGGGTAGCGCAGATCAGCCACAGCAGCCAGAGAAGGCGGTTGTGTCTACATCTACATGGGATACTCAGCAAATCACATTTAAGTGCCTAAAAGAGGGTTCATCGAACCACAATTATACTATTTATCTCCCATTCCATTCTCAAATAGCGCGCGGGAAGAAAGAACACCTGAATCTCTCTGTTCGAGCTCTGATTTCTCGTATTTTATTCTGATGATCATTTCTACCTACGTAAGTCGAAGTCAACAATATATTTTCGCATTCGGAGGAGAATATTGGCGATTGGAATTACGCAAGTCGCCCACGCTGCAGCGATAAGCGCCGTTGTTATAATGATTCCCATCCCAGATCTTGAATCATTTCCGTAAAGCTGTCTCCCCTGTATCGTGACAATACAAAATGATCTTCCCTTCTTTGGACTCTTTCGATGTCCTCCGCAAACCAACCTGATAAGGATCCCACACTGGGCAGTAATATTCCAAAAATGAATGGAGAAGTGTAGTGTATGCAGTTTCTTTAGTAGTTCTGTTGCATCTTTTACGGGTTCTGCCAATAAAATGCAGTCTCACCTTTCCCATGACATTATCTACATGTTCGTTCCAGTTTAAGTCTGAAGTAATAGTAATTCCTAGGTATTTTGTGGAGTTTATGGCCTTCACTTTTGATTGATTTATCTTGTAAACAAAGTTTAACAAATTTCTTTTCGTACTCATGTGGACGACTTCACACTTTCATTATTTAGAGTCAATTGCCAATTTTTACACCATACTGATATCTTATTCAGATCGTTCTGCAGTTGGTTTTGATCTTGTCTGTGTGTATCACTGCTCTGCATTCTACATTGGAATGACAACTAACCGGCTCTCCATCAGGATGAATGACAACCGTCAAACTGTGGCCAAGAGCGATATGGACTATCCTATGGGGCAGCATACAGCAGAGCACAACATTTTGGGGACTTTAACAGCTGCTTCACCTCCCACCTCTGGATCCTGCCCTCCTCCACCAGCTTTTCTGAACTGCGGAGATGAGAGTTATTCCTACACCACATCCTATGGCCCCGAAACCATCCTGGCCTCAACCTCAGATAACCTAACATCCTACACTGCATGCCCCACAGTCCCCATCCCCCTCAAATCCTACATTTCATTCAGATTCATGCCCCTTTCCCTACTGTGTGCTTCCTGTTTTTAAATTATTATCCCCCCCCTCACACACACCCTTTTTCACACTGCATCTCATTTTTCGCCTGACATCACCTCTGCTTGTTTTATCCCCTCCCTTATCTTCCTCTCTCCCCACCCCTCTGTTCCTTCCCCCACCCATCCCTTCCATTGCCGTAGTCAGACTGTGTTGGCTGGCCAGAGATGACTGACGTGTGTGGATGAGTGTACCTGAGTGATTGTGTGGATGAATGTTCTCTTTCCGAGGAATGATGCGGCCAAAAATTTAAAATTGTCTGTGTCTTTTACTCGTGTCTGTCGGTGACCCAATGTTCATCTTTACGGCGAGTTGTTCCCTATCTACATATTATTATTTACTTTCCTTACTGAACCTTCCATTGTTGATAGTTCAATGATATATATAACTCACTGTGAAGACAAACACTGAGCAGCAGATAAGCATGAGAAATAGAATCAAATTAACACAACCTATATTTTCAGTGATGGCCTTCATCAGCAGTGCCTCACTATCAAGGAAATTGTTGAACTGGAAGTGGTCAGAGCTGAAGGTCATGTCCGAAGTAATTTCTGAGTGATAATGCAAATGTATATGTTTCTTTTTTTAATAAAGACCATGGCTGAAAATGTAAGTTGTGTGAATGTGATTGTCTATTTTATGTACCTATCTGTGGCTCAGCAATAGTCTTTACGCTGAGTTGTACCTATCCTCTATTATTGGCACTCCCACCCAGATTTTCCATTTTTAGAGTTCAGTAGTTCAAAGATGTAGACATGAACAGGATGTCCAATCATGTCAATTAATTGGTTCAAATTTCTGGGAGCAATGACAGATGAGCAAAATCAGAGATGAGAATGAGACTGTTTTAAAATACTAACCAAGCCTACTATTCAATACAAAATCTTCTAGCATCTGAATTGCTCACAAGGAAATCTGAAATAAAATTATACAATACAACCCTTACACCATTTCTAACTTATGGGGCAGAAACCTGAGGCTTAAGAAAAGCAGTACAACAACAGTTGCAAGCATTTGAGAATACAGTTTTTAGGAAAAACTTTGGTCCATATTATGACAATGAATAATCGCCTTAATTTCCTAAACTTCTACAATTCTTCTGTTTTAATCTGCAGTTTGTCACTAATAAACAACAGTAAAAATGCACATTTCCCCTTGGAAATATATTGTTGTTTAAATCTGGTTTTTAAAGCACCGTCTCACTGTCACATAATTGTTCTGAAACTTTATAGGGCCTCCAAATTTATTCCATATACACAACCTTCTAAACCAAGTGTTAGGCATGATTAAAATAGCACCTGTGCAAAATTTAACCAGATGACTTTCTCTTTTATTTTCTATCTACTTTCCTCCTCTTCCTCTTCTTATTACAGAATTTCAGAAACCCACCACAACCAAATTTTTGTCTCCGTAAACCTGATTTATTTCCTGTACAGTATCTTAACATCCATTGTCAAGTGCAGGTAGGTGACACATAGACTTAATCTAGTGTAGTTGGTATTGGCTTCATGTTTATCTTTACTATGATAATGATGTACAAATCTGTCTGTTCATTATGACATTTTGGAGAATTTTGTGTGCAAACTCCAAAATAAACTTCTCTATGAGTGAATAATAACAAATTTCATATTTGAAAAATGCCTAACTTAAAAAAATTATGTATGATCCAAAAATTAAGTAATTTGTAATGTAAAATATATTTTAAATGCCTGAAAAGAGACTAATGATAATTAAAAGAATGAAACTGTAAAAAGAACCAGGGCAAAGGAAACCACATGGGATTTAGTAGACATAATGATAAAATAAGATGTGAAATCTAGTAGGCCCTATCAATGCACGTTTGTTTTATTTCCTGAAAATATGAAAAACCAGAAACTTAAACCTTATGATTATGAAGTATCAAATGGAAAGTGTTGCATAGTGTACATTGTCTTAACTAATAATCACATTGTAATAATTTTTCAAATAATATGTGGAAACCTATCTGATCTGTAAGTTAAAATCAAACCTACTTCCAGTGGCGGACTAAGGCTGTCGGAGGCCCAGAGTGGTGGCAAAATTAAATGAGGCCCCCCGACCACTTGGAAATACATGTATTACTACAAAAAAGTAACTTTTGAGACTTGGAGCACCCCCCCTCCCCCCCCAGGATGAGAGACACAGGACACTCGAAATAAAATAGCTTTCGAGACTTGGAGGCCGTACTAGGACAAAAGACCAAGAGCGCTAAAAAAAAGTGCTTTCGAGGTATTTGAAGGTCCCCTAAGTCGAGAGGCCTGGGGCGCCCCCCCCCCTCGGGTCCCCCTAATCTGCCACTTCTAAGACTGAAAGGAAATGAAATCTTTTGTGATTAGGATGCAACATAGCAAATACACAATTCACACTTTAAGTGCCTGGTAGAGGATATATCAACCTGCTTTCACACAGTTTTTCTACAATTCCATTGTTGAATATGAAGCAGAAAAAAGTAACACACAAACAATTCAGATTCCTCTCAATTTAATATGATTACCAAGTCTCCCTAGATAGGTAGGTACCAACAAAATATGTTTGTATTCATAGAAGAAAGTTGGTGACAGGTGTAGTTGGTGATAGGTATTTCATAAGAGTGTGATTGATAAAATACTTATGAGATATATTTGAGTCCTTTATTTGCCAGGATAGGTCTTACTATAAATCTTAATGCTCATGACATAACTGCTTATGGATTAGGCATATATTTCTAGAAAATAAGTAATAGGCTACATCTGATTAATTCAAAATGTGAAAGATAAAAAGAAAACAGAAGTGGGGACCACAAACTGCAATGTAAGATGAAATCATAAAACCAACTTACAACACTTACACCATCAATATCAATATGGGTATCTAAAGAAGCCTAAAGATTGATAAATGAAAGATGTTATGTTCTACTGTCCTTAGGTCAATGCATATATTACAATGTTCTTTGAGTGAGGTTAGGATGTTTCAGTAAAACTGAGTAATACTTCTCTATGAACTAGTATTTATTAATTGTATCTATATAAACCTTGTTACTGAGTAGTCTTTCTACTTCAACTGAACTAATAACAAGTGTTGTAAATACATCTTTAGTGAATATGAGTCTTCCTGAGAAAATAATGCTGGGCCTTGTCTCAATTATAAACCACAGTCCTCAAATGGGAAATGTAATGACAACTTGTTTTTTTTTAGCACCTTCAAAGAGTGAAAAATTATTGGCAGAATGTCAAAATGGCTGGGAGTGTGAAATTAGTTGGCAGAATGCCAAGAAAGTTGCAGTGAGAAAATACTTGGCTTAATGCCAACAAGGTTAGCAAGGAGATCATTTGAATGGCAAAGATCGCTATCTGAATTAAATCTTGTAAAACAAATATTGTGAAACAACATAAAAAATGAATATTAAACGTGTAAAGGGACTGAAGTAGTCCTAATGAAAACTGTAATCAGTGGAAAAAAGGGTTATATAATTCGAAATAATAAAAACAATTTCCCTCAATTCATAGGATATTTGTAAATAATCCGGGGAATAAATTTGCAAGTAAGCCCTATTTCTTCATTTGGGATTTATATAATTCCCATAGGAACAGATGAGTAGTGCCTAACAATAACACAAATTAAGTGAAATTTTTTGAAATGTATTTTATATATCACCTACAATGAATGCTTTGATATCTGACTTAATGCAAATGGTTGTATTATGGATATCGGACTACCTACTTAATTATCACAATATCCCGTTGCTGAACTGCGACATTGGTTTCGTAATCACTCTTACAGAAAAATAATCTAATGCGGAACTTTAAAACTTTTTGTATATACCTGAAATCTTCTATATTTTTTTTCCGAAGTCGGTTGTGGTAGTAAACGTATTGCTAAAAAAATATATTCTTGTGAGGTGAGTAGGCCTGAACAATGAAATCTCCAGGATCCAAAACTTCAATACAAATTACGTTTCAGCTGTGATTTTAGAAGCAACTCCATGCTCGAAATTACTTAAACATGGTTTACAATCGGATTCCACTGGTTAAAAAAGGGGAAAGTGAGATAATTTCATTGCGTTTCATTTGAATTGTTATCGCTCTTCATACACCTGCGCCACGTTTAACAGTTCCACAGAACCTAATAACTTCAGGTGTTATGTAACAATATTGTTGTACTCCACGAGGGCTGCTAATAGGTTTCATACTGCCAATTATTAATCAAGTCATACTTAACAATAAACGACGAAAAGTAACTAAACGCTTGTTTATGTTGAAAGATATATCATCAGCTTACCGCTTTGCTGCGCTATATTAAACCATTAAAAATTTCTTTCAGTGTTTATTATAGTGTCTTGGATATTTATGGACTGCGCTTTTACCATGGAAAACCAGCTTATCGTAATTAACAGAGATAAATACATTTCGTGATAGATATATTTGCAACCAAACTGTTTTTCTGTAGCGATCAGATTAATACACGAATGAATGAGAAGATGCTGTCTGCAATATAAAAAAAATATCTATGCTACATTCGGCATTTAAAATCTTACTATAGATCACAGGGACATGGCACACGTAAACTTGCACTTCCCGTAACTGACACCCGCTGTCAGCAAAGGTTACATCGTGATAAGGATCTAATGTATTGTTACCTTTGACAAAGTTCATGTGTAGCCTTGGTACAGGAAAGCCTGCAAATATTTTCATAAATCAGAAAGGTAATTGTGTTAAGCAGGTTTCCGTGACAATAACATTTACCAAAAAAACATATTTAACCGTTTAAAAGTAAGTAAAAATTAAATCATCCCTGGTGGGGATCGAACCCACGACCTTTGGATTAGAAGTCCAACGCGCTATCCTCTGCGCCACAGGGACTGTTGCATGTGGTGGCTAAAAGTTAGGTATATACCAGAAAGGTATATACATTAAAAATTAAATTTTTCTCCTCAGTTTAGTTATAATATTATTACACGTCAATCAAAATGTAATTGTAGTAGTATAATGTCACTTCTAGATTTCAAGTTAGTTCCAACATAAATTACACACTCTTCTTTTTTTCGTTCATTCTGTTGGCGGCACTTCTGCTGTCATTAAAAAACAGTGCCTAAATTCAAACACCATTTTCGGTCCAAAATTTTGAATATTGTAATTTTTCAATAGGCTATATGTGATATTCTTAGTGGTTTCCAATCATGGCACAAAATAGTTGTAATGTCTCTTCTGGGACGAAGACTGGACCTTCTGTAGATGAATTTCAACGAAAATTACATCGATGGTAAATCACAAATAATTACCGTATTGATTCATGTTTCTCCTTTAGGCAGAATTCAGCTCTCACTGATATGAAATTTTAACACAATGAAGGTCGTATATCGATTTACAAATAGTTTTACGTAAAATTTATAGCCCTACTGGTTTGAATTTTGTCGTGATCCCTATTGAATTAGTGACTTAAACATTTTTCACTATAGTTACAAATCTGATTTGTTTATTGAACCGTCGTGTTATTATTTCTTTGTAATTTCTTGAGTACCTATATAAACTTTTAATTAGTGTTATGCCCATGTTGTGCTTATGTTTAAACAGGCAGGCATAATGCTGACAGCCCTGTTTGTTAAACCAGTCATCAAACCTCTGCTCCTGTTAGTATGAACTCCTACTTTCCCAACCCCTTTTCCATACCCTGTGAAAGATTAAATTCAGGAAAATAAATAAATAAAAACTTACTGTAGGGAGTCCTTATAAAGCATACTGACAGTTGGTTTTGAATCCAATGATTGCTTTTGTGTGCTTTATCACTGCTCAGATGACAAGCTAGATGAAAAAATATTAAGAGTGAGTTTGAGGCATGATGTGTTTAATTATATGTCCCAATGTAAGCAGAGATTTAAACTTGAAGGATGGTGTATTGTAATAGTAATAATAGAAGGGAAGTTGAAAGTTGGTAAGAGCATATAGAGGGGTTGTACAAAGGAAATGAACTTTCAAGACAATATTAGGAAAAGAGTGGGAAGGAGATGAAATTGGAAATAATATGGTGAGAGATGCATTTGACAGAGCACTTAAAGTCTTAGGCCCCCTAAGTTGAAACAAGGCCTTCGGAGTAGATGATATTCCCTTAGAGCTACTGAAGTCTCTGGGAGAACCAGCCATTACAAAACTATTTCGCCTGGTGTGAAAGATGTATGAGACAGGGGAAAAGGCCTACCCCAGACTTTTAAGAAAAGTGTAATAACTCTCATTCCAAAGAAAGCAGGCACAGATAGGTGTGAAAATTTCAGAACCATCAGTTTAATAAGTCATGGTTGCAAAATTTTAACAAAAATTATTTACAGAAGGATGGAAAGGCTGATAGATGCTGACCTCGGAGAAGATCAGTTCGGGTATGCTGAATAGGTCGCAAAGCATTTTCATAGAAATCATTCTTTAAATAAGCGTTTAGGAGATTCCATCATCAGATTTGTATCTACAAGAAGAGAACAGTTCACAAACATGACATTATAATATCTGTAACATGTGTCATGAAATTAACTAACATTGGAAATTTTTACTGTATGTTGTACTTTTTAGTGACTTCAGTCACAAGGTACTTCGCATGGATTTTGCAAGCTGTTTGTGTCATGGACATGTGTAGATTACAAGTCTATCAACTATTAGAGCTAGTTAGGAAGACATTTCTCTCCACCAGGTGGCACTACAGTGAATACAGTGGCACTCTAACATTACGAAGCACCCATATTAGTTATATTCCAGGCATGATAGGTGTCCATTAAATTGTTACATATAATTACAAAATACATATTTTTTTATAATTATAAGTAGTTTTAAAAAAAATTATAATTAATGTGAGTTCTTTGTCATGTGATATATGGCCTATCTTCTCAGTTAAAAACAATAAAATATCATAAAACTTTCATACAGTTAAAATTGGAAAAATTTACAAACAGATTTTTATATAATCTGTAATAGTGAGGAGGTATGGAAGTGGTTGGTGGTGGATTGATGAGATGGGTTTTTAATTGTGACCCAGCAAAGTAAACAAAGTAGAAGAGGAAACAGGAGACGGGGGGGGGGGGGCAGAAACCTTGTTCTATATGTTTGAAATTATTCACGAGCAATCCATTCTCTCACTGCACAAAATGGTTACGAATGTGGGAGGATTTTTTTTTTTTTTTTTTTTTTTTTTTTTTTTTTTTTTTTTTTTTTTTTTTTTTTTTTGGGAGGGGGGGAGGAGCTAAAATATAATAAATAAAGCTCCAACAAAAGTTTTTTACTAAAATGCATACCGGTACAGAAACCAGCACTATTGCATGCATAAACAGAGGAGAAAAAATATTTCCATCCATGGACACACTCCAACTGTTTTTAGTCATTACCAGTTACTGTACACTGACATGAGGTTGCCACAAATATTACTGAAACAAATCAAACTGCGACATAAAATTATTATAAATTTAGTAAACTATGTAAACATTTCAGCATATACATCATTTCTGGGGATATTTACAGACTTTGGATAGAGATTGTTGTAAGAGTGGCTTGCATTCAGTGTTTAACTACAAAAATAGCTGGAGTTAAATAGTCAGAAACGGGGGGGGGGGGGGGGAGGTTGCTGGATAGGGACAGGAGAGAGGGAATGCGGGCGGGGGGGGCAGCCATATAAAAATCTAAACATGGGGCTGTCATCACTTATATATGCAGCAACCAGTTGCCAGTATACATCCTTGTGTGCACAAACAGAAAAGAAAACCACATTTCTATCCATGGCACGCATCTCTTATTTTCATCATTGGGTTAAATTGTACAACGCTTCTCACCGGGCTTCAGTGGTAATGTTGGCGCCAATGGTTAATGGCGGCAACTCAAATGACCAATAAATGTTTTGTCTTGACAACAACTTCAATTAAAATGAAAATTATTTTTTTCTGAACGGACATGGGTACGTACTAGAACCTGTCAACCATAGAGCAGGTACAGTATTAATTTTGTTCTGAGTGAAATGAGCAGCACTAATACTTAATCTGTAGCTCATGAAAAATATTTACACAATTATACACTTCATTGTTCGTCTGTTGCCAACATAAGCACTGGCGAGAAGCGTCGTAAAGTTTTACCCATCATTGTGTGTTACAGCAAATGTAACTTAGAGATGTCATTGACATACTGTTTAAATATATTGAAATAGTAAATGAAAATTAAAACAATTTTATAACATGTAAGGAAGAATTCAAGGTATACACATCGATGATAAAGGTGTTATCAAAAATGGATTACTACACCATGCATCAGACAATGTTAATTTTTGCTGCCATGCTGTAGTGATTATGAGATGCTGCTTTTTGTGATGTGGGCCGGGTATATTCCCAGCAGGGGGGGACTTTTAAAATGGGAATATTGCCAGGAATATTTCTTTGCTCTAGGAAGATTTCAATAAATTCGATTTTTTTTTATTTAAAGGTTTGAACAATTATTAACAGTTAAAGAACCTTAAAACTAGGTTATCTAAGTAAATTAATACTTTTGAAATGAGATAGAATGGCTGGCCAGTACTTACCATTGTGCTGTACCGCCGATAGTAACACCAAATGAAAAAACAGAAAAAAAGGGACAAAGGGACAAGCTTTCGGAACAGAGTTCCTTCGTCAGGTGGGAGAGAAGGTCTGGACTCACGGTGAAGAAACCCTTCTGAACTTCCTCCACGACCTTAACTCCTTCTCCAGCCTTAAATTCACCTGGTCCTTCTCCAAAACTCAAACCACCTTCCTTGATGTTGACCTTCACCTTGCTGAGTCTCACATCCACACCTCAGTCCATATTAAACCCACTAACAAACAACAGTACCTCCACTTTGACAGCTGCCATCCCTTCCATATTAAACGATCCCTTCCCTACAGCCTGGGCATCCGTGGGAAACGTATCTGTTCCAGTTCCGAATCCCTCACCAGCTACAACAACAATCTATCCAATGCTTTCCTCTCCCGCAACTACCCTACAGACCTCGTCCACAAACAGATCTCACGAGCTGTCCATTCCTCTCCCTCCAAAAACAATGTTCCTAACCCCAGACCACCCAGAAGCACTCCCTTAGTCACCCAGTACCATCCTGGCCTGGAATGCCTCAACAAATTCCTCAAACAGGGCTATGACTTTCTCAAGTCATGCCCTGAAATGAGACCATCACTCCAAACTGTTCTTCCCACACCACCCAGAGTAGCCTTCCGCCGTCCTCCCAACCTCCGCAACATCCTTGTCCAACCTTACAACATCCCAAAACCACCCTCCCTACCTAATGGTTCCTACCCCTGCAACCGATCCCGCTGCAAAACCTGTCCAATGCATCCTCCCACTACCACATACTCCAGCCCCACCACAGGAAAAACCTACCCAATTCAAGGCAGGGCCACATGTGAGACAACGCATGTCATATACCAGCTGACATGTGTCCACTGTTCAGCCTTTTATGTTGGTATGACTACCAACAAATTGGCTGAGCGGATGAATGGGCATAGACGAACTGTTCGCCTGGGGGACACCCAATATCCTGTGGCAGAACATGCCCTCCAGCATAACTCCAGGGACCTGGGCACGTGTTACACCACACGTGCCATTTGGATAGTACCAACCAACACCAGTCCCTCAGAGCTACGGAGGTGGGAACTTGCCCTCCAACATATCCTCTCCTCCCGCCACCCCCCCTGGCCTAAATCTACGCTAACCCCTCCCCTTCCTCCATCCTCAGCTCACCTATTCATTATCCGTTCCTTACCCCCCCCCCCCCTCTCTCTCTCTACCGCCCTCTCGCTCTCTCTGTCATTCTCTCTATCTCTCTCCGTGTGTGTGTGTGTGTGTGTGTGTGTGTGTGTATCCATCCATATTTCCCTGTTTATGAAAAACGTTTTAGACACCCCCCCCCCCCGCCCCTCCTACACCCCTCAGCATCATTAATTTCACTCTCTTCTCTTCTCTTTACTACTTGATCTTTCCTTTTTAGTTATATTTATCCTCTCTGGCTTGGCTCAGTACATACATGCAGTATCTCTGAAGCCCACACTTCCGAAACACTACCTTCATGACCTAGGTCGTGAACCACCTTTCCCTTCTATTCCCATCCTTTATTCTTCCCTTCTCTCCCACCTGACGAAGGAACTCTGTTCCGAAAGCTTGTCCCTTTGTCCCTTTTTTTCTGTTTTTTCATTTGGTGTTACTATCGGCGGTACAGCACAATGGTAAGTACTGGCCAGCCATTCTATCTCATTTCAACAATATTTATTATCTCTGAGGAGAATTTTCATCATTAATCGTAAATTAATACTTTATATATATAAAAAGTAGATGATCAAATATAAAAAATAGAAAACGGATAACTTATCTAAAGGACAGGCTTGTCGACAGACACAAATAAAATCACACACAAACACACATACAAGCTTTTGCAACCGTTGGTCGCTTCTTCAGGAAAAGAGGAAGAAAGGAGATGAGAAAAGGAAGGATATGGGTTTTAATGAAGTGGAAGAGGGAAGATTACTTACCAGGCGAAGGAGCACAGGTAGTGATAGTAGTACAAATAAATAAAACACACACACACACATAAACGCTAGCTTTCGCAGCCTAGCCAGGCAGAAGGGAAGGAGAGGGAAATGGAAATGATTAGGGTTTTAAGGGAGTGGGAAAGGAGCCATTCAAATCCCGGGAGAGGAAAGACTTACCTTGGTGGATAAAAAGGAGGGTAAACAAATACACACACACCAACACATATACACAAACGCAAAAACCCTTTTTAATCCAATTTTTCCAAATAAATGATTAGAGGTGTTTCACTTTCAGAATTCAAAGAGTCCTCATTGACCATGATGCATTATAAATTATAAATTTATTTACCGAAATATCGCTATCAATTTCACTTTTAGAATAGCTAATTTATAATTTACCATGTGCTGTGTCAATAAAATCACTTGTATTTTCAAGTAAATCACAAATCTCTGCTGGTTTATTTTCATTTCTTTTTAATACCAAAATGCCATTTTCAAATTTTATAAAATTCACACGAATTTAAAATAAACTTTACGACCTAAAATATCTCTAACATAGACAAACTTAGCAAATTGCACAAACAAACCTCCCTGTGTATTTTAGTAACTTTAGTTACTCACTAGATGACATATCAATATTATAAACTCCAGATGGGGCAGCCACCTTCTTTGTTTGGAGACCTTGCAATTGAACAAAGTGGTCCTCCAAACATTGGCTGTCAATGAAAAGTCTGATCTAGTCCCATCCATTAAAAATGAAACTACTAGATGTTGCTGTGTTGTGGGTTAGAATAAAAACAAATGATAAATCTGCTTAAGCCAATTGTTGATCTCATCACATCAATTGAACCAAATGACACATTTACATAGAGTTCGAAGGTAATATTCGATTAATGATGAAAATTATCCTCAGAGATGATAAATATTGTTAAAAACGAGATAGAATGGCTGGCCACTTCTTACCATTGTGCTGTACCGCCGATAGTAACACAAATGAAGAAACAGAAAAAAGGGGACAAAAAGGACAAGCTTTCGGAACACAGTTCCTTCGTCAGGTGGTCTGTTTCTTCATTTGTGTTACTATCAGCGGTACAGCACAATGGTAAGTACTGGCCAGCCATTCTATCTCGTTTTTAACAACATATACATAGAGTGGTCAGTAAATTAAATTAACTAGAGAAAAGTATGAATGAAAACTTACCAACATCACCCATGCAAAATTCCAAAGAAAAGAAAGTTGTGGGGAAGTTCGCCAAGAGAAAAAAAATTTGCATTGGACCAATCCATCTTGCAGCATTTATGTTGGACCCTAAAATGCAGGGAAGTTTGCTTGACCCTATGATCAAGTAAGGGAAACTTTAGCTGACTACAGAGACAATGAAGGCTTATTGTCAAAATAGTTTCTTTGGGAAGGGATGGATAATAAGGATAAAATTATCAGGCCTGTGTCATGGTGGAGGGGGTTGAGAGCTACTTGTGATTTGGCAGCTGTAGCCATAAGAATATTGGGGGCACCAGTAACTTTGTCTTCCACAGAGCATAGATTTAGTATGTTTTCTTGGTTGCATTCCAAGAAAAGAAACCTTCTTTTTTACAATGGAAGCTTCACCTCCAAAAGAGGAGAGGAAAGAAACAAGCAAGCAAGCACAAGCCAACCTAGAGGAAACAGCAGGACAGGAAGAAGACAAAGAAATCCTTGGTTTGAAGATGATAATGAGATCAAGTCAAGTAACTGGAATGATAACAATGATTTAATAAATAAATAAATAAATTAGGAAATGTAGAAGAGGAGGAGGATCAAGATAATTTAATGGGCATTGACAATTATTAGGGGACTTAAAAAGGATTGACATGGAAAGTAAAGATACTTTAGCCTTTTAATAATTAGACCTCAATTTTTATAATAAATTACATTCTGGCTATTTTTCTTAACATTGAAGACTCTCTGTTTTTTTTCTTTCCTTTGATTTAACCATATAATTACTGCTTTTGTCTATTAATCAATATTTTTGAGCATTTTTGCTAATTAATCATAAATTCCGAGGAATTTATGAATTTTAAGAATATTATGAGCAATATTTCCTCAATTTTAAATTCCCAGGAATTTGACAACAGTAGTTGCTATGCAATGCATTAAGGTATTCATACATGAGTATTGTACACAACAGGAAGAAACATAACAAGGTTGGTTGGATTTTCAGAACTAATACAGCTGTTATATTCAGATACACACAACAGCCTGAAAATATCTGAAACTCCAACCAACCTTGTTATGTTTCTGTCTATTATACACAATACTCTTGTATGAATACCTTAATGCATTGCAAAGCAGTATTGCATAATCACTCCATCGTGGCAGCAAAAATTAACATTGTGTGTCGTGTGTGATGCATAGTGTAGTGTAAAATAATTATGAATAATGCCTTAGTAAATTTTTTAAAACACCGACTGTAGCCTCCAACTATAATGTACACTAATCCAATTTTGATAACACCTTTAGCACCTATATGTATACCTTGAATTCTTCCTTCCATGTTATAAAATATTTTGAATTTTCATTTACTATTTCAATATGTTTAAATAGTATATCAATGACATTTCTAAATTATGTTTGCTGTAACACACAATGATGAAAATAGGAGATGTGCACCGTGGACAACAATGTGGTTTATGTATATTTGATGACAGCCCCATATTAAGATTTTATAAATTTGTATATATGCCTGACTTCCCCTCCCTTTGCCCGCACTTCCCAATACCCGCCCTCCCTCTCTGGTTGCTGTATGCATTTTAGTAAAAACCTTTTGTTGGGACTTTTATATATAAAGCAGAGTGTCTATGTGTGTATTTGTATGTATGTATTGTATACAAATTTACAGTTTTCTTCCAATGTAAATGAAATTTTACACACGTAAGCTTCAATTCATGAGGGCGGTCGCCATAAGTGCTAGGATCACATACAACACATTGTTCATGAGATATGACGTCGTAAACAATAAGATATGCGAAAAACTGCTGCATCAAACAACAGTGGTTGCACATTTCCTCCTAAACCACTTTCAACCAAATTTGGTGCACGTATTCCTTACTATGAGGTAACAATGCTGTCATAGTAAGAACCACATATGATACATGGTTCAGGAGATACATCATAAACAATGTAGTTGCAAGAAACTGCCACACTTGCAACCAACTTTAAAACATTTATTGAAGTTTTTTTGCTGACAACCACAGCAAAATTATGAAAGGAAAAAAGTTTCTTGCTTACTACTTTTCCACTGTTCATGGACTAAACCTACGACTTTCAGTATGATGTTACAATTTATAATTTCTACACTACAAATTGTAGCTGCAAGAAATTTTATCGAGGGTATACTCATGTATAGCTGAATGTTCCTTCGAAATTTTATCACAGTATGACACGTAGTTCATGAGATATGAGCACATAAACAGTAACATTCATAGAAAACCGCTCTATCACACACCAAGTGTTAATCTATTACTTCTTTACTACTACTTCTATTCACAACAGATTTTACAGACATACAGCACTTATATACCTGAAAAATCATACAGTTGTACAACATATAACTCAATACATATGAGATTGTGCAAATTTTATATGCTATTTGTATTTTGATTGCTATATTTCTTTGTTTGGATACTGCACATATAATTTTGTACATTATGCAAGACAGCCTTATTTCTTATATATTTTCCAATAAAATAACATGTGTTTTGAAAAAAAGAGATGGACAGAGAGAGAAAGGATAGCGGAAGTACTAACTCAAGGCAGGAATTAATAAATAAATACCCGGGCAATGCTGGGTTTTGAGCTATTATATTATATTTTAGCCCCCCCCCCCCCAAAAAAAAAAAAAAAAAAAAAAAAAAATTGTTTCTTCATGAATAATTTCAAGCATATATAAATGTATTATTTGATCATCCTTCATTCTCTCCATCCCCAACTAGGTTTGCTCCCCTCCTTCCCCTTCCTTGCCTCCCCTGTTTCCTTTCCCACTTTGCTGGGTTACAATTAAAAATCTATTCTCTCCATCCACCACCAATCACTTCTCTACCTCCTCACTATTATTGATTATATAAAATCTGTTTGCATATTTTTATTAATTTGAACTATATAAAAGATTGTATGGTATTTTATTGTTTCTAACTGACAAGATAGGCCATTATTACTTGACGAATAATTCACATTAATTATATAATGCTTGTTAAAACTACTTATAATTATAAAAAAATATGTATTTTGAAATTTTATTTAACAATTTAATGGACACCTGTCATTCCTGGAAAATAATTAATACAGGTACTTCAAAATGTTAGGGCACCACTGTATGCAGTGTAGTCTTCCTAATTAGCTCTAATAGTTCATACACTTATAGTCTGCACATGTCCATTACACAAACAGCTTGTAACAGCCATGCAAAGGTATCTTGTGTGAGAGTGACTGAAGTCATCAACAGTGTTTGATAAGTTACACACTCTGTCCCACCCCGGCATCAAAGCTTCCACCAGGCTTTTACCCGAGCATTGCATCTTGTGTGACATGTGCTGTGACTGCCAAGCTTAGTACTGGCTGCTTTCAGCTTGTCCACATTGACCTGGTGCACCCCCTCATCCCCTCCGAGGGTTACAAATACGTGCTATCTGCCATTTACACGACCACACATTGGGTAGAAGCTGCCCCTCTACCTAACATCACCTCGGAAACTGTAGCACGAGCCTTCTTAGACAAGTGGATTTCTAGTTTTGGCTGCCCTATATTCCTCACTACCAATCAAGGCTGTAAGTTCGAGTCCATGCTGTTCTCAGACTTATGCAACCTGTGTGGTATTACTAAGATTCATTCTATGGCCTACCACCCACAGAGTAATGGCCTCTTCAAGCAGTGGCACAGGTCACTTAAAACTTCCCTACGCTGCCACGGCTCTTTACGGGCTGAAGCATTACTTTCGTACTCCTCGGCCTGCGCTCTATTTTTAAAGATGACCTCAAGGACTCTGTTGCAGAGTTTCTTTATGGACAGCCACTCGTACTGCTTGATGAGTTAGTTTCTCCCACACCTGTTCCAAGGACTTTTGAGGTCCTCTCTTTGTTTGTGTGGGTACGAATTCATTGCAACAAACTGCAGCCGCCTCCTCTGGCTAGCCACACCCACCTGCGCATTTACGTTCTGCGCGCTCTCGAGTCTTGCGACTTTGTCTTTCTCTGAGATGACACAGTTAAGGCTCCACTGCACCCTCCCTACACTGGACCTTACAAAGTTGTCAAGCACACTAAAAATACTGTGGGCATTTTAATTAAAGACACTGTCTCTACCGTTTCCCTCAATCGAGTGAAACCTGCTTTTGTACTCCAACACTCGAGGACGTATCTCAATCAGGCCACTCCCTGCCCTTCCCTTCCACTCACATTCGAGTGACAACTCTTCACCTCGTGCCACACATTCGGGCACAGGTTCCCCTCGGTGTGCTACACATTCGAGCACCGTCGGGCTCTTTTTCGAGCTCTCCTTCGTTTAGAGGCTCCACACCTTGTAGCTTCCAAAGTCGGGCTTTTACTACTCCATCTTTGTGCACAAGCACACTCACACACCGTTTGAGCCAGTAAGGCTTGCACTGCTCGACCAAACCCCCACGACACTTGGCCAGGCCCACCTCTCCTGTTAGTTCGTCAGGTTGCCCGTGCCACAGGTTTCTCACATCCCCACCTCAGCCTTCCTCTACACAGTCAGGTGCAACACACAAACTTTACACACGTTCATCTGGACAACATTTGCCAACTCTCGGTAGCTGTCAGTGGTGACTCAGCTGTGGTGTTACTTGCATGTGAATACGGTGAGAGAGGCAGTGTTTCACAGCAAGTGGTGCGGCAATTTAATATCACCAAAAGTGCTGCGTGTGGCAATTTATGCACTTTCATTAGGCCAACGAGAAAAGTGATTCTTCGTTTTCCTGCCGACGAGCACCCTCTGCAACAACCTTCTCACACCAGACATTCTCTTTGCCCGCCGCCGATGCTCTCTGACTTCAACGTCGACATTCCGGGATTTGCTCCCTGGTCCCCGCCTATGCAACCACTGCCGACCGATGCTGAAGAACTTCATGTCATCTACGTAAACTCTCACCCCCCTCCCACCCCCACTTTTGGGTATGTACTCCATACTGTGGGGGGAGGGGGGGCTATGTGGTGACAATCACAAGTATATGTGTTATATCTTTGGGCTTGTTACGATCTTTGTGTGTGAAACCGCTTGAGAGTGTTTGTCTCAAGTACCCTTTCTGGAAACACCTAGTTTGAATAAAGTATAAAATATGAAAGAAATCCTTGGTTTTTCTCTAACCTGTTCACCAACTTCCTTCATATGTAACAGCTATTACAACATAGTGTTTATAAAATTTTTGTAGATATAAATCTGATGATAGAATCTCCGAAAGACATTATTAAAAAATGATTTCTATGGAAATAGACGTATTCAGCACACCTGCAGCACTACCAGTTATTCAAAGTATGATTGCCTGCCTCTGTTGGGATTTTATGTTGCATTTACAGTAAATTTAGGAACTTGGGAGTCAATACTCACCTCATGACTTATAGATTAAGGAAAGGCAAACTTACAATTCTAGCTTCAGTAGATTTGGAGAAAGCTTTTGATTTTGTTGGTTGGAATAAACTCTTTCATATTCTTAAGCCAGCAGGGGTAAAATATAGGGAATGGAAGGTTATTTACAACTTGTACATAACAAAACAGCTATGGCTGGCCACGGTGGCCGAGGTGACTGAGGCGCTCCAGTAATGGTCTGCACGGCCACTACGGTCGGGGGTTCGAATCCCCTTCGGGCATGGATATATGTGCCGTCCTTAGGATTAGCTAGCTCATAAGTAGTTTGTAAGTTTAGGGACTGATAACCCCGTAGTTAAGTCTCATAAGCAATAAAAAAAAGAGCTATTATTAGAGTTGAAGGGCATGAAAGGGACACAATAGTTGGGGAGTAAGACAGGGTTGTAGCCTTTCTCCAACGTTATTAAAAATTTGTGGGCCTACATTGAGCAAGCTGCGAAGGAAAGCAAAGAGAAATTTGGAGAAGGAATTACAGTTCATGGAGAAGAAATAAAAACATTGTGTTTTGCTGATGACATTGTAATTCTGTCAGAGACAATAAAGAACCTGGAAGAGCAATTGAACGGAATGTATAGTGTATTGAAAGGAGCAAATAATATGAACATTAACGAGAGCAAAACAAGGGTAATGGAATGCGGTCTTAGAAAATCAGGTGATGCTGGAGGAATTAGATTAGGTACGGTAGCAGAACAATAAAGGTGATTGATGAGTTTTGTTACTTGGGCAGTACAATGACATATGATGATCGCAGTACAGATGATATCCAATGGAGAATGGCAATGGGAAGAAAAGTGTTTTTGGAAAAGAGAAATTTGCTAACATCGAATATTGATTTAAGTATAATGAATTCTTTTTTTGAATGCATTTGTATGGAGTGTTGCCAAATACGGGAGTGAAATGTGGATGATAAATACTTCAGACAGGAAGAGGATATAAGCTTCTGAATTGTGGTGCTATAGAAGAATGCTGAAGGTTAGGTGAGTAGATCACATAACTGATGAAAGGTACTGAACAGAATTGGAGAGAAAAGGAGGTTTTGGCATATCTTGACTAGAAGAAGGGGTCATATGGTAGGACACTTTCTTATACATCAAGGAATCACAAATTTAGCATTGGAGGGAAGTGTGTGGAGACCAAGAGATGAATATAGTAAGCAGATTCGCAGATTCAGATGGATGTGGGTTGCTGTTCTTATGAGGAGATGAAGAGGCTTGCTCAGGAAAGAGTAGTGTGGACAGCTGCATCAAGCCAGTCTCCGGACTGAAGGCCATAACAACAACAACAATACTAATAATTTATAACCTTTAGACTACTACAGGTAGAGACCAATTCAAATACATAATATAAAACAGTTAATAGCTTAAGACATATTATAGTTTTAAGTTCATTTATATCAAAGAATGGTTGGGGAATTAATCAATTTTTGTTGGAATACTTGTTCTGGTAAATTATATGTGGTTAGTGGAACTTATTAAATAATTAGTCTCCCTTGAGTTCATAGCTGTTAAGTGATTTTGACAGTCTATGATATGAAGTATAAATGCATTTATTGAGTCTTGTGTTGCAATGATGTACATTTTTTATGTGCTTTGCTTCTGACAACTAATTCTGTGAATAAATTAAAATATAGTAGGCCTAGTGGTATAAGTTTACTGCAGATTTTTTGGTAACAAAGCAAATGGTTTACAGTGTGCCTTATGTAAAGAAGCAGTAATTATCCTAATAACTTTTTTCTGCAGCATTAAGATGTCATGCACACTTATAGTGTTTCTCCACAAAATCATACGCTATTATGCTCTGGAAAAATAGAATATTATAACATACATTCCAGACACACAATACATGGGTGGTCATAACAAATAAATTACCCTTGACAATTTTCCACTAATATGTTGCAAATTGTTGACCCTAGGATAATTTATCATCTAAATATACCCCCAAAACCTTAACATAATTTTGATAGACTGACAGAGGCTGGTCATGTAGACTAAGGATTATCTGCTGTGGTATATTTTCATTCAGCAAGAATCCATTTAAACTAATAGAATACTTGAATAATTGTCTTTGCAGCACATGTTTTGAGACTAGTGGAATAATTAACTTGCTACAGTGTAGAAAAGTTTTATAGTCTGCTTATAGCAGTACACTGGATTTAGTAAATGGTGAAAGGTCATTGATCATAATTAGAAACAGCAAGGAGCCCAATACAGATCCCTGCGATATACCTACCTTTTCGTGTGCAACACAGACAATTTTCCAACAATTCTCTAGATATGATTCAAATAGTTTAAGTTTGCCATCCCTAATACTATAGGTGATGTTAATTTTTCGAAGTGTGCTTAAGCCCTACATGGTCAACGGCTTTTGCTTATACCACAAAAAAAAGTTACTTGAACAGGTTTGGCTAAGGAATCAAAGGCATCAACAGTTGACTTTCTTTCTTTCTCTTCTTGTTTTTACATTTAACTGTTGGTAAATAATAAATTCCTCCTGCAAAACTTGTAGGACTAACACTCCTGAAGGAAAGGATATTGTGAAGACATGGCTGTGGCTAAGCCATGTCTCCATTATATTCTTTCTTCCAGAAGTATACTCATCCTGCAAGTTTCTCAGGAGAACTTCTGTGAAATTTGGAAAGGAGAAGCTGAAATAATGGTAGAAGTGGTGACAAGTATCATGAAGTGTGCCGGGATAGCTCAGTCAGTAAAGCGCTTGCCCCCGGAAGGCAAAGGTCCCAGGTTCGAATCCTGGTTCCAACACACAGTTTTAATCTGCCAGGAAAATTTCATATCAGCACACACTCCTCTGCAGAGTGAAAAAGATCATTCTGAAAGAAAACTTATGTACAGTTTTCAATGCTCTACAAACATTTTATGTAAGTAACTTTGTTTAGCTCCATTGGTAATAGTATTACCTATAATTATTTCTATATAGTAGAAAAAGTATATAAAAAGTAGATGAAGAATAATTACCAGGCGAAGGAGCACATGTAGCGATAGTGACACAAATAAATAAAACACACACATACACAAATGCTAGCTTTTGCAGCCTAGCTGCTTCTTCAGGCAGAATGGAAGGAGAGGGAAAAGGAAATGATGAGGGTTTTAAGGGAGTGGGTAAGGAGCCATTCCAATCCTGGGACAGGAAAGTATCTGGATACTTCCCACCGAAGCCAATCTTTCAGAACTCCGGAGATGGGAACTTGCCCTTCAGCATATTCTCTCTTCCCATTGCCCATCTGGTCTCAACCTCCACTAAATTCAAATTCCCGCCCACCATTTTTAACATCTTTGCCTCGGTTCTCTGGACAGAGCTTCTGCCTCAAGTGGTATCTCTGTCCAACTTCTTTGCTTTCTACAGTATGTCTGCCTAGGTGTATTTGCATTTGCGTATATGTGTGGGTGTTTGTATATTTGTTTACCTTCCTTTTTTTTCCCCAAGGTAAGTCTTTCCTCTCCCGGGATTGGAATGACTCCTTATCCACTCCCTTAAAACCCTCATCCTTTCCTTTTCCCTCTCCTTCCCTACTCTCCCTGAAGAAGCAACTGGGTTCGAAAGCTAGCGTTTATGTGTGTGTGTGTGTGTGTGTGTGTTTTATTTATTTGTGTCACTATCGCTACCTGTGCTCCTTCGCCTGGTAAGTAATTTTCATCTACTTTATATATATATATACTGTAGAAAGCAAAGAAGTTGGACAGAGATACCACTTGAGGCAGAGGCTCTGTCCAGAGAACCGAGGCAAAGATGTTAAAGATGGTGGGCAGGAATTCGAATTTGGCGGATGTTGAGACCAGGTGGGCAACGGGAAGAGAAAATATGCTGAAGGGCAAGTTCCCATCTCCGGAGTTCTGAAAGATTGGCTTCAGTGGGAAGTAGCCAGATAACCCGGACGTTGTAATCTGTGCCAAGATGTGCTGGCTGTGCACCAAGGCGTGTTTAGCCACAGGGTGATCCTTATTACCAACAAACAGTGTCTGTCTGTGACCATTCATGCGAATGGACAGTTTGTTGCTGGTCATTCCCACATACAACGCTTCACAGTGCAGGCATGTCAGTTGGTAAATCACGTGGGTGCTATCGCAAGTGGTTCTGCCCTTGATTGTGTACACCTTCCGGGTTACGGGACTGGAGTAAGTGTTGGTGGAAGGGTGTATCCTTGCTGGAGAGCCACATTCAGAGTCCGCTCCAGTCCCGGAAAGTATTCGGTGACAAGAAGGGCACTTCTGGGGTTCTTCTGTTGAAGGTTCTGAATTTGGGGGGATGAGGAAGTGGCTCTGGCAATTTGCCTCTGTATCAGATCAGGAGGATAGCTGTGGGATGTGAAAGCTGTTATTAGGTTATTGGTGTACTGGTTCAGAGATTCGGGACTGGAGCAGACTCATTTGCCACGACGACCTAAGCTGTCGGGAAGGGAACATTTGATGTGGAATGTGTGGCAGCTGTCATAATGCAGGTACTGTTGTTTATTGGTAGGTTTGATGTGGACGGATGTGTGAAGTTGGCTGTTGGACAGATGGAGGTCGACATTGAGGAAAATGGCATGGGATTTGGAATAGGACCAGGTGAATTTGATGGGACCAAAGGAGTTAAGGTTGAAGAGGAAATTCTGGAGTTCTTCTTCACTGTGAGTCCAGATCATGAAGATTTCATCAGTGAATCTATACCAAACTTTGAGTTGACAGGCTTGGGTATCCAGGAAGGCTTCCTCTAAGCGTTCCACAAATAATTTTGCATACGGAGGGGCCATCCTGGTCCCCATGGCTGTTCCCTTTAGTTGTTCGTATGTCTGACCCTCAAAAGTGAAGAAGTTGTGGGTTAGGATGAAGCTGGCTAGGGTATTAAGGAAAGAGGTTTTAGGTAGGGAAATGGGTGGTCGGCATGAAAGGAAATACTCCATTGCAGCAAGGCCCTGAGCATGTGGGATATTTGTGTGTAAGGAAGTGGCATCAATGGTTACAAGGATGGTTTCTGGGGGTAACAGGCTGGGTAAGGATTTCAGGCAATCGAGGAAGTGGTTGGTGTATTTGATGAAGGATGGGAGACTGCACATGATGGGTTGAAGGTGTTGGTCTATGTAGGCAGAGATTCGTTCTTTAGGGGCTTGGTACCTGGCCATAATGGGTTGGCCGGGATGATTGGGTTTGTGAATCTTAGGAAGTAGGTAGAAGGTGGGGGTGCGGGATGTCGGTGGGGTCATGAGGTTAATGGAGTCAGGTGGAAGGTTTTGTAGGGGGCCTAAGGTTATGAGGATTCCTGATGTCCGGGCAGAGCTTCAAGGACCAGCAACAGACTGTCCATTTGCATGAACGGTCACAGGCAGGCAGTGTTTGTTGGTAATGAGGATCACCCTGTGGCTAAACATGCCTTGGTGCACGGCCAGCACATCTTGGCACAGTGTTATACTGTCTGGGTTATCTGGATACTTCCCACCAACACCAATCTGTCAGAACTCCGGAGATGGGAACTTGCCCTTCAGCCTATTCTCTCTTCCCGTTGCCCACCTGGCCTTAACCTCCGCTAAATTCAAATTCCCGCCCACCATCTTTAACATCTTTGCCTCGGTTCTCTGGACAGAGCCTCTGCCTCAAGTGGTATCTCTGTCCAACTTCTTTGCTTTCTACAGTATGTCTGCCTAGGTGTGTTTGCATTTGTGTATGTGTGGGTGTATTTGTTTACCTTCCTTTTTTCCCCACAAGGTAAGTCTTTCCTCTCCAGGGATTGGAATGACTCTTTACCCACTACCTTAAAACCCTCATCCTTTCCTTTTCTCACCTCCTTCCTTCCTCTTTTCCTGACGAAGCAACCAATGGTTGCGAAAGCTTGAGTTTATGTGTCTGTGTATTTTATTTATGTTACTATCACTACCGTGCTCCTTTCATCTTCATCTACTTCATCTTCTTTTTATATATATTTTTCCTGCTAGGATTTTATTGTGTGTGTGTGTGTGTGTGTGTGTGTGTGTGTGTGTGTGGTACTTTTTGTACCATTGTCATTCCAGTCTTACATGGTTAGAGGAAAAAATTATGCTTCCACATGGCCTCTAGTGTGCCTTACAAAAGCTGTATACACTAAAAGCTAAAAAAATGAGTATCCTTTTATATGTGCCTTTTTTTGATTCACTGAGATGTCTGTGTGATGGGTAGCAATCTATCCCTTTCAAAATATTGTTGAAACTTTGTACAAAATTTTAACAATGGAAAATTTGATTGGAAAGTCTATAATGGAGATTAAATAACAACTCACCATAATGAGGCTTGCTGAGCTGCTGACAGGCACGAAAAATAGACAATCACTTTCCCACAACTTACATTTTCACCCATGGCCCTCTGCCAGGCACTTAAATGTGATTTGCAGAGTATCTATGTAGATGTAGACGAAGAAAAAGAAACACATTCACACAAACAACTATACACACACAACCACGCTGTCCGGCCAGTCCAGCACCACAAGCATCCAGACTGTGAGTGAGGTGGGGTGTGGAGAGGGAAGGATGCTGGAAGGGGTGTGGATGGAAAGTTCTGCATTGCATGCTGGATTGTAAAGGCTCTAATAGGTGGGAATTTGAATTGCGGCATTGAATAGAGTGAAGGGAAGAGATGGGAAAGGATAAAAGGGAGGTGTAGAGGAGTATGGGGAGGGAGAGAGGGGATTTGAAACAATCAGGAGGGTAATGTCTGTCTCTCTGAAGGCCTTCGCGAGACCTTTGGCATATTGGGTAAGGGACATTTCATCACCCGTCCATGGGTGGCAAGGCTGTATGTGGAATGAGTGGCAGCAGTCAGTGTGCTGGTAGGTTTAATGTAGACAGAGGTGTGGATGGAGCCATCAGTGAGGTGGAGGTTAATATACAGAAAGGTGACTTGGCAGGTTGACAAGGACTAAGTGAAACGGATGGGGGAAAGAGTTGAGATTGCGAAGGAACGAAGATAGGGTGTTGTGGCTCTGAGTCTAAATCATAAAAATATCATCAATGAAACTGGAGGTTTGGGGTTTTGGGAGGGTAGGAAGGTTTCCTCTAGACGGTCCATAAATAGCTTAGCATAAGAGGGTGCCATATGGGTGCCCATGGCTATGCTGCAAAAGGAAAAGTAATTGTATGTTACATTGTAGTTGGTAAGGGTTATAAGGAATGAGGAATCGGCTTGGAGTAGTGTTCGAGAGCAGGAAGACCACAGGCATGCGGGATATTGGTGTACAGTGAAGTGGCATCAGCAGTAATAATTAAGGTTCCGGGAGGTAAAGGGGTGGGGCTGGTGGAGAGTCTGTGACGGAAGTGGTTGGTTTCTTGGACGTGGGAGGCTAGGTTTTGAACAATTGGTTGGAGGTGCTGGTTAACAAGGGCTGAAATTCTTTCAGTGGGAGCACTGTAACCAGCCACAATTGGGCATCCAAGAATGTTAGGTTTACGTGGATTTTTGGGGACATTTGAAAGGTAGGTGTATGGGGGTGGTGTTGGGAGTGAGGAGAGAGTTGTATTCGGGGGAGAGATTCTGTGAAAGGTTATACGATTTTGGCAGGGATTGTAAGTCATTTTGGATTGGGGTCATTCTGGCACAACTTATAGGTGGAGGAATCATACAAGTGATGTAGGCCTTCCGTCACGTAATCACTGTGATTCATCGCATCAGTGGTGTAGCCTTTGTCTGCAGGGAGGATGATGAGGTTGGGATTCATTTTGAGATTGTGTAAGGTGTCGTTTCTCTGCCGAAAGGTTGGTATTCTTAGGAAGGGACTTGGGGAAGGATGGTGATGCCAAGTTGGATGTGAGGAATTCCTGGAAGGTGACCAGAGGGTGGTTAGATGGGTGTGAGGGAGGGCCATGGTTGGATGGTGGTATGAATTGGGAGAAGCAGGGTTCAATGTTGGAATTAGATTGCTTTGATTGGAGGGATTGGAGGCAAAGTAGTTTTACCACTGTATGGATTGGCAGAAGGAGAGGAGGTCTTTGACAAGTCCATCATGGTCGGCCGTGTAGAGTCCTGCAGACTGGTCATAGTGACTGGAGATGGCAGTCGTGTGTGTGTGTGTGTGTGTGTGTGTGTGTGTGTGTGTGTGTGGTGGTTTTTTCTTCTTCTCTTTTTTTCCCCCTCTCTGACTGTTTAAGGTCGTAATGACTGAAAGCTATTTAAACAGTTGTGCCTTTCTGCAGCGCATCGTATGTCTCTTTGGTCAGTAGCACCCTATTCCTCCAAAAAATATTATTGAGAACTCTGTATGTTGGTGGAGCCACTTTTTATAAGTATCCCAGTCTTCAAGTGATTTCTAATAGTGAGGGGATGTCTGTGGGTGAACAACTGCTTGTGAGCCTGATGCAACAACATAGCTAACAATCTTTCCATCTTGGCCACATGCTATGTTGCTGCTGTGTAAAGGACTGAAATAAACCCTTCAGAGAAGAGCTAAATGGCAGAAAACCACACAATGCAAAACACACAAAAATTCCACCATAAATGTTACCACTTGTTTTTCCACTAGTATGGTATGGAAAATCATAGCTGTAAGATATACACATTTTTTTAAAGTCCAGTTTGGAATTCAAAGATGGCCATGGAACTGCAGACAGACACACAACTTACCTTTTGGCCACAGCCTCTGTCAGAAGGAGGACATGGACATAACTCACGAACATACAACCTTGAACTCCAACTGCTGCATTTGAACTGAGATGATAGTTGTTTGTTAGTGAGGTATGTATGGATGAGTGTGTGTGGCCTTTTTCTGATGGATCCTATGGCCAAAAGGTAAATTGTGTATTTGCGTGATTGTTTTTTTATGTGTGTCTGTCTGCGTCTCAGCGATCATCTTTGTGGTGAGTTGCAAGGTACCCTCATTATGTTGTTAACACATTCGTCAAAAATTATACAGTAATAGCAGGTGAGGCGCTTCAGTCACGGTTTGCACGGCCACTATGGTCGGGGGTTCGAATCCCTCCTCGGGCATGGATATTTGTGCCGTCCTAGTTCGTAAGTAGTTTGTAAGTTAGGGACTGATGACCCCGTAGTTAAGTCCCATAAGCTTTACCAACATTTGAATAGCAGGTGACAAGTATAATGTGCATTAGACAACTGAGGGCTCAGAGACCTGCCAGTGGCATTATAAGGATGTTGTATACATCAGGTAGCACTGCACATGTATTGTGGATCAGGTGACACAGTTGCTATGTGCTGTTTGAATATCGCACACTACGCTAGCCTTTTCTGAATTGGGTGGTAGATGTAGTAAATAGCAGGTTACTACAGAAATAAAGATATTAATTTAACCATTATGTCATTCACACCCTGTAGGATGATCATCTACGGTATAAAAACAAATGAACATCATGTAATTTTTTTTAGAGAAGTTCGTTTTCCTCAAGTAAAGATGATATTTTCATGCCCCCTCCATCTACAAGAGGCTGAAGCAAACCAAAACCATTGTGAACACTCTGCTCCTTTTAGTTCTGTCTTAGAGATAATTATTATTCATTCAACCTGCACTGTCATCAGCTTTAACAGCAAAATATCACCTTGAGTAAAAAAGTGTCTATATATTTGCATTGCAGAAAGGAAAAAATGAAAATTTCTTCACATTTAAATTGAGCAAACTGCTCTCCAGTATGTGATGAGATTTTTGAAACAATTTTCACTTTTTCAATGTAACTTGATTGATTTTGTTCTAAGAACAACATGTCACATTTTGCTGATTATTTGGTTTTAATTTTTTTAGGTTTGAAGATCAAGGGCTGTTATCAGATCTACGAGCACACATGCGGCAGTTGATTATTTCTGCTCTAAAAGGGACTCAGCTGGCTCCACAAGCTGGCCAAAGTATGCATCAGAATACATCTCCTAAAGTACAAGCAATTAATTTACTTATAGCAGAGTTTTTGCTTCTGCAAGACTGTCATTACACTCTTTCTGTGTTCACGAGTGAGGTGCCACTTTTACGGAATCTTCCGGAATTTTCTCCATCGTTTAAAGATGCAGCTAAAAACAAACTCACAGCTAAAACTAGCGGTGAAGTACATGCCAGCCCCTCTAGACTACAGGAACGTCGTGTATGGGATATACTGGAAGCTCTGGGTTTTTCTCCTGATTCGAGTGCAGGAAAAGCAGTATTCAAATCATATGCGGAAAATAATGGTGAATCACTTCTTACATGTCTCATACGTTCAGTATCTAAAGTTGTTAGACATGAGAGAAAGACGGAGAAACCTCTTACTGATGAGAACATTTCAGTATCCGATAGTGATTCAGTTTTGTTAAATACTGAAAATTCGGACACAGACAATAAAAAAATATCAGTAATATGTGAGATTCTCCAGAAAGTTAATGTGAAGCCAAAGTACATAAAGAGAATAGAAAATGAAATAAAGAGGTATGCTATATCTTCTTTTTGAAGAATATTTTACAATCTTCATTAATATTAACCCTATTAATGATGTGGTTAAATTTTATTCGTTGTTCAAACTCTGTAAAGGTGGAAGTTTATTGTTTTCTTTAGAAACTAGTAGTTTAAATTTTATCTTGTAATCTTAAGCTAATGTAAAGGTTCATTTCCTTGGAAAATATGAACTTAACATTCACAAATTTTAATTCTATGCTTCAGATTTATCATTATTGTCTTGTACTGTAATTAGTTGTCTCTATAGAAAGAGCTCACATGGGTACATGAATCAGTTCATCACCTGTTACATTTACAGCACCCTGAGAGCAGAAAGGGTGGGGGATGGGGGTATTGGCTATGAATCAGAATGATGCAAGTGGGTGGTGGAGGTGAAGGGAGAGCTTAGGAGATTCCAGTAAAGCCAGCTTCTACATTGATGCATCTGGACTGTATAGTACACTGGGTCAGTAACTGGCTGCTCATGGGATAATGCTACTTGAATGACCTGCATTGCTAACTTGGAGTCTTCTCTGGGTGTTGGCAGCAAGGCTTCCACACTGAAAACATGTACATTTGAAGATGCCATGTCTGCTTTCTGCTCCAGTCGCGGTTGGCATCTCAGGTATGTCATGAAGGAAGCCCACTGAGATGAGGTGCTCATTCTGCGATGGTGGTATATAGCATATGTATTCAGGAAGCTGTCTCCTCAATAGGAGTTGTACTTGCTGCATTGGTGGACCTGGGATGGCCTGCAATGCCATGACTCCTATTCTAAGAGGAATGTAGTACGTTAAGCTGTTGCTCTGTTGTGGCCTTGAACCAATGACTGCTCTGAGCTCCAAGTGGCACCCTCAGTTGGTTCTGCCCCCTTTCCCTGCCAGAGCTGTGAGACTAAGAATAATTTCATTGCAAAATATCCAGAAATTTTAGTCAGCTGCAGGTATACTGACAAATAAAAGGGAGAAGAAAAGATTTTTATAGTTAATTAATGTTGTCAATATAAATGTGAAAGGGTTAAAGATGACTAATTTTTGTCAATATAGTCTCTGGTAACATATTCAGAAACTTTGTTCAGATATTGCATCTATAAACTTCCATTTATAAAAAAATGATTTAAAATGTTCACTGAGGTCTTCAGAGGATTTCATCACCAGTATTTTTGTTCTTATTCCTTTTGTTACCTTAGAAATTTTTGAGACTATGTTTTCTTCTCTTAAGAAAAGGAAAAAAAGTTGTTGTAAACTGGATCAATGCATATAAAAAATTAACACTATTCACTCACATTGAAATGAAAAACAGTTTTTATTGCTAATTGGTGTTACATAGAACATTTAGCCAAACACATGACCTCCAACAGAGCTAAGGCTGGTATTATACTGGCAAATTATTGGACTAAAAATTGGATGAAATATCAGATCTATTCTTTGACAAAGATATTGAATGAAATGCTAAAGGGGGTATTACACTATCACCCAATATCTTGTCAAAGTTATGTCAAAATGGCGGTGTTATGCTCAGCTGTGATTATACTACGGTTTTGTTATGTCTGCATTTAGAAGAGAAGAAAGGAAAAATGAAAAGGAAACATACTTGGGTAAAACCTTGGGTGTCACACAGAGATAAATAAGTGTTCAATAAAATTTGTTATGGGACTATTTTCCTTTTTATGTCATTGACACTAAAGCTGGGCCATAATTGACTGCTAATTATTTTGTATCTCTCCATTCTTTACAATTTGCAGTAGAGTAACAGAAAAGGCTGACGCAAACAGTGCATATGAATGAGATTGTAAGTTAATAAAGCAAGTGTCATTAAATAATGTTTAAGTGGAAAATGTCAGCACTGACAAAGAGGAAAATATAAGTTGTTTATGACATTACTAACAATGTATGTTGATAAAGTAAATAGGCTCTGTTTATTTCCTTACAAAAGTTGTGTGATGAGTTTATTTTCACTTGCAAACAGATGTCGATGTTTTGAATGTTGTTTCACTTCCTAGCACTTTGCACACCAACCTGACCAAAATCATACTGCTTTGGCAGTAAATAAGATTCAGGGGTGTCACTTCTTCAATTCTGATAGTACATTATGATTTTTACATCATGGATTGTGACTCATAACCTCACTTTCACCACTGGGTTTTTGGCTAAGCGAATTGACGTGACAGACAGTATGAATTGTTGTGAATGTTATACAATGCCCCATCTGATTTATACTTTCTTATCAATTTTGTTCTTGCTGGAAAACACTACACAAATTTGACACTAGTGGCCATGTTTATGAATACTATGCCAAACATTATTCTGCAAATAAAAGGAGCTGTAGTGGCAAAGCCACCCCCATGAACCACAGACATTGCCGAGGTGGGGTGGCTTGCCTGCCTCAACGATGCAGATAGCTATACTGTAGGTGCAACCACAGCGGAGGGGTATCTGTGGAAAGGCCAGATAAATGTATGGTTCCTGAAGAGGGGCAGCAACCTTTTCAGTAGTTACAGGGGCAACCGTGTGGATGATTGACTGAGCTGGCCTTGTAACATCAGCTAACATGGTTTTGCCATGCAGTTGATTTGATTTGATTTTCTCAGGGAAGCCAAAACAGTCTTGGTCCAACCCGCCACTGCCCGCACCGAATCTAAGTTTATTGTGCGGTATCACTCCCTGTATATCTAGTAAAGCCAACCAATGCCCTTGAATAGTGCAAGGAGTCCCTTTACCAGTTCTTTATTAGACACAATTTCTTCAGGTCTGGTTGTCCCAAATGTTCTGTGCCTTTTACTCTCCAATGCAATGCATTCGAAGATTAGATGTGATGCAGTTTCATCACCGTCATCACAGATCCTACATTTAGTGTCCTCTTCTGTTATTCCCATTGTATGTAGGTGTTTTTTGAAATTCCCATGGCCTGTCAGCAATCCAACTATGAGTCTAATCTCTCTCCTGTTCAGGCCGAGGATTGCAGAGCTTCTTTTAAAACATGGCTTTGGCATCATTACCTTGCCATGTTTTTGTTGATAGACTTTGGTCCAATATTCTACGTGCTGTCTTCTGAGCCAATTACGTAGCTCCAATTTGATCATTGCCTTGGTGATTGTCAGGACAGGTTCTGGTCCAATAAATGGAGTCTCTGCCCCCATCCTGGCTAATCTGTTGGCATGTTCATTGCCACTGATACCCAAGTGGCCAGTGACTCACAATAGGTCTACTCTATTGCTTTCCCCTAGCTCCACCAGAACCCTGTGACATTCTGCAACAATTTTAGACCTTGCTGCAGGAGCTGCCAGTGATCTCAGGGCTGCCTGGCTGTCTGAATAGATATAGATGCTACGGTTTTTGTAGCACCTACACAAATTCTACTCCACACACACCCTGATGGCAGTGATTTCGGCCTGGAATACTGAGGCCTGTTTCCCTAGAGAGATGACGCCCTCCAGTCTTGGCTGCACCCCGTATACCCCGGCCCCAACGCCTTGGTCTGATTTTGACCCGTCAGTGAACCAGACAATATCCCCCGTACGGTGTCTATTTTCTCCCACTGCTCCGTACTTCCAATTGTTATATTGAAAGACTTGTTGACGCAGTATGGGGCTATAATATAGTCGGCTGGCATTTCCCCAACCTTTCCTATATTTACCTCACTCACTATTTTAGTGTGTGATTCTGGATATCCCAAAGAATTCCAGTTGTTGCTAGATTTGAGTCTGTATGCACCAGCCGCTGTCTCCATCTTGACCCAAAGGTGTAATGGGGGCATATCGAACATGGTTTCCATCCCAGAAGTTGGTGTGCTGCTAATTCTGCCTGTTATGGCTAAGCAGGCTAATCTCTGCACCTTACCAAGCTCCTTAGCAGCAACATGCTGTTCTACCTTCTTCCACCACATGACCGCCCCATAGGTCATCCTGGATCTAATCACCGTGGTGTATATCCAGTTCATACCTTTGGGGCTCAGGTCCCAATTTTTGCAACAAGCTCTCCTGGTACTTACCAGAATACCTTTTGCCTTGGAGCAAATATTCCTAATGTGAGGGGTCCATGTCAGTTTCTCATCTAAGGTAACCCCTAGATATATCACTGTCCCCTTCACAGGTAGCGCTTCATTGAAAAGCTTTAGATTCCAACTTGAATGTTGGATATGCTTCTTTGTGAACGGTACTACAATATTCTTTTTAGGACTAACCCCCAGATCCTGTTTTCTGCATCAGCCTTGCACAATGTCCAACGCACCTTGTGCCATTTTCTTGACTGTGTCAGCAAATTTGCCAAGTATTACTATGACAAGATCACCTGCGTATCCTTGGCAAATTCTCCAATTCTTTAATTCTCCAATAAGATCATTCACCACTAGATTCCACAATAAAGGGAAAAGAACTTCTCCCTGCGGGCAACCCCTAGTGGTGTTGATTACCATTTTTTCATTCATCATGGTAGCCTCTACCTTTCTTCCACTGAGCATGGCGCTAGTCCACCTACATATAGTGGTCCCTAGGTCATGCACCTCTACTGCCCTAACCATGGAATCGAAGGTCATGTTTTTTGTGTCCCAACTTCATCGCCGCTTTTGTGTCCCAGCCTCGTCGTAGGTGTCGGTGGCCGAGTGGAACGAGACCGACACAGTAACAAAAATAGCACGCTGGTGCAGGTACGGAGGGGAGCAGCCAGAAACTATAAACACTAGAGTAAATTAGAAAGAGATATATATTGCACAGAATGTAACAATACTTAACTTTTACATAGTACTGCAGAATGTTGATACATAGTTGTTAGAGGCCTGCCTAGTGCCTGTACGATAGCAAAGTCTTCAATGGTGCCTATCTGATTACGAAGGTCCTAACTCGTTGCTATCTCAGTCCGAAGTGACCGGTGTCTTTCCGTGGTGGCCACGAGCGGGGTTGCAGCAGAGGGCGCTAGTGGCTGTTGTCGTGAGAACGCCGCGCCGTGCGTGCATGGCGGCGCGCGGCGAAAGCAGGTGGCGCGCACTTTGTACTTGTGCGACACCACAATGTTGCTAAAAGCCCCCTCGATGTCCAGGAAGATACAGAGGGCTATTTCCTCAAAGTGTAGTGCTTTCTCCACCTTCCCAACGAGTTGGTGGAGAACTGTCTCACATGATTTACCTGGCAGATATGCACGTTGGTTTGAATGTAGAGGAGCCCTACTTAACCTCCTTTCTCCAACATACACATTAACCAGCTTTTCCACTGGCTTAAGAATGGAGGAGGACAGACTGATTGGTCTCATATCTGCCATGCAGTTACTGCAAACGGCTGAAAGCAAGGGGAAACTACAGTCATTACTTTTCCCAAGGACATGCAGCTCTACTGTATGAATATATGATGATGGCATCTTCTTTGGTAAAATAGTCCCCCATTCAGATCTCTGGGCGGGGACTACTCAGGAGGATGTCGTCATGAAGAAAAACAAAACAGGGATTCAATGGGCCAGAGTGTGGAGTGCTCTAACCCTTAATCGCAAAGGTAAGTTAGAAAATTTGAAAAGAGAAATGGACAGGTTAAATTTTAACAATGAAAAATCCAATAGGAATATCAATAATGGAGGATAGGTAACAACTCACCATAAAGAGGCGTGCTGAGCTGCTGACAGACACTGACTGTCTAGCTTGTGTTGCTTGAGTGGTTGGGCATGATACTCTGAATGACTGCGTGAATGTATGAGTTTCTTTTTCTGATAAAGGCCAAGGCCGAAAATTTAAGTTGTGTGAATGTTATTATCTATTTTCATGTCTGTCAGCAGTTCAGCGAGCCTCTTTACGATGAATCTTCCATTATGAATAGGTTAAAGTTAGATACGGTAGGGATTAGTGAAGTTCGGTGGCAAGATGAACGGGATAAATACAAAATCAGTTGGTGGTAATGCTGGAGTAGGTCTGATAATGAATAAGAAAATAGGAATGCGGGTAAGTTATTATGAACAACATAGTGAACGCATTATCGTAGCAAAGATAAACGCAAAACCAACACTGACCACAGTAGTGCAAGTTTATATGCCAACTAGTATGGCCGATGATGAGGATATCGAAGAAATGTATGAGGACATAAAGGAAATCATTTAGAAAGTTAAGGGAAAAGAAAACTTGAATGTGATGGGGGACTGGAACTCGGTAGCAGGAAAAGGAAGAGAAGGAAATGTAGTAAGTGAATATGGATTGGGAAAAAGGAATGAAAGAGAAAATCGCTTGGTAGAACTTTTGCACAGAGCACAATTTAATGACCACCAACACTTGGTTTAATCATCATGAAAGAAGGCTGTGTATGTGGAAGAGACCAGGAGACACTGGAAGTACCAGACTGACTTCATAATGGTAAGGAATAGATTTAGAAACCAGGTTTTAAACTGTAAGTCGTATCCAGGGGCAGATATTGACTCTGACTATAACTTATTGGTTACAAATTGCAGATTAAAACATAAGAGACTGCAGAAAGGTAGACAAGTTAGGAGATGGAACCTGAACAGACTGAAGGAACCAGAGGTGGTTTAGAATTTCAGTGGGAGCATTAGGCAAGGATTGGCTGAAATGGGGGAAAGTAATATGGTAGAAGAATGGGTAGCTCTGAGAGATAGGGTAATTAAGAGTGCAGAGGATCATATAGGCAGAAGGACAAGGCCTAATAGAAATACCTGGATAACACAGGATAAAGTGAACTTAATTTATGAGAGGGGAAAATATAAAAATTCAGCAAGTGAAACTGGCAAAAGGGAGTACAAACGTCTGAAAGGAAGTGCAGACTGGCTAAGCAGGAGTGGTTAGAGGACAAATGCAGAACTGTAGAAGAATGTATAACTTGGTGAAAGATAGATACCGGCTACAGGAAAATAAGAGAGATATTTGGAGACAAGAAAAGCAGCTGTATGAATACCAAGAACTCAGACAGAAAATGAGTACTAAGCAGAGGGAAAAGCTGAACTGTGGAAGGAGTATATAGAGGGTCTATACAAAGGAAATAAGCTTGAAGGCAGTATTCTAGAAATGGAAGACGGACTGGAGGAAGATGAGATAGGTGGTATGATACTGCAAGAAGAATTTGACAGAGCGCTGAAGGATTTGAGTCGAAACAAGGCCCCTGGAGTAGATAATATTCCATCTGAACTGGTGATATCGTTAGGAGAGCCAGTCATGAAAACATTGTTCCACCTGGTATACAAGATGTATGAAACAGGGGAAATATCCTCCGACTTTAAGAAGAATATCACATTTCCAATTCCAAAGAAAGTAAGTGCAGAAAAATGTGAAAATTACAGAACTATCAGTTTCATAAGTCATGGTTGCAAAATACTAACACGAATTATTTTCAGACGAATGGAAAAACTTGTGGAATCCATTAAAGTTTGGATTAAGCAGGAATACGGGAGGCAATATTCACATTACGACTTAACTTAGAAGATAGGCTAAGGAAAGGCAAAACTACGTTATAGATTTGGAGTAATCTTTTAACAATGTTGACTGGAATACACTCATTCAAATATTGAAGGTAGCAGGGGTAAAATATAGGGAACGAAGAGTTAAATTTAACCTATACAAAAACCAGACAGCAGTTATTAGAGTCGAAGGGAATGAAAGGGACGCAGAGGTTGGGAAGGGAATAAGGCAGGGTTGTAGCCTTTCCCCAATGTTGTTCAATCTGTACATTGAGCAAGCAGTGAAGGAATGCAAGGAGAAATTTGGAGAGAGACTGCAAAGAATCTGGAAGAGCAATTGAATGGAATGGACAGTGTCTTGAAAGGAAGATATAACATGAACTTTAACAAGAGTAAAACAAGGGTAATGGAATGGAACATTAGAAAATCAGGTGATGCTGAAGGAATTAGATTAGGTAATGAGACAATAAAAGTAGTAGATGAGGTTTGTTATTTTGGTAGCAAGATAACTTCTGATGGCTGAAGTAAAGAAGTCATAAAATGCTGAATGGCTATGGGAAGAAAAGCGTTTCTGAGGAAGTGAAACTTGTTAACATCCAATATTAATGTAAATGTTAGGAATTCCTTTCTGAAAGCATTTGTCTGGAGTGTAGCATTGCATAGGAGTGAAACATGGACAATAAGGAGTTCAGACAAAAAGATGATAAAAGCTTTTGATATGAGGTGCTACAGACGAATGATGAAGATTAGATAGGTCGATCACTTAACTAATGAGGAGATGCTCAACAGAATTGGGGAGGAAAGGAGTTTCTGGCATATCCTGACTAAGAGAAGAGATATTTTGGTGGGACACATTCTGTGACATTGCGGAACGTCAACTTAGCCTTAGAAGGAACTGTGTGGGATGAAAATCATAGAGGGCGACCGAGAGACGAATACAGTAAGCAGATTCAAAAGGATGTAGGTTGCTGAACGTGTTCTCAGATGGAGAGACTTGCACAGGACAGGATAACTTGGAGAGCTGCATTAAACCAGTCTGTGGACTGAAGATCACAACAACAACAGCGGCAAGGAGGCTGTACTACTACTAGTGATCCGAGCGGTCAAATGCAGGAAACAGAAGATGAGTAATTTCTTTAATCAAATCTAAGCTGAGGCCGTAGAGTTGATTAAATATTGGACAACATTCCCATTACACTATGTCTCAATATTTCTTTTGTATCCCATCCTCGTCGCCACTTTTGTGTCCCTGCCTCGTCGCCGCTTTTGTGTCCCAGCCTCGTCGTAGGTGTCGGTGGACGAGTGGAATGAGACCGACACAGGAACAAAAATAGCACGCTGGTGCAGGTACGGAGGGGAGCAGCCAGAAACTATAAACACTAAAGTAAATTAGAAAGAGATATATATTGCACAGAATGTAACAATACTTAACTTTTACATAGTACTGCAGAATGTTGATACATAGTTGTTAGAGGCCTGCCTAGTGCCTGTACGATAGCAAGTCTTCACTGGTGCCTATCTGATTACGAAGGTCCTAACTGGTTGCTATCTCAGTTCCAAGTGGCCAGTCACGATGTCGTTCAGTCGTGGTGGCCATGAGCGGCGTTGCAGCAGAGGGCGCTCGTGGCTGTCGTCGTAAGAACGCCGCGCCGTGCGTGCATGGCGGCGCGCGGCGAAAGTAGGTGGCGCGCACTTTGTACTTGTGCGACACCACAATTTCTTTGTCCAATAATTTGATAGTTTAATACTTGTGTAAGATGAGAGTGAATATTCTTTATTACTCTCAACAACTAATTTAATAATAATAATAATAACCCTGAAGAAGACTCTCTTTGGACATCTGTCAGGGTCACTCATTACCACATTTACCTCTCCATCTTGTATTGGAAATTTTAACAAAAATATTTAAAAAATAAAAAGAGAATTAAGAAAAATATTTCCCTGTATAAAAATACTACTGTGGAATGCACTTGTCCATTTGTGCCACTACCTTTTACATACCCAAAACATCACTGCAACTGCCAATGTTGAAATTTACCTTATTCCTCAGTGCATGAAATTGTGCAGTACTGTTGAGCCCACTGTTCCTGAGAGCTAACCTGCCTTGCAACATTCTGATGACATTTATTTGTTTATATTATATTAGTGCTTGTTCCATAGATCATAAATATGACATTCCGTAATGATGTGGAACGTTTCAGTATAACAAAAGATATCTTTACATGATATTTGAAGATATTCAGTCTTTTATTTTATATTTAAAAAAATAAAGTTATTAATTTATTTCCAAAAGTTCATCTACTGAGGAGAAGAAGTTGCCATTCAAAAGGACTTTTAATTTAAAAAAAAAAAAAAAAAAAAAAAAAAAAAAAATTGTTGTTGTCTGTCTGTCAGACTTTTTATGCTATTTTGCAAGTGACCAAAGACTTTTGTGGCAGCATAATTCACCCCTTTGTCGGCCTAATTAGATTTAATCTTGAATAGTGAAAAATCATCATTTCTCTTAGTGTTGTACTTATGCACAATGCGCTATTACTTTTGAACTGAGTTGGGTTATTAATATCAAATTTCATATGTAAATATATTTATGTATTATGAGGCTACTATGGAGATAACTAGTTCTTTAAATAAATGTCTGCAGGATGATCTTGGGTGCACCAGATATTATTCTGATTACACACGTTTGTGTGATGAATACATTTTACTCATTGATGAAATACCCCAAAATATGATGCCATATGAGAAAAGTGAATAAAAATAGGTTTAGTATGTTACTTTACTAAGAGGTATATCACCAAAATTTGCAATAGCTCTAACAGCATAAGTAGCTGAACTCAAATGTTTAAGCAGTTTATCAATACTGTTTAATCATACCGCGCATGGCAGTGTGCGGTATTAATATGTTTGTAAACGGCGTGTGCGAATTTACAATTCTTTAGGGGTCCATACCTCAGGTTCTATTCATCTCAGAGTGAAGGGGTAAAGTCTTCTGGATAGATCTTGGCCTAGTGATCATTTGCGTATATTTTAGAAGAATTGGTATACTATAGCTATCATACAGTACATCGTCAAAATATTCAAAGTTACACACTTCCTGGAGCCCATCCAAATTTAGCAAATTAGTTGGCTTTTGTACATGATGTGTAGTCTATGGTGGGCTTTAAATGGCTTACAAAAGCACCATTCATTCATTGGCAGTTCCTGAGAAAATCTAAAAAAGAACATGATTTTTGTGTACCAAAAAAAAAAAAAAAAAAAAAATAATGAATTGTAGGGATGGTCACTTCGATACACTCTATTCATTACAAAACTTCAAAATTTTTACCATATGTTCTTATGATGATATTCTCGAGGCGGTTTTTAATTTTTTTCAATATCGTTATCCGTTACCGAGATACAGAGGTTGAAACTTATCATAGTTTTGCACAAAATCACAAAACCTGATATTTAGTCGTTTTAGCACCATGAATCACAAATATCTAAATAACTAACCATAGAAAATTGTTCAAATATTTACAATACATCCTGTAGACATTGATCCATAAACGACATTTTTCAGTTTTCATAAATCTTAGTCCATTAGCATGATACGGCCGAAAAACCGCGATATTTTGCTAGGAAAAGTGCGTATTGTGCTGAAAGACAGCATTTGGACAGCTCTGAAACTTAGCATGTGATTTGAAAAAAGGTACTTGGCGAAAAAAAAAATTGATTTTTTTACATCTTCGGTCCCTGAAGGGGTGATTTTTGTTTTTGTTTACTTTACAGATAATATGCAGCATCTGGTTTAGTGAACTATTGCAACATATTTTAAAGAGTATTCAGAGGTAAAAACACATTGCATAGACTTCTCTTATGGTTGATTTTAGGTTACACATAGCTGTGTATGAAATGTACATAAAATGTCAAAATTTTATTTAAAGTTTAGAGCAGAATGATATCTTATGTGGTTCTTAAGATATCGGTCCATGAATGATAGCACGCGACAGTAATAGGTTCGAAAACGCTATTTCTGATTGTGAGGTAACGTATCTTGAGGAATGGGAAATGTCTAAAATGTTATATGTATGTTGTTTAGGTGTTTATCTGGAAAATCCGTTTCTGGAAATGTGTATTCGTTATTGTGGTACGCTATAAAAATAATATTTTTTTTGTATCAAAAGATCCAACTGCGTGCATTGGCAAATCTACACTTCTATTCATGGCAAATCGTTGAAATTTTTACGATGCGTTCTAATATTATGATTCCGGAAAGCTTTGGTCTGATGTTTGTACAAATGTATTAAGTTATATAAAATACTATCCAAATTTTACTCACCTTTGATTTCATGTTATATAAGGAGTACACTCTGATTTAACAGGAAAAAGACAGGAACCAGCTGAAAAATGCTCCTGCCGGAGCACAGAAAAGGCGAATATGTTCTCTGACACACAAGTGTGAAACCAACTGCCTCAATCCTCATTCCGACTTCCTCACCAAAAATTTTGGCATGCAAACATATTCTCGCTTTTTTCTGCTAAATGTGAGTAGGACAGAGCCATTGAAACTGGCAGAGAGAGCCATATATGATGGAACAGAGAAAGTGTCAGTTCAGGAGAAAGGCATATGCATGAAAACAGCAGTGGGAAGCGAAACGAGATGTCGTAAGTCAGGAACAGTGGCAACAACAAACTAAGACAGATGCAGATAGTAGCAATTGGAGCAAAAGAGAAAACAGTGGGAAACTGAGACGAGTGGAGAACATACATAAAGCATGAGCGTGCAGCTCACCAATACTTTAGCATGAAACGATTTGTCCAATTTTTCCATTCCATGCTTAAGTTTTCTGGTCTACCAAACCATCCCCATGGACATGTGTGTAAAGGAGACAATCGTGATTAAGACAATGAAAGCTGACTCTGAGTGAGAAAGAAAGGATACTGGCAACAGGACAGGAGTGAATGGGACAACGTCAGTGGGCCAGAGAGACGATAAAAGTGGCAGAAATGGACAGCAGTGAGGAATTGCGATGGAAAGGGATGAATACAGTGAAAGTTTGACACAGACAGAAAGTGGCAGTGGGAGAGACAACAAACAAACGGACAGAGACATATATAGACAGTGACAGTGAGACAACTTTGCTACTATGACGGCTTAACTGGACAAAAGTATTTATGCGCTAAAAGTGCGTGAATATGTTTGCATGCCAAAATTTTTGGTGGGGAAGTCGTGAGGATTGAGGCAGCTGGTTCCACACTTTGGTGTCAGAGAACATATTCGCCTTTTCTGTGCTCCGGCAGGAGCATTTTTCAGCTGGTTATTATACTAACAACATCTTATGCTTGATTGTTGTTAGTGCAGCTGCAATACCCCCCACCAGCTTACATTAATATTCTCAAATATGATTGGTGCCCTACATTAAGTCACTCTACAAATGTGCTCCAGCCCCTTGGGTCAACTGTAGTTACATTTGCTTTGAGATTTTTAACTTTCATGGCTTGTCCTGTTACCTCCTCTTCTATTAACTCTAAATTTACATATTTTTTACATTCACACAACAGGGTAACATTATCACTCTCTCTTCTATTTTAGGATTCCAGTATGTTTAAATTTGGACTATCAGTGATATATGCTGACAGTTGGCTCTACCCTCAGAAGAATAAAATTTGCACAGCAAAGTTAGAGCTACTGTGGCACTTTGTGTTACAGCACCCAAAGTCACTGTCACACTTAAAGCCCTATTATAAAATGCTCAAAATGCCGCATTAACTGAAATACATCTTTCTTGTGACATGGTGAATTGATCTAGGAAATGAATTAGGTCTGGTTCTGTAGTTTGATTAAGAAATTATCCACTACCAGTAATTCTAAAGTTTCAACTGACCAGTACAACTGCTGCAGTTGTGATCTATAGGCATGGCTGGTAGATAGAAGGTCAGCCCTGTTATAGCAATTGTACCATTAATTAATAACACTTCCTTTAATTTAAATCTATCTGATCTCTTATGACCTTCCCTGCTCTTAACAATTTCCATTACTCGTCATCATAAGTGGAGTAAATCCAATGAAACTGTTTGCTGGAAATGCAATATTGGTGTCTTGATATCCCTTGGACAATCTAGTCCTCTCTGTCTAAGAACAACTGCACTTGTATATGTTCTTTGGCTGGTTTATATTACTGTGAACAGGCACACTTTGACAAAGTTATAAATTTTTTTGCCATTTCTGTATGTCTTCCTGTATATTTGAAAATTAATTGTATACTGTTACTAAACATAGCTTTTAGAAACTCATTCACCAAAGAAGACAAAACCAGTAGTCCAGATTTCGAATTACAAACAGAGGCCAGAGTGATTAACATAGAAGTAGATATCATCGAACTACTGAAGCAACTTAAATCACTTAACAAGTCTTCTGGTCTGGACTGTATACCCATTAGATTTCTATCTGATTATACTGAAGCGATAGCTCCTTACTTAACAGTCATGTACAACTGGTCTCTCAAAGAAGGATCTGCACCAAAAGATTGGAAACTTGCACAGGTCACATCTATATTCAAGAAAAGCAGTAGGAGTAACCCACTAAACTACAGGCCTATTTCATTTATGTCAATTTGGAACATATCCTGTATTCAAATATTATGAATTATCTTGAACAGAATGGTCTATTGACACAAGGTCAATATGGGTTTAGAAAATATCGTTCATGCAAAACACAACTAGCTCTTTACTCACACGAAGTGATGAGTGCTATTGACAAGGCAAATCGATTCCATATTTCTTGATTTCCAGAAGGTTTTTGACACCATACCTCACAAACAGCTTTTAATCAAATTGTGTGGTTATGGGATATTGCCCCAAATTTGCGACTGGATAGGTGATTTTCTGTCAGAGAGGACACAGTTTGTAGTAATTTATGGTAAAACATCGACTAAAACAGACGTGATATCGGGCATTCCACAGGGTAGTGTTATTGTTCTCTGCTGTTTTTTATTTAAATAAACGATTTGTAAGAAAATCTAAGCAGCTCTCTTAGGTTGTTCGCAGATGACACCATAATTTACCGTCTAGTAAAATCATCTGAAGATCAAAACCAACTGCAGAATGGTCTGAATAAGATATCACTATAGTGTAAAAATTGGCAATTGACTCTAAACAGTAAGAAGTGTGAAGTCGTCCACATGAGTACGAAAAGAAATTTGTTAAACTTTGTTTACAAGATAAATCAATCAAAAGTGATGGCCATAAACTCCACAAAATACCTAGGAATTACTATTACTTCAGACTTAAACTGGAACGAACATGTAGATAATGTCATGGGAAAGGTGAACCAGAGACTGCATTTTATTGGCAGAACCCGTAAAAGATGCAACAGAACTACTAAAGAAACTGCATAAACTACACTTGTCCATTCATTTTTGGAATATTACTGCCCAGTGTGGGATCCTTATCAGGTTGGTTTGACGGAGGACATCGAAAGAGTCCAAAGAAGGGAAGATCATTTTGTATTGTCACAATACAGGGGAGACAGCACTACGGAAATGATACAGGATCTGGGATTGGAATCATTACAACAACGACGCTTATCTCTGTGGCGTGGGATACTTACAAAACTCCAATCGCCAACATTCTCCTCCGAATGTGAAAATATATTGTTGACTCACACTTACATAGGTATAAATGATCATCAGAATAAAATACAAGAAATCGGAGTTCGAATGGAGAGATTCAGGTGTTCTTTCTTCCTGCGCGCTATTTGAGAATGGAATGGGAGATAAATAGTATAAAGGTGGTTCGATGAACCCTCCGCCAGGCACTTAAATGTGATTTGCAGAGTATCCGATGTAGATGTAGATCTTCACCTATACATACCATCTGAGAACTCTCCACTTCACTCAGTACAATAAATATTACACTACAAATTTCTTTCTCTTACTGAGTATTGAATTAAAATATACAATTGTGCTTGGTCAGTTTTCTCTTCTACGGATGCCATTTTTTAGTAGAATGGAAAGTTTTCTCTAATAAGTTCCATAATGAGTCTAAACGCTGGTGGTAGCTCTCCTGCTTTCTATAACCTGGAATAGTATAGTTCAAGAGACAAAAGCACTTAGTTGTCCATGCAATGTGTGATGTATGACTAATTACAAGTGTGAGACTAACCCTGTGTCCCACATTCACTATCCAATAATGGCTTGTGACAACCTTGCTAATACGATCCACTTAACCAAAACTACTACACATATATACAGAATTACCAAATTTTGATTCATTGCATCCTCTAATGCACTAATGTGGGCTGAATAATGCTGAGGGGGAAGGGCAAGGGAGGGAGGGTAGAAAATTATTAATTAGGAGGGAAAGTTTAGACCCCCCCCCACTCACACACAAACACTCCTTACCTTGCACCCCCACTCTGTATTATTTGTTTCATTTCAATTTACTTCTTGATCTATCGTCTGTGGTTTACTATTGCGGTGGCTAAGTACTTAAGCAATATCTCTGACTTCCATATATCATTCATCCTTACCTTGCGGCCTAGGTTATGAGTAACCTCTCCCTTCTGTCCCCTTTCTCTTCTCATCTCTCCTGTGTGATGAAGGAAAATAAGTCTGAAGCTAGTCTGCATTTATTATCATCTCTTTTGTGTTTGACTATTGGTGATACCAAGGTAAGTACTGGTCAGCCATTCTATCTCTTTTGAATAATATTTCTGCATCTCTGTAGAGAATTTCTGTCAGATTAATCGAATATTACCTTAACAATCATATTTTCTTAAAGCACTTCACTCTCCAAATATGTTGTCTTTGATTTGTTCCTCTTGGGAGCTGTGCAATTTACCATACTCCCCAGACTCTTCCTTGAGCATCCTGTACCTGTTTACGCTTTGCCAAAGTCTTCCGTTCTCACCATATTCTGTGTGTCAGAAACCATCTTCAGCCCTTGATGGCTGGTGACTGACACACCTTTTTTCCTTGAGCTCAGCTTTCCTCCTAGGTGCTAGTTCTGCAACTCCACCACCATTCCTTCCCACTCAGAAGGCTACTAACAAGTCATTGACATACCACAAAAATAACAGATACAAACTTTATTATGGAAATTCTCTGCTGAGATGTGAAAATAGAGTGACGAGCCAGTACTTACCATAGCTTTTTGTACTGCCGATAGTAACATACAAAAAAAGATACAAATGGTGACAAAACTAAATGTTTCCATTAGCTTCAGGTAGGACGAGCACAGAAGGCAAATGTTATGCACAACCTATATCATTAGGTGGGATGCGTGAATGTGGATGTCAGAGTTTATTTCTAAAAGATCACAAATGTCCAACGTGCATTACTGTCATTTTTATTGGCAAATGGTGCTTCACATTGACTGTCGAAATTGAAATATTTATGTGTGGTGCACACATGGAAGTGTTAGCAGTCAGTTATCTTGCCGTGCACCTCTGCATTGTACTTTTTCTCCAGGTATTGTGTCACCAAGAAATGCTCATTTCCTGCTACAAATTTAACTGCTTAAATAACATGCATCGCTAACGTTTAATCCAATGTTGTATTCTATCTATTCTATACAATATTCAAACTGTACTTTTATCAAATAGTAACAACTATACATCATTCATGCTCACTAGTAGAAGCTTTTTAATTTGCACCTGAACATCATGTCTCTTCACTATTTAATGTGCGACATTCTCACCACTAGTCGTTCCTTGGAGGCCACCACTTCTCCATGGAACTGCCACAGAAGATTGAGCTGCAGCACAGCAAATGGCTGGACTCCACTTCTACCATGCTTGATCAGTGCCTGTACACGTATACTCCAATGTCCGCAGTCTTGGCTCTTCATTGTTTTGCTACCACCTCTTCCTACATCTCGTGGTAGTTAAATTAATGGAGTCTAATGAGGCCAATACTTGTATGCCTCATTACATTATTGATAATATAGTAATGACAGTTTACAACTCACCGCAAAGGCGTGACAACGAGTTGTGATAGGCACACAAAAAAGACACATACATACAACACTTCATCTATCAGTCATGGCTGTGCCTTGGATATGATGATAAACTTTCCCCTCAAAGGAAAATTAGTTATTAGTTAGGATAGAGTTGGTGAGGGTTATGAGGATTGATGTATCAGGTTGAATTCCGAGGGATGTTGGGAGAGGTAGTGTTCGAGAACGGCATGTGGGATGACGGTGTATAGAGAGGTAGCATCCACTGTGATCCAGGAGGTAAAGGGAAAGGGCTGGGGATGGTGGAGTCAGTGAAGGAAATGGTTGGTATCCTTGATATGGGAGGATAGATTTTGGACAATTGGTTGAAAGTGTTGGGCAACAATGGCTGAAATTCTTATGGTAGATACACAGTAACCAGCCCAAACTGGGCATCCAGGATTATTTGCTTTGTTGAATGTGGGGAGCATGTAGAAAGTGGGTGTGTGGGTTGCTGTTGGAGTGAGTAGGGAGATGGCTTTGGAGTAGAGCTTCTGGGAGGGACCATAGGATTTTCACAGAGATTGGAGATCTTGTTGGACTTTGGGGATGGGGTCATTCTGGCACAAATTGTATGGAGAGTCAGAGGGTTGGCAGAGCCAGCTCTTCTGCCAGGTAGTGACTGTGATACATAACTTCAGTGGTGGAATCTTTATCTGTGGGAAGGATGATTATGTTGGGATTTGTTTTGAGGTTGTGGATGGCTCTCCTTTCTTCTTATGAAAAGTTTGCGTTCTTAGGAAGGGACTTGGGGAAAGCTGCCGAGGCCAAGTTGGAGGTGAGAAATTCTTTGATTTTAACCAAGGGGTGGTTACGTGGGAGTGCAGGGGGATCTCTGTTGGATGGTGGCATGGACTGGGAAAGACAGGATTCAATGTTGGGATTAAGTTGACTACGGTCACAGGGATTGGTGGCAAAGTAGTGTTTCCATCATATGCCTAGGGAAAAAGACAGTAGGTCTTTGATGAGACCAACATGATTGCATTGGGGTGTAGGGGTGAATGTAAGACTTTTATATAAAATGGAAACTTCAGTGGGTTGAGGTTTCTTGTTAACAGGTTAACCACAGTGTTCTGGGGTTGTTTTGGTATTGGATGTTGTGGAGTGTTGGGAAGGAGTATGGAGGGATGAGGTAGGTTCAAGAGGTCAGCTAATCAAGGTTTGGATGCTATTAGGAGTTCACAAGGAGGAACCCTATGGGTCAGATAAGGATTGGATATAGGTCCTCCAAGGTGACAATACGATGTTGGCAGGCTGACCAACTTGTGGAAGCGGAGTTTGGACTGCTCCTCCAGCTGCTGGAGAGCAAAGGATTCAGTTTGGGAGATGGGATGTGGGTAGTTCAGGTTGCACAATAATAATATAATCCTTTCACAGGGTTATCCTACCCAATTAGAAGTCGGGCCACCTGTGAAAGCAGTCATGTAATTTACCAACTGCGCTGCAGTCACTGTGTATTTTCTACATTGGCATAACCACCAACCAGCTGTCCATTAGGATGAATGGCCACCAAACTGTGACTAAAATCAAGGTGGATTACCCTGTGGCACAGCATGCAGTGGAGCATACGCTTGATTTCAATGGCTGCTTCACAACCCGGGTCATCTGGATCCTCCCACCCACAGCCAGCTTTTCTGAATTGCATAGATGGGAGTTATCCCTACAGTACATTCTCTGATTCCAAAATTATCCAGGCCTCAACCTATGATAACTTCCCTTTTTCCACACGCAACAGTGTGTGTGTGTGTGTGTGTGTGTGTGTGTGTGGCACTCGTGCATTTGATTTTTCTTTGTTTTGTTTTATTTTATTTATTTTCTACCCTCGCCCGTCTCCCCACTCCATTCCCAAGCTGCATCTCTTTCCTCCCATATAATGTGTACATGCAGTGCTGTATCCATCCCCACCACCATGGTGCAACCTATCTATCCCCCCTCCCCACCACTATTTCCACACTACGGAGCGTGATTCAAAGTGCGGCAGATGGAGCTGACGGTTGTGTGACTGTGTTGTGTGCCTGTGTGATTGTTCTATTTTCTGAAGAAGGCCATGGCCAATAGCTGAAGTGTTGTATGTGTGTGACTTTTCTGTGTGCCTGTCACAGCTTGTCATCATGTCTTTGCAGTGTGATGTAATTTGTCCTTATAATATATTGTTAATACCAGCCTATACTTTGCATTATTAGTCATTATTGATTGCACTAAAGAATTTACTTTTGTGCAGGTTGATAAAGGCAACACAGTTAGCAGAACAAGAAAATTTTCATGAGAAGCTACTCTCGTACGAGAAAAGGATTCGAGAAGAACGTGGCCACTATGAGAAGGAGCTGTACTCTCAGCTCATGCTGGCACAGCAGCAACTTGTTGGGCATGGTGCTGCATTGGAAACAGGGTCTAGATCGCTGGAGACTCAAATAACTGCAGCCCTCGAGAAGCTGCAAAGGAATCTGAGACTTGTGGAGGTAATAACAGTAGCTGTCTGATATACTGACTGTTTCTATGAGACATTATAACCCTGCATGTCATCTCCTGAATAATCTTGTCTCAATTGCAATTTTATAAACTAACACCAGAACTCCTTCTTAATGTTTCTTTCCTCTTCCTATTTCTCGAGTCTTACCATGTTCAGTTGAACAGCAGCAAAATGCTCAATCTTATTCAGGGAGTGGCACATTTTGAAAGTCACTGCAGTGTTTCAAATTAAGTGTTTCATATTATCTGTGTAATGTTTTGTCTAGATTCTTTAGTTTATTAAAAAAAGCAACCTGTGTCAAAAATGGAGAGAGAAAGAGAAAAAGGAATAATATTGTTGTTACTTAATAATTCTCTGTATTTTGATGTTCATTATTTATTCTTTCCACTTTGTCCATTATTAATCATGATGTATTTTGAATGATGTTCCATTCTACATTCCATTGTTAACATAAAAATATTTATTCCTCCTTTGATAACTTTGTACAAGTCACTGAGAAAGAGATATAAATAATGTATAAAATCTAACATGGAAATAAATTTTTGCCTTAATTGTGTACAAATGGCCTCTCCCCCTACCTCCCTCACCCCCCTCTCTCTCTCTCACTCACTCCCCCCCCCCCACACACACAGAGAGAGAGAGAGAGAGAGAGAGAGAGAGAGAGAGAGAGAGTCAGCACTCATACCACTATGCATGTATAATTCCATTCATACAATTATTATCTTGCCCATTGACAACCACATGTTTATGGGTTCCCAAATGCCTAAAAATGTCAACACAGAGAATTAGCATCAGAAACATTCTTTGTGTGAAGGAAATAGTAAAACATATCACAAATATGTAAATCATCATGGTTTATCAGTGGTGTTGTGTTGTTGCAACATTCTGACAAGTTTCTTACTTGTCATCTTCAGGTGACAACAAAATGACTTGTTCAGCTGATAACATGAGGAGATTCATTAATCAAATTGACTGAGAAATCCTGCATTCCCATATCATATGTACTTTTAAACTCAATGGCAGATCTAAGAGCTGCAGTGTTACTGCGATGTACACTGTGCAATATTTGAATAGCCAACTGGAGTCAATGGTCATGTGTGAATGAGTGATTGTGTGAATGTGTGTGTGCTCTCTTTTTCAGCTAAATTCTGTAGCTGAAAATTTCAGTTGTGTGAGTGTGATTGTCTTTTCTGCATGCCTGTTTGCATCTCAGCGATCATATTTACAGTGAGTTGCAACCTATCCTCGTTATATTGTTGACATTCGAGCCAGAAATTTCAATTGTTAGATGTTATCAAAGGAGTTGGATACTGGATGTATTTATAATTTGCAGACTCTAATCTCAAAATACAGGGCTCACTCTTGTTAAGCACTGTTAAGATTGTAGGTAAATCTTTCTATCAAAATTACTTTTTTTGGAGAATGCTTCCTTATCATGACCACTACTCACTCTGTAAAATTTCTTCACTATTTCTGATGCAGGTGTCCATTCTTCTGTACCTTCAGTAACAAAAAAGTTCAGGTTATTTCTTCCTTGAATGCACTTGACCATGGTACAGACCATTCCTTCCATAGGTTTATCTACCTTTAATCCTCTCTATTCCTTTCTAAAAGTTCAGTATACCCCACTCCCAACTACTCAGTATTTAACACAGAATCTACCCCTTCCTTCTCTTCATGTCCTTTTTTATGAAAACAGTTTCTCCAGAAAATATAATAATGGAAAGTCCAGGTTGGAATTAATAATATAGTAAGGACAGTTTACAACTCACCACAAAGATGTGGCGAAGAGCTGCGACAGGCACATACAAAAGACACACACATACAACACATTCAGCTATCGGCCATGGTCTTCTTCAGAAAATAGAACACTCACGCAATCACACAGGCACACAACACAGTCATACAACCATCACCTCCGACTGCCGCACTTCGAAGGAGAGGAAGGTGATGGGGAAAGAGGAGTCAGAGAGGCAACTCAAGCAGGAGAGGGGGGGGGGGGAGGCAGAGATGGGTCAGCAGGAGACGACAGAGAGGCCGAAAGAGAGGTATCCGCCTCGAACGTTATGAGAGGAGGAGGAGTGCCTTCGACTGGAGGTGAGGAGGGGGGCTTGACATGAGCGTGTTTAATGCGGTTTACCGACACAGTGGAGGGACAGTTATTGATGAGTAAGGTGAAGGTGTTGGTGGAGCACCTGAGAACCTGATGAGGGTCCTAGTAAGGAGGGCCGAGCGGAGGACGGACCATGTCGTCCCGTAGCATGACGAACACACAAGATTCTAAGCTCTTGGGAACAATGACCTGCAGGGGAGGGTGACTGGATGGAGGAGGAGGGCAGATCCTCGTGCAATGCTGACGCACCCACTCTACCAGGGTGGGGAGGTCTGTGGAGTGAGGAACGGGCGATGGGGAGACGAGTTCACCAGGTAAAAGTAAGGATTGTCCATAGACAAATTTGGCTACAGAGCCACGGAGGTTCTCTTTGTAGGTCGCTCGAAAGCCAAGCAAAACAAGGGGAAGTGCTTCTGTCTATATAGTGTCTTGGCACTGGAGAGATGTTTTCAAGCCAGCGCTCTACCAGCCCATTGCTTTTGGGGTGGTAGGCGGTGGTGTGGCTGCATTTGATGCCACAGAAGTGGCAAAGGTCAGAAAAGAGAGCGAATTTGAACTGGCGGCCTTGGTTTGTGAAAAGTCTACCATGTGTTTCTGATGCTACAAACTTCACCACATTCATGATTAAATATGTCAGGTGTATACAGGTTCTTTCAATTATTGAATTTACAGTGACACTTGTTTCTCTTGATTATAAAACAAATGAGAGAACTCTAAATTTAATTTTAATTACATAAAATGTATCCTTAATTTTTCTTTAGTGGGTATGGCATCAACAAGTAAAGTGGTTTCCTTGTAAGTCTTCCTCCATCAGCATTTGAATCTCTTTGAACTGTTGTCTTTTTAGTCAGTAGAATTCCCTGAATAGCTGATAAAGGGACTTCCGTAGACTACATAAGTTCTCCATGTAATCCTCACTTTTGCCTTTTGCTCAACAGACACATTTCACTGCTCTTATATGCACTTTTCAGACATGCGCGCGCGCGTGCACACACACACACACACACACACACACACACACACACACACACAGATTAAATTAATTGAGCTTTTAATGAGACACAAATTAAATCTAACTGCAGTGGACATGCAGTGTGCTCTGACCTTCAGAGGCTGTGTGCCTCTTCTCTGCTTCTGCTCCACCTGTCATGCATCAAGTGTGCACTGGGCTTCATAGCTTGTATCCTCTCAAGATGTCATGCTATGGACTGGACACCTGTCTCCTTTTTTTTTTTTTTTTTTAATCTGGTTATTTCATTCTTCTGGGAGTCTGCGGGTATTTCACCTGCCTCAAGGCATTGCATACCAGGTGGAATGGTTTTGTCATGGCTGGCTTTCCCATTCTAAGGAAATGTTATCTACTCCAGAGGCCTTGTTTCAACTTATGTTATTCAGAATTCTGTCAAATGCTTCTCCCAGTATTGCATCTCCTATTTCATCTTAATCTACTTCCTATTCTCTTTCTACATCATTGTCTTGGAAGTTCTTTTCCTGTGTAGAATCTCTCTATATTCTTTCCACCTTTCAGCTTTTCCTTCTTTGCTCATAACTGGTTTTTCACGTGAATTCTTGATATTTATACAGTAAGGCAGTCATATAAGAAAGACAATTGCAACCCGCCACCCACACACACACACACAAACAAATTATAACTTCTGGCCTCAGCGTTCATCACTATAGAACACACTCCATACAATGACAGGCACACACAACCATCATCTGTGCCTGCTATCTCAAAGTGACACTCAACATTAATTGTGACTCTGAGTGGAGATGGAAGGGGAGAGGAGGGGAGGGGAAAGGGGAAGGATGCAATACAATGGTGGGGATAGATATGCCTTATGGAGTATGTAGGTACTGGTGGGTGGAGAGAGACACTACATAGGAATGCTGGTTGGGGAAGGGGGAGTGAGAAATTAGAGTCAAATGGAGAGGAGTAGAGAGAGGGAGAAAAATATTGCATACACAGTGGTTAAACAAGGTGTAGGATACAGAGGGCAGAAACTGTTGGATATGGGATGTGTGTCAGGCAGGTTACCATATGTTGAGGCCTAGGTAGTTTTGGTAGGGAGATTATACTGCAAATATAACTTCCATTGGTGTAGTTCAGAAAAGCTAAGAGTGGGAGGGAGAATCCAGATTGCTCGGGTTGTGAAGCAGCCATATAAATCAAGCTTGTTACATTCAGCTTCATGTTGCATCACAGGGTCTTCTACCTAGGCAATGGTCATTAATCCTGATGGGCAGCTTATTGGTAGTCATATCAGTATAAATTTCTGCACATGATTGATTGCTTTCACAGGTGGCCTGGCGTTCAGTAAGATAGTATGGGGAGTATGTAGAGCGGGGGTTCTTGGGGTGATGTGTTTTGGAGAGAAGGGCTGTAGAATTTAAACATGGATTGGTGATCTTGTTGGACTTTTGGGATGGAATCATTCTTGAATAATTTGTGGGCGAAAGAGTCAGAAAACTGGCAGAAACCTTCTGTCAGGTAGTCAATGTGATTCTTTGTAAGACAGGTGGAACCTTTGTCTACAGGGAGGATGATTAGATTGGAATCTGCCTTGAGGTTGTTCAAGGCCCGCCTTTCTTCTGCAAAAAGATTTTTGTTCTTATGTAGAAGCTTGGGGGAAGGATGATTAGGCCACGTTGGAGGTGAGGAATTCCTGGAGGGCAACCAGAGAATGGCTTGGAGTAATAAGGAGGCGGGGGGGGGGGGGGGGCTTGGTTGTATGGTGGTATGAACTGGGAGAAGCAGGGTTTATTGTTGGGATTGGGTTTTCTTTGGTCAGTGGGATTGATGGCAAAGTAGTTTTCATTATAGGGATAAGGAGAAGGAGAGTAAGTCTCTGACAAGAACAACATGGTTAAATTGGGAACTGGGGCTGAAGGTGAGACCTTTGCATAGGACTGAAATTTATGTTGGGTTGAGGTTTTTGATGGACAGGTTAACCAGTCTTTGGGGGTTGTTTCTGGCTCTGGATGTTGTTGGGCATTAGTAGAAAGTTTTTAGTGAAGTGGTAGGTTCAAGAGCTCAGTTAAGCAAAGTCTGGATGCTGTTAGGGGTTCAATGAGGAGGAAAACTGTGGGTAGGATGGGGGTTGGAGGTTGGATAGTGTTGCTCCAAGGTGGCAGTAAGATGTCAGCAAGCTGTCTAGCTTGTGGATGTTGGGTGTGGAGAGAGATAGGATGTATGTAATGGGCATTACACATAATCAGTATCTTGCTGTAAGAGCAGAGATGGTTCAGGAATGTCCTTGTATACGCCATGGAAATACATTTTTGTAGCAGGATATTTGTAAGGGATGTATCAATCATAACTGTTAGCTGAGTCAATATTAATTGTACTTGTTTTATTGTCCGTAACTAGTATAGCATCAGAATATCGGGTGTTTTAATTTGTAGTTAACTGTGTATCTTACTTCTTAATTTTTAAGAACTTTCATCACATTATTTGGGTAACGTTAGATTTGAGTATCACCTGCACTTCTCTTTTATCTTTTCATACCATTATTCATTGGCTGTAATGTATCCATAGCTTACTGTAAAGTGTAACCCTTTATAACAGGAGATAAATTCTTGTTTTTCCTGTATGCAGCCACGTTTTTCTAATTTTTGCTCTTATTAGTTTCATTGTTTTGTAATTAGTACTACCTATTACTAAAGCTTTAAATTTTAAATACATAGGTACTAGTTAAATCATAGTGTCTGCTTTTAATATTGTTGTTGTTATTGTTATAAATGTGCATAATAGACATTTCTCAGAATTATAATCATCTTCTTGTTTTTCAATTAATAGGAGAGAGACAAAAGGAAAGAACAGGAAAATATAAAAAAGAAAATGAATAAGAGAGAATCAACATTACCAAAAGAAAGAAAGGATGTTTTGGATAACAAGCAGCAGGATATCGGCCATAGAGGAAAAAGGTGAAATTTATATGAACATAACAGACTATTGTATGTAACTTCTGTGACAAACTAGTAAGCATTGTATTTCATTATACTCCATCAGTTGTCTCATTCATGCCAAAGCAACAAATTTGTGTTTAACTTGATTTAAGATAGAGATTAGTGGTTTTTATTTTCTTTTTTCAGAGGCTTAAAGAAATCATTTTTATGTTTGATTTATTAGTACTACTCCCTCGTGACGTGAGAGCATGTTGCACATCAGTTTTTCTGTCATTAAAAAGAAAAGAAAAGACTGACTCTTAATAATATAATGAGGGTAGGTTGCACCTCACCATGAAAATCATCACTGAGCCATAAACAGACATGATTTGATTAGATTAGTTGGTTAGTTCCATGGATCCACGTTGAGGTGATTCTTGTGGATGTGGAACATTACTAATACAGGTACATACACTTTGTACAAGCTGATAATATAATAATATTAATAGTATGAATACAGATACATGCATCATTTGGTTCTATTTAAGAATTCGTCAGTGGAGTAGAAGGAGTTGGCCACTAGAAAGTCTTTAAGGCCCCTTCTAAACTGATCTTTATTTGTAGTTAAATTTTTTATGAGAAAAGACCATCATACAGAACTTTCAGTCACAGTCTTCACCAAAAAAAGAGCATTCATACACATTTATAGAATCACGAAGGCACAAATTTCTTACACGACTGATGAGTATGGCTACTGCACCTCGAGTGTTACTTCAACAGTGAATGCAGTTTGGAGTGGGGACAGAAGAAGGGGCAGGGGAAGGATGCAGGATAAGGGTGAGGATTGGGACATCAGCACTACCTGATGGATGATGCTGAAACTAGATGGGTGAAAAGGACGTGAGTTGCAAAATTGGAAGGCAGTGAGGGCAGGGTGGGAATGGAAAGGAGGTAAGCAGAGAATAGGAAAACAGGCAGCAGACAATGGGGAGAGAGATATTTATTGGGAGGAGATATAAGATAGAGGGAGCAGAAGCTGTTGGAAGGGCAGGGGGAAGTAGCTACCTCAAGGTAAGTCTTTTCTCTCCCAGGATTGGAATGGCTCCTTACCCCCTCCCTTAAAACCCTCGTCATTTCCTTTTCCCTCTCCTTCCCTTCTGCCTGAAGAAGCAACTGGGTTGTGAAAGCTTGTGTTTGTGTGTGTGTGTGTGTGTTTTATTTGTTACTATCACTACCTGTGCTCCTTTGCCTGGTTTATATATAAACTAACTGTCTGAATGGTGGTATGCATACCATCCTGTACATCTGTACTTCATATAGGATTGTGAAGTTTTATTGTTAAATGATAATGAGATGTGAAAATTTTTGATAAAATGTGATATGTTTCTTATAATACATAATGTATATATTACATATTTATTTTAGTGTCCAATGTAACAAATTAGGTTAAAGATTGATGAGTCATCAATGTTCTTAATCAAAAAACTGTATAAAAACACGTCATGTGACAATAAAGTATCTTATCATCTACAAAGCTTTCAGCCATTAGAGCCTATGTCAGACCGAGAAACACACACACTCTCTCTCTCTCTTCCTCCCTCTCTCTCTCTCTCTCTCTCTCTCACACACACACACACACACACACACACACAGACACAACCACCATCTCCAGCCTCTGAAGCCAGACTGCAGGACCTAGGACAGCCAAGGCAAAAAGCAGCTAGTGGTGGGGTGGAGAGGCAGCATGGAGAGAGAAGTAGGAAAGGAGGGGGTGGATGTATGGTGGTGGTGGGGCAATACTCCAGCCCTGTCTGATGGACAGGAAGGAAGAACTGGGAAGAGGTTGTAGTGTGTGGTGAAATGGAAGACATATGCAAGGCTAGAGTGTGGGCTGGAAAGGAAAGGCGAGTGGAGGGTGGTGGGGGCAGGAAATAGCAGAGGTTTAGGCCTGGGGGATTATGGGAGTGTAGGATATATTGTATGGCAAGTTCCCATGTGTGTAATTCAGAAAGGCTGGTGCTTGTGGGGAGGATCCACATGACACAGACTCTGTAGCAGTCATTGAAGTGAGCCACATCATGCAGGACTGTGCATATTTTGCAACAGGATGGTTCAGCTGTCTCCTGAGCAATTTGAATATGGCCATTCATGACAACAGACAGCTTGTTACTGGGTATGCCCACATAGAAAGCTGTAAAATAATAGTTGCAGCTCAGTTTGTAGATCACATTCCTGCTTTAACTGGTTGCACTACCTTTTGTGGTATAGAAAGTGCATGTGACATGACTGGAGAAGGTGGTGGTAGGATGGTAGCTGGGACAGGCTTTGCATCTAAATCTATTGCAGGGGTATGAGCCATGTGGCAAGGGCTTGGGAGCAGGGATGGAGTAGAGATGGACACAGATATTACTTAGGTTTGGTGGCTGTCAGAATACCATTGTAGGAGGGTTGGGGAGGATATCGGGTAGGGTATCTCTCATTTCATAGTGGGATGGAAGGTAGTCAAAACCCTGGTGGAGAATGTGATTTAACTGCTCCAGTCCTTGGTTGGTACTGGTTTACAAGAGGGGTGCTCCTTTGTGACTGGGTGGTGGTTGTGAGGGAGGTGATGGGTGTCTGGACAGACAGGGCACATAGATCTGAAAGTTGGGGGGGGGGGGGGTAAATTAGGGCCTGTAAAGGCCTCGGTGAAGTGTTTGGGATATTTGGAGGGGGACTGCTCATCATTGCAGATGCGACCGTCACAGCTAGCTAGACTGTATGGAAGGGACTTTTTGGCATGGAATGGTTGGCAGCTATTGAAATGGAAGTATTTTTTATGGTTGTTAGATTTGATGTGGACAGGGTCAGTGATGAGGCCATCCTTAAGGTGGATGTCACCATCAAGGAAGGTGGCCTATTGTGTTGAGTAGGACCATGTGAAGTGAATGGATGAGAAGGTGTTAAGGTTTTGGGGGAATGTGGATAGCGTGTCCTCACCTTCAGTCCAGATTATGAAAATGTCATAAATGAATCTGAATTTGATGAGGGGTTTGGAATTATGGGTAGTCAGGACAGATTCATCTACTCCTACCTGTGGTTAGTTTACTAAACTTTGCTTATTAACTGAAATGTACCAGAAGCAAAATACATGAGTTTATAAAAAATTTATATAGGTTTATGTTATTATTGAAACAGTGGCCCATACAATGAGGACATTATAATATACTATCCTTGCAGTAAAAAACCAGCAGAGAAAGTGGAAACTGCTCCAAGTGTGCATCATTTGGAGTGTCAACAAATACTTGAAGACAAAAGTTCTTGTACCATTGAAGGGGACACAAATGAAGAACAAGGGCAGACGACTATGACTTCAAGCGAGTCACAACTATTGAACTCTGTTAGCAGCAGGGACCAAAGTGTGCAAGTTGGAAAACCTGGTTGGCAAGTCATCAGTGTGAGTAATATTTTACATGTCCTGTTTATGAGGAAGAGATGGCTGTGTTGGTATTGTGAGATTTGTGAATAATGAGAAAGAAAAGCTTAAAATAATTATACTCATTATTGTAAGTGTATGTTTGAAGTCTAGCCAGAAAAATTCCCTTTGTATTGTAATTATGTAATGAAGTTTTACTTCACTATTTTCTCTCAACCAGAAAAGGGGACAAGTGGTGGAGGATGAAGGTTGAGATCTGGGTGTCTGAATACTACTGGGGGAGGGTGGGGAGAACGTTGAGCTGGATACTTCTCATTTCAGGCCTTCAAAGACTGAATTACCCTCCCATTCTTGTACAGAAACAGATCTCATTTGCCTTGCTTTTCCAGTCAGTCACTACCTTCTTTGTACCCACCATCCAGCCACTAAGCAGCACTCCTCTCATAACCCAGTACCACCCAGCACTATATCAATTGGACTGTATTCTCCACCAGGGTTTCAGCTACCTCTCGTCCTGCACTGAAATTAGGAGTATCCTATCCAGTATCCTTCCCAACCCTCCCACAGTGGTATACCTTCACCTACCAAACCTATGTCATATCATCACTTAAAACTTCTGGGCTGAGATACAGTAGTCCATACATAAAACTTCCCCCTGATGTTTCACATTCGACTGCAGAAGGCTTCCTCTGAGCTAAAGCAGCATACTGAATGAGAATGCGAGTGAGTGCCATATATATAAGCCAAACAGAGAGCACCACAGTCAATCACATGGTGTCGGCTATACTATGGTCTCTGATGTTGCCAACCCTCACTATTAAATTAATCGATTATTATGCTGTTGCTGCAATGTTGACATCCAGATCTTATCAAGTTTAACACCTTCTTTTTTTGTTGTTGTTGGAAGATGCCTTCCACAGTCAAAGGCGAAACCTCAGGGCACAGTTTTATGTATGGACCACAGCATCTCAGCCTGGAAGTTTTAAATGTTGACAATAACTGCTGTGAAAGCATTCTATGCCATATCCTTGACCAATCCTACTCTGTCTCTATTCTCCAATCCTGATGTTAACCACAGGTGTACAATATGTCCATCATCTCACCGCCACATGTTTTAATCCTGTCACATGCATCTCCTATCCCATCTAAGGCAGGGCAACCTGTGAAGTCAGTCATGTTATCTACAAAGTGAGCTACAACCACTGTGGAGCTTACAACATGGACTTACAACTGAGAAGCTGATATTCCATATCAATGGCTATAGGCAAGCTGTGGGTAGGAGACAGGTGGGCCACCCAGTTGCTGAATATGCAGCTCTATATGCTACACAGCTTGAGCCATCTGTATATTTCTCACCAATACCAGCTTTTTCTGAATTGTGCAGGTGGGACCTCTCCCTACAGTATGTCCTACATTCTTGCAACACCCCAGGCCTCAACCTTCTTTAGTTCCAGTTGTCCATTTGCCTTCCCCCTTACCTGGTCGCACTCCTGCCCTACATTCATTCCATGGAAGTACTCCAGTCTCTCTCTTCCATCTCATCTCTCCCTTCCACAGACTCCTGACCACCACAGCATCTAGTGGCCTATCCTGGCCTATGAATTCCAAACACACCCTAACAGATGGCACTAGTGTATGCCCCCACCCATACCTTGCACCTTCCCTGTGCTGCCTCCATCCCTTAGCATTGATAGCTGCTTCCACAGGTGTTATACATCACAGTCTCTTGGGCATTCGGTAGAAATAGTTCTTCAGTGGTGACTTTCCCATGTATATATAGTGAACTGTTTATCCTGATACGGTATGAAGTGCATTCAACAACAGGCCTAGGGCCCTCGCTCCATAGTTTATGAAATTTCGCATTCACTAAAATACCCTTCGTGCATTAGTAATGGATTATAGTGGAGCGGCACACAGAGCAGAGCTGAACATCAGGGCAGCTGTCACAATGCTGCTTCCTGCCCAGGTGTAATGGGGTGAGGCAGCAGCACACCGCATGTGTCTGAAGACTGCCGAAGTTCCCCAACATGCAGGAAGAGACGTTCCTCAGTGATTGACACTTTCAGTGTTGGAACACACTGCTATAAGAGACTAATACGCCGATAACCGTAGAAAACAGTGCTACTAGAGACATTAGAACCCCCTTTTTACACTTTCAGTAAAATGGTGTAAAATGTGGGAAAATGTAAAATGCGGTAAATAATGTTTTAAATGGTTAAATATGCTTACTGGCTCACCCTTGCATTTTCCTAGTTTACTTGTGATATAATATGTACATAATAGGCATCAAAATACTCACCAGGAAGTTTATTAGATAATAAAGATATCCGAATTTTTACCATTTTAAGTGCCAGATGGAACTGGTAATTTTATAGGAAGTAGACATTTTTACGTAATTTCATTAATCATAATCGATTAGTCAGCAAGCCTTTAAGTGGCATTAATTATTTAGTAGTAAAACTGGACAAGTTCCGTTCTTTTTGTATTTTTCAATGTTTCGCACAATATTCAAGAATTTATATGCATTCTTGATTGCAAGTATATGCATAAGTATTTTTGTGACATTTGCATAAGGTCGGCATCTCACACTATTATTGCTTCTTTGAGATTATAATGTACTGTGCCCCCTTCAATGTGCAGAAAAAAAAAAACACAACCAAACCATTAGTCTCACCATTTGAAACATCACAAAAAATATTTTGATAAATATTTGCATTTCACAACACGAATAAATTCTCAAATCGCGTCATGCAAAGCATGAAAAACTACCAGTTGCGTAAACAAACCAAGCTGACAGTCGGCATGGGGGCTGATGGGATTCTATGTACTCCCATCAGCCTCCATGTTCTAAGTCAACTAGGTGCATATTGCAAACAACAAAATGTGAAATATATATTTGAATAAATACAAAGTGTCAAGAAACTTGACTGCATAATTTATAAACAATATACTTCAAGGCGAAAGCCATGCCAGCGTCAATTTATGTCAATTACGTCACATTTTCTTCATGAACATGGTTTCAAAAAGTGTAAAACATGGGAAAAGTGTAATTATGTTAACGCAAAAATGGGGGCGAATTAACATTGTGAACATAGGAAGTTTGATGGGACCAACAAAAAGTGGTATAAATGGTGGGAAAACGTAAAATCCATGCTTCTCCATGAAATTTTGTCTCTTAGATTTTTTTAAAAATTTCATTTATACCTCTTTTCCTGAAAGAAATTAACTACTGCATAAGACTTCAACAATTCTCTAAGAGACCATCCATACATTATGTCACCTGAATTTCACAATTTTTGGAGGACCCTCCTCTCCCCTTTCCCCCTCCTTGTCAAAGTTGGTCACATTTGTGTGACTTTCCCTAATGTGATTTCAATATTTTGCAGTTTTCAATTTGAAAATGTTTAAATTTATAAACACCACTAACAAAATAATTTCTACTAATTTTTCTTTCTCAAACTTAAGAATAAAATAAATATTGTAGAAAACTCACAAAAAAGCCTAATCAAATGAACAATACAAAATTTATTCATCTTGAGGTCATGGACATCAACCCTTTCCTTCATACATTGGTCAAAACAAGGAGGGGAAACAGTTGAGATATCTAGATTCTTAAGTATGTCATCACCATAATGACCTAAAATGGTTCGACATCTTTCTGTCAGTCGTAATAACAGAAAGTTGCTTCAAAAGGGGGCTGGTGTTGACTTGTGTTTACTCTACCAAACAAATTACACAAGCAGTTAGGTTCAGATACTGTAGTGAGCAGGTAGATCAATGCAACAACAACAACATGACTTAACCATAGCTATGGCACAGAGAGCCATAGGAAGGTTGTAAGTGGGACAGACACACAGGGAGGTGGCTGCAGCTATTGGAGTGTCCCAAAGTGAAATTTCCAGGATCTGGACATTATTTAGACAACACGAGCTGTTAAAAGAAGGCAAGGCCAAAGTTGTCCATGGGTAAATTTAGCAAGAGATGACTGTTATCTCCAGATGACTCTTATCTCCAGTTAACAACCCATTGAGACAGGAGGCCGGAGTTAACTCAGCCGCAACACACCCTCAAGGCAGCAACAGGATGCACAATACCAACACAAACTGTCTTAAGGAGGCTTTAGGAATGTTGCTTCTATTCACAGAGGCCTATGGTATGTGTTCCATTAAAACCATGACACCGTTTAGACTGCAGAAACTTCGTAAAGGAACATCACGATTGAAGTCATAACAAATTGCTCCAGGTTCTGTTCACATATGGGTCAAGATGTTACATTCAGCCAGGCAATCCTCGTTCCCTCATCTGGAGAGAATGTGGAACCCGGAACATCACCAACATGGTGGTGGGCAAATGGTGTGGGCAAGAGTCATTATTGGCAGATGTACAGACCTCTTTTGTCATTCAGAATGGTGCTTTGACTGCTCAGAGATACAGAAACAAGATCGTTCAATCTTGCCCTATGCTCGTGCCATAGGAGATGGGTTCCTTCTGGTGGACAATCACACTTGTCCTTACAGAGCTGCATTGGTGGACAATTGGAGGCTGAGGAAATACAATGAATGAAGTGGCCAGCTTGTTCAGTGGACTTAAACCCAATTGAGGATGTCTTGGATGCACTTGGCAGATGCATTGCAGCCAGACCAGCATGTCCCATAACAGTTGCAGAGCTGGATATTGCACTCATGGAAAATGGCAAATATCCCGCAAGAGCTGACTGATAACATCATACTGTCCATGCCACGCAGGTGGGCAACTGAACAGGCCATCTGAGGTGATCACATACCACATTAGAGGGCAATGAGAATTACTTTTTCATTATTATGGAGCCCCATGGACCTCTTTCTAAGTAAATGCCCTGTAAACCTCAAGTTAAAGAGTTGAGACAGCAAAATATTGTACTGTATCACAAACAAAATACAATTGTAACCAATATCTGAATAAAATATGGTACCATACGTATATTGTGTACGATATCATTTGATACCCTAGTTGTTTTGAGCTGTGTGTTATGGCATATCAATATCTTTGTTCTCGATTATTGTAATGTTAGGAACATCTGATATGTACACATCTTCTTCATGTAATGAAACTTTATCTCATCATTTATCAAACAAAGAACTTCCCTGGCAGATCTAGCTGCAGATCTTTGAGGATGAATATATTTGTAATGTGCTAAACCTCTTTTGGCTCTTATGTGATTTCATAAGTCAGTTAGTGATCTTTTTACCTGTGTACCATAGATACCACAGTGTAGCATTTTTATTGATATCTTACTAGAGGATATAACATCATACCACAAATGCAATTAAATATAATGACAGCTTCATGCATAGAAGTCTGATAGTATTTTATCATTGTCAGTCACATTCTGTCCAATGCTCTTACCCAAATGGATGACACTTCGAGTTTCAAGCGAAGCTGTGCAAATAATAGCCACTTTTGCAAAGTATTTCTCACAAAATGAATATAAAACTTTCATATGTTTGACAGCTGTACAACTTTCAACTTCATTATCACCTCTTGTTATATGAAAATAAAAGAAATAATTGACTGTGAAAATGAATGAAGACATAGATTAGTATTTTACAATAAATAAATAAATGTAGAAATAAATTAGAAAAAAAGAGGGGAAAGAAATACTTAATTAAGAATACTTTTCATTAATCTGACATGTCTGACATCATGCCATGACATCATATTCATGATCTATATAACTAGTATTAACACATTATTATTCATAGTCTATATTCTGCTGTCACCTCGTCCCATAAATTGTTCAAAATGTATCTGTTATAAATATTAGATTAGATTAGTTATTTGTTCCGTAGATCCATATTGAGGGGATCCTCGTGGATGTGGAACATGTCAAGAAACAAAATTTACAAGTTGAATAACAGATAATACTAATAATATAAATACAAATACATACACTTATAATATAAATACAGATACACAATTTTTGAAGTTTTTTTTTAAATCCCAGGTTAGTCCCATATAGGACACTGATTGGAAACTACTGCTATTAAAGTATAAGTTGAAACAATTTTCTCAATAGTAGCCTACAAGAGAAGCAAAAACACCATCAATAGTACCAAGCACAACAGCTGATGCTGCTGCAATGACATAGCTTCCGGAACTGCCCGACCACAACTGGAGTTCGCCGACCGCTCTGGTCACTGTGCTCAAAAACAAACATGTTTGATTCACCTCATGCTGCTCTGCTCTGCACATCTTTGCTCGCAATGCCGCCCTGCTCCTGTTGTGCCAATCTACTATAAGCACAGTCTTAAATGTTTCGTGGTGCACATGTAGCAGGCACCATATTATGAGGAATGTGAAATATGCATAGATTGTAAGATTTTTTAGTGTCTTGTCAAAAGATTTATAATATGTTTATTATAACTTTATTAACAGTTGAATAGAGGTTTTTCTTTTTTTATGTGTTTGAAAATAAATTCATGTTATTTGCATAGTGTATCATGTCTTCTTCAAATGCCTGTATTTTTTCCTGTAATGTATATGTTTTGTAAATTTATTCACCTTGTTTTTCTTGTAGGATTTTGAGGAAATCCGTGCCACGGTGCAGCGACTTCAGCAGGAAAATGAGGAACTTCAGAACTTGATGCGACAACAACAAGTACAAGTATCAGAACTGCGAACATGGGGCCAGCTCCGCTTGGCACCAACAGTTTCTCGTAGTCCTGGTCAGACACATATAGCGGCTTCTGCAGATGCCAACACTCCTGTTACTACTCATCCTTCTCCTCCACCATTACCACCTCGTGTTCCACGGCAACAAGTGTTGTACCCTCCGGTAGATGGGGAACTTCATTTCCGTGCAACAGGTGCAAGTGAGTAAGGTTTTCTTTTCTCCTCATTGTATTATTATAAACTACTGTTTGATAAAAGTGAAACAGCAAGATTGAGAGATGTGATAGGAATGAAATTTATTGCACCTATTAAGGACACGACACTACATAAACAATTAGAATTACAGGTGTGTACAGGCACAGTGCCTGTGAAAATTCAGTATGGTGCAATGCCACTACATGCTCCTGTCAGAGCCATTAGGTGTTGTAACAGGAATTCAGAGACCACCAGAATATGCTGCTATGGGGAACACTAATGGTTTATAGTTGCAACCACAAAGTATCAACAGTGGCTGGGCGACCTGAATGAAAATGTTGGTGCCCAACCACACCCCATACATGTTCAATGGATGATATGTCATATGATTGGGCAGACCAGGGAAACAGTGGTACCCATCCTTCTTCAAAGAAAACTTGGACATTACTCACCACATGCAGCCAGGCACTGCCGTACTGAAATGTGGTACGTGGAACAGCATGATGGAGGTTCAATGCTTCAGGCTGTAAGGCAATGACACTCAAAACATAACACTTGGTGTTTGTTTGCTATGCCACTTAACAACACAATTAGTCCAACTGATTCACCATGATGATGTCAAATATGTATGTAGCCATCACTTTAGGACAGCACAAAAAGACACTCATCTGAACACACTACATTTCTTCATTTAGCATGCCAGTGTCGGCATCATATGTGCATATCAATCTGTGGCATTGGTGACTTCTGGTCAGTGGAAGCATCCTGCCATCCAGACCTCAGGAGATGGTGTTGAATAATTGATAAGTCCACAACTGTCACACTGACACTGTACATTACAGGCAGGAGGACAAGAAGGTAACCATCCTGTGCTGTGGTCACATTTTGTTGTCCACCACCCTGTTGGTACTGTGTATGGCACTTTTCTTCCCACTGGTTCCACATACATCTCATTTTTGAAGCAGGATGCCCTGTATGATCCACAATATCACAAAACAAAAGATAGTTCTCTGGAACCAATCATCCTGTATTTTATCCCTGCTACCTTCGTAATCTCAAAAAGTGTATTCCAGTCAACACTGTCAAAAGCTTTCTCCAGATTCACAAATGCTAAAAACATAGGTTTCCCTTTCCTTAATCTATCTTCTAAGATAAGTCTTAATGTGAGTATTGCATTGCATGTTCCTACATTTCTCTTAAATCCAAACTGATCTTCCCCAAGGTCAGATTCCACCAGTTTTTCCATTTTTATAGCTGGTGAAATAGGCAGCATTTGTTGTAAAAACTTGCTTTTTATTATAGAAAATCAATTTCAGTTACATAGTAAGCATCTTCACTGCTGAAGCACAAATGTCGCAGCTGGTCTTAAATGACTTATGTGCCACATGTAAGTATAAGGCATCTCACCATTTTGCACTGGAATACATTTTAAAATGCGAGGCATAAGTTAAACTGCTCAACTAACACAGCACTACAGAGAAAGAGGCTACACAGACTGTCTTACTGCATGTCTCCCTCCACACCACATACTTTAATTCTGCCTCAAAGTTCCCTTATGAAATATGTATCAAAGTAGCTAAGGCTCTCCAACATTTGAATAGCACCCCAGCAGTAAACGTGAATGGGAATAATCCCACCTTTTTCATTAAGCAGAGGTGATATAAATATCAACAATAATTCAATTTCTCAAGACATAAATTGTCTCATTATATCAAAGATACTGAATATACAAGAAGTGTGCTGTGTCTGGGATTCAAACCTGGGACCTCCTGCTTACTATCTTGTGTTAGCCGAGCAGTTTAAAGCATCTGCCTAGTAAACAGGAGATCCCATGTTCGAATCCTGGCCACAGCACAAATTTTAATTCAATGCCTCTCCTTTTATATTCAATGCCTTTTGTATAATGAGGCAATTTATGTCTCAAGGAATTGAATTATTGTTGAAATATTCTCGAAAAGAGATAGACCAGAAGGACTTCCACAAATCATTCATCATCTTCTCATGACTTAGGTTGTGAATAACCTTTAACTTCTTTTCCCTTCCTCTTCCCTCCTCTTGTACCTGATGAATGAAAATATTTCCAAAAGCTTGCCATATTTTTCGTTTTCATTTTCGTGTTTTTATGTAACTGTCAAGAATATTTTAGCAGCTCAGTGGAGAGTTGGTAATGCACTTAATACTAGTAAAGTTAAAAAACATGTGACAAAGCTACAGAATCTGTCAGGCCAGTGCTTAGACAAAGGAAGAGTGATCTATAAAAATAATACGTCAAATTTTATTAAAAATTCTGAAACCAGATGAAATCCCGAGTTTATTGATTACACACTCAGACAGTTAATTTGTTGATTAATAATCATTAAAATTTCATCATACAATTATAGGCAAAAAACTAATTTTCCCAGGCCCACAGACACTACTGATGTATTTTCTGCATAGAGGAGCATCGGTTGGAGGGAGCAGCATAATTTTGGCACTGCACATTTAATTATTACAGAAAATGGCCAAGATAGCAAAATCTTATTTAGTTTACCTTTGGCTGTTATTTCAAACCGTTGCTGTAGCACGTGGTGGCGGAGGGAGATGAGTTTTTGCTTTCTGCGAATCTGCACCAGTTCAGGCCACCCAACATGACGGTTGGAACATTGGTGCTGCCGGCGGCCACAAGATAGGAGATTCCTCCCTCCTCTTTTAGGTTGGCTACAGGGACCTTTTCACCAACTGCGGAGGTGCACATGAATGCATTGGTCACTTCTGTAAATAGCCTGGAGAGCAGCTCATGAGCCTTTTCCATTGCAGTTCTTGGAGGTGTCAACATCGGGAGATCAGTGTGTGGCAGTTTCCATTGTTTAGCGACACGTGCTTACCTTGGGAGCAAGCAGCCTGTCCTAGACTTCTGCACCGGACTCGACGTGATTACCGATACGACATACTTCACATCTCCCATGGTCACGATTGCCTTAGTTCTGCTTTTGTGCTGTGTTTTCGGGAGCTGCTACTCCGGTATGTAGCATGTTCAGTGCCTAGGTCCGTCCAACTCCTGTTCTGGTAATTCTGCATGAACTCATTGCTAGTTTCTTATCTTTCACCTTAAACTCTCTCTGAGGACTGGTCCCCCCCCCCCCCCCCCCCCGGTTCCTCCCCGACTTGCACTGCAGCAAGTCTATTCCATGCCGAGTGGCTGCAATCAGTGTGTGAGGGTTTATGGAAATTTGTTACAGTGCTACCTCGTCTCTATGTGCTTTGATTCTAATATAAGTTTTGACTCCCTATCCCGACTTTCATTTTTCTGCAGCTTCCTTTACTGTCTCTTTTTGTAAACCTTTTACCAGGGTTGAAACCCCTGCTGTATAAGATGAAGTCCGACCGCCTGGGACAGATCTGACAGGCAACGATGAGTCAGAGACTCTTTGAAGGGCAATTTTCCTATATTTTCTTTATTTAGCGACAGCTACTGCTTCACATAATATGCTTACACTACAATTTTTCATCAGTAATTTAATTATTGTTGATATTTTTGTATCAGCTCTGTCTGAGGAAAAATGTGGGATTGTTTCCATTCATGTTCATTGTTGATGTGCTATTCCAATGTTGGAGAGCCTTAGCAACTTTGATATGTTTTTCATTAGGAAACATTGAGTAAACATTAAAGTATGTGATGTGGAGGGAGTCATGCTCTAAGACAGCCTGTGTAGCCACTTTATTTGTATCGCTGTGTTAGCTGAACAGTTAAGTGTCTGCCTAGTAAGCAGGAGGTCCCAGGTTCGAATCCCGGCCACATTACAAATTTTTATTTAATGCCTCTCGTATTCAATACCTTAAAATGTGTTCCAGTGCAAAATGTACATTTAACTCTACCTGTGGAAAAAAAATGTACATTTTAACATGTATATGTGTCATTTAAGATCTATATGTGTCATTTAAGACATTTCTCCTTCAGCACTATAGATGATTACTATGTAACTGAAATTGATTTGATGTAATAAAAAGCAAGTTTTTATGACCACTGCTGCCCATTTCACTGGTTATAAAATCCATAGATCATACATACTACCAATGATTCCATTAACATAGATTACCAAAATTACTGATAAACAAACTGAATGTAGTGGTTGTGTAGACTTTGCTGGCATAATAACTGATAATATTCATCTCAGGTTAGCAGCCGGATACCACCGTCAATTAAACACAGTGCACTCACCTGATGATGGCAGCCAGTTGGTCTGCCGAAATATTGTGTTTAGTTGATGATGGTATTCGGCTGCAAACCCGAGATGAATATTAAACTGCATGTAACCATATAATAACACTGGTTTACCTGTCAAGGTAGCTGTCAAGACAACAGACCATACTTCAAAGTTACATAAAGCAACTAATTTAATTCGAAGCAAGGACACTATTAATCCCATCAGGATCACATTTGAGGAAGTGAATAGAATCGTCAATAAATTGCAGTGCAATAAAGCAGTAGGAATTGATGAAATGAAGTCAGAACTCATAAAATACAGCTAAATATCAGGTCTCAAATGGTTACACAGGGTAATCAAAATGGTGCGGGAGTCGGTACATGTCCCGTCTGACAGGACGAAAGCAGTAATCACACCAGTTTTCAAGCATGGAAACAGAAAAGGATTATAAGAACTACAGGGAAATCTCTAATTAGTGTTGTGGGCAAAAAATTCTCAGGTATTGTTGAAAGTGTATTAGTGAAAGACAAGTTGGAGGATGTCACAACCAGATGCTATGAGTGGAAAAAGAAATTATACCTATGTTTTATAAATCTAGAAAAGGCTTATGATCGTGTTCTTAGGAGGAAGCTATTGTCAGTTCTACAAGATTATGGAATAGGAGGCAAATTTCTTCAGGCAATTGAAGGTCTTTATATATATTGTCAGGGAGCAATTAGAGTTGACAGTAAATTGAGCCCATGGTTCACGGTAGTTTGAGGGATAAGACAAGGCTGTAACCTGTCACCACTGATGTTCGTACTATTTAAGGATCATATGTTGAAAACAATAAACTGTCAGGAAGAGATTGAAATAGGCGAAAACAAAATAAGCAGTCTCGAATATGTGGATGAGTTAGTGGTGACGGTTGATTCATTTGGAAGGTTGCACTGTAATATTTCAGAGCTAAATCCAAAGTGAAAGTAATGTCTGTGGAAAAGAGATTTAAACAGTTTGAGTGCCAAGTACGAGGAACAAAGTTAGAACAGGTGAACAGTTTCAAGTAATTTGGATGTATTTTTTCCCAGGATGGCAACATAGTGAAAGAACATGAATCAAGGTATAGCAAAGTTAATGCAGTGAGTGATCAGCTCAGATCTTACTCCTCTGCAGTAAGGAAGTCAGTAACAAGTCTTACGTTTGCAGTGCATCACTCTATCTTTTGACCAACTTTGTTGTATAGGAGTGAAAGCTGGGTGGATACAGGATACCTTATTAATAAGGTTGAGGTTACAGATATGAAAGTAGCAAGGATGATTGCAGGTACTAATCATTGGGAACCATGCCAATTTTTATTGCATACAGAGACACAGGTGAATTCAATATATTTTCATTTTGAGTGCTGGTATTGGTTCCTACAGGCCAATTTATTGAATGTCAGCAGTAGACTGTTGATGTTGAAGTTGTACTTTACTTTGTATTGAAGTTTTCAATGTGATTTGTTGCCCAAGTCTACAGCACTGTAGCTTACAAACATGCCACATGTACTTACATATGCCGAAGAAAACAGCATATGATCTCTTACCCCAGACTACTAGGTTCCAGTGTGTTCAATAGACTGTGACACTGGTACAGTGCCCAGCAGTCATTGCATCTGAAAATGGGAATGAACGGACTGTGGATGAAATATGACATTATTCAGTTGATAGGACATAGTCCTTCAAGAAGCACAATCTGGGTCTATCGGTATTCCACTTACACGAGAATAATGGACATTACATATGCAAAGGTTCCATCTTCTCCAACTTCTTCGAAGTTCAGTGTCAATTGTTCCAATATTCTCAAAGCTATTTGAGGCACTGCTACACACACAAATAAGCAGCTACTTTGAAAAGTAGTCAGTTTGGCTTTCACAAGCAGAGAAACACAACAGAGTTTGTCTTGGAAATTATTGATCAAATCTTAGCAGCTTTTGAAGTCAGTAACATGGTATCACTGGTATTATGTGACATTAGCAAAGCCTTTGATTGAATCCCGGTCAACATACTGCTAAGAAAACTTGAGTTCTATGGGACGTGGGGGAGCACATTAGAGGTTATAAATTCTTACTTAAGCAACAGAAAACAATTTGTATCAGTCAGAAGTGTAAATTATTCCTTGATGGACATCAACACAGGAGTTCCAGAAGGATCAATTCTAGGACCCTTCTTATTTATTGTGACAATCAATGATTTACCTCAAAACATAGACCACCCAGTCATGTGCTGTGCTGATGACGTGACGTTTATTAACAATCATTAAAACAGCACAGGACCGACTAAACTAACAAAAAAGAAAAAAAGAAAAAAAATAATAGGACCCTAGACTGGTTTACAGCAAATAAACTTCTATGTAATCCGAATAAAATCCAACAACTGTTAATGGGAACGTCTAATGAAGTAGGGAATAAATCTATAAAACTTATAGGTACTCACATAGACTCCAAACTTGACTGGGAGGAACATGTAAATCATGTTATGTGAAAAAATATCTTGGGTAGCATACCTCATTATGAAATTCAGGGAAGTAGTGAGCTTGGAGTACCTCACAGTGACATACTTTCCCATATTTCATATGGTCTGATTATATGGGGACACTCCCCTCACATTAAGAATGTTTAAAACAACAAAAACGTCTTAAGCGCAATTTGTAATAGGGGTCATAGGGAATATTGTTGTCCTAATTTCTCGAGACTAAGAATGGCCACAATTATAAAGCTATACATCTATGTGTCTGTGCTCTATATTACAAACAACATCACAGAATTTGTTACTAGGGGAGAAATACATGAACACAATACCAGGGCTAACAATAACTTGGATATACCAAGATACGGAAATGATACAGGATCTGCGATGGGAATAATTACAACGACGCTTATCGCTGCGGCGTGGGCTGCTTATGAAACTACAATCGCCAACATTCTCCTCCGAATGCGAAAATATATTGTTAACTCCCACTTACATAGGTAGAAATGATCATCACAGTAAAATACGAGAGATTCAGGTGTTCATTCTTCCTGTGCGCTATTCGAGAATGGAATGGAAGATAAAATAGTATAACGGTGGTTCGATGAACCCTCTGCCAGGCACTTAAATGTGATTTGCAGAGTATCCCGTAGATGTAGACACAGGTTGTCAAGGACTAGAAATTCGCACAAAGTGAACCCTCTTACATTTTTCAACAAATTACCAGCATTTGCAAGATCTATGGATATAAACATTTTTGAAGTTAAATGATACAGGTGGCTATCAGGTCATCCTTTTTATGACATTGAAGAATTCCTAGAGTTGGCAGAGGAGGATATTAACACTTAAACGTTCTCTGTAGTTAAAAGTATTTGATGTTATGTGTTTTAAGTCTTGTGTAATTGTATACCATGTCTGTTAAAGAATTGCTGTACAAAGGATTTGCTGCACCATTATTATAGAATAACAGAGCTTATGACATTAGCATCTAAAATTTTCCTGTGTTTTTTACTATTTCCATGTTTAAAGGCAAAATGTGTCTATTGATATTAGTTTCCTTTATTATCTTGTATGTAATACTTCATCCTGTATTACATATTTCAATGATGAAACCAATATCATTGAACTATGATCTACGGTGAATAAAATTCTTGATTCTTGATTGATACAGCTCACTGAGCAACTTCGAGCGGGAAGTGAGGATAGACAGTTTGCATTTTCTCATTGGATACTTGAAAACCACCAAGTAATGCCATTTTTACTCTTCATTCATGAAGCCACTTTCACTCATGATGGCATCAATAACACTCGCAGTTCATATCAGTGGTCAAAAGAAAACCCACATGCATCATGGTGACACATATTCAGTAACGCTTCGCTGCAAATGTTTGATATGGTTTGATAGACAATGAGTTGACTGAGCCTGTTGTTTTACTGCATCATGTTACAGGACCCAATTATCTACACTTCCTTGAAAATTAGCTTCCATCATTATTGTAAGAGATTTGTTTTTGCAACAAGAATGTGTACGTTCTTCCAGCATGTTGGGGGTCCTGCACATTGTAGTCATCAGGTCTAAACCTAACATTTCCTAGAAGATGGACTAGTAGATAAGGGCATATTTCTTGCCGACCAAGGTCTCCAGATCTTACCCATTTGGATTTTTGCTTGTGGGGTGGTTGAAAGGCAAAGTCTTCACAAAAAAGCAAATACAAGAACAGTTTTTATTGTTTAGATTATGAATAATGTAGCCCTCATAAAAGACTGAAAAGATGACCTCAGAATAGCTACACAAGAGAATTCAATAGTGTGTTGAAGTTGATGGTGGAATTTTTGAAATTCAACTTTGAATGTCCTCATTTGCCTTTGTTATGGTATCCCTGCACTCAATAAAAACTGAACACTTTATATATGTCATTATTATTGTAATTTGTCTTTGATACTACCCCCCTGTAGTTTGGAATTCACGTTAAACTGTAGGTCCCCCTATAACTGGTTGGCTAAGTCAGTTCGAAGATTGGAGGAAGGCAACGGCATACCACCTCCAAACAGGGCCATGCCTAGTAAAGCATTGTGGTGTTCAAACCAATCTTCGGATTGTTGACTGCTTTACCTTTTACTACCTCCTCAACACACTATATGTAAGGGACATCAGAGTACCTATAATGCTACTTTGTGAAATGTGAGATATTGCCTCTGCTTTAGCTGATGCCTTTCCATCATTCACTACAGTGTCCTCTCTCTTAGGAAATCTCTAATCCAGTCACATATCTGAAACAATATTCCATGAGAACACAATTTTATTGAAAATGTTGGGTACAATGTTGAAAGCCTTGTGGGACTCTGTCAATGCGGAATCAATTTGAGATCCCTTGTTTATAGCATTCATTACTTCAGGAGCGTAAAGAGCTAGCTTTGTAGGAATGGATAGTCTCGCGGCGATAACTTTGAATGAAAAGCTCTCAGGTTTGAACCATGTCAAGTTCTTAAAATAACACGAGCTTTCAGCCAAGCACTCCTTGGCCTTTGTCAACTGGGATGTGTGCCTGGTGGCTGCTGGTGCAGCCTTATATACGCTAGCTGCCAGCCGTGATGTCACTGGTGTCTGTGGCATCTCCATATATGATAATGTTTTGGCTCGGTTGCCGGCGTGCCTGCTTCAACTTCACAATCGCCAGGTTCCATGCCGTGTTGAGCTGCAGGCCACCGTCTCTATTGAGAGTATTATAACTGATTTTAATTTCTATTGCTTCCTTAATTACGCAATCCCAGAAACCATTGGTACAAGCCACGACTGAGGTATCATCAAACTTGATTCAGTGGCCGTTTTCTAACACATGTTCTGCTAAAGCTGACTTTCCTGGGTAGCGTAGATGATAACACATCTCATGTTCCTTCCTGCATTGTTCTATGGTATGTACAGTTTGTTACCTCTCCAGTGAAACTGTGGACAAAATACGATGTGAAACGAGTCGTATTCTGACAAAATCTAAACCACCAGCACCCAACATGACCGGGGCTGAACGCAATGGCCTCTGCATATTATGCAATGGTGAGAGCATTGTGGTCCTCCCTGCGGACAAGGGGAACACCGCTGTTATTATGGAATATGAGGACTACAGTACGAAGATCTGCACGCTACTGGACGAGGATACTTATCGGAAGCTCCCACGTGATGCAACGTCAAGGATAATAAGGAAGACATGTTGTTAAAATGTCATTGTTGGAAGACTGTATGGTCAAGAATCTTCTCCCCCAGGCACCTACTGCATATGGTTTATCCAAGATCCACAAAGATGGGACACCCTTCAGACTCATTGTGTCTATCATCAATTCACTGACATACAAGCTCGCGAAGTACATGGCCAATCTCCTCGCTCCACATGTGGGATTCTGTGAGCACCATTTAAAAAACTCAGCCAATTTTATCGACCAGATCAACCATCTTTGTCTCAGTGAAAGTGACATTATGGTCAGTTTCGATGTGGTGGCACTTTTTACTAATGTGCCTATCAAGGATTCCTTGTTCCTTGTATCCCAGCTCTTTGTCAGTGACATGGTCGAGCTGTTTAAGCACACTCTTCCATCATCCTATTTTGTATACAATGGCCAGTATTACAATCAGACTGACGGTGTTGCGATGGGAAGTCCATTGGCTCCAGCTATTGTACACCTCTTCATGGAGAATTTCGAGGACACCATTAAAACCTAGGTGTTTCTTCCGTTATGTCGACGACACATTCATCATTTGGCGATCGTGAAGTTGAAGCCGGCACGAGCCAAAACATTACCATATATGGAGATGGCATGGACACCAGTGACGTCATGGCTTGCAGCTAGCATATATAAAGTAGCACCAGCAGTCACCAAGCAGTCATACCACATGACAATGGCCAAGGAGTGCTTGGCCAAAAGCTCGTGTGATTTTAAGCACTTGATGTGGTTGGAAAACCGAGAACTTTTCATTCAAGAGCTAGATTTGTTTCACAAGTATGATGATACTTTCTGAATCCATGTTGACTATGTGTGAGTTATGGTTCTGTTTGAGGAAATTCATAATGTTTGAACTCCATATATGTTCCAAAACCATGCTACAAATCAATGTCAATTACATAGGCTTGTAATTGAGTGGATTACTACTATTGCTTTCCTTGAATATTGGTGTATGCTATGTAACTTTTCAGTCTTTGGATTTAGCAAGCAGTTGAATATGCCTATTGGGTTTAGCAAGCCAATGAATTTGAATGTTAAGTATAAAGTGTCTCCCGCTTGAGTTCCTGAAACATCTCCAAGACACTTGGATGCTGAACGAACCTACCACTAACAAATATAGCAGCCCATCTCTGAATTGCTTATGTAGTCTTCTTTTCAAGCAATCTGGTGGGAATCCCAACACTTCAACAGTGCTCAGGAACAGATTGCACTAATATTTTATATGTAGTCTCCCTTAGAGATGGAACACATCTTACCAAAATTTTTACAATGAATGAAATTTGACCATATGCCTTCCCCACATCTGACCTTACATGCTTGTTCCATTTCGTATCACTCTGCAACATTTTTGTTGTGCGTCTTCTTCTTCTTCTCCCTTTTCTTATGTCATTGTCCTGCTTACACAGGTTCAGTCTAATTAACTATGGATTTGGCATGGTGGCTGAATGCGCTTTCTATTGTCATTGTTGTCATCTCTATTCCTCCCCCAGGAGAAAATGTGTGTACCATGTATGTGGGTTCAACAGTCTGATGTAGAGAGAATAGAGATTACAAGGAAACAGTCACATAGTAAATCTACATCAACTGTTCCTACCAAGTTTTCTGTTCTAGTCTTCTTAGTGTGCTTGACTACCTATAAATGTTTATATTGGAATTGGGCTACATTCCTGATCTGTTTGTGTAGTGTCTTATTATATATTTCTGTTTAAATCACTAGAATTGTTGACATTTGTACATTGTTATCTGGCGGCAAATTATTAATTTTACTCATTGGGTGTTCTGTAAGTAAGGAGCAGTTGATAGACATTGACTGTGAGACTATTTCCATAAACTCTAGCTGTTCTCATCATATCAGACAGTTGTACCCATATAGTCAGATAGAAAGTACATATTGAAATGCTTGTACCAGATTAACTCCATATTTTTGTTAAGGTCCAAGTGTTTTCCTTCAGCGAAAACTGAACATCCTGGAATGAGGTAGATTACTCTTTTCATGTGATTCACATATATATTAAATTATTTTGGTTTGTAATTAATTAATATTCTTAAACAAGCAATACATTCAAAGTTTTGATAATATTGTTTGTTGTAGCATGTGTGGCACCTGTTTCACCACAAAGACCTACCAGTGGGCGTCCTCGTACTAGGAAGTTACGGCGTTACTCTACTCCTCGCCGTGTCCTTCATTCTTCGGAAGACACAAGCCCGACAGAAGAGATGCTACGAGATGCCCGCCGCCGTCTTCGACAATTAGAGGAGGAAAGTGAAGCTGTGGACCGCAGTTACCGTGAATTTTGTCTTCGACAGCAGAGAGCAACACCAGTGTCTGATGTCCTTGCAGGTTTATTACATTCTCCTGTCAAAACTGAAGGTATAATTAATAATGGTCCCAATGCAAATGATGCTACAAAGGATTCATCTGGGTTCAAATTACCGACAAGTTTTCCTCTGAGAGCTGAAAACTTCTCTTCTGAAAGTGTGGTTATACCAGTAGGAAGAACGGAGGCAGAAGATTCCCATATCACATTAGAAACACAAAATACAACTGTAAATGATGCTACAAGGCCAACAGTAACGCTGAATTCAAATATTCGGTTGTCTGACTTGTTCTATCAAATTCCGTCATCAGAAATTGTTTCAGAGCAAACAGTTGCAATTCATACTCAGGGTACTTTAAATACTGTTGTTGAAACACATACTGAAACCTACCAGACTGCTAAAATGGAGGTTGAGGGTGAGGTCCATACAACATGTTTCTACAAGACTCCATTGTTAAGTAGTACCATAGGAAATAATTCTGTAAATGCTGATAAATTAAACAGTACAGTAACTAATGAGAAGTTTGACAGTGGATGTAAATATAAGAATAAGTCACTGAATGCAGCAGCAATACATTCAACCAAGGAAGCTGTGACTGTACCTGAAGCAAATAATGTGTGTTTGCGGAGATCTCATGCTCTTGGCACTGAGACTGTTGCTGGTTCAAAATCTTCGTCAACGAAAAAAGTAGAAAAGAAAGCTGCACTCAATGTTCATCAAGCTAAAACAACAAATGAAACAGTGCATACAAATGCCAAAGGTCCAGACAATCCTAATTTGGCAACTCCTTTAGACAATAACCTCAAAATATTACAAGATTCAGAGGACACAGAAAAGGGAACTGAAAGACAAAGACTTGGCTTAGGTGATGAAAATGTCACTGTAAAATCAGAAGCAAATAGTAAGAATCTGTGCCAGACAACAACTAAAAATGGTGATACAAAGTTGATAGAACCTCAGGCATCTCAAGACCATTCTTTTCAAGGTGTAGAGTTAACTCATTCTCACCTTTCTTCTTTCGTATCTCGTACTCGCCTTTCTGAGTTGGCACTGCTTCAAGGAAGTTCAGAAGAACTACAAGATGATAAAGTTGTTAGTCAGCAGGTAAAAAATTCTAAAAAAAATAACATTTTACATAACATTACTAAAATTGCTAGTGGGAGAATAAGTTTAGGGGAAGTAGAATTTATTCCTGCTTCCAGCGGTGATCAGCTTTTTACACCCACTTGTGACTCTGACACTGAAACTGAACCCGAAGCTGATCCTGGGACGTCCAAAAGTGAAATGCTTTCTATTAATGATCACCAGAATCATCCAAACTATGAAAGTGGAGAGCAGGTTATCTCTAATACATCCATTTCAAGTGAACAACCAATTTCAGCGGGGAAATCTGTCAATTCAGAGGGAAATGATTTCTGGTGAATTGAAAATATCAACTCTCCATTATGATACCTGTGTGCTGCAGCAAATTTGTTGTTTTGTTTTGAAGCAAATTGTTTTATTACTTGTACTTTTGTGTGTTATCAATTGTGTAACACTGATTGTCTTCTTGTGCAATGTATGATTCTTTTGGCAAATAATTTTATATTTAATATATTTAAAGTATGTTCCATTTTTGATCATATAATTCCAAAAGCTTCTTTTCAGGTGGCCTGAAAAGCATACAATAACTCAGAAAATGACATATTGAATATTTATTCATTATTTCTTGCTACACAATTATTTTTATTGTGTGCTATTCAGTCATAATCATAATCATAAAGTATATTTTGGAAGAACTCAAAATATATATCCACACATGCATTTCCAGACAAAATTCTTAATGAGAAGACAGACCCGAATCACAAACAATATTTAGAAAATGTTAATGACTTCCTAAAAGAAAAGGATTATTTTTGACACTCCAAGCCGAAAACAACAAATATTTTTGCAAAATAACATTCAAGCATAGAATATTATGATCTTTGTATATAGATAATATCATTGAAATTCCACAAATACAAAATATCTACTCATTATAAACAGAAATATGTCACTGGAATGGGCATTGTTGTATAAATAACTTAAGTGCACAATAATCTCCTAAAAGAAATATCATCACACCTTATTTTACTGCCCAAGTAACAAAACTCATCTACCACCTTTATTGTTTAATTACCTAATCTAATATCTTCAGCATCGCCTGATTTTCTTTGACTGCACTCCATTACCCATTGTTTTGCTCTTGTTAGTGTTCATTTTATACGTACCTTTCAACACACTTTCCTTCCATTGAGCTGCTCTTCCAGGTCTTTTGCTGTCTCTGACAGAATTACAATGTCATCGGCAAAACATAATGTTTTTATATCTTCACCCTGAACTTTAATTCCTTCTCCAAATTTCTCCTTTATAGCTTGCTCAATGTACAAATGAAATAGCATTGGAGAAAGGCTGCAACCCTGTCTTACTCCCTTCTCAACCTTTGAAAGAGTGTATTCCAATCAACATTTTCAATAACTGTCTCCAGATCTACAAGAGGTTGCAATGTAGGTTTGCCTTTTCTTAATCTATCTTCTACGATAAGCTGTAAAGTGAGTATTGCCCCCTGTGTTCCAACATTTCTCCTGAATCCAAAGTGATCTTCCCTGAAGTCAGCTTCTACCAGCTTTTCCATCCTCCTGCAATGGAAGCTGGTCTCAACCTGTCTAAACCATGGGCCAGCAAGGCGACATGGGAAACTGGAGGGTGCTGCTCACTGATGATAATCAAGCAGCAGTGTTGTAAGCAGTGGCACGATTGGCAAAGTTCAGTGGATACATAATGTATCACATATGCAGCCCTGGATTGGGGGATTGTTGGTCAAACAGGGGTGTCTGCCCTGCAGGACATTCACAGAGGTGTGCCAAATGGTCTCCAAGACAAGGTGAGGTGATTGTGATGAGTGCGGGGAAGGGCGGGGGTGGCACCAGAACGGGGAGGGGGGGGATGGCAACAGAACAGAAAGAGGGACACTGAATAGGAAGGTGGGGGGAGGGGTGATCAAAAAAGGGGACGCTGAATGGGGTAGGGGGCACAATGAAGTTTGTGCCCTGGCTGATAAATATCATAGATATACATACAGTGTAATTAAGGGTGGTCAACATGAGACACTCATCATTAGCAATTAAACAACATTTATTTACAGCACATACTCTGAAGGCAACAGACAAGACCATAATGACACTTTTGCTTAGGCAATCTGTGGAAACACAACACACTGTCACTGATCCACAATACAGCCAGTCACTCGGGCGATCACTGAAAACATGGCATTTCATCAGTGGTCCACAACACAACAGTTGGCTTACACACACACACTAGGCCACGCAGTGCACAATACCATCCTCAGGCCACCCCCTGGCATGCAATCGTCACTTACCCAGTAAATGTACACTGTTTCTGTCCACAGTATGCTGAGAATATGTAATGTTTTAGTAAATAACTTAGGTGTTTGGCACTATAGGTAGTTAGTTTCGAACTATAATTCCCCAGCATCCTGCTGAAGATAGACTCCCGTATAAACTTTATTATAACCTACAAAATTTTGTCAGTTTTGTTTATAACTGTGTAATTAACATATAAAGTTTGATATTATGGAACATTTTTCCTATGGAAATAACAGTGAACTACAAAATTTTTAATAAAATAATAATCAAAGCAGTCAAGATCACATATGATATTTTATTTTATTGTGATGACTAGTTTCTATCTACATGGTTCATCAACGGATGCTCCACAAGAGATGGCCCAGCTCCTACCAAGGAGATGATATAATGATGATCCATGTAGATCAAAACCGGTCATCATAATAAAATATCATACACGATTTTGATTGCTTTAATTATTATTTTATTATATAAAGTTTGACCTTTTGTGTGGGTTCCATGAGCAAAAAGATGAGTCCCCACTGGTGATATTCGTAATCAAAGTTTTTGTAAGTAAGGGACCAAACTGCTAAGGTCATTGGTCCCTAGACTTACACACTACTTAACTTACGTTAAGGACAACGCACACAACCATGCCCGACAGAGGACTCAAACCTCTGGGGGACGTGGCCACACAATCTGTGACATGGCACATGTGTATCATTTTTTCTGTTGAAGTCCTGGTAGCAAGACCATCCAAAACATCCCCTAGCACAGCCTACATCAGATGCATCACAGGTTATCTACCATCACAGTTATCTACCAGTTTATGGATCATCTCAAGAAATCTCAAGTTCTGCTATATCTTCCCATCACTCTGCTATCTAGGGTCTTTGTTAGTACTATCTTGTCACTTTTTAATACAGTGTGTATTTAATAACTGTGAAACACTGGCTGCAGTGTTTTTAATCAAAGTAGCATCATTGGTGTCGGTCATATGTGACACAAAAATACTTTTTACAGGGGTCCATATATCAAATTCTATTGAACAGGGGTAAGTATCCCTTGGCCCACTGATCATTTGTATACTAAATACTACACACTTCCAGTAGCACAGCCAAATTGAGGAAATTATCTGATTTGTGTTTGTCGCATGTAGTCTAGGCTGGCCATATAAGCTTTTTAAAAACACAATTTGTTCATAAGCTGTTTATTTATTTACCCATCTTTAAGCATTCGCTTGCAATTGATGTCATCATTGAAGTATGTACAAAAGATTCTATAACAGTATGTCTCATAGATTTAAAAGACGTTATTAGTGCCAGACTATCAATCCAAAGGTCGCGGGTTCGATCCCCGCCATGTCCTGGGATTTTTATCTGTCACTTTCCACTTCTTTCACCTCTGGCAGTATTGCTCATGTGAAAAATACCGAGTAGCACCATGGTTCGGAACCCACGTTAAACTGTAGGTCCCCCTATAACTGGCTGGGTAAGTCAGTTCGAAGGTCGGAGGAAGGCAACGGCATACCACCTCCAAACAGGACCATGCCTAGTAAAGCACTGTGGTGTTCAAACCAATCTTCGGATTGTTGACTGCTTTACCTTTTACCTAAGAGAATAACATGAAATATGGTACAAATCGTAACTGGTACAACACAGGTATATTAATGTTACATGCAAGTAATCCAGCCAAAATGTTGCAAGATTAATATAATATTAGGATTAATACAGTTTTTTAAATATTATTAACACACTTTGACATAGTATACAATTTTACACATATAAGTTTCATCTAATTGGTCCTAAATGTTTATTAGAAGAAGCTAGGCAGTTAATGGAACAGCCCATACCCACACAATTTGATACGATAGAAATTCCACCCACTTCTCCTTCTGAAATTAAGCAAATAATAAACTCTCTCAATAGTAAAAGCTTACATGGAATTGACGGTATTTCCAGCAGAGCAATAAAAAGCTTGTTCTCGAGAAATAACTAGGATTCTTAGCCACATATGTAATAGTTCTCTGAAGCAGGGTGTTTTACCTGATAGACTGAAATATGCTGTTGTTAAACCACTACACAAAAAAGGGGATATGTCACACTTCTAACAGCCTTATCCAAAATTCTCGAAAAAGTAATTTATTCTAGAGTAGTTTCACACATAGGTAAAAATAAAGTTCTAACAAAATGTCAGTTTGGTTTTCACAAAGGCTTTTCAACAGAAAATGCTATAAATACTTTCACCAAGAAATATTAAATGCTCTGAATAACCGGACATCACCCATTGGGATCTTTTGTGATCGCTCCAAGCCTTTTGATTGTGTAACTCATGGAATTCTTCTAGATAAACTAAAGTATTGTGGTATGAATGGGGCAGTGTACAAATGGTTTAAATCATGCCTAACAGGAAAAGCCTTTGTGAAAACCAAATTGACATTTTTTTAGAACTTTATTTTTACCTATGTGTGAAACATTTTGCTAATGATACAAGTATAGTTATCACACCTGACAGACAAGAACTAACTGCAGAAATTGTACATGACATCTTTCAGAAAATCATTAAGTGGTTCTCAGCAAATGGACTATAATTAAATTTTGATAAAACACAAGTACATGCAGTTCTGTACAGTAAATAGAATGACACCATTAATAAATATAGACTTTGATCAGAAATCTGTAGCAAAGGTAGAATATTCAAAATTTTAGGTGTATGCATTGATGAGGGATTGAACTGGAAAAAACACATTGAAGATCTGCTGAAACGTTTGAACTTATGCTATTAGGGTAATTGCAAATTTTGGTCATATACATCTCAGTAAATTAGCTTACTATGCCTATTTCCATTCTCTGCTTTCGTATGGCATAATTTTCTGGGGTAATTCATCATTGTCTAAAAAAGTATTAATTACACAAAAGCTTGTAATCAGAATAATTGCTGGAGCCCATCCAAGATCATCCTGCAGACACTTATTTAAAGAGCTAGGGATCTTCACAGTATATATATTCACTTATGAAATTTGTTATTACCAATCCCACCAAATTCAAAAGCAATAGCAGTGTACATAACTACAACACTAGGAGAAAGAATGATCTTCACTATTCAAGGTTAAATCTAGCTTTGGCACAGAAAGGGATGAATTATGCTGCCACAGAAGTCTTTGGTCACCTACCAAACAGCACCAAAAGCCTGACAGATAGCCAACTAGCATCTAAAAATAAATTAAAAGAATTTCTGAATGGCACTATGGATGAATTTTTAGTTAGCCTATAGATTAGTAAATCTGAAAAAAATTTAATACTAAAAAAATAAAATAAAATATTGTCTTGTAATATTTAGTACAAAGTAATAATTTGTAAAGACACCGTTCATTAACATGACATGTTCCACATCATTACGAAGTGTCATATTCATGATCTATGGAAGAAGTACTAATCTAATCATCAGAAATTACTTCAGCTTTTTTTTTTAAATATTATTATTTAATTTGCTAATCTCTTGAGAAAACCACAATAAACAATGATTTTTGGGCACCAAGAATACAATTTGTGGAAATGTATATTTGTATACTTTTTATTCAATACAAAACATTAAAATTTGTATCATATCTTCTTAGATGATCTTCTCAAACTTTTGATTATTTTCAAATTATTTATCTGTTAACCAAGATCCATAAGTTCAAAGTTACTGTACTTATGAACAAAAATTACAAAAGGTACTTTCCAGTCATTTTTGCACCATTAGGGGCATAGATAATTTTTTTCTTCAGTTCTCAAATACAAGACATTCATTCCCACCAGTGTCTAAAAGATCTACTTCTGAACTGTCAAGACGATTCAATGTTAAAAACTGGAAACAGAACACAAAGTGTGTGACAAAAAATTACAGTATATTCTGTAGGTATTTATCTAAAATTACCAGTTCCTCAATTTTGAAAAACTTTGTTGCTGTTGTGGTGTTCAATCCGAAGACTGGCTTGAAGCAGCTTGCAAGCCTCTTCATCTCTGGATAAGAACGGCAATCTACATCTTTTAGAACCTGCTTTCTGTATTCGTCTCTCTCTCTGTCTCCCTCTACAATTTTTACCACAAACTTCCCTCCAATGCTAATTTGACGATTCTCTGACATCTCAGAATGTCCCACCAATCGATCCCTTCTTTTAGTCAAGATATGCCAAAAATTTCTTTTTCACCAGCTCTGTTTAGTACCTCTTCATTAGTTACCTGGTTTACCCACCTAAACTTCAGCATCTGCCCTGTACTACCATCATGGTTGAGTGAATGTAAAACGGGAAGCGGCAAAGGTAGACAGGGATAAGGGGTAGAGAGAGGAGGAGGAGGAATTAATAAATTGATATAAAGAAAGGGAGGGAGGATATAGAAGAAGAGAGAAGGGAGAGGAGGAGATGGATAGAATGAGGGATAAGAGATGTACAGGGAATGGAGTGAAGGTGACACACAGAGATAACAGGGGATGTGGAGGAGATTGACAAAGAGAGGGAGAGGAGGGGTAAGGCAAAGAGAGGGGGAGGGGTAAGATAGGTCTGTATCAATTCCCATACATATTAACAATTGTGAAGCATGGACAGGTTCACTACTTATAAATAAAAATATATATCACATATGAATCCAAGCTCGTAATTCCTTTTCTTTGAGTTCTCTACAACCACAGTGACACAATACTTTACCATTATGTATTTATTAAATTTGTTAATAACTTATTTTCAAAGGAAGCAAAGCACAAAAGAACAGCATTACCTATACATACAAAGTTAGACAGTCAGGAATTTACAATATAGTAATAAGACAGTTTACAACTCACTGCAAGGATATGATGACGAGCTGCGACAGGCACATAAAAAAAGTCACAGACATACAACACTTTTAGCTATTGGCCGTGGCCTCCTTCAGAAACAGGAACATTCATGAAATCACACAGGCACACAACACAATAACACAACCATCATCTCTGGCTGCTGCACTTTGCGGTTGCTCTCTGTGTTGTATGTGAGCCTTTTTTATGTGCCTGTAACTCGTCGTCATGTCTTTGTGGTGAGTAGTAAACTGTCCTATTACTAAATTGTTAATTCCATCTTGGACTTTCCATTATTACAGTCAGGGTTTTCACATATCAAAAGAACTATAGTTGTGTAGCCTGTATATATCTGAGATCACTGGGAGATTTCTTGGCAAGTATCTCAGTGTGAATAAACCTCCTTCTTGCAACAGATGACTCTTACAACCAGCAGACCATTTCGTATTACAAGTGCCACTTCTATGAACTTAATTTGTTTATTTATCCATCCACCTTTACACAATTTCATGCAGTTGATGTCATGATATATGTACAATAAATTTTAAACATTGTGATTGATAGATTAAAAAATAAAATAGACCTAATAACAAAATAATGATTCAATGTGTAACTGAAGCACCAGTGCACATAATATACAAACACTGGTATTCACCATGGCGAGGCACAGGTAAATTAATGTTATAGATAAGTAATAAATGTTGCAGGATTAATACAATTTTACAAATAATATTAGAATACTTAAACCCAGTAACAGAATTTTACACATGGAAGTTTGACATAATTTTATGTTATAAAACACTATTTTATTCCGCAAGAAATTCATCAGAAATAGCTTCAAGTTTTTTTTTAAAATATGCATTCTTCTTTTATCAATTTCATGCTGCCAGGTAGGTGATTATATAGCTGTGAAGGATACTGTTATGCCGCGGCGGATTAGCCGTGCGTACTGGAGCGCCTTGTTGCGGTGTGCACGGCAGTTCGCCGTTGGGGGTTCGAATTCCCACTCCCCTCGGGCACGGATGTTTGTGCCGTCTTTAGTGTAAGGTAGTTCATAAGTAGTTTGTAAGTTTAGGGACTGATGACCCTGTACTTAAGCTCTACAAACATTTGATTGATATTTTTATGGTAGGCTGATGTTCTGGTACAGGAGACATGAATGTTGCTGTCATTTTTTCTTCTATAATTGTGCACAGCTTACAAGCACTGGTAGACTAAATATTGCCTTACAAACAATATTGTTTCAAATATCTAGAGACGTTGTAGTTTTAGTTTCTTTAGTGTTGGAAAGAAAGAAATGACACAAATGTTGTTCTTTCATGTTACATTCTGACGGCTCATTTTTGTGTTTTAAATACGCATTGTGTTTCCCCAAAATATTATTCCATATCTAATGATTGATTGGAAATGTGTCTGATATGCTTGCATTACTATCTCTGTTACAAATTGTGTTTCGTATTTTAAAATGTAACAGACTGATGATAGTTTAGCTGAGAGATCTTTAGTATGAGTGTTTGATTTTAAATCACTCTGCATGTGCATGTGCATGTTCAAGACATAAAACTACAAGAGTAAAGGGATTGGACCTATGGTCGATCCTTGTGGCACACCATATTTAATTGTGGTTTCCTCTGAACAATGGTATGCGTTGTTGTTCTGGAAATGTTTCCAGCAGTTATATCTTGCTTAAGAACAACCCTTTGTTGCCGATTAGTGAGATGTGATCTATATACCTATAATTCCCTGGCTATCTAATGTATGTAGCAGGATACCATTACCTGTAACGTCAAAAACTTTAGATAGGTCCAAAAATATTTCAGTAGGCACTTCCTTTTCATCTACAGCTTTTAGGATGGACTGTAGAGATTTATAGATTACCACGGTTGTGGATCTAGAATTCCTAAAACCATGCTGATGATTCGACAGCAGTGAGTTTTTGTTAATGAACTCCTTCAATCTATTATAGAAAAGCTTTTCAAAGATCTTTGAGAAGCCACTAAGCTAAGCTGCAGTCATGAGGGCTATACTTGTTAACATTGTCAGTGGTTCCTTTTTTGTGTAAGGGGGTTATTTCTGCAATCTTTAGAAGTTCTGGAAATATACATGTGGAAAAGAAGTGATTAATGATAAGCATAAGAGGTTCAACAATATGATATTATTTGGTTAATGATGCATTCTGGAATAGCTACATCAAAATGACGTGAAACTTTCTTTAGTGAGCTCATTTAGGGTTACCAGACGTTCTCTTTTACCCGGACATGTCCTCTTCTTCTTCTTTTTTTTTTTTTTTTTTGTCCCTAAAAATAGTCCGGCAGGGTTTTTAACAAAATGGGGAAATGTCCTCTTTTCTGCGTTGTGCAACTGTTTCAACTTGAAAGAGCGTAAATATAACTCTCTGAACTGTCACAATCACTAACTCTAGAAAATTTAACCTTTCTTGAAACAAAGTGATTTTGAATTTTCTCATTTCTGTTTCGCCGCTGCTCTGATGTCAAGCTATTCGGAACAATTGAAATAATTGGCGTGGCAATTGTCACGGAATACGAGCTTCGAGGCGGCCAATTAAAAACATACGTCTGCAGCAATACAAGATAGTGCAATACACAGAGTATAATATGAAACCCTCCCCCCCCCCCCCCCTTTCTATAATCGTTCAGTCTTCGTGCTGGGACCCAGCAGTTCTGTGTGTTGTCCTTCAACCACACTTATGACTAAGATCAAAAGCTAGTGCAATGTTCGTTATACATAAGTTAAATCCTTGTTCAAAACTTCCTACATATAAGGTCAGATGCCACAGTCACCATTGCCGTTTCACCATTCGCTCGCCTGTTTTGGACCAAAGAGACGTAACTACATAAACAGTATTTTGAAAACATCGATTTCAAGCTTTTTTCCTAAAAACTGAGTAGTTTTTAATAATTAATTGGGAGCCTTTGCACGGTAAATTAAAAGTTTATTTTATTCATCTAGGCCTTGCATATTCCATTAACTCACTAGAATCTAGATGCTAATCATGTATATAGTCACGTCGGTCTGATCCGAAATGAGTGCATATCTATATCAAGGTACGCTTAGATAATATTTACAGTATTCGTGACGATTTTACAGTCAATAGCACTATGGTTTCCGTAAACGATGCATCGTAAAAAAATTTCAGGTGAAAACAGGTGTGATCGGCAAGGTATGTTATAAGTATGGAAAAAGCGTTCAGCACTCAAGACGTTGATACAAGTGGTGAAGTGATTAAATATTAGTGCTTCACTGCTATGTAGTCATGTAATTCGTTCTACGGGTCTCAACATTTCATGCTTCTTAATTTGTATGAAGATGAACAAATTGCGTAAGATGTATTAGAAACAAGACGCTGATAAAACAGTAGAGACATCACTATTTACTTGAGTTGTCAATACGATACATATATAGAAAGAAGGTTCTTTTATAAATCTAGAAATGTCCTCTTTTTCTGAAGACGGACATATGGTAACCCTAAGCTCATTGTAAGACGAAACTAGGCATTGCTTATACCTTCGCTAACTGCGACGGAACCCCAGCCTAGCTCCTCCACAAAGTTCTGTTTTGTACATATAAAGTGTTACCTTGTTATCTTGACGTTTGCTGTAACTTCTTGTAACTCAGCATCTGGATTCGCAGCCTTGCAGTAACATCTGCATTACGTTGAGTACGAGCAGCTTAACTCAATTAAGGTGTACGCTAGTGGTTTGAAATTAGAAGAGCAACACCAGCTTAATTTGAATCATCAGTTTAATCAAACACTTTAACCTTTAACTAACGTGGTGGCAAAAATGGGACACTAACACCGTGGTGCGGTCAATCTGACCCCCTTACTTATAGGTGGGTATAATGTTAACAATATGAACAACTCTGAAATTCTCTGTTTTGTATATGAAAGAGTCTTTAATACAAAGTAATTAAACATGAAAAAACAGAACATTAACATCAAATAGTTACTGATGAACAGGCATTCAGAAGTGGTTACTGCACATATTGTACACTAATACATTTATACGTTTTCCATTAGCTAATAATGACATTCATACTTTGGTATATTTTGTATTTCTTCTTAAAGAACTAATGAAACAAAAAATGTTAAGTTTTTAACTTGAAGAAGTACCATATGAAAAATCAGAGACGTTCAAATCACAAATTCTCACAACAGTGCTTGCAGACCTGGGAACAGCACTGCATGCATATGGGCCTCTTGCAGACGTAGCAAGCATGGGAAGTCTTCCTTTTTTTGCTGGCTGGGCAGATTCTGCAAGTTTTCCTGTTCTTAGGACCTAATTCTGCTTCCACTGCTTCTTCTGTTGGAGAATCAGGGCCTAAAATCCGGCGGGTCGTTAGTCTTAACTCCTGCGGAAGTCGTGGGTTCTGAGCTCGCTTTTGCATATGTTTCAGCACAAGACTACGGGCCAGCTCTTTCAGGAAGATGCCTCTGTCGACAGGAGCTTCATCTGATCCACTCTTCTGAAGAACATATGCATTTACTGTGCTGATGTCCAGTAAACGGTAGAATAAACACATTGGCCAACGTCGAGTTCTCCGACTGCAGGAGTATATGGAGCACTTTTTGTCGAGTTCATCGACGCCTCCTTTAGTGGCGTTGTAGTATGATATAATTTCTGGTTTCTGAGAAGTCAAATCCTCAGCAGGGCTATGATGCATGGAAGAGACAAGAAGAACCGCTTTGTTTGTCTTTGGCACATGCGACAACAGAGTGGTGTCCTTCGCAAAACCGTATAAAGACGAACCAACTGGCCTATTCTTATTTGGTTGGAAGGCTTGCGGAATCTCTCTCTTATTCTTTTTTAGAGTTCCAACAAAAGTCAATCCTCTTTTCATTAACTCTTCTACAGCTTGTATTGAACTGAACCAATTGTCAGCAGTAATGTTGCGATTACTGCCATAGATTGGTTTACACAATCGCAACAGAGACTGCGTTGGTATCATCATTTTCTTATCATTGTCCGGCATAGTATCACCATCAGAGCCTTTTCCAGTGTACACATACCCATTATAGAAGTAACTGGTCCTTGCATCACACAAGGACATTATTTTTAAACCGTATTTACCAGGCTTCTTTGGCATGTAGACCACAAATGAGCATTTACCACGGAAGGAAACTAGTTGCTCATCTACAGTAGCACATGTGCCTAAATTGAAATATTTTTGGGAATTTTCCACAATTTTTCTGAAGAGAAAAGAGGCTGCTGCCATTTTGTCAACTTTGAGCCTCTCTTTTCTGGTTCGAAAGTCATCAAACCGTAAGCAGTTCAACAACATTAGGAAACGGTTCCTAGACATGACACATTTGAAAATTTCCCGACCTGAACCATCAGTTGCAAATATATAATTTACATTTTCGTGATTGGATTTAAAGACAGAAGAATATATCAGAAGTCCTAAAAACGCCAAAAGTTCATCCAAATCCAGGTTCTGAAGTTCAGCTTTGCTTTCGTCAGAGTACTTCTGCCTGACGCAATCTATTTTAGCATTTGTCCACAGTAAGATGTGATCGAGAACTTCGTCATCAAAATAGAGATGCCATAATGAAAATGGGTCTTTTGGAGCTCCTGTAGTCAACGTGGTGGATGGAAATTTCATGATGATGTTATGGCGAGGAGTTCTAACAGCTCGGGTTGGCGGAGCTTTGGCCCATTTGTACTGATTCTTGCCATAGACGTAATTGCTTCTCCGTTGGTCGTCAGATGGATCACTACTTTCACTACTTTCGTCAGAGTAATTTTCTGTTGCACTTTGTTCTGACAATGTGTCATGATCACTCACAATTGGTTCAGTTTCTTCAGGATTATCGTCACAGTCACTATCATCTGACTCTTCCAACCATCTGCTCACAGTTTCCTCAAAGTTACGGTCTAAAGTGTTCACACACTGTCTGTTGGTTGCAGCAGATCCTTTACCTGTAGAAGTACTTGGTTCCTCCATATTTCAAAAGCTGTGAAATGGAAGATATCGAGAATATGTAAGGAAAGTCACAGCAGAAAAAATTACACAAACAACGTAGTGCGGTCAAAATGACCGCGACCTATTTTCAAACGGACGTCACTCACGTTATAGAAGCTCTGGAACAACACCACACGCTTTGCCGGTCCACTCACAACTAAACTCGAAGCTACTGAGCCGACGGGCGCAATAATGGGTAGGGAACTGGCTAAATCGCAATTGTTGATGAAAGCGCGCGGTCAGATAGACCGCACCACGTTAGTTAAAGGTTAATAAACTTGATATGCACAATAATCACTTCATAAATGAAACGTAAACGTGTGAGCGGACACAGTAAGTGACGCGAAATATTGTTAAAAATTTCGCCCTCACCCACATGACGTATATGGGCCGTCTTTATATACTAATCTCAACAGTGCCTTGCATTGTTGGAGTTTTTAAAAACGTGATAATATTAAATTTAAAATTAGTAATCTTAATAACATTTCATACTCTATAAAACAAACACGAATTTGACTTCATCTTTTATTAACATTTAAACCTTCGCAACTGTTTATGATAACCGAAAATATAGGTCTACTTAAATATGAAAAGCAAAAGCAACAATCAATATTACATATATCAGAATAAGTTCAAAAATATTAATATGAAACTGTTCCTAAGATTTAAGTAACTATTATTCATGTATATCTTCAATTCTGTAACAAGACTGAGTGGAAATAGTAAGGCCTACTCTGAGTTTATCTACACCATGAATTTGGTTTTTACTACTGACTTCGTTAATCTGTCAAAATTAATCTAAAATTGATATTCAATAAAAGATAACATTATCACATATGATAACTTTAAATTGGTATTTGAGCTAAAATACATGACGTCTATTAACCAGCCATGTGCTCATCTACACTACTGGCCATTAGATTGCTACACCAAGAAGAAATGCAGATGATAAACGGGTATACATTGGACAAATATATTATACTAGAACTGACATGTGATTATATTTTCACGCAATTTGGGTGCAAAGATCCTGAGAAATCAGTACCCAGAACAACCACATGTGGCCGTAATAATGGCCTTGATACGCCTGTAAATTCAGTCAGCTTGGATGGCGTGTACAGGTACAGATGCCCAAGCAGCTTCAACACGACACCACAGTTCATCAAGAGTAGTGACTGACGTATTGTGACGAGCCAGTTGCTCGGCCACCATTGACCAGCCGATTTCAATTGGTGAGAGATCTGGAGAATGTGCTGGCCAGGGCAGCAATCGAACATTTTCTGTCCCCAGAAAGGCCCGTACAGAACCTGCAACATGTGGTCGCGCATTATCCTGCTGAAATGTAGGGTTTCGCAGGTATCGAAGGAAAGGTAGAGCCACGGGTCGTAACACATCTGAAATGTAACGGCCACTGTTCAAAGTGCCGTCGATGCGAACAAGAGGTGACCGAAACGTGTAACTAATGGCACCCCTTACCATCACGCCGGGTGACACGCCAGTATGGCGATGACGAATACACGCTTCCAATATGCGTTCACCGCGATGTCGCCAAACACGGGTTGCGACCATCATGATGCTGTAAACAGAACCTGGATTCATCCGAAAAATGACGTTTTGCCATTCGTGCACCCAGGTTTGTCGTTACGTACACCATCGCAGGCGCTCCTTTCTGTGATGCAGCGTCAAGGGTAACCGCAGCCATGGTCTCCGAGCAGTGGCGTAACTAGGACTTGACTTTGGGGGGGGGGGGGGGGGAATAGATCTGCTTGACGAGCAAAATTTTAGTCAGTTTCCAGACTACCATCTAGCACTCCCGTTGAAGGAACTAATTCACTCCCTTCCAATGAAAGCTTATACTAAAACACCCCAAGTTTCCAATCTTTACCAGATTGCTGTTATACGACTTCTTTTTCCTTACTTTTCTCTCTCTCTCTTTTTCTTTCTTTATTTATTTTTTTCATTTTTTTTTCATTTTCGGGTTCTGGGGGGGGGGGGTTCTATCCCCCTCATCCCCCCCCCCCCATAGTTACGCCACTGTCTCCGAGATGATAGTCCATGCTGCTGCAGACGTCGTCGAACTGTTCGTGCAGATGGTTGTTGTCTCAGAGATCGAGACGTGGCTGCACGATCCGCTACAGCCATGCGGATAAGATGGTACGCATTTCTCCTCCTTAACACGAGGCATCACAATAACGTTTCACCAGGCAACACCGGTTATCTGCTGTTTGTGTATGAAAAATCGGTTTGAATCTTTGCTCATGTCAGCACGTTGTAGGTGTCGCCAGCGGCGCCAACCTTGTGTGAATTCTCTGAAAAGCTGATCATTTGCATATCACAGCATCTTCTTCCCGTCGGTTAAATTTCGCGTCTGTAGCACGTCACCTTCGTTGTGTAGCAATTTTAATGGCCAGGAGTGTATATTTGCAGATTTATATTTACGGCTTAAGTTTACAATCCGTGTCGTGGCAGTGTGTTGAATGTTCAGATGTTGGCTAAGGCCACTGCATGTGACCATCCTATCCGGTAACAGTGTACGGCAGACAGTAAAATTCGCTGATTTATATTTGGGCAATGTTCCAGTGACGAGTAGAGTCAGTTTACTGACCGGACAAGGAACCATCGAGAACCTGTCAACCATAGAGCAGGAACAACGTTAATTATTTACCTTGAAACTACTGTTCTCAAGGAAAACAGTTACTGATGGTCCGCAAATATAAATGTTAAATTTACAGATTTTAATTCGCAATAGGGTATTTTCCAGTTTTCAAAATATGGTTCGAATTGTTGTTATTCTGAATGATTATAACATTCAGACAGCATTTTCGCTCATAATTCTTACAAAACATCTGTTATTTTTACGTAATTAAAGCTTAAAAAACATCAAATTTCACGATTAGATCACGTGATCGAAAACGCTCCGTTATTGGCTGAAGTACTGATGACGTCATAGATCACCTACAGACGGCAACTAGAAGTCGGAGCTGTATTATTGTACGCCTTTCCTCCATTTCGCAGCTTTAAGTTCAATTTTTTCGTTATCTAAACTCGTTTACAGTTTTCATGCCACAATGGAAGATGGTTATGTGAAGGCTGAAAGCGGAAACCTCCCTAAAGTTTATGCAATTATGGTGTCTTCATTCTTTAAAAACAATCCAAATTTTTACGTGCCAGAAATAAGAAACGTGAAAACTGCATTGTAAGTAACGCATACCTACATTTTAAAGCTAATTATTTCGAGAGATATTCTATGCCGTTGGAAAAAAGTACCCTATTTGTTGATGTCAGCAGACTTAATCTGAAGTCACCATATTATGCAATAAAGGGTGAAATTTTATCTTCTATATATCGTCTTGAGTGATTATGTTGGCAACATCAACAACAAGATAGAAAATCTTTGTCCAGATGTTCAGACCACATAGAATGACTAGTGTATCGTACAGACCATGAAGTAAATAAATAATGCTGTTCTTGCTCTATGATTCTTGTATGTACCCTTGTCCGGTCAGTAAAAGTAACTGCCCTCGTAAATCAAAGATTTCACTACAAAATATTTGCGCTGTCACGTGATTGGATAATGGCGACGTCTCATGATTCTCGCTATTCAGCATCTGTTGCCAACATAGTCACAGGAAGCCGCCTGGATAGTTAGTAAAATTTAACCCAGTAAAGCAAGCAGTTAAGGGAGTAATTTTATTTAACTACTTCAATACTGGTGCAGAGTGAAACATCAAAACCTGTAAAATACAGGAAAAATGCCTTGTGTATAGTTATACAATATATCTATATTCTAGAACAGGAACAGCGGGTTGCGTCGGCGGTATCGCTCATAGGTTGGCAAAGTACATTTCGCGTAGCCAAAGGCATGTCACTTTCACGTAAACATGCGAGCGAGACACGATGGAATAAATTTAGAGCGCCGAAATTACAGCGCTTTTCTGGTTTGTTGTTTTTGTGAGTGAAAGTTTGCGATTGTGTGTAAACTTTCTGCCATGCAAATCAGTATTTTCCTTACATATTCAAGATTTGGTTTGATATGAATGTGTCGCTAATAAGTTGAAACGTTATTTACTTGCAATGAAAATTGCTTGGTAGAGCCCTGTGCAGAAGAAAGGGTTTACGTTATTTTATCTAAGATCTATTGGTGATAAAATTGCACTTACTGGAGATAAATAATCAGTGCTATACTTTTATGGTGGGCTGGAAAATATTCATGTTGAAACTTCCTGGCAGATTAAAATTGTGTGCCGGAACCGGAACTCGAACCTGGGACCTTTGCCTTTCGCGGGCAAGCGCACTACCGACCGTGCTATCCCGACACGACTCACGATGCCGCCTCACAACTTTACTTCCGCCAGTACCTCGCCTCCTACTTTCCAAACTTCACAGAAGCTCTCCTGCAAACACGCAAGACTAGCACTTCTGGAAGAAAGGATATGGTGGAGACATGGCTTAGCCACAGCCTAAGGGATGTTTCCAGAATGAAACTTCACTCTGCAGCGGAATGTGCGCTGATATGAAACTTCCTGGCAGATTAAAATTGTGTGTCGGAACCGGGACTCGAACCTGGGACCTTTGCCTTTCGCGGGAAAGCGCACTACCGACCGTGCTATCCCGACACGACTCACGATGCCGCCTCACAACTTTACTTCCGCCAGTACCTCGCCTCCTACCTTCCAAACTTCACAGAAGCTCTCCTGCAAACACGCAAGACTAGCACTCCTGGAAGAAAGGATATGGTGGAGACATGGCTTAGCCACAGCCTAAGGGATGTTTCCAGAATGAAACTTCACTCTGCTGCGGAATGTGCGCTGATATGAAACTTCCTGGCAGATTAAAATTGTGTGCCGGAACCGGGACTCGAACCTGGGACCTTTGCCTTTCGCGGGCAACATATTCATGTTGTTCCTTCACCAAATATATTAGGAAACGACTTTAATTACACATAAATCGTAGGCGTGTAACATTATGAAGTTTTACTTCGCAAATGTAAACATCAGGTCATTAACCTACACATAATACTACTTTACAACTTTGCAGAAAAAGAGAATGATACTAAACAGTTTAGTTTACCCATGGAATAATATTGTTTACTTAGATCAAAATGATCCTTACAGAAATACACACATGAAGTAGCCGCTATTTCATTTGGATCTCTTCGCGTCAGTGTCAAGTACTTTTTGCGTATCTTCTCATTTTTTGGTACTTGCAAGAACTATTTTTGTGGAGTCTTGACAGATGTATTGGTACAGTGCGGAACTAAGCAATATTTGTAGGTCATTATGCAAACATTAACGCCCAAACACGAGGCCTCGGCCCAAACCATATACAGGTATTTATTTATCTTACGAGAGCAGTAGCAGCAGCAACGTGTTGTATGACGTCACAGGCATCACGTGACTCAAATGTTGCGTTTTATCGGGCTTTCAAATTATTTGAATTTCATTTCTTTTTTTAAAAAAAAGTATTGAAATCCACGAGGTAACAAAGCATGTTCGGACCATAATATGACATAATTAATAATTTAAAACGATTTCCAGAAAACAGTCAAATACCCTATTTGCGATAATTTCCGACTTCAGCTGCTTTTCTTTAGTTGATTACCATTTTGTAACATATGAAAATTTGTCCCGGACCAAGACTCGAACCCGGGTCTCCCGTTTTCGCGAATCTGTTAATTATTTACTTCGTGGTCGGCGCAAAAAAGTAACCATTTATTATAAACATTTGATCGGCTGTTAACGTCTGTGTTACGACTGGTCCTCTGCGGCCACTGCCAACAACTGAAACTCGACACTATGTCGCGACACGAATTGTAAACTTTTACCACATTAAACTATTTCATAATTTGTGTTCCTACCAATTGATAGGCTATATCACATTGCGTATTTACTTCTGATACTACTTAGATAATCCAATGTGTACTTGGACCTTTGTTTATGTTTTCCCTGGTATATCAAAGCATTTACAATCCGTGTCGTGGCGCGGTGTCGACTGTTAAGAAGTTGGCAGTCGTAGCGGACCAATTGTAGCACAGACGATAACAACCAATCACATATCACTTTTTAAACACAAAATTGTAATCTATATTCTGGTTGTAAACAAACTATCGTCTTTAACTCCGAGATGAGGTCATTGGTCAAAGCCGACGAGTTGTATCCCGGTCTTTAATTGACCCGTAAATTAACCTTATTTATTCGTAATGAATGAATACTTTTTTGCGCTGACGATGAAGTAAATAATTAATGCTGTTCCTGCTCTACAGTTGACAGGTTCTCGATGTACCGTTGTCCACTCCGTAAATTGACTGTAATCGTCACCGTAACAGTTAATAACAAAATATTAATATTAGTGTGAAAACATTCGAATATTGCGCGAATGAAAAACAGCGGATTTCATCGGCTGCCATACACTATCCACATGATTCGTTGGTCACATGCAGTGGCCGTAGCCAACGCCTGAACACTGCGCCGCGACTGGTAAAATTAGGCCAGCCTGTTTATCTCAGAAAATGAGGTGGTAACTACGTTTAAATACTGCTTAGGTCGTGTCAGTTATATGTCAATTGCCAGCTTGGGTTCACTGCCTGTGACCTGTCTGAGACGAACTAGCCATCATGCCGAAATATTGTAGTACGAGCTGACGCATCCGGCCGGCCGCGGTGGCCGAGGGGACGCCGGGCGCCGTGGCTCAGCGCGCCCGGTCAGATGGCTCAACGCCCTCTGTAATAAAAAAAGCTGAGCCAATGACACTTCGAACATCAACGAACAAAAACGATCAGAGTCCGCAATGAACAGAACCACCCATTGAGCAAAAAAAAAAAAAAAAAAAAGAAAAAAGAAAAAAAAAAGGGGGACTGAGGCGCTCCAGTCACGGTCTGCACGGCCACTACGGTTGGGGGTTCGAATCCCCCTCGGGCATGGATATTTGTGCCGTCCTTAGTCTTAGTTAGTTCGTAAGTAGTTTGTAAGTTTAAGGACCGATGACCCCGTAGTTAAGTCCCATAGACTAAACAAACATTTGAATATTTTTGACACATCCGCCATTTTCATTCTCGTGGCTCGTAAGTTAAACACACTGCGGTGCTATAGGATTTGCGTCACGTCACTTTAGCACGACTTTACGGGTGGTTGTGTTGCCATAAACTGCTCAAATCATTCCAGAGGTGGCTACAGAACGTTTAGTTTCCCGAGAGATTCTAAGAGAAGAAAAAAATGGATCATTAAATGTCGGCGCAAAAACTGGGAACCCGGACCGAGCCCACAGTTATGTATTATAAGTTAATTGTTATTATTATGACTTGAAGCAATATTTAATATTAAAAATCGTTTGTGATATTTGAACTTACGGTTTTGTTTAGCTGTTCCGAAAGTACTACCTCTTACAGAGAAGTTGCCTGTAGGGAATTAGCAGCCGCAAAATATATTACAGCAAAGCATCCCAGAACATACTGTTTTAGAGCACAATATGTGTGTCTTATATAGTATATTGAGAAATACTCTTCATCAAAAAGTTTTGTACTGACATTGCACAAGTTGTTGAAGATAGTTATGTTACGTTATTGTGAGAAAGTATTACAAACACGGGAAATATAAATATACCGGGCAAAAAAGTTTCGTTACGGCTGTGGCAGCGAACTGTGAAGATACAGGCAACTACCGTTGAATGCCATTTGTCGTATTTCGAAGTCTTAGCGTTATAACTTGTAGTACGCAATTTGACATAATAGTACGGTACCTGATGTTTTATCACAAAATACGCCCTCAATTCAATTTCTTATTACTAAATGCCAATATTGACGCTTATGTATAAGAGGCTGTAAAGAATTCTGGGTAAACGAAATGTTTGCTTTATAAGAATTATTAAATTACTAACAAGACAAGGGCACTGTTACATACGAAAATCTGTCAACCTTAGAGAAGGAACAGAATTATTTATTTCATGGTCAACACATTCTATACGATTAGGTTTTCAAATAGCATTCAAAGGTTGTTGCCAACATCGGCACCGTGTGCCTCTACGACCGTAAAGTTTAGATCCTGTATACTAATATTCTTTTTAGTTTTAGTGTTTGCAATACATTCTGAAACTTTCTCAGTAACATAGTAGAAGTACTTTCAGCAATTTGAGTACAAAAATCCGATAACGTGAATTTGTCACAGGAGACAACAAACACTGCAAGACGGCAAACAAACCTCGCATATTGACAGCCATTATTCAAATAGAAGCCAAGATCTAGGTGACCAGTTTCGGCAGCATTAAACGTAGTACGCGATTTATATCACAGAAATATGTATCTTGCTCTTTTTTCTGTATTTGTACAGAAGCAGCAATAAGTAAAGACAACGCGAGATTTTTGTGTCTAATCCACATATCGATGTAAACAAGAGCGAAATGCAAGATTAGATTAGATTAAGACTTGTTCCATAGATCATATATACGACATTTCATAATGATGTGGAACGTGTCAGTTTAGTAAATGTTGTCTATACTTGATAATCAATATTTTAAGGATTTTTTTTTTGTTTTTATTTTTTTTTTTAAGTTTTATCTAAAAATTCGTCTACATTGTAGAAGGAGTTGTCATTCAGAATTTCCTTTAATTTCTTTTTAAATACTAGGTGGCTATCTGTCAGACTTTTGATGCTACTTGGTAAGTGACCAAAGACTTTCGTGGCAGCATAATTCACCCCTTTCTGTGAATATCATCCTTTCTCCTAGTGTTGTAGATATGCACACTGCTATTACTTTTGGATTGGGTCGGATTGTTAATAACAAATTGCATGAGTGAATATATATATATATTGTGAAGTTACAGTGTGTATCCCTAGATCCCTAAATAAATGTCTGCAGGATGCTCTTGGGTGGGCTCCAGCAATTATTCTGATTACACGCTTTTGTGCAATGAATACTTTTTTACTCAATGTTGAATTGCCCCAGAATATGATCCCATATGAAAGCAGTGAATGAAAATAGGCGTAGTAAGCTAATTTACTGAGATGTATATCACCAAATTTTGCAATGACTCTGATAGCATGAACTCAGACGTTTCAGGAGATCTTCAATATGTTTCTTCCAATCCAGTCCCTCGTCAATGCAAACACCTAAACATTTTGAATATTCTACCTTAGCGACAGATTTATGTTCAAAGTCTAAATTTATTAATGGTGTCATGCCATTTACTGCATGAAACTGTATATACTGAGTTTTATCAAAGTTTAATGAGAGTCCATTTGTAGAGAACCACTTAATATCTTTCTGGAAGATATCATTTACAATTTCATAAGTTAATTCATGTTTGTCAGGTGTGATAGCTATACTTGTATCATCAGCAAAAAGTACTAGCTTAGCATCTTCGTGAATGTAGAATGGCAAGTCAGTAATATATATATTAAGAACAGCAGAGGACCAAAGACCGAACCTTGTGGGACCCCATTTTTGAAAACTCCCCAGTTAGAAGAATTAATTGTTTCGTCTATATCATGTGAACTGCTTATTTCAACTTTCTGCACTCTTCCAGTTAAGTATGATTTAAACCATTTGTGCACTGTCCCACTCATACCACAATACTTAAGCTTGTCTAGAAGAATCTCCATGATTTCCATAATCAAAAGCTACTACAAATCAAGTCAAAGTAGCACGATCTAAGGTTGTATGCCGGGCGCTTGTAAAATATTTAACTAAACTTAAATAAAACAGCACTGTTCGTATAAACTGCGTGCTGTGTTTAGCATTCGCAGGAATGAAAATGGGGGATGCGCCAGCGTGGCCTGTGTTTTTAGGAGCTCTAGGCCGCATGGTCACGTTTTGTTTGTCAGAGAGATGAAAGGTGACGCAAACGACTCCCAACACGAGGGCGGGTGCGTGTTTTGTTTGCGCTGGCTGTTGTTTCGGCCACGTGACACCGACCCGACCCCCAGAAACGCCCTCCTGGGCCGTAGCCAAGCCAAGCGGCCGTTTATAGACTGCCACGCCGTCTGAATCACCTGCTCGGCGGGAAAACCGCGCATCGCACGCACGTTGCGTCGTCGCTGTTTAAATCCATGAGCACATACACACTACCTACAAATTGTTGAGGTAGGGACAGAAATTTGGCAGTCTAGCACAGAGGTGACGACATTATGATTTCGTAGTATACCACATATACAGGGTTAATCACCTAACACTTGCACCGCAAATATTGCGGAAACGGAAAGTGCGATTGATGTGCGGTTTTCATAGAATGTATTGGTAGTTAGGGGCTCGTATTTTTAGCCAACAAACAGATTGTAATATTACTTAGAAAGTGTATTTTTATGCAAAGAGACAATTTTTCAAATGTAACAATGGTTGAAACTTCCTGGCAGATTAAATTTGTGTGCCGGAACCGGGACTCGAACCTGGGACCTTTGCCTTTCGCGGGCAAGCGCACTACCGACTGTGCTATCCCGACACGACTCACGATGCTGCCTCATTACTTCCACCAGTACCTCGTCTCCTACTTTCCAAACTTCACAGAAGCTCTCCTGCGAATCATGCAAGACTAGCACTCCTGGAAAGTAGGAGGCGAGGTGCTGGCGGAAGAAAAGTTGTGGGGGCGGCATCGTGAGTCGTGTCGGGATAGCACAGTCGGTAGTGCGCTTGCCCGCGAAAGGCAAAGGTCCCAGGTTCGAGTCCCGGTTCCGACACACAATTTTAATCTGCCAGGAAGTTTCACATCAGCGCACACTCCGCTGCAGAGTGAAAGTTTCATTCTGGAAACATCCCTTAGGCTGTGGCTAAGCCATGTCTCCACCATATCCTTTCTTCCAGGAGTGCTAGTCTTGCAAGTTTCGCAGGAGAACTTCTGTGAAGTTTGGAAAGTTGGAGGCGAGGTATTGGCGGAAGTAAAGTTGTGGGGCGGCATCGTGAGTCGTGTCGGGATAGCACAGTCGGTAGTGCGCTTGCCCGCGAAAGGCAAAGGTCCCAGGTTCGAGTCCCGGTTCCGACACACAATTTTAATCTGCCAGGAAGTTTCACATCAGCGCACACTCCGCTGCAGAGTGAAAGTTTCATTCTGGGAACAATGGTTGTTTCTATCATGCACTGGAATTTTTGACACCAGCTGTGTACAAAGAATTTTAAATGACATTTTTATCACGTATAGTTTGGCAGCTATAACCATTCAAAGTTTTGGAGACGGAGGCTACGATAGCGTAGCTCACTGGCTGGTGGTCATGAGACAGTGTGCCGTGCTCCAGGGACTAACCACTCGGCCAGTGAGCTTCGCTATCGCAGCCTCCGCCCCAGAAATTTTGCACGGTTGTAGCTGCCAAACTAAACTTGTTAAAAATGTCATTCATAATTATTTGTACACAGCTGGTGTCAAAAATTCCAGTGCATGATAGAAACAACCATTGTTCCATTTGAAAAACTGTATGTCTGAATTAAAGATACACTTTCTAAACTATATTATAATCAGTTTGTTGGCTGAAAATACGAGCCCCTGACTACCAATCAGTTCTGTGTAAACCGCACATTTTTTTTTATTGGCTTTTTGCATGTAACAATACAGCCATTACATTTTTTTAATTTAGTGTATAATTACTTTTTGTATATACATCTGTTTTAAACGTGGATAGAAAATTACAATTCAAATTTACCAGTTTTTAAAATTACAAACTTAAAACTTATAAATTCCACACTTGATGTCAAAGCTGTATATCCGCTTCTTGTAAAAATTTAAATAAAACATCATAAAGGTTTGGCTTGTTCTCATTCATTAACAGTCTTATGTTTGTAGGAAAGGGAATCTTCATTTTTGCGAGCTTCTGCCATAGCTTATTTTGCTGTGGGGCATATTTGGTGCATCCAAGGATGATATGATCAAGATCTCCATCTTCTTCTGGATGAATATTGCACTTCGGGGAGTCTTTCACTCCAATCCTGTAGAGATGTGCAGGGAAGCATGCATGTCCTAACCTTATTCTAATCATTGATGTTACGTATCTCCTTGGAAGATTCTTCTGCCAGAACCACGGTTTTACCGGAATGGTACGCTGAACTGTAGCATATGAGAGGCCCTTTTTCTGCTGCGAAACTTGCCACTGCTGTTCCCATTGATTATATGCCTCTTTTTTTGAGACTTGTATAAAATCGAAATATGGAAGCTGTATAAATAGTGGGTGATGCTTTCTTTTGCTAGAGCATCAACTGCTTCATTGTGCCGAATGCCTGAATGACCCTTTATCCACATAAAATGAACAAATTTCTTTTCTTTATTGGCTTTCATTATTATTTCCACCAACTCATAAATATAGCTGTTGTTGGCTTTCCAGTTTCTATGCTGCAATTTCTCTAAAATACTTCTAGAATCTGTCAAAATTAGTGTTTTATTCCCCCTTTCTGTTCCAAACTTAACTGCTTCTTTAACTGCTATTAATTCAGAAACCGCACATCAGTCGCACTCTCCATTTGCGCAATATCTGCGGTGAGCTCACTGGGCAGCGCCAACGGGCAGCACGCATTAGGCGGCAGCGGGAGTGCGCTGCGCAGCAACTTTGATCAGCTGGGCAACTCAATCGCTACACGCCGTGTCGTGTCCAGTGAGCTCAAAGATAATCTGAAAGCGTGACGCTCGGCGCCATATTGCTGAACGCATATCTGTCGCACTCTAACTAGTCGTTAGTAGTATTTGCTTAGACAAATGTTCAAATGTTTGTAAAGCTTATGGGACTTAACTACGGGGTCATCAGCCCCTAAACTTACAAACTACTTATGAACTACTTACTAACTAGGACGTCATAAATATCCATGCCCGAGGGGGGAATCGAATCCCCGACCGTAGTGGCCGTGATGACCGTGACTGGAGCGCCTCAGTCACCTCGGCCACCGCGGCCGGCTTTGCTTAGACAACATTCTGACATTTGTAATCGTTAGTTCTTGTTGCTTTCGAAAGCAACTGAACTATAGGATAAGTACTTCTGAAAATTCTAATACTATTCACAAAATAATTGACACGTGGAATAAACCGTGGGCCTACCCATGAAAAGAAACAGCAGTAAACGGCATGTATAAGACGTATTAGTGAGTTGTATTTTTTTCAGAACTAGTGTTTCTACCACATTGCGTTTAACGAATAAATGCTTTATTGTAGAAAGACAAATAAAGGTGTAAAAACGATCAATTCGAGGTCTCTGATATAAGCATCATTTTCCGTACAGTAATTTCCAGTCAGTGAGCTCGAACGAAAATCTTTATAAACAAGAGACAAATATAGAACTGAACACAAGAAGGAGCGTCTACAGCAGTGTAATTTATTCTTTAAATTAACTGTGATACAAATACTATGTAGTTCTGAATAAAAATATAGTTCATCTATTGATCTGAACTCTACTTCGTTTCTTATGCTTTCTCTACAACCATAAACGACTCAAACTTTACCGTAATGCATCTATGAAAGTAATTAATTGTTAATAACTTAATTTTAAAGGACGCAGAGCACAAAAGTGCAATACGACCTATACATAGGGTAAGGTGGTACAAATTCGATATAGGTACAATTCCGATCAACATAATTTGTCGCCGGCCGCGGTGGCCGAGGGGACTAATGCGCTCCAGTCACGGTATGCACAGCCACTACGGTCGGGGGTTCGAATCCCCTCTCGGGCATGGATATTTGTGCCGTCCTAGTTCGTAAGTAGTTCATAAGTAGTTTGTAAGTTTAGGGACTGATGACCCCTTAGTTAAGTCCCATAGACTACACAAACATTTGAACATTGAACATAATTTGCCAGTCTCGTAGTGTTGGTAGCACATGCCTTTGTGTGGCGTTGTAGTGTAGCAGTTTTCTACAGCTCCTCCTGTATTTTCCAAGAATACACCACTTTGCGCGGAAATATAAATTTTTTCCTGTTAAGAGGTACGTGGAGCAACGTCGTCGAACGCGCTCTTATAAATTATCTAGTTTCCACGCGATTGCAAATTCTATATTATACAATGTTTTTTACCTAAGAAGTATCCGTTGGTGCCCAAGGGAAATAGTGCTTTTTATGTGGAAGAAGCCAGTGATCAAAATTTTACGAGGAAGTGATCATAATTGTACCTAGTGTGGTACACTTTCGATCGATTTTTCACACTTCTGTAACATTTTGTTTTGTTTTTATACCAACATTTGTAATTGTCTAGTATTTGTGTTACATATTCGTTAAACATCCAAGAACAAGTGCCATAGTTAAAATTATCTCTTTTCTCAACATATTTCCAGTACCAACAACATTTGTCCAAAATGATCGGAATTGTACCACCTTACCCTACGGAGGTGCCAACTTAACGGAAATAGTGTGTCACGATTTTCACAGTTTCAGAGCACTACAGTTGTGTATCCAGTGTTAATCATTGAGATCAATGGTCGTGTCGCGCAGTTCCGCTGCCACTGGCGCAGTATGGCAAGTGTCGCGACACTGCGCGTCACTCCCATCGTAACGCTGTTGCAAGTGAAATGAAAATTTGCTTACAACAATGGCACTGGACGAGGAAAAGTGCTTTACAGGGTGATCAATCCTCAGCGCAACCGCCTTTGCGGTGAGCGTCTTGCGGGCGACGGCAGCTGCAGTGCCCGCTTAGCAGGCCACCCGACGTCTGCACTAAATTTAATACGGGTTGGCGCGCAAGTTATGCATGTCAGAAGTAACACAAACATTTAGAAAGAAAAGTTTATTGGATGTTTTAGGGGGACAAGAAAAGTTTATTACTCACCTGCATTACGCAAGGAGGTGCTGGGGCTCGCATTCGTGAGGCACTACAAACCGTATGTCAGTGTTTACAGTACGTATGTCAGCTGTTTAGGCTGAGTTCTCACTGACGCGAACAGTCGCTCGCATCTAGTCGCGCACAGTCGCGTGCGGCTGTTGACTACACTGTGCTGTATGATGCAGAACCCACTGCTGCGGCCAGCAGGACGAAGTAGTATAAAAATGGCGCTATCAGAGAGCAGGCGGATTGTGTTTTTCTCGACTTCAAAAAGGCGTTCGACGCGGTGCCACACTGCAGACTGCTAACGAAGATACGAGCTTATGGAATAGGTTCACAGATTTGTGACTGGCTGGAAGACTTCCTAAGTAATTGAACGCAGTACGTTGTTCTCGACGGCGAGTGTTCATCAGAGACGAGTGTATCGTCAGGCGTGCCCCACGGGAGTGTGATAACACCGCTATTATTTTCTATCTATATAAATGATCTGATGGACAGAGTAAGTTGTAATTTGCGGCTGTTTGCTAATGATGCTGTGGTATATGGGAGGGTGTCGTCTGTAACTGACTGTAATACCATACAGGATGACTTAGACAAAATTTCTAGTTGGTGCGAAGAATGGCAGCTAGCTCTCAATGTAGAAAAGTGTAAGGTGATGCGCATGAGTAGAAAATACAATCCCATAATGTTCGAATACAGCATTAGTAGTGAGCTTCTTGATGCTGTCGCGTCGTTCAAATATCTAGGCGTAACATTGCAGAGCGATATGAAATGGAACGAGCATGTAAGGACAGTTGTGAGTAAGGCGGACAGCCGACTTCGGTTTACTAGGAGAATTTTGGGAAGATGGACTTCACCTTTAAAGGAGACCGCGTATAAAACGCTTGTGAGACCACGTCTTGAGTATTGCTCAAGTGTTTGGGACCCGCAGCAGATCAGTTTAAAGGAAGACATAGAGGCGGTTCAGAGACGAGCAGCTAGATTTGTTACCAGTAGGTTCGACCAATGCGCGAGTGTCACGGAAATGCTCCGGCAACTCAATTAGGGATCGCTGGAAGAAAGACGACGTTCTTTTCGTGAATTTCTGTTAAGTAAATTTAGAGGGCCGGAATTTGAAGCTGAGTGTAGTACGATCTTGCTGCCGCCTACTTACATTTCGCGTAGTGATCACAAAGACAAGATAAGAGAAATTAGAATAGGCATTCTTTTTTTCCTCGTTCAATTTGGGAGTGGAATAGGAAAGTAAATGCCTAGTAGTGGTACAGTGTACCCTCCGCCACGCACCTTACAGTGAATTGCGGAGTATGTATGTAGATGTAGATGTATCGATGCAGAGTTGCTTATAATGGAAGTGGAACAAAAACCAGCACCATGGAACTATACTATAAAGGAATATAGTAACAAAAATAAACGAAAAGCTCTATGGAAAGAAGTAGTAGAGAGATTTGGGAAAGAAAAACAAGCACTTTGTGACTATAAATACTTATGTATTTTCAAACGTGTATGTACATGGATTTCTAAATTTAACATAGCAACATATATTTGTTTTGCCATGAAACCTGGCCTTCTTTAACAAAAATGCAGCAAATAAATCTCGTTAAGATGCAGGACGTCTTGCACTCTCGTGGAGTTTCAATTGTTGTTTGAAAATAATATAGTCCGTCATCGTCTCTAATTCCATCTCTGATACGAATGACATTGTGTAAAACAGAACAAGTCTTTACAATTTCAATTGCAAAATCAATTTTTACATCTAGTGAACGGTGCAAAATTCGCCATTTATTAGATAAAATCCCGAAAGTACATTCGATGTATCGTCGAGCACGACTAAGCCTGTAATTGAAAATCTTCTTTTCAGCAGTGTAACGAACATACAGTAGCTACATACCTTAAAGTAACGCCGAGTTTTTCTTCTGGGCGTATGCTCTGGCGAAAATTGGTATCCATTCCTTCTATTTGATCCTATGTAAGTTGTAGCAGTTCATAAAATGATTCCGCACTCATTCTTGTGAAATTGTAAAACGTGTCTAAGTTATGTTTTCGTAAATCATTGCACCTTTTGTGGTACGTTCCAAGAACATATGCTTCCAGTATCGTAGATTGCCTTTTTGCGGCGACGAACATGATTGAATAACAGAGTGGCTACCTCTTCAGCATCCATTTCTAAACCAAAGGGGATTCTTGTCGCGTGTAGTCGTATGCAAAATGTCGCGCGTAAAAAGTCGGGCGCGATCAGTCGCTTGCGACTTGTCGCGTCAGTGGGAACTCAGCCGAAAGGCTAGTTTATACGACGACACTACGTTTCATGAAACCGAGCTACTGGCCAGTGCGCATGCGCGGCAGGCGTTAGCGCAACTCGTTGAGGAAACTAAATAGTTTCGGCACGTTCCAACTTTGGCGAAACTGATTGCGCGTGTTTTTAGGGTTTTTAGGTTAGTTTATGACCAATACAGAACAAAATACAACATACAGGGGGAACGGAAGAAATAATTCTGTTTTTGCACATATATGCTTTGCGTAGTGTTTGTGCGATTTTAACGGCGTGTTAGTGCTATTCTGGCAATTATTTGTGAAATTAAATACTGATGGCTTGACGCTTAATGAATTGCAGACTAAAATACATCCAATTCGAGATACCTATACAAACGAAGTATGGCAATTGTGGATTTCGGAACACGGTACAAGTACTGCAGAGACGAATATCTACTTGACAAGAAATGTAATGCAATTTGTAATTTCAGTTCTGGACGCCAGAGGTAACCTATCGTAAGTAACATTTCGCTGACTTTACAGGAGAGCAAAAAGAAGCTGCTGCGACTCGATTTTTGCTACCTGTAGAATAAGTCAAATACCCAATCATGATGAGCTCTAATTTTTATATCTTTTCTAGTTAGTCTCTAAATGTACTTCGTTTTTAGAAATATTTTATGAAATGTTACGGGAGAAACAGCACTTACGATTTTTTACCTCTCATAAATATATTTGTGAAGCCGTCTTCATTTACACATACGATATAGTCAAGGTGCTTTTTACATTAGGTTTGCTGTTCATTTGCATGCCTTTTTTGTTTATAAACGTTCCTTTGTATGTTTATCATTATTATACAGGATTATTCTACGAAATACGAATAGGAATATGAGAACTATTGGTACTGAAATTAAGAAATAAAGGCATTCATACTTATTGAATACCAGTAGATTTATTAAGAGTTATAATTTTATCCTTTCACAATGCCAGTCACAAATACTAGTCACTCAGCAAAGTTTAAGTAAATTGAACAAAATAAATTACAAACATAGTAGCTTACTCTATAAAGTAACAAAGGTTAAACCACTTTAAAAACTGAGGCAATGACAAACATTTCTGTCCAAATTCAGCATATATTCATTAACAAATTGACGACAAAATTCGAAATGTAGAAAAAGAATTCCCTTGTACTATTAATTTATAACAACGTCATCATATTCATATCCTTCTGAGTCCTTTTCAGTTTGTGTTGACATAATCTGTGGTATATTTTGGTAGAAATAGCGAAAAGATTCAGGCACCCACCTAAGCAGCTTTTGTAAATCTTTATACTTCTCTGTAGCAATTGGTCTGAGAGTATTTCGTATAGCAGGAAGCTCTTCCGGCCATACTGCCCCTCTTGTTCGCCGTTGCACATCAATTTCTTGAAATTCACCATCAAATGCTGTTTCATAGAACACAGAACCCGAATTCTCTGCTCGTACTTGTAGATGCACAACTTGGCTAACCAAAAATTTTCCAGACGATGAACTTTTGGTTACCCGTTTAACTAAAGGTGGTGATGATCCTTTGAAAAGACTTTCAAAGTCTTTGAAATCTGCCATTTTCATGTCATATACTTCAATGAGTTCTTTGCATCTGCACTGGCGAACAAACTGTTACCAATCCCAAGCAGTTGCAATTATGTCATTTGGGCTCAGTTTGCTTTTGGCACGTTCAATAATAGCATGTACACCATCTACCTCCATATGAGTGTGTCCCTTCAATAAGAATTTATGGTTTACCACCTTAAGATTAGGAAGACAACTAAGAATCCAAAAATATGACATAATCATGGGGAAGTTACGATTCTGGTCTCCATAGTTGTCAATTCATATCGTAAGTTCCTCAGTTTTGGTTTTTGGCAGGTTAGCTGGGGCCCACTTTAGGAAACAAGATGACACTTCTTTAGGTCCATGACCTGCTACTGTTTCATCCCACAAGCAACAATAGGCTTTCTGCTCTGAAGCATCAAGGATTGTCAGATTATACGTCCAGAGCTTTCTTGGATAAAACGCACTGGAATTAGTAAGGTGAGATGTCGGCAAACATTTCTGAAGATCGAACATGACAACCTTTGCTTTTGATCCAGGTTGTTTTGGCCGATTTTTGTCGAAGGTCTTCTTTTCATATCTTATATCTGCTTCTGACAAGTGGGCATCGTAATCTGATTTAATTTGGACTGCTTCTTCAGCTGTTATATCATTTTTGACTTTCACCTGAAACTCATCACATGTATCAGTCGCAGGTTCCTTGAATCATAAATTAAACTCAATGTTAAATATGTCACGGCAAAGCCACTGCTTTCCAATTAACTCTTGCTTCATTTCGTTTCCGTTGCAGTGCTCTACACACAAAGAACTCATTTTTGATATATCGAGATGGCTGCCAAGGTACAATCTACCTGTTTCCTCTCTGCTGTAGTGACTCTCGATTGTGGGGAACATCCTGATGTGGTTTCTGATACCGTCCCTTATTTCTTCTTCCAACTTGTTTGGTGGAACTTTCTTTCCTCTCTGGTCTGGTTCAATAAGTCCATCATTAATTTTTTTGGACAAAGCTGTCTTGACATACATTTCGGAAATACTCAAAGTATTTAAGAAAAATGTTTTGCAAACTTGTAGTCTCTGGCCACGAACTTCAAAGAAGTAATGAAGTGTCACATTACGCCTAAACTCCCTCTCTTGAACTACTCTTCTACTAACATTTTTTGCAATTACGTGTGAGGCAATATATAATCTCTTAAAATCGTTATTATTACCTTCTCTCCAAAAACTGTTGAAAATTTGCTGCCTATATTCAGAAATGTTTTCTGAACATTTTCTTTTACATGAAGATTTGCATGCAGGCTTAATACATTTTGCCGGAACTACGGTTCCGGTTTTAGATGTATACTCCGCACCAGCCTCTCTACATCTTTTTCTTATATTGCACTTCCACTTATTTTCTTGCCGCACTCGCTTCCGGCCTCTTGTAAATTGTGATTCTAGTGTAGTAAATGTATGAATGTCATCCAAATTAGATGCAACATTTGATGAAGCAATCACGCCTCAATTATCAGCATTTTCAGTCCCCGTATGTGATTGAAGACTCTTAATGTTAAAGGGAACGCCACCGCCAGATTCGTCTGCCTCACTGCGACTGCAGTTTCTCATCACCGCCTACTTCACTGTAGCATTCCTAGCCGATGTCGTTATCATCACAGCTGTTTACATGGTTGGACGTTATACACTTATTCTCAGCTGCCACCTACGAACAAGACGGAGACTCAAACCATAACGAGGCAACGAAATTAATACAACACCATTAGTTCGATTTAACTATCTGGAGCGCGCAATCTGAAAAGCACATACGAACGCGCAGTGTCATTTGTGGTAATAATGACAAAACACGCGTTGATTAAACGCTGAACTTGGAAAGGAAAATCACTGCACAAGATACACAAGGCTTCGGCAATGGGGCAACAGTCGAAAATTAAAACAAGAGAGACCTGACAGGTCACGCGTTCCCGTGGGTTAAATAGACGTAATTGCATTCCAGTCTAAGTAAAGTTTGTTTAGTTACATTTACATAAACGTATATCATATGACCAACCAAACTGAAAATCGCATACCTGGGATTCTTGATTTGTTAGCAAAAAATCAATTCCATCAGTAACTTTGTTGTAAGGTAAGGTCTCAGCACCCAATAGATTCGCACTGTAAGCAAAATTGCATTACTATACAAAACGTGATGAATTTTGCTCGATTAAAATGATAAACCATGTGTAATTGGACTGTACCTTTGATTGATCGTATGACAAGCATTGTAGTTGTCAGTTCCGAATATTCTAGCCACTCATTTTCGTCAAAAGGAGGCGCTACATCTGTAGTTGTATCCGTCACCAAGGGAGTTTCGACGACATTACTATCGTCGACTGGTGGTAAAGCATCCAGATCATTTGTCTCCTAAATCACGGAACGTACATTTAGATGTTTGTTACATCCCAGTATGATGAATAATATCTTAAAATGTATATTAGCTATGCATAATGATTTAATGTTGTAAGCTGATGATGTAATGAGAATGTAGAATAGAATATTAGTTCTTGAAGTACTAGAAATACTTGTGCTGCTTACCTGTACTAACTTCGGCGCTAATTCCACGATCCTTTTACTTCTTCCACTAATAGAATCCATTTTAATCTTCGATTCCGTCATAAAATGCTCCTCCAAACATCACAAACTACAGCACACTACTATTCGCACGTGATTAACTATGTGTATAACAATACGGAGGTAAACCATCGTAACAGCCAATACGATAAAGAGCGTGGCGGTCTATATTCAGGTCAATTGTCGTATGGTGTAAAATATATGCATAAAGTATTCTAACCCTAAGAAGGTATGACTTAAACTAGCCACATACGATAAAAACCTCAAAATCATCATTTTTGCACTCACGATAGTTTACCTCTGACGTCCAGAGTTCTGGTAACAATACTTCACGCATAACAGTAGCTTGTTTCTTTATTGCATTACTAACTCTAAAAGGAACATGAACTGCTCTGGTGACATTCTACGTTGATTAAAATAACTTCTAGGGTCTTCAATCACAATTTCTTCCAGCAAGGTCACTGAGCAACAGAGATGACGTCTTTTTTTAATCCATTCACGAACCCAAACACGTTTCTTATTCTTTTTATGTTGAGTCTTATGCAGCGACTTCAAACAGACAAGCAATAGATTCGCCACAACTCTTACAGCTACCAAAACTTTCAGTTTACGGCGACTACGGCACTCACAAAACAACGAAACTGAAGTGTATGGTATTGGCGCCGTGTCTACAGACATACACGAAACTAGTTGCGCGCAATTCATTTCATGCAACGAGTTTCGCAACCTAGTGTCGTCGTGTAGACTGGCCTTAACGATAGCAGAAGCTAGTGTACCGTCATCTGACCGATGTCGCTGGCGTTTCTGTTCTTAGGACAAGAGAGCGGTGATGACTTTGACTATGACACCAAAACGCAACATGGCGAAGACGACGTCGAAGAAATGCTGATTGCGGACGCTTAATCTAAAAGAAAGTGAACTATTAATTGTTGCACAGGTAGAAATACATTTGCATTTACAAGAACAACACACCTGAAATCGTTTCTTACAGAATGGCAGGTTTTCAACGTGACAATCAATGAAATGCACAGTTATGCTGAACATTTTTTTAGCTCCTATCTGGGTAAAGGGAAACAACGCAGTGATGGGTAAGCTGTCAAAGTAACGGAAAAAGTGTATCCGTATGCACTCGTTTCTAAAAGCTGCAGTGCTCGTTACAAACGCATCTTTAATTTCGTTCTCGTAAAATGCGCATGGAATCCAATTGTATTCATATGATTATATCCTGGTACTTAATTTTTCTTTGTTTTATATACTTGAAACCAAAAAATGTTTGTAAATCTATCGAACTCAACTACGTGGTTATTAGTACGTATCTTACAAACTACTTAAACTAAGGTAAACTAACCTAAGGACACACTAACACTCATGCCCGAAGGGGGGGACTCGAACCCCCGACAGCGAACGGCCGCGCGCACCGCAGCACGGCGCCCCAGTACGTACGGCTAATCCGCCGGGGCTTACTTGAATCCATCTGAAGCAGGTTTACTAATGAAATAGAAATAAAATTGTAATATTACATTATTTAATCTGGGAGACAATTTTTTTACGAATTCAGTATAATAGGAATTTGTTTTAATTAACTGATAAACGACATGAAAATAATGTTCTCAATTCTTAAATCTACTAGATAAACTAAAAATACATTATGTAAATCATTTCAAACTAGAATCCTAATTATGAACTGATATCAAACATATTTAATGATGTACACTTTAATTCAGAGGAGGAAGGTGGGCAAAGCATACATGCAGAATCCTATATGGCGATCTGTGTGTCCAAAATTTCAGGTGAGAAATCTTTTTGCAACAATGAGCATAATATCCCTAAAATGGTCGAGCAGAACCGAGTGAGCCGAGCCGAACGAAAAGACCGATATAAGAGTTTCATCTGGTAGGTCGAACCGCATTCCAATATACCCATGCTCTGGTTTTTTTAAAAATCGTTACAGCCAGTGGCACAGCCAGGATTTGTTCTCGGGGAGGGCTAATTTTTTAAAAATAAAGCCTTTTGAATTTATTAATCTATGACTTATTTTTACACTTTTTATAATTTAACCAGTTATACTACGAACACAATCGAACAAAAAATAAAATGAGTAGGTTCGCATTAATTTCAAAGTGGAAGAGGAGCTACCTGGTGGATACGGAGTTTATATAATCAGCTCGTAAAATATTTAAGCAGCTCCTATGTTACTGGCCAAAGAGAAAGGTCTTTACAGTTTAATTAATATGAGACTCTATGTGTAAAAATTGAACTAGAATAACAGTACTGTTGTTCATAAGATTCCATTTGGTGGCGAGCTCTGTTAAGAGCTTTAGCTGAGAAACGGGTCGCCGCTTATGAACAATCGGCTCGTAACTTCGGCATAGCAGTATCAATAGCGGCAACATCAAAGCTGGTCGCGACGGCATTAAAACCGCCCACAGTAACAGCAGCACACGTTCTCAGTGGCGGCATCACGTTGGCGACCCAACGTAACAATTGGCGACCCATTTAAAAAAATAAAAAATCTTTGGGAAGTGGGGGGGGGGGGGTGCTTCAGTTCCATTAGCCCCCCCCCCCTGCGGCTGCGCCACTGGTTACAACTATTGTATCGATATATGCGACTAAAAGGATACATATATGAGTAACGATTCGGTACATAGAGTCAGGTAAAGTATTCGTTACTCAGTACAGAATACATACGGTGAGCTATAGTCTTACCAGTCAACAACTGGAAATTCTCTTCCTTGTTCGTAATTTTATTCCCACAAGTTACAGTTCAGAAACCGAATTCTGAAATGTCTTACTCAAGGAAATAAAATTTTGAAACACCGATTTACGGAAAAGCATTCGATCCTTCGATAAAGTCCTCCATGAGACTATCAAAACGATTCGTTACTGCGAAAAGCTGCGAACTGTTGTCAACTTTCACTTTCTTCAAATAACTGATTTGAGGAAAACGAACAACAAATTTCGCCGTACTGCAAGAAAATTCGCGAGGCTAGGGGATAATTTCACGGGCGGGAGGAGACAGTTCGCAAGAAACGCTCTCCTCGAGGGATTGAAGTTGGCTTCGAGCAGCTAGTAAGGAAGAGTTGGACGCTGAACGGAGAAGAGGACTTGTGTGGCAGGTGAGTGCTCCTACAACCGGAAGCCTGGTATCAGCGAGTGTTGCACGTGAGAAGGGCGACCAATCAGCTGCGTCACGGGAAGTGACGTCGGCTGCGCGCACGCCAGCTGATTGCGGAACACTGTGCAGACACTACTCGCGAAGTGTTCGTAGTGTTGCCGTATTGTAAGACTAAACTGTGAGGAAAAAATATCACTTGCGGGATTGTGGAGTCGTTATCGGGAGAAAGTTGAATTACAAAATAAAAATGTTACACTTTATTTTTAAAATCTGCTACTTACAAAAAGACTTTAATACTATTGGCAGATAATTTACATTTAAATTCTACGTTGTGGCTTTTATTTGTTAATGATTTTCACAGAGTTCACCAGTTTCGAATATTCAGAAACATTAAAGCAGGAACAATTTGCATCAGGGATACAGTTTTTTTAATTATTTATTTATTTTTTATTTTTTTATGTTTGTGAAGCTTATGGGAGTTTAGGGGGGCGTAGGCTACGACAGCTTAGCTGACTGGCTGGTGGTCATGAGACAGTGGGCCGTGTCCCAGGGGATACCCACTCGGCCAGTCAGCTACGCTATCGCAGCCTCCGCCCCCGGAACTTTGAAGGGTTGTAGCTCCCAAACTAACAGTGATAGGAATGTAGTTTAAATTGATTTGGACGCAGCTGGTTAAACGAATCCAATATACGATAGAAAAAAAATAGAAAAAACTATTGTTCCATTTAAAAAATTATTTCTTTGTGGTGTAACTCTTGGGAAAATGATACACAAACTATGTTCATAGCTCCGCAGAAAGTGTAACATTTCTTGTGTTGACCTACCGCATTAAAATATCCCGTCACCTATTACTTTATAAGTCACAGAGGCAAACCCACTTAGTGAAACACCATATATATATATATATATATATATATATATATATATATATATATATATATATGTGTGTGTGTGTGTGTGTGTGTGTGTGTGTGTGTGTGTTCCGAAAGAACAGACGTCACTTCTGATCCTGCAGTTGTTATTCTTTCATATTCACAGAATATATGATATCAACTGCGAATGGGTAGTAGTCCTTGTAGGTGTGGTGATCACTGTGTCCTCAGTGGTAAAGTGGTCGGCGCAACTGCCTAGAAAGCGGGAGACCCGCTGGGGTACACATTTCGTCTCTGACCATTCGCAGTTGATGTCGTATATTCTGTGAATATGAGAAAAAATAAGTTTGAAAGTACTGACAATACGGTGTGGCTTAGGGAAGTACAACAATGTGCAACCTATGAGTATCTAACATTGCGGAGTCGATCTGACTCCCGTCTATTATTACTGGTTAAGATGAAGTCTAACAAGTGTTTTACATGCGGTCTCCTTCAGAGATGAATCACGTTCCCAAAATTCTCCCAATAAACACAAATTCGACCTTCCGCCTTCCCCACGACTGACCTTACAAGTTCACAACATTTCACATCCATCTGCAATGTGAAGGCATTTGTGTGGAGTGTTGTGTGGAGTGTTGCCTTGTATGGGAGTGAAACATGAACGATAAACAGTGCGGACAGGAAGAAGATAGAGACTTTTGAAATGTGATGCTACAGATGAATGCTGAAGATTAGGAGGGTGGATCGCATAACTAATGGGGAAGTACTGAACAGAATTTGGGAGAAAAGGAATTTCTGGCAAACAACGACTAAAAGAAGGGATCGACTGGTAGGACACATTCTTATACATCAAGGAATTGTGAATTTAGCAATGGAGGGAAGTGTGTGGGGTAAAAACCGCAGAGGAAGGCCAAGAGATGGATACAGTAAGCAGATTCAGACAGATGTAGGTTGCCTTCCTTATGTGGAGTTGAAGAGGCTTGCTCAGGATAGGGTATTGTGGATTGCTGCAACAAACCAGTCTCCGGACTGAAGACCACAACAACTGCAATGTTATGCCTAGTTATTTAATCGACGCGACTGTCATATGACATACAAATACGTTTTTGAGGATGGAATTTTCTGGCAGATTAAAACCGTTTGCTGGAACCGGGATTCAAACCTAGGACCTATGCCTTCCGAGGGCAAGCACTTACCCGCGAAAGCCAAAAGTTCGAGGTTCGTATCTCGGTTCCGGCACTTACTTTTAATCTACAACGAAGTTTCACATCAGAGCACTCTCCGCCGCAGAGTGAAAAGATTATTCATTTTTGAGAATGTTTGTTCGTCTGATAATGAAACGAATGAAAGTACGTGGCAAATTCAAATTATTGTTTTCTACTGAACTTTTACAAGAATCTGTTTGTTGGGAGATTTTGTACTTAGTCTGGAGTCTGAACATTGTATGAAATGTCGGGACAATCGCGATCATCTGGCTTCATTGTTTCTCGTTCCGGTCAGACTATCATCAGAAATCAAAAGTGCCATAGGTTCATCTTATACCTGTGACACTTTTGATGACTGATTAAGCACCACCCGAAACGTACCACAACAACGGATGACTTGTTAATTAAGTGACTTTTCCGATACCCTGTCACTTCCGTGTGGCACTTTTGCCCTTTGGTAGCTGATCGTCACGAAACGTAGGTTTGCTATCGAACAGACTGCTACTGCATTCTTCTACTACCGCGAACCTCAGAGCAAGACTTTGCGACCTACAGGTTGCTTAGGAATCCGTAATTGTGTCGGACATAATTGAGCAACTGTGATGCTCATCTGTAATCGCTGGATGCAGGAGGGGACCGGTGGTTCCCAACTCGTTGCATCACTTCAGGGCATATTGTGTGCTAGCGTGCTGCAGTACATTCTAAATATTGCACTAAAACTGCGCCATTTCAGTTCGAATGCGTTCTTGTGTGCTAATAAACTGAACGAAAACATGTTTTGTACCGCGCTCACCACACTGACTGTAAACAACAGCGTCGGGCGCAGAGCCTCATTTTAGCAGCGCTGTGCTGCAGTTGAAAAACGGACGCGTGTGTACGTCTTCGACTGCGTTTGCGTTCATGTGACGTCATCCCAGCTGGCACTAGCTCTGATGCTGAAGGAGCGCACGCACGTTAGGTATTGTGCAAGCAATACGGCGAATTATAAATATCATCTGCTGAAGAGGCCCTTTTCAAATGTTCAATTGTTTGTATAGCTTATGGGACTTAACTAAACTTACAAACTACTTATGAACTAACTTATATTAAAGACGGCACAAACATCCATGTTCGAGGGGGGATTCGAGCGGCCTCGCGCATCGTAGCATAGCGTCTCAATGAGCTTGGCCACTCCGCCGCGGCTGTTCAAACCACTTAGGAGACTATGTTTGTAAATCACGTACACACACACCCACCCACACACACACACACACACACACACAGAGCCAAGCCCGAGAGAGGACTCGTACCTCCGACGGCGAGCAACTGCGCGCTCCGCAGCAAGGCGCCTTACAGCTTGTAATATTTCTGGCTTAAAAACCATCAAATTAAGATCTGAGTATTGCTTCAGTACAGCCGGTTAGGACCAGTAGGCGACAGATGGTAAAAGCTGGTGAGAACCGCGACAGGTGGTACAATAGGTCGGGTTCTCATGGGAAAGAGCACTGACAAATCTTCCCGAATTGTAGGGAAGTCCCCGAGTGGCAGGCACTGGACGCCGATTGGCTGTAGTACTGGCGGTCACGCGCCAAAACGCGATCTGATTTTTATTGATAATAAACTAATTATTTAGTCCATGTCAAGTTCAAGTTTCAGCGTGCCAACCACTCAACGAAACCACATCGATGTGGGCCGACCGACTACACGACACAAAGCTTTAAGCCTAGCCTGTGCCAGTCAACTTGGGCAGATCCGAATTGGGCAACTTTTAGTGATCATTAGAAGGGTACTGTGGAAAGCATAGTTAATCCCACACTCGAACTGGGCAACTTCCGCTCACAGCTAGCAGGACGGTCCGACGCAAGGCGTTCCTGGCCATGTGAATGACACCAAGTCGCTGTCACCTGTGTAGAATTACATAGTGTTTGGTTTTGTACTTCAGTTTAGTCATGGAAGCAAATAATACGGCAAAAAGACACAATATGCAACCTGTTATTAGTGATCATAATAATACAATGTTTGATCTGAGGCGGCTATAAATTCAAATCTTACAGAAGAGTTGTAGCAACGGAAGAACGTCGATGGCGATGCTTCGGTTAACGTTCGCGGTGTACTGTTAAGTTATTTACAGTAGATAGCAAACACATATTTTCGCGTTTGTAAGGTACTCATGGTCACGCACCCGTCGCAGAAGACTTGTTAACCAGGAGAATGACATTTACTTCTTCAAAAACAAAAGGCGACTCTTTGGTTGAAATACCACCAAAGCTTATACGCAATGCAGTTGATGCCAATCCAACAATCTTGTACACATTAACAAGGAAGGACGTAAGGTTTATTCGTAACAATATTATTCCCACTCGCCTAAAGAGTATGCCGAAACTGCCGAAATCGGCGATGGAAGTGCAGATTTCTTTGTCGCAAATGGAGGTGACAACTACAAAAGGCGAGGACTTTGTTCTTAATAATGACATGGAAAATGGGCATGTTGCTACCGCAGAATCATCTCAGCAAAAAATAATATCGGCATCCAATCGGACTCAAAAACCAGGAAGAGGCACGCTTTTCTGCAACAGAAACTAGAATTTCTTAGGAATGGTGAAATTTGAAAATTATACTTTGTAAAGTGCGTTTCATACCAAGCAGCCGTGAGCAAACTATGAGTCAAACTAAATGCATTTGTTTTCTGCAAATATTTTTCTGTGTGAAATTTGTAATAACATCTTTGTATTTGTATATCTTGGTTTTGGCACAGTATTGACAGGTAGGAGTTGCCGAGTTCGTGCGTGCCTGTCAGTCTAGCCGGAGCAGGTAGAAGTTGCTCAGGGGGCACTTTGGGGCAGTTGCCCAGTTCGAGTCTTCCGTTTATCAAATCAAATGTTAACTACGGGCTCATCAGTCCCTAAACTTACAAACTACTTATGAACTACTTACGAACTAGGACGGCACAAATATCCATGCCCGAGGGGGGATTCGAACCCCCGACCGTAGTGGCCGTGCAGACCGTGACTGGAGCGCCTCAGTCTCCTCGGCCACCGCGGCCGGCTTCCGTTTATCACCAACAGGTAGAAGTTGCCCAGTTGGGACGAATCCGTCAACATCGACACTGGACTGTTGACCACTGCAAAGAAGTCGCGTCGTCTGACGAGTCTCGTTTCCTATTGTATCTAGCGGATGGACGAGTACGGATTTGGAGACAACCTCACGAATCCATGGACCCTGCATGTCAGCTCGGGACTGTTCAAGCTGGTGTGTAATGGTGTAGAGCGTGAGCAGTTGGAAAAATGTGGGATCCCTGATACGTCTAGATACGACTCTGGAAGGCGTACGCAGCCTGGCTGATCATGTACGTCCATTCATGTCCACTGTGCATTCCGACGGACTTGGGCAATTCCAGCAGGACAATGCGACACCCCGCACGTTTAGAATTGCTACAGGGTGGCTTCAGGAACACTCTTCTGAGTTAAAACACCTGTGCTGGCGACATTAACATTATTGAGCCTATCTGGGGTGCCTCACAACGTGCTGTTCAGGAGAGATCTCCAGTCCACGTCCTCCTCGAATGGACTTATGGACAGCCCTGTAGGATGCATGGTATCAATTTCCAGCACTGCTTCAGACATTAGTCGAGACCATGACACGCCGTGTTGCGTTACTTCTGCAGTAACCTGGAAGCCTCGAGTGTGAAAAATGAGATTTTTCCTAGTTCCCCTGCAACACTAGTACTGACATTCTGCTTGTTCATCTTAATTTAAGCCTACATCGCGATGTCTTCAAACGACGTAACTGGCGTCGCTTGACGCCGCGGTGGAATGGCCGAGCTCTCTAAGGCGCCTTACTGTGGAGCACGCGATTGCTCCCTGTCGGAGGTTCGGGTCCTCCCACGAACATGGGTGTGTGTGTTTGTCCTTAAGTTAATTGAAGTTAATTTAAGTATCCAGAATGAAACTTTCACTCTGCAGCGGAGTGTGCGCTGATATGAAACTTCCTGGCATATTAAAATTGTGTGCCGGAACCGGGACTCGAACCTGGGACCTTAGCCTTTCGAGGGCAAGCGCTCTACCGACTGTAGTTTGTAAACCTAGGGACTGATAACATCAGTAGTGAAGTCCCTCAGATTTACGAACATTTGAACATTTGGATCGCTTGACAACGCAACGCCGAGTTGCCGGTAACTGTCTAGTGGTTATCAACGCGTTGCAAGAGGTTTCCCAGTGAGTCGTTCCGTAGTCGCGCCGTCTGCGTAAGTCTACTCGGGAAGTCTTTTGGTTGGAACTTCCATCGGTTCGTAGTAGAAAAACGTCAAATTGAATTACAGAAGCAATTATGTTTTTCTTCAACAAGTTTATTTTTATTTTACTAGCCTTGTAAGCCGAAAACCAGATATCTTCAGACTTTTAAGTATTTTTATCAAAGACGTTACACTATTTTGTCACAGTCTTAGAAGAAAAATTAGTCGTCTACACTTAGATTCAGGCACATAGTAAATTGTCATCTTTGACTCTACTGTAGTAGTACAATTGAAAATTAAAAAAAAAAAAATCAAACAATAAGAGAAAATATGCAGGAATTAACTTAAATTGTAAACTGGAAAACTTGACCTAAATAAGAATTTAAATAAATTAAGAAGTTCAGTAAATAATTTAGGGCTGCCTGTAAGGATACCTAAAATATTTAGGATATGTAGATAGAAACTAGGAATAAACTTTAACTCTAAACTTGAAAATTTAACTATCCCAATAAAATAAGTCACTCGACAATTAAGAATTATTTGATTGGAATGGCTAATTATTTAAATGTTATACAGGTACATTTTTCAAGTTTAAAGTTACAGCTTATTACTAGTTTCTATCCAAATATTCAAAATATCCTTTAGCTGTCTTTTCAAGTAGTTCTAAGTTACTCATTGAAATTGTTAATTTAGTTAAAACGTGATATAGGTAATGTTTTTCACTTACAGTTAAAGTTTATTCTTGGTTTGCAACTTCTCCTCTATGTTAACTTTTTATTGTTTAATTGTTTACATTCTGATTTGTACTACTACAGTAGAGTCAAAGATGCAGTTTTACTGTGCGCTTCAATTTAGGTATAGTGGAATAACATCTCTTCCAAGACTCTAATAAAATAATGTAACCTCTTCGACAAAAACAGTGAAAAGCTGGAGATGGGCCTATAAACCGAAAACCGATTATGAAAATAAACTCCTTTACCATATGCAAAATTCTGCCTTCAATTTAGTTGAAATTCTATTGTTTGGAAACAAACACTGGATCGTAAGAATTTTTTTTTTTTGTCAACTGGTTTCAGTTTGCTTGTGAGACTGCTGTCCACGGCCAACGGTTCTTGAATTGCCCACAGTCGACGTCCATAGTTGGCGTTAAGATGGTCTTACAAGCAGACTGAAACCGGTTGTCTAATAAAAACAAGAAATTCTCAAGGCTGCGGTTTTCAATTTTTTTAAAGTAGGATTTCATTAACGATCGCAATTTTCTCAAATTAAAAATAAATAAATAAATTAGATTAAAAAATCTAAAATTGTTGATTATAATTAATTCGCAATCGAGTGGCTACCAATAACCGCTGGTAAAGGGGGGGGGGATTCATTTATTTCTTGTGTAGAGGGCCTTAATATATGCTACAATAAAAAGTTCTCTGACGCATTTCGCGGTGATTCGCGGAATGTAGATGAAATAACAGATGAAGTAGAAAAATACATTTACTACGTACCGAGACGTATTTAGGCGGAGCGTTTCAGGAAGTTGGAACCGTCCTAGGGCGGAGACAGCCTTTCGTGGCTCCTTTGCGACAGAATGTTCAGTCGTTTAGATGAAGAGGAAGAGGTAGAAGCAATTTCTGAGGCGTGCCTGGGTGTGCCACGTCAGTGATTACAGAAGCGTCGGAGAGAAAGTGAAATTTACATTTACCTTGGGTGAGGAGGGAGTAGGAGGTTTTAAACTACAGCAGGATGGCGTTGTCGAAATTGCACTGTGCTTCCGCTATGTGTTGCCATCTTGAGGTAGATGTGAGATACTGAGTAAAATGGACGGCGCGATGTCATCCAATTGTGTACCTGGAAGAGAGAGAGAGAGAGAGAGAGAGAGAGAGAGAGAGAGAGAGAGAGAGAGAGAAGTCGAACCATCTAACGATGTCAGGTTATTAAAACATCAATTTTCCAATTATTCAAGTGTTAACATTGCCTAACTCTCTACGTAGGGTAATTTCAAGACAGATAAAATACCGGAGAGATGGCCAACGGCTGTAATTCTTCCCCGATCCGCTGTACAGCGCTGCCGGTCAGCTGGTAGTTACAAGGTCTATAGAGAACAGGTCTGGACACGTGTTCCTTATGGAGCCACCATTTTGGTTCTAGAGCAGACGACGCTGCGCAGTATTGCTAGGAGAGAAAACAGACGCTTCGCAAATTATTATCATTCTGCACCCAGTTTGCGTACCGTTTGAGTCGGAAATTACATTCTTACGTTTAGCAGTAAAATACCGATAATTTTAAAGGCCTAATAAAGGCTAAGACTTATCGGGAGAGGTCACAGTATGATTTTCACAGATTTGGCTCAAATAGAGTGAGAATAACCGGCAAGATGAACCGTTTAAATTCGTTAAATATCTGGCCTGAATGGGACATAGGAAAAGAGAAAACTCTCATGAAAGATTCTCGATAACAGTATGCGAGAAGAAGATTAAGCGTGTTTGGATGGCCAATGAGGTATGCTTTGCACTGAAGCACTTTTTCGGAACAAATCTCTTGCCGAAAAATACTTTCATTACATGTGAACGGTGTAAAAAGTATGTTTATTAACGATGATTACCGAAAATAAATGTAATGGAAATTTAGCAGTTAACAGCTACAATTTCTGTAAATCCTTTCTTTAGTGGACATTTCACGAAATATTGTAAATGTTTTAACTACATTAATTACAGTAATCAGAGTAATTATAACTGAAACTAATGCTTTGATTTAACGTAAATAAATTTCAGGTTTTGTAATTTCTCACTTGGCGCAATGACTTAATTGGACTTCTTCGAATATGTGTCCTACGTTTTCCAACTTAATTTCATTTAAAACACTAGGATCTGCCCTACTTTTCTCTGACACAGATCCAGTATCTCGAAATTTCTTCCATTTACGTAATGTCCAATCATTGGAAACAAACACACCAGGAAAATTTCACACTAATAGAGGCCGATATTCGATATTCTGATTTCCCATATTTCAACACAAGAAACTTTCGTTGATTCTTCGTCTGTATTAAACCGAATGGAAACTTGACAAAACAACAAAAGAAATGTATCAGAAGAAAACAGCCTTGTGTTACACAGATGCCATTGGGAGAAAGCACATTTTTGTTAATGAAAGGGCTACTTTTTCCTCACATTTCAGATTGTATCGTTAGTCACATCACATACGTACATTGCAACGAGACTGGATACAGTCACATTTCTCTGTAACCTGCACACTCGGTCGGAATTTTACATTCACTGCTTTAAGCAACTAACACTTTCTGGTGACAAACATTATCCGAATACAGTCTGCTAGAGCCGCGTCTTAGAACCAATATGGCCGCCATCGCAAAGGATCACGGTAGCGTGACCAGACCTCCTATATACACCTTGGGTTATAGGAGTCTTATGGTAGTGAGTACGTAACGTCAGAGATTGTTGCTCTTCCGCCAGAGTCTTTATATTAAAACTACGTAATTTTCATGACTTTAGTTTTCAGTATACCTTGAAATTATGTGCGATTTAAACATAACTTAGATTGTAAGTAACAACGGAACCTTACATATAAGAGTTGTTTAGGTTTAACTGAATACCGGTACGTAGGTATTGTTTGAGTTTGCGTCCACCTGTCTGACTACGCGCTATGGCCATCTCTCCCGGTGACTGCCATCATAAATGGCCACCCTGAAAGAGCTCTGTTACCCACGCCACAATCCACAACTAGATCGATCGACTCCTCTCCAACAGACAAATGTGTTCACCTCTACCAGGACCTTGTACAGGACCAGACGAAATTTGCCCTTTGATTTCAAATGAAACGGTCACTCCTACCAAAATTCTGAACAATGTTTCACCTTTGAGTTGAAAACTTAATGTCAAAATTAGAGCTACAAACTTGAGGTCAAAAGAAAATATTAAAAACTTAAAACTGAAACGTCATGAAAAAGGAAAAAGAAGTAGGACAATTGGAAAAAAAAATCATGTGGAAAATGTTCGGGTTTGGAACGGTAAGGAATTTTCTGACAGATTCGTCAGATGAGGTCCAGTACTAAGAAGACTCAAGTGACGGTCTTTGTGAAGAAGAGTGCACTGAATGCGAGGAAGACTACTCGGAAACAAACAAAACCTGTGAATGGCTTGAGTGTATCAGGTGTAAGCGTTGATTAGACAAATCCTGCACAGCGTATGTGGATATGTGCCCTCGATATGGCAATGCCACTTTGAAAAAAAAAAAAAAAAAAAAAAAAAAAAAAAATCTAATCCTATACAGTAAACTTGCTGTTTATAAATTAGGCATAGCTGTAAACTAAACGAATAACTGGCGTGATTTATCGTTCTTTCCTATATAAACCTATTGTGTTCCAACCGTTAATGAAACTTTAAAAACAATCACGAATTGTACAGTGCTCTTTACAAATGAGGTTCAGTCTAAGCTATGATTTAACTACATTACTATACACTTCCGGCCATAAAAATTGCTACACCACGAAGATGACGTGCTACAGACGCGAAATTTAACCGACAGGAAGAAGATGCTGTGATATGCAAATGATTAGCTTTTCAGAGCAGTCACACAAGGTTGGCGCCGGTGGCGACACCTACAACGTGCTGACATGAGGAAAGTTTCCAACCGATTTCTCATACACAAACAGCAGTTGACTGGCGTTGTCTGGTGAAACGTTGTTGTGATGCCTAGTGTAACGAGCAGAAATGCGTACCATCACGTTTCCGACTTTGATAAAGGTCGGATTGTAGCCTATCGCGATTGCGGTTTATCGTATCGCGACACTGCTGCTCGCGTTGGTCGCGATCCAATGACTGTTAGCAGAATATGGAATCTGTGGGTTCAGGAGGCAATACGGAACGCCGTGGTGGATCCCAATGGCCTCGTATCACTACCAGTCGAGATGACAGGCATCTTACCAGCATGGGTGTAAAGGATCGTGCAGCCACGTCCCGATCCCTGAGTCAACAGATGGGGATGTTGGTAAGACAACAACCATCTGAACGAACAGTTCGACGATGTTTGCAGCAGCACTGGCTATGAGCTCGGAGCAGGGCAGCGGAGCAGGGCAGCGGTTACCCTTGTAATGGCCAGTAGTGTATTTATGAAAATATTTTTTACATGAAAAGATTAAATAAAACAAGTTTCATGTGTTACAAGTTGGTTTTTATAATTTTCTCTTTGATTTTAATGAGTGTAGTCCGACAGCCATCTATCCCTTACATGTCTGGCCATCCCTTATACTCGGGTGAGATGACCAAGTGCTACATTTTTTAAAAATGTATTTTCAGCTAGTATAAAATTTAGTATATCTTTGTCAATAAAGTCAACATTTGCTTTTTAAGAAATGAAAACGCAATTTATGCAATGTTTTAGGTTGTTCTTGCGTGATAGCTTTCTGATACAGGTTTTTGAAAAAAAATCTTGGCCATATACCCATGATTTACCCTACATATTGATAAATATGATATATGGTAAGCATGTAAATATATATGAGCTACGGTGAAAACACAGAGAAGTTAAGAAGAATGCTGTGAAACTTTGTTTTCACGAAAGATCTCACTCACCAACCTCGGTGATACAGAAACTACTGAGACTTGACTACACAATCTACATCTATAAATGTGCATGTCTGTTCGGTGTACGTTTATCACGTCTGAACCACAAGACATTAAGAGCTAAAAATTTTTACAGTTACTAATGTCTACCCGGGGAAGGCTTTAGGCACTGTTTTATGGCGATCAGATAGGTATTTATCTATATATATATTAATGTGAATGTCTGTTCGGTGTACGCTTATCACGTCTGAACGACAAGACGCAAGGACGTAAATATTTGTACAGTTACTAATTTATACCAGAGGATTGTTTTAGGCACGGTTTTATACCGATCTAATGCTCATTTAGTAATTTGAAGAATATAAGTCGAAATGTGGAACAATAATTACTCTTTGAAAATTATATTTACTCTTTGAAAATGGTTTTATTGGTTGCATTGTTGCTTGATGGTTGTTAATGATAAAAGGGTGGAAAGTTATCGGTGTATCTAAAATTCTACGTGTGTCTGTTAATATTTCGCTCTGCAGCGAAAACTAGGTACAGGACGCAAACGAATGGTCTGTGTGTAATTGTTGTCTGAAGTCTCCCGTTGTACACCATTGCAGTTCCATGCCGGGGGGTGGAAGATATGGTGGTTGAAAGTCGACAAATTATAAAAAAATTCGGTCTGAAGGCCAGGGATGACGTTTGCGACTCTACAGCAAGGAGGTTACATACAGCGAAACGTGATGCGACAGACCATATGTTTGGTCTTTGCTTGCTACAATGTCTTCAGCTATTTTTCTGTAAGGATCAGTATACAAATAAGGAAATATAAGAATAAATAAATAAAGCAGTAAAAATGAAATTTCTTTTAATACATCTCCTTAAAAATTCGATTTGACGTTTCGCACACTACATCAAGTGATCAAAATTCAAAAAAATGTTCAAATGTTTGTTAAGCTTATGGGACTTAACTACGGGGTGATCAGTCCCTAAACTTACAAACTACTTATCAACTACCTTATACTAAGGACGGCACAAATATCCATGCTCGAGGGGGGATTCGAACCCCCGACCGTAGTGGCCGTGCAGACCGTGACTGGAGCGCCTCAGTCCCCTCGACCACCGCGGCCGGCTTTTAGAAATGTGATGGTATTAAAAATAAATAAAATAATAATAATAATTTGTACCTGAGTATAGTAGTGTAAATGTACGTCCAAAAGGTCAATAGAGACTTCATCCTCGATCTTTTCCTCCGTCCTGTGCTTACAACAATATTTAAGGTTCAAAACAAAACAAAACAAAACAAAACTGTTTCTGTTCTACTAATTTTTTGTTTATTTACTAACTAGTTTTCGGCTTATTAGGCCATCATTAGGTAAACCGTTGACAGGCGTCGACAAAGATGCTATTGCTTAGTTTCTCAAAGATGGTAAACAAAGATACAACACACAGAATACTCGGTCTTTGCATATGACATTTGTTGGAATTGCGAACAATTATCTGTTGCCATGCAGAATTAAAGTGTACATTAAATACGTTTTCTACACTGAATTTACATTTCACTTTTTTGACAGCATTTCGTAAGATTCACATATTTAAATTACATTTTATATTACTGTACAATTTATTATAAATATTGTTTTGATCTTAAAGTCTAAAAGTAAACATGGTAGGAATGGAGACTTTACATGTGACATTAAGAAGGTTTGTGGTAGGTAGCTGTTTTGTTTACATTATGTGAAGCTTAACTGTAGGGATGTGCTCAGCTGTACTTGGCCATTTAGCACTAGCTGGGGTATTTGGCTAAATGTTTGTTTATTTGCAGTTTACAACAATAATTAAACAAATGCAGGCTACGCGGGAAGGGCAACACAGTCTTTGAAGGCACGGCACGGATTGCACTGCCGCTCCCGCCGGAAGTTTGAGTTATCCCTCAGGCATAGGTGTGGGTGTTGTCCTTAGCATAAGCCAGTATACGGTAAAGTAGTTTGTAAGTCTAGGGACCGAGGACCTCAGCAGTTTCGTCCTTAGGTTTATATTGTTGTTGTTATGGTCTTCAGTCCGGAGAATGGTTTGATGCAGCTCTCCACCCTACTCTATCCTGAGCAAGCCTTTTCATCTCCTCATAAACATTTGAAAAAAAAAAAAAAAAATTACGAATTAATAGGCGGAAATATCCCGAAAAAATATTCAAATGTCTGTGAATCTAAGGGACTTAACTGCTGCGGTTCTTAGTCTCTAGGCATAGAAACTAGTTTAACTCACGATAAGGACAAAACACACACAATCAATAAAACTCTTCTGGGTATGAAACCGCGTCGTCATTGTATAAATTCCACCGACGTTTCGGCCACTGTTGCAGGCGGCCTTCATCAGGGTCTGTGTCTGACTGCTGAATATACAATATCTTGGGATTTATACACACACACACAAACACCCACGCCCGAGGGAGGACTCGAACCTTAGCGCCTTAGAACGCTCGGCCACTCCACCGCGGCGAAATAACCCGTTTTTTATATTCCTCCACTGGTAACAGTTTGACTTAATATCTGGGACTATACTAGCAGTCCGAAGTAAAGTAGAATGACCACAGTGATAGCAGGTGAGCCACACGCTAGACGCTGCCTCATTGCAACAACCCTCAGAAAGCCTGTTCTAGCCACCAAGTAGGTACGGTGGCTTACAAACCCTAGTTTGAACGATTATTGACTACTGATTCTCAATTTAGGACTTTTACCTGATGCGAGTGATTAGAGAAGTTCCGATGAAGATAGACGCGTTTCGTTATGACGTCATTAACTGTGCGCAAACACGTTACTGAGATACTGATCTTCAGAGACATCTATTACAAGAGACGATGTGGTTTACGGTTTAAATTCCGAGAACTTTCTTTCCTCTGACAGAGCACCAAAATGTTTTCTCCTACGTGCCTCTTGCAAAAACACTGTGAAAGTAAAAACGTACTGATCCGAGTTCACACGGATGCTTACAAGCAGCTGTTCTTTCCTCCCGACTTTCGCGAGTGGGAAAGGAAGGCAACAAGTGACAGTACTACACTAAGTATTCTCTGTCATACACCATGAGGTCGTTTACTGAGTATAAACGTTGAGAGTGACAGATGTAGAATATGTTAGTCATATCTTGCGCCGAGAGCAGCGCAACGTATTAATTCTCAGCTGTTCATCACCGATGTATGTAATGCGTGTTGTCTTCACGCTAGGCGTTGTCTGCAAGTGAACTGGCGTGGTTCCCGCTGATGCCGCTAACATACCTCTGCTATAATGTAGGAACCAAGATCAAGGACATTTCTACAAAGTCATACTGAAGAACTTTGCATACACACTTCATATACACACTCAGACACTATACTGGAGATTTCATTGTCACATTCACTTATACGTAATAAATTACTTTTAACACCTTCATTGATATCGAAGTAGTGGATCAGAACGAAACATTTTTACTTGCTTGTGATTACTGGTATCTGTACAGATCCCAATATATTTCACTTTTGACTGACTATTGCTAACGGTGTCTTTTAACAAAAGTGATTTAACGTTGTTGACAAATGCCTAAGTTTTAGTTTTTGCGCCGCGCCGCGGTGGAGTAACCGAGCGGTCTAAGGCTCCTTGCTGCGGAGCGCGCGGTTGCTCGCCGGCGGAGTTTCGAGTCCTCCCTGGGCATGTGTGTGTGTGTGTGTGTGTGTGTGTGTGTGTGTATGTATTTGTCCTTAGGTTAGTTTACCTTAGTTTAAGTAGTTTGTAAGCTACGGACTGATGACCACGCAGTTTGGTCCGATAGATTTACAAACATTTTTTTTTTACTTTTTGCTCTTGAAAACTGAACAGCTTCTTTCGAATAACTCAAAATCTGGCTAATCAATTTCGATGTGCATGACGAAGAGTTATAGGAATGGTAGTGTTTCACGGTATGAAATGCGAATGTGCCACATCTGCTGCAGCAACTTTTTTAATTCCGTTTGATTACCACTAAAAAATCTGGTCAACTGTTTGGAATTTGAAGCAGAATCCACAACTTGTGTGTGTTTCTTGCTTGTTAAATGGTCGTTCAGAGCTCGTTTTCCTCCATTGGCGATTTCAGTAGCAACTGCAATAAATAATTCAAAATTAGTTGCCATTTAACCACAAGCACGCGAATTAGGCCCTAACATATTATGTATTTGGTAAATGTGCTGTATCTATTCGGGCTATTTCTCGACTTGTAACACAAAATATGCCTCCAAACATGCGCTCTTAATAGTTGTTTCATTCTCTGATCACATTGAAAAGAAAATTTGACAACACGGTAAAACAATCTACAGCCTGAAAAACGATTTTCGGAAGACGTGGTTCCTCACGCCCGGTGACATTAAAATTCTGGACATTTAAAATACCAGCTGTGGGATTAGCTTTCTAACATGATGTACGATACATGTTTCGTCTCTGAGCGTTGCCACACTGGCGTGTGGAGAAAAAGCACGATTACATTGTGCACTGTTACTATGCATGGTACTTAACCAAAAATTTAGAAAAAGCCTCATGTTCATATCTTCCCCGTTTAATGCTTGGAGAATCATCCATATATGTGTCTCGGAAGTGCATTATCATTACGATATTTTTACTTCACAACTCGATTTAAAAAGACGACAGAAAAATTACACTCCAAGTACCGGTAGCTGAATATTTAGCTCAGGCAAAGTCAAAGAACGTAAGATACTAACTGCGAAGACTTTGTTAAACAATAGTAGAAAAATTCAACATCCACAGACAATAAAAAAATCAAATGTTTGTATAGTCTATGGGACTTAATTACGGGGTCATCAGTCCCTAAACTTACAAACTACTTGGGAACTACTTACAACTAAGGACGGCACAAATATTCATGCCCGAGGGGGGATTCGAACCCCCGACTGTAGTGGCCGTGCGGACCGTGACTGGAGCGCCTCAATCCCCTCGGCCACCGCAGCCGGCCACAGACATTCGATTATTGCATAGATTCGTTGTCACCATTGATTGTATAGAGAGTACTGGCTGTCACTCTTCGAAGCAGCCAAGAGATTGCAAACTGTACCATAATATCAGCAGTTTCCAACGGTTAGGCATGGAATAGTGAACTATTTGATCAAAGAGCGACGGCAAAACTGCAGCGACACACTATTTTCGCGGACATTTACCTCTTTGTCTAGGACACTCGCCTTGTTGCATAAAATCGCGGACTGCCCGCGAAATCCGCGACCTATGGCACTGCTAACACGAAGCTACAACACGCAGCATTATAATGAACACAATAGTTTTTCAGGATAAAAAACTTTGTTGTCCAACTAATGTGAATACACAATGTGTACTAAATGTGGAACATAATTTCCATTTTGCAAACCAGTTTTGGAGTGACTGATCTGGGCATAGTTTAAAGCTGTTTGGTGGACCAGAGCTTATGTAGAAGATGGAATACGAGGGGGGACGGGAGCAGGGATAAACCTTTCAGCCTGTCTACGAAATGTCTGCGGTATGAAACTTCCTGGTAGATTACAATTGTGTGCCGGAACCGGGACTCGAACCTGGGACGTTTGCCTTTCGCGGGCAAGCGCTGTACCACTGAGCTACCCCGACACGACTCACGGCTCCCCCATACAACTTCATTTCTGCCAGTACCTCGCCTCCTACTTTCCAAAATTCACAGAAGCTTTCCTGCGAGAACCGTGAGTCGTGTCGGGGTAGCTCAGTGGTAGAGCGCTTGCCCGAGAAAGGCACAGGTCCCAGGTTCGAGTACCGGTTCAGGCACACAGTTTTAATCTGTCAGGAAGTAACATACCAGCGAACACTCCGCTACAGAGTGAATGTTTCATTCTGTTTTCGGTATGTTCTGATATGGAGCACTTTGCACAAAAAAGAGGTTTCACGTTCCTATCCGTTAATGCGCTCTGTCTTATTAAGGTACTAGCTGAAAACCCGGCGTTGCCCGTGTATTTATTTATTTATTCAAGCTTTGAGTTAGTACTTTCCATACCCCTTTTCTCTCTGTCCATCTCCTTTTTTAATGGCATGTTATATTTATGGGAGAGTATTCAAGAAATAAGGTTGTCTTGTATAATGTACAAAACAATAACTGCAGTATCCAAACGAAGAAAGGTAGTCATCAAGGTCAAGATGCAAATGATATGTAATACATTCATTTCATTCAAAACTTGATTATAGACAATAATTCTTGTTAGTTGCCCAAAATCTAATATGAATAAATTGTTTGGGATGCCCACCCCTGAGCAAGCGACATGCAGTTGTCCGTGTGATGAACATGGATATGTCAAAATCACTCTGTAGTATTCAATAGGTTACCCTGTGATTTATTAATCGTAATAAAAGATGAAAGTCTCACTGGAAACTACAGTCTCTTGATGTTAAAAGGTAGATCTACCAAAAATAATGGGTATTCGTTACAGTTTCATTCTCTTCCTTTCCCTGTAGCTCTATATAAGTCTCTTGCTTTCGCCTACAGCCGAGTACGCTTCACAGTAGGTTCACAGTTGTCAACAGCACCGTCAGCTTTCAGGAATCTCTCTCAGCTGAGTGGAATACCGAAGTGTCTTAGTAGTAAATAGATAAATGTATTAAAACATGATGTAGAAGGTTTTTACCTGTAGCAAAATAAATGATCTCATATTTATTGTCTATAAAGTGTATAATTTTGTTGGTATATATTCATTTGTATAAGTGCTGCATGTCGGTAAAATCTGTTACGAATACATTTAGTAGTAAAGAAGTAATAGATTAAAACCTGGTGCATGATGGGGCGGTTTTGCATAAACTTCACTGTTTATGTGCTCATACCTCATGAAGAACACGTCGTTCTGTGATAAAATTTCGAAGGCACATTCAGCTATATATGTGTGTATACTGTCTGCAAAATTTCTTGCGGCTACAACTTATAGTGTAGAAATTATAAATTGTAACGTCATACAGAATGCCGTAGTGTTACTCCACGAACAGGGGAAAAGTAGTAAGCGAGAAACGTTTTTTCCTTTCATCAGTGTTGCGCCGGAGTAAGCCGAGCGGTCTGGAGCACCACGTTACGGATCCCGAGGCCTCCCTCGTCAGAGATTCGAATCCTCCCTTGGGCATGGATGTGTGTGTTTTCCTTAGTTTAAACAGTTTATAAGTCTAGGGACTTATGACCAAAGTAGTTTGGTCCCACAGAATTACAAACATTTGAACCTTCCATCATTTTACTGTGGTTGTCAGCGAGAAAAAGTATAATAAAGGTTTGAAATATTTAACCTGTGTTGCAAGTCGATAAGTACTCTCATTGTCATACAGTGTATGAATAAAGTCTCATCAGACAGTATGGCAGTTTTTTGCGATTCCTACTGTTTCAGATGTCATATCTCATGTGTGCATGTGGTTCTTACTCCTACAGCAATTGTTACCTCGTATAAGGAATATGTTTACCAAAGAAGAGAAAATGTGGGAAATTGTGAAGGAGAAACCTCTACAACAGACAATAGAGCAGTGAGATGGGATGGGCATGCCAAGAGAAACTGACAATAGCTTCCTACTATGAACAAGGTCATAAGCCTTTCCTAGATCTAGGAAACATGGATACAATTCCGTGTTCCACTCACAGCATTTCCCCATTATTTGCCGTAAGATAAAGATCTGGTCCTGACAACCTCTTGTCTTCCACTAATACTCGCACTCTCTTTTCAACAATAACTGATAAGATTTTGCCCACAGCGTTAATTAAAGACATACCTGGGTAGTTGTTTCCACTCTTGAAAACTGGTGAGGTTACTGCTTTCGTCCAGTTAGATGGAACCTGGCCCGACACCATTTCCATTATCCTGTGAAACCATTTCAGACTTGACATTAATTTCATCTACCCTAAGATCTTCATTGCACTGAAAACTACTGACCATTCTCTCCACTTTCTCAAACGTGATCCTGTTTCCACCATAATTCCTATCCCATTGTACCTCAAAATCTGACACATCTGTTTCTATTTGAATGAAATATTCCTTATAACACAGGTTTTGATCTATGTGACAGTCATCCTCTGAATTTATGGTGTCCAACGACAGGTACAGCCAAGTTGCAGAAAGCTCTACAACATGTGGCACTGCAAGAAACGAACAGAAAATAAGCATTTACCAGTCTGGCCGGTGCTGCGCAGGTGTTGGTGACGTGATTATAACTGCTGACCGATGGCCGTGGAGCGTGCGGTATTTACTCCAAACTGTGATTACGTCAGCTGCAGCCAGTTGCAAAACGCTGTACAAGCTGCAAGCGGTCGAGGTTACACGAAATTTCGAAATTAGTATTCACAGGTCAGGAGTACTTGTCTGGGAGTTAAATTACTGTAGACCAACAGATTAACAGTTAATATTTATTTTAAAATACGTGAACTTTCGGCCTAGTGCACAGACTAGCGTTCCAGGCGACACTGTTGTATTGTAAAAACGGTCGTTTTTAATCATCATATGTCAACGTAGTAAGAACAAAAGAATAATGAATATTGACATATGGCGCAATGTAACGACTGAATTAGTATATGAATTACATTAAAAACACTGATTAACGTCTCGTCGTTGGAGGAGAAAGTTGGCTATCGAAATTTCGTAACCACATCCCACCGCACCCAAAAATACCGCTTTTGTAAAGTTCCCCACTCATCTATCAGTGTGATCCCTGTATAGTGATAATACAAAAGAACTGCGCTTCTTCCTGCTCTTTCGATGTCCTCCGTCAATCCTACCTGACAAGGATCCCTTGATACCACGTAAGAGCTATATGATATATCATCCGACATTGAAGTACTGATTTCATTCTGTTCATCAAAATAGAACTTAAATTTTACTTTTTAAAGTTTCTTTGGCCGGCCGCGGTGGCCGAGGGGACTGAGGCGCTTCAGTCACGGTCTGCACGGCCACTACGGTCGAGGGTTCGAATCCCCCCTCGGGCATGAATATTTGTGCCGTCCTAGTTCGTAAGTAGTTCATAAGTAGTTTGTAGGTTTAGGGACTGATGACCCCGTAGTTAAGTCCCATAAGCTTAAAAAAAAAAAGTTTCTTTTTCGAAAAATGTTGTAATACATCCTATAGACAATTTTAGCAATTTCTGGTGAAGGCGCTCTTAGTAGTTGCCAAAACATAGGTAAAATATATTTTATCTCTGCGACGACCGTGGGCTGTCGTACTACCAATTAGTCTCTTTACTAGTTCTGTTGCCTTTCCCAAGTATTCGTTCTATCCAATTTAAGTCAGTCGTAATTTCTTTAGATTTGCTCAATTTATCTTATAAACGATGTACAACGCATTTTAGTTCTCATGTGAATCAGTTCATACTTTTTTTAATATTTGGGGTTAATTTCCAAGTCTCACACCATACAGATTTCTTATCTAAATCATTCTGCAGTTGGTTGTGATCTTCTGCTGATTTAACTTTGCAACATCTGGAGATAACCTAACAAGGCTGCTAAGATTTTCTCTCGAATCGTTTATACACGAGGGCTATTCGATACAGAATGATCATAACTTTATTTGACAACTTACCTTTACTCATTCTCACAATGTTGATGGTCCTTCTCCAAACAGTCTGCCGTGAATGCGACGCACTTGTCCCTGCGTTTCTGTCAAATACATGCTGGAAACCATTTTTTTAGAGATTCTTCAAGATCGATTCCGCAACCTTCACCATTGCTTCTGATGATGGATAATGCCTCCCACGAAGGCGTTTCTTCAAGTTACGGAGTAGAAAAAAGTCACATGAGGATATATCCAGACTATAGGGACTGTAAGGGATGCACTTGACGCTGATTTTTGCAAGGTATTCAGCAACAACACTGGCAGTAGGCGGCAGCGCATTAACGTGATGCAGCGTCCAGCCTGCTTAAAGGAAATGCCGTCTTTTGCGCCTGATGTGGACTTGCAGTGTTTTAAGGCACATCCCTGTAGTACTGCCCAGTTCATGATGTAGGTACGACATGCTGATAAACCATTCCCTGAGTATCAAATAACGAGATGACTATAACTTATTCAGTAGAAGCAACCACTTTTGCTTTTTTGGGGTTTGGTGATGAAGGAGGTTTCCAGACTGAGCTTTGCTGTTTGCTCTCAGGATCAAGATGATATAGTCATACATCAGGAGTGATTACATTTGAAAGAAACTCCGGATCTTCCTCTAACATCAACTTTAACTGCATGTAGACCTGCACGCGAATGTACTTTTTATTATTATTATCATTTTTTTTCGCGGACCAATAGTTTTGGAATTCATCATGCACAAACACGTCTCATGTGCAGTGTTTCTGTCAACAACGTGTGGGAGGCACCCAATGAAATGTTCAGTACTTGAGAAACTGATCTTAGAGTAATTGGTCGATCCTCTTTCACAATGATAGCAGCAGTGTTGATGTTTTCTTCCGTAAGACACTGAACATGTCTGTAACGTTTACAACTCATGATAATTTTTTCCGTCTGGCCAACACCCAAAACTCCATCAAAATCCGACAAATTAGATATCTGTAGTTTCTTGCAAAATAAGGAAAAAATGAAATATATTTTAAAACTTGGGACCGTTTCTTTGTTTACGCGTCACAAAAATATTTGCCGCGGTGGCCGAGGCGCTTCAGACACGGTCTGCACGGCACTACGGTCGGGGGTTCGAATCCCCCCTCCCGGGCGTGGATATTTGTGCCTTCCTTAGGATTAGCTAGTTCATAAGTAGTTTGTAAGCTTAGGGACTGATGACCCCGTAGTTAAGTCCCATAAGTTCTACAAACATTTGAACATTTTTTGAAAAATATTCAAAAATTCATCAAAATTGAATATTCCCCGTTTTCTTGCAGAAATAAAGATGAAATTAAAATGTATATTAAACAACATATTCGTTACTTTGTTCTCGAGTCGAACATGCATTTAAAAATCCGTCAAAATCAGCCAATGTACTGAACTCACTACTCAGAATTCTCCGAATTAAATCTTAAAGCAAAGAACACAATTGTTAGCGATTTGCTGCTGTTGTTGCTACTGAGGCACGCATCGTATCTTTGCATCCAGACAAATTAGATCCATATGACACCGTAATGTTTTTATTATACTTTAGATTTCCACTCATCTGAGATGTTTGTCATTGGGTTTTAGTGCAACAATTCGTCAATATATTATTCACTGTATTATAGGCACAGAAAGATTCCCACCCGTAATAGCTTTTTCAAAGAAAATCCCTTTTTTTTTAATTTGTATTACCCATCAATATCCGTCTAAAAAGTAATTTTCTAATAATATCCGTAAAAAAACTAAAAACCTCCAACCACCAAAGCTAAGTTTTATTCGTTATACAACTTGCAATTCCGTCAAATTTGACGGGGAATCCGTCAAGTTGACACGCAAAATATTTGAACTTGCCTGCCTCACACAGGCGGGAAGCTTGAGTCCCAAATATGAAACTACTATGGCGTGATTGTTTCAATTTATCAAAAGATTAACTTCTAGTGTGGGAAATTATGACCGTAAGAAAATTATAATCATTGTTTATCGAACAGCTATCGTAGATATAAGGAACAGCAGAAGACTCATGTACTGCCCTGTTCTGGGAAATGTGTCCTCCCTGTCAGAGCAATCATTTGACTGAGGCGATATTTCACAAAACGGTAATTTTACTGAAAACCGTTAGTGAGGTACAGTGTCAAAAGCCTTCTGCGTATCTAGAAATACAGAATCACTTGGAGATACCTAATCGATGGCACTCATCACTACGCGTAAGTAAAGAGCTAATTGGGTTTTACAAATGTTACAACAAACAAAACCAATGGATATAATCAAGTTTTAACATGTTCGGTCTGCAACCGGACACCGGTGGGTGGAGGTCTAAGTTTTTACGATCAGTCAGATTTCCCGCGAGACTTTTCCGTGGCCCGCTGCCGGGAAGTGGGCGAGAAATAGGGCAGGGGTGAGCAGGGAGACAATGGCTGCTGGCAGCGTACTGGGGACGCCTTTGTGGCGGCTCTACGCGGAAAGCGTTCCTTCCACCTGCCACGCCGTTCCCAGTAGCCAGTAGCACTCCCGTGCCGTGCCAGCGACGGCTCTTGCGTCACAGGCGAGGCCAGGGATTTACCGCGCCGGCCACTGCGCATGCGCCGCAGTTCGCCAGGCGGCCGCCGCGGCGCTGCGCGCGGAACTATATCAGCGTGCGGCCGCCGCCGGCGGGCATAGTCTGCGACTGCAACTGGGAGCGATAGGTCGTCTCGCCAGTGATCGATCAGTGCTTTGCCGAACAGCAGCGACATGCCGGTGCAAGAGGTCGAGGGCTGGAGCGTGGAGCGCAGCTGGGGCACTGAGACCATGAGCGGGCCCATGACTATGATCGGGCCGGACAAGAGGCGCGCCCAACCTGTGCAGGTAGGTCGCGTGTGCTCCACTTCTCCTAGGGTTACCATATGTTTACCACCAAAAAGGAGGACAGTTCACATACAAAAAGAGGACATTTTATTTTTAACATAATGTAATTTACAACTTTATTAATGAACCACGTAAAATTACTACAAACTAAAACAGTAACCCTGTTTGGTTATTGGATGTTTATTTTTTTTTTTTTTATGGGGTCATCAGTCCCTAAACTTACAAACTACTTATCAACTAGCTTATCCTAATGACGGCACAAATATCCATGCCCGATGGATGATTCGAACCTCCGACCTTAGAGGCCGTATAGATCGTGACTGGAGCGCCTCAGTCCCCTCGGCCACCGCGGCCGGCGAAAACTAAATATTATGAACCTTGACAGTTTATTCATCATCACTACACTAAAGTGTCTCATTCTTGTCTTATTCACTTTTGAACCAACTATAATTGGAGGACAATGAAATCTCTCTCAATAGCTTATTTATTTATTTATTTATTTATTTTAACAAGTGCTGATAAAAGCTCAGGCATTTCGAATGTTTGAAATTATACTGTACACATACAATAGCTTTTATAGTATCTATTTTAAATCTATTCTTGTCTCTCGTACACTGTGTGTTCACAAGAGAAAACACAAGTTCTATGTTGGCATTATGACTAGGTAGAAAAAAAAAATTCTACAGTCTTCTGCAGTTCAGAATAACTAACAACACTAGATGAAGAAAATATGTACATCACACTTCGGCTGCTAGTATGTTCTCTTTCCTTTGATGATCTTTCAAAACTTTTATAAAATTACAAAACTGATCAAAGCACAATGAATCATTAATTCTTACTTTAGTTTTATTATTCTCTTGGATAATTTTAATTTCTCCAGGAGCACATATTTAACACTTTCTTTTCGGCATTATGTATTTGTATTTATGTTCGTAATTTATTTTGAAGCAAAATGCTACCTACGATCTCGAAGATACAATACAGCTTTAACCTAAACCACAAAGTATATCAAAAGCAACACCAAAGAACATAACGCAGAAACAGAATACACTGGTTGAACACAGGATACACAACCGGATTTCTTCGCAGAGAAGTTCCGAATCGCTGGCAACTGTCAGACCCATGCGGAGTGCGAAATTCGGCAGTTTCGCTCTGTGTATGCGCGTGATAGTTGCGATCAGTTGGGAGCTGCAGTGCGACAGAACCCAATGTCACCAATGACACAAAAATGAATTTTCTTCTCGGAACCCAAAAAAGAGAACATTTTGTTGTATTTTATAAATTCCGTCCGGACACATTTTCTTGCCTCAAAAAGAGGACGTGTCTTGGAAAAAGATGACGTATGGTAACCCTGACTTCTCCAACTTAGTGCGCTGTCAACCCATGAGACACTGTATTTGCCAACTGTAAGCAACCCGCCAATATTGATTCGATAACTGTTCAAGAAGACAAGTTTCAATATAAATTGAGAAAAAGGCAACCAGTCACTTTATTTTGATAGATAAGGAACACATTATTGGGACGATCTAGAATTGTTTAATAAGAGGTTTTCTGCCAAGATCGCTTTCTTCTTTTAATTACATGACCGGTTTCGGCGTGCTAGACGCCATCGTCAGACCTGTCGTAATTTTTTACATCACCAACATACCAATGTGCTATGTTAAAAATTGTTGCAATAGCAGTGATGTAAGAAATTACGACAGGTCTGAAGATAGCGTCTAGCACGCCGAAACCGGTCATGTAATTAAAAGAGGAAAGCGATCTTGGCTGAAAACCTCTTATTTAACTTTATTTTGAAATGATACTTGTTTTATTTCATTAACAGTTTTCGAACATTTTAGGTTGATCTTCAGACGGAGTATGTGTTACAGGTTCATTTCAAGCATGATGTTGGTTGGTGGGAAGATTAAAACGTGATTTAATAAATCGACTTAGGCGACATAAACAACGCATAAGTCGATTTATTAAACCATGTTTCCAACTTCCCGTCCTAAAGCCAGCACCCAACATCGCTCTTGAAATGAACCTGTAACACATGCACTGTCTGAAGACGAACCTGAAAACGTTCGAAAACCGGTTAATTAAATAAAACAAGTATCATTTCAAAAATAAAGTGACTGGTTATATTTTTCTTCAATTATACTGAAATTAACAGTCACGGTTTTTAAAATATCCACAGTGTGTAGTCTAAATAATGTTACCAGACAATTTCCTGAACTTAAAGGTCGCTTTATTTTTGAAACGCTCTTCATTTCATCGCATTGGTGCCGCTACTGGGATCTGCAAGAGTACTCAGAGTGAACTGTTTATTCGTGTGGGATTCTTGTAAAGAAAACCGCAGCAGTGAAGCAGGAATGATGAATTGTAGCACGATGCCCCCCTAACAGAACACGAAATTCAATTTTTTAAGACTACTTCCGAGTTCGATTCTCGACGAACAGACACTTTCAGTTTGATTGTTCCGGAGACGTTTCAGTCTGCGATTTCTTCTATATCGCGATAGTAGCAAACAGTATTAGTGGTTTTCATTTAAAAATGTCTTGCTATCGATGATGGTTCCCACGATGAAATCGGACTTTTAATTGGGCTTTCATTATTAAATTCTATGATTTAACTGAAGCGAACAAAGCATTTTCGAAGATCATAGCATTTGCTTATTGGTCGTAGCGTTTACTGTAAGCGGCAATTATCAGCCTAACAAGTTGAGAGATAAATGCCGCTCCAACAGCAATTGCTACAGCAGCCCAAAGCGGCTAGCCAAGTTTGTTATATTTTGAGCACTTCGTGCTCTTATCTTACACGTCCGATGTTAGAATTTTATCGATAGTTTTTGATGAAGACACCCTTAGCTGGAGTCGAAGTCTGAGTAAAGTGTATTTTAATTTACCACGCAATTTGTTGTACTGCTAAATTTCACTTACAGTAAACAGCTTTTACTGTTGCTGGTTCAAGGCAAGCTATATTTAAAATAGAAAGATTTTGAAGGGACTCCCCACTGTTGAACAGAATGACGTAGGATCACATAAGGATATCCCTTCAGTCATACATTAAGGCAGTTATAATTAAACAAATAACTCAGACGGTGCTCCTGAGGATACTTTAAACTGATTAACAGTATTCGAAGCTTTCTGTCACATTTGAAAGGCACAGATTGTTAGTTTCATAAGCGATAGGCGTCTTCAGCAACTGTGACATAACATGTAGAAATCTGCTTGGTTGATGACTTCGATGTGTTCTTACAGCGACACGAATGACTTAATCAGTGAGCAATATTGATTATCCGTACTTTGGAAAACTAGATATTAAATACTTTGAGTAACATAATTTGAGGTGAGATATTGTGCAGCACAGTTTATGAGGATAGTGCTAAGGAAAGAGTTAGTGACCTGGGAACGTCTCTTCCAGCAGTTTTAAGAGCGGCCCGTGGGGTTGACGAACTCTGCAGTATTGTTGAGGCACTTCAATTAATTGGCCGTAGGACAGTAAAAAAGAAAAAAAAAACTGTCCTTGGGATCATCTTCATTCACAGCACCCATTGTTTGCCAGAATTAAGTTTCTTTAGCTTTGACAAGCTGTGGGATTTTTTTCTTTTCTTTCTTTTTATTTTTTTCGTTCGCTTCCCTATTGTGATCGTTATTCATTTGCATTTCTAATTTACTTTATCGTTTTCTACGGGCAAACCTTGAAGTTAGGAGGCGGTTGTTGGTAGCTGTACTGTGTCCAGTGTGTATATGACATTGTAGCGTAATTAAAGATAAAATGTAGGAAATATTTCACAAACTAATTACTCAATTAAATCACTTTCCTGTGTATTCCAGCAATCAAAATACCTTTTCTATGTGTTAAGATTCGTGTACTTAATGTATGTAATCCTTTCACACATGTCTTTGATGATCTAGGGAACTAAATTAGAAATCGAGTTTCTAAACAACTATAAGCAAATGAATACGTAACTTAGAAAATCGTGAACTAAGGAAGCACAATGTCAAATTTTGCGGTTTCTGATTAACCACGCCGTAGCGGAATACGACTCAATGTATAGTAGACACTTTCATTAAGGATACAAAATGTTCTAAACAATCGTGAGTAGCTGAAAAATAAAAGTTAATTTCGGTAGTTATTTCAGAACCATACATGTAATCGTTTCATAGTGAACGGACATATTTGAAACTAGTATCTCTTAACACAAATTGTCAACGTAGTTGTGATGGTTAATTAACTTTATGGTGTATTTATTTTTTTGCGTTATAACACCACAGAAACAGTAACAATTGTTACATTTAGCTCTATAAGGGCCGGCCGGGGTTGCCGAGGGGACTGAGGCGCTTCAGTCACGGTCTGCACGGCCACTACGGTCGGGGGTTCGAATCCCCCCTCGGGCATGGATATTTGTGCCGTCCTAGTTAAGTCCCATAAACATTGGAACATTTGAGCTCTATAAGGTGTTTCAAGAAATACATTAATATTTTGAGTCTCCCAAAAGCAAGAAAAAACTTAACAACCAACAAACAATCAACCTTCACATTTGTATAAATGCATACGAGTGTACCAAGAAATTTGTAATGAGAGGATATAGCTAAATCCATATGAGATGAGACATTGTGAGATACAGGAGATGAGAAGATGATGTCTTAAGTAACGTCGAAACAGGTCATCCAAAGATATAAATACGTGATCTTGGCTGGAAACCTGTATGATTATACAATTTATTTGATAGGATGGCCGGTTTCCATCTCTTCTGAGACCAGGTTCAGACCGAATCGTCGTTGATGCCGAGGCGATGAGCGTCGCCGAATGCTCATCGCCTCGGAATCAACGACGAGACGAATCAGTCTGAATGTGGTCTCAGAAGAGATGGAAACCGGCCATCCTATCAAATAAATTGTATAACACTCATTATTGGGGCGATCTAGAATTGTTTAATAAGATGTTTGCAGCCAAGATAGCTTTCTTCATTTAATTACATAACCGGTTTCGGCGTGCTAGACGCCATCTTGAGACCTGTAGTATTTTTTTTACATGAATTCACTGCTATTACAACAATTATTTACATAGTAAAACGGTGTACATCCACATTGATGTGTCACGAACATAAAACTTACACGTCAATAATAAAACGTTTGAACCCATCTTTCTTAAGTACAATACTTGTCTTCAGTCAGTATTGAACTTGGATTCTGAAGCAATAATAATAATTTCGTGTAGCTCATTGGCCTGGTGAAGTCTATCAATTGGACTCCGCTTCGGCGACTTGCGTGTCCCTAGCCTACCCAGTTATACAACCGGAGAAAGGGGGCCTACAGCTTAACGTGGAATCCGAACCGTGTGTCGTTTCTGGCGACTCATCACATCGTTGAGAGGTGAAGGATGGGTTAAAACGCAGACTGAAAAAAATGCGAGGTCCGACCGGGTTTCGAACCCGCGACCCTTCGGTTTCCAGTCAAGCGCTTTACTTCAAGACCACCAGGCCTAGATCTTAAGAAAGATGGGTTTAGACGTTTTATTATTGACGTGTAAATTTTATGTTGGTGACACATCAATGTGGATGTACACCGTTTTACTATGTAAATAATTGTTGTGATAGCAGTGAATTCATGTAAAAAAAAAAAAAAAATTACTACAGGTCTGAAGATGGCGTCTATCACGCCGAAATCGGTTATGTAATTAAATGAAGAAAGCGATCTTGGCTGCAAACCTCTATTCTTGGGCAATTCAACATTGAGTAAAAATTATTCATTGCACAAAAGCGTGTAATCAGAATAATTACTGGAGCCCACTCAAGAGCATCCTGCAGACATTTATTTAGGAATCTCGTGTTCTTCACTGTAGCTTCACAATACACATATTCACTCATGAATTTTGTTATTAACAATCCGACCCAATTCAAAAGTAATAGCAGTGTACATAGCTACAACACTCTAACTTTGGCTCATAATGATAACTTCGTGTGGCCCATTGGCCTGGTGCATGTTTTTCAATTGGACGCCACTTCTGCGACTTGCGTGTCCCTAGCCTACCCCAGTTATCCAACCGGGGAAAGGGGACCCATCGTTGAGAGGTGAAGGATGGGTTAAAGTGCTGATTGAAAAATTCCGAGGTCCGACTGGGTTTCGAACCCGAGACCCTTCGGTTTCCAGTCGAGCACTTTACCCCAAGACCACCGGGTGCCACAAAAGTTTTTGGTCACTTACCAAGTAGCATCAAAAGTCTGACAGATAGCCAACTAGTATTTAAAAAGAAATTAAAGGAATTTCTCAATGGCAACTCCTTCTACAATGTAGATGAATTTTTAGGTAAAAAAAGTAATAAAAACTCCTTAAAATTTTGACTGGCAAGTGTAGACAACAGTTACTAGACTGACACGTTCCATGTTATTACGAAATGTCGTATATATGATCTATGGAACAAGTATTAATCTAATCTTATTAAATTGTTTAACATTTACGTAGGTGACTGTTATTCTCATTTTAAACAGAATATTTTTACATGGAAGGGGGTCGCATACTCACAAAGGTTTAAAACCGCACGATGTAGATGTAGAGGACGCGTCGACTGCGTTGCTGACTGTGGCGGCGGCTGTTGCAGGTGAAGGTGTACCGCACGTCGCTGGAGCACTTCGCGGTGGTGTTCCCGCAGAAGAAGGTGTGCCGGCCTCTGGGTGTCGTCAACCTGCGGCACGCGACGCTGTCGCGGCTGGACGACGCCGCGCCCGCCTTCAGCGTGCGCCACAAGGGCTGCGACGCCGCCGACGCCAGCCTCACGTTCGTGGCGGCGACGGCGCGCGACCTGGACGCCTGGCTGCAGGCCTTCAGCTCGCGCGCCGCCTCGCCCGCCGCGCTGCCGCTGCCCGCCGTCGCCGAGGACGAGGAGGCGTAGGCGCAGACCGCGGCCGCTAGCCCACAAACCCGCTTCTGGAGGCCGCTTTCTCCGGAAGACGTCTCGAGCGGAGACCGCCCGAGGCGTGGCGGACGGTGGACTTCCTCCCACCGTCCCATCTCCCCAGTACAAAGAAGACTGTCTCGTGTTTGGCAGCTGTTCCACTATCGGCGTCAAGGACGACCCGGTTATGTTTACAGTGCACGCTGTTTTCTTCATTCTGTTCTCGCCCAGTCTGGTATCGGAGACGATCGGACCGCTTGGACTTTGCCAGTGACTGTCGTAGTTAACCTGTACAGTGCCTCCAGAATAGTGTTCTCAAGATGTTTGTAAATGTACTCAGGTTATGTCCCTAAGCCTACAAATTACTTAAACTAAAGGACAATGCACACAGCCGTGCCCCAGGGAGGTCTTGAACCTCTGACAGGAAGCGACTGTGTGCTCTGCAGCAAGGCACCTTAGAGTGCTTTAATGATTTCTATGTCTCTGATTCCAAATGGCATTGTCAAGCTTCTTTCAGCTCTTGAATGCTTCAGTGATGCCGTTCGGCATCACTTCGTATAGTTCCGAGGGCTACTTTGAGCTTCCAAAGAAGTTAATGATGCCATTTGGCATCACGTCACGTATTTCAATTGAAATGTTCAAATGTTTGTAAATCTATCGTACCAAACTGCACGGTCATCAGTCCGTAGCTTACAAACTACTTAAACTAGGGTAAACTAACCTAAGGACAAACACACACCCATATCCCAGGGAGGACTCGAACCTCCGACAGCGAGCAACTGGGTGCTCCGCAGCGAGGTCTCTTAGACCGCTCGGCTACTCCACTGTGGCTCACGTATGTCAGTAATCTATGAACTCTGTGAAGTGATCCCAAATTGTGTAATTCAAGCATTCAGATAATCACTAAGATAATCCATAAATATTTAATGATACCATTTGGAATCAGATACCACCTTCTGAAACCTAGTCAACCACATTACAGTTTAAAATTACGAAAGAAAATTGTTTCTAATGATGTCTTCCATCAGAGCACTTAAAATTATTTAGTTTTCAGTCAGACTCAAAAGCGATTGAGCAGTAAATGTTAAAGCCACAGTGAATATCGTTTACAATACTATTATGTCCAGGACTGTGTTCACCTGTCAGTATCTCTCTAAAAAGCATTTTGTGAGTAAAAGCCATCAACAATGAAAGAAAGTTTTATTTTAATGCCTGGTGTTACAATGTGTCCACTCCACTGCCTCTGGTAATGCAACTTACTGAAGGTGTTTTGGTAATACTAAAAGTATGAAAAATGATAAATCAACCAGAAGCAACAGTTTCATGTTTTCAAATTCATTTAGGGTGGACACAGAGCACCCCCTTCATTAGTAATCCACATTAATAAACATATTGGTATTGTTAGCATCCCCATTAAAAGATGTTCAGTACAATTACACTGCTAAAGTGTAATAAATGGTATAGAAATCTAAAAATTACAGCTCCTTGCTGATAAAGTTAAAAGTTCAAAGCTCAGAGAATTAAACATTAAATTCTTTGCCATATTCAGAAATAAAGTACTCAGTCATTTGCTTTGTACACTTATTTCAGAGCCCTGTCAGCTGCTTCACTGTAGCACTGACCAAGCTCACACATTTCTGTAAATAGAATAAAACAATCTTCTTACTTAATTGCAATAAAAATTATATATGCAAACCAGATCTTATGTAACTGGCACTGTAAAGGTAAAACAGAATGAAGAGATGTATTGTTTAAATGAAGATCTTGTTTGATAGGAGTAACCCTACACTTGTTTAGTATTTGTAAATTTGTTGCTGTGATAAACATGGTTACTTTCATGTTCTTTTTTGTCTAAGTGTAGACGATCTGTGATATATAGTTATAGTTCCTTTTTTATAGTTATTTGTAATAATTATGTTATTTAAAAGTGTTGTAGTTGTGCACTCTTTCCCACACATTCTGTGAAATTCCTATAATATTAGGTAATTGCACATGTTCAAAATCAATATTCTTATGTTGAGCTAATCAATGTTCAATACCTGACAAGTCACATGATTTGAATGTCCTTGCCTGTAATAAGTACTTCCGGTACACTGTTAATAGTAGTTGACCATGCGTCTCTGTTGATACCTATAACGGATGTTAAAACTGTTAAAAACGAACTGTTTAGTAAATTGTAAGAGTGCTTTTCTTTTTTACATTTCGTTAATAAATAAGATTAAAATATTTCTCAATTTGAATGTTTGAATAAATATTTTTCCTCACCTTTCCTAAACCTCAAAGTTGTAAAAAGGTCTGAAACATCACTAAATTGAAAGAAAAAGAAATTATAACTTAGCATATTTTCATATTTCTCTTGTTATAAATTATGCCATTGATATAAAGATGTATTTCAAGGACTACAGTTAATTTGAGGTTGAAAGTACAGCCATCCTCTTCCTTGGCTGAAATATGGGTTGAGGATATATAAACACACACACACACGCACACAATATATATATATCGATTATTAAGACGAAAAATTCCTAGCAGGAAAAATAAAATATAAAAAATAGACGAAGATTACTCACCAGGCGAAGGAGCACAGGTGTGACAGCATCACAAATAAATAAATGAATACAAACACACACACACAATCGCAAGCTTTCGCAACCCAGTTGCGTCTTCAGGCAGTAGGGAAGGAGAGGGAAAAGGAAATGATGAGGGTTTTAAGGAAGGGGGTAAGGAGCCATTCCAATCCCGGGAGAGGAAAGACTTACCTTGGGGGGAAAAAAGGAGGGTAAACAAATGCACACATGCCCACACATTCACACAGACACAAGTACACCTAGGCAGACATACTGTGACATACAGTATGTCTGCCTAGGTGTACTTGTGTCTGTGTGAATGTGTGGGCATGTGTGCATTTGTTTACCCTCCTTTTTTCCCCCCAAGGTAAGTCTTTCCTCTCCCGGGATTGGAATGGCTCCTTACCCCCTTCCTTAAAACCCTCATCATTTCCTTTTCCCTCTCCTTCCCTACTGCCTGAAGACGCAACTGGGTTGCGAAAGCTATATATATATATATATATATATATATATATATATATATATATATATATTTGTCCTTGTGCCAATTTATGCTACTTATGCATATTGAGAACAAGAGTAAGTGTTCTGTATCTGAATCGGTCATGGCAGATATGACCAACTGGATTTATTAATTTCAGAATGTATGCAAGTTGGTACCACTAAACATCTAGGTTTTCAAAATTTAGAACAAATTCATTTATTTTAATACATATATCTCTTACATGAAATCACAATGATCTGAATATGGTTGCACTTGAGTTGTATTGCCACTATATGAACATCACTTGGGTAGAAATAAATTGTGTTATACGGGAGTGGCTACTGTGTTACGAAAGTGTATATCACTCATGATGTGTATTTTCTAGATTGAAAACAAACATGTCAATGTTATGAAGATCTTGACATATTCAACATTTTGAAAGTTGGGCATAAACGAGGTGTATTACAAAGCTCTATACCAAAAATTTTCTACACTAAAACAAATTTTACAACAAAAAATGCAAGTTGATAAATTAACAAAAATCAACTGCAACGTTATTGGTATTATCACAAAGCAAAAGTATTCACACCCGTACAAACCTGCAGTTGCTAATCAACAATTTTTCTCACATCTTACAATTTTTTATTCACTAGTACAGCACCAGAAGGGAGCTGAAAAGTGCAATGTTCTGAGTTCACTACGGTTTGTTGAGATTGATACACCAGGCCATCAGTACATTTGTTGACAGTTACTAGTTACTTATGAATAAAATTTAATAATGTGGATTTACAAAGCTAAAATTGAATTTTCTGTTGGGCAGTAGCAATCTTTCTCACAAATTTCATGGTTACAAGAGTTTTACTTACAACAAACTCCCCCTCTGCCCAAGTTATCAGAATCCAAATGTGTTGAGAGTCGATTCAAGACTTAATGTTATTACTGTATGAAAGTTTTGAACGTTGTGGAATAAGGAGTGATCTCTAATTAGGTAAGAGAGGATTACTTTTTCTAAGGCTTCTCTCAATTTGGCCCACTCGTAAAACTTATTTTTCTCTTAAGTGCATTGTGAAACCTACACTAATGTCAGATTCTTTGCTAAACAGAAGAGTCCACGAAAGGAGACCGTAATATAAGCACGCTGTTAGCATTTTCTTTTTTACAATTATTTCTGCCTGGAAAACATTATGACAGGCAGAAAACATGGATTCACTCATTTAAATTTCTAGGGGACTATCGCCAGGTTAAAGCAATGGACCACCTAAATTAATGCACACAATGTGTTGACCCCAAAGATATCCTTTGATGCTAGAAAAAGTGTTATGCAAAATTCCTGTCTTTTGGATCAGCTATTTGCTTACCTTCTTTAAATATGTAGGAATAATGGCATCTGTTCTTCAATCCTACATTGGTTTCAGATAGAGTACATATTTTAATGAGGTCTCACACAGATATCCCACTTGTCAAATACCGATAGAAAATAAATCGAAGCCTACATAAAAACTTAGTTTTCAGTAAAAACTACTACACAATAATGCAGAAAGTAGAGTGTAATGTTTCATCAACTTTTGCGTCTAATAACTATCCAACTTTAAATCTTACAAGCTATGTTAGATCCACATATTTAACGGTAAAATTATAAACTAAACTATTCGATTTTTGCCTTTTTACATTTGCATCGTAGTCTCCACAAAACTACACCAGTTGTCTAATTACTGCACTGAGTTCGAATAGCAAGTTTTCAACTCCACACGCAAGATTAAAATGTTAAAAGGCAAACATTGAGATCACAAAGCAATTCCATTTACAGATTTGACAGAATGAAGAAGTGTCTGAAACAAATCCAGATCATCTTAAATTCTAGGAATTAGAATTTTCTCTCAGATACATAAAGAGCCGAAAGACAGTAGGAAGTAGTGCCATTAATAGTGATATTCTACAGGAGGATTAAAAAAAAATGGTTCCTTACATTCTCGAAGTTTTGGTGGATAAGGAAGAAAAATACAATAAATAAATAAATAAAATTGTAGATATAAAACCAATACTCAAGAATGAAAACACTCAAATACCTGATTATTATAGAGATATGTAAGATCTATGCTAGAGTAATGACCAAAAGACAGACGTCCATAATGGAGTGCATGCTATAAGAGGAACAAAGTGGATCCAAAAATGAAAGATGCTGTACGGACAACACATTTATCCTATAACAAATTACAGAGGATCACAAGCAATTCCATAAGTAAACACACACCCTTTTAATTGATTATGTAAAAGTTTTTGATAAAGTAAACGGACAATTACTGTCGGAAATTATAAGGAAAGGTATACTAATACACACTGTACAGGTAACTAATAATATACAACCTCTGACGATAAAGTTCGGTGAATAGTCCCATAACATTAACGCAGATGAACTATAGTTGCCTGTCATCTGTCATAACTGTGAACCGGTGAGTCCTGCGATTCGTGTCCTGGAAACTGTGTATGAAGTCTTCCTTTGGGATGGTGTACAAAAGCCTCGTCACGTTTCGTTAATCTCAAGAATATCGAAAAATCTCTTTTCCTTCAAACCTAGTTTGAGTCGAGGGAATAGCAAGGTCTAGAAGACTGTGATTTGGCGAGTATGTTGAATGTTCAAGTTACACGACAACGGTCGGCCACACACAACTAATATCGTTAAACAGTTTCTGGCAAAGAAGTGGGTTGAACATCCACAATAGCCTCCGGATGTCAATCCTTCAGACGTCTTCCTATTTTCTTGACTCAAACTCACTTTAAAGGAAAGAGATTTGACGATATTCCTGACGTCTAACGAAACGTGTCGAGACTTTTGAACACAATCCCAAAGAAAGACTTCGTGCAAAGTTTCCATGACATGCATCGCAAAACTCGTCAGTGAAATACTTATGAGAAGTGACTATTTCGAAGGACTGTAAATGACTGTGGTGCATAGTCTATCAACATTTGTGTTACAGGAGTATACGCCGAACTTTATTGTCAAAAGTTGTATAATTCAATAATCCAAATAATTATGGATAATGAAAAAATCAAATCAAATGTTTGTAAACGTATTGGACGAATCTGCTATGGTCATCAGGCCTAGACTTACACAAACTTACACTAAGGTCAACATACATACAAATGCCGTAGGAGGACACTTCATGACATTGGAAAATGAAACTGAAGAATTATACTGTGCATATGACTTTAACCAACAACATTATATAATGACATTGGTGTTTGCAGATGATCAAGACCTAATTTCGGATAATGAAGACGGACTATAAAAACATTTAAATATAAAATAATTCAGTATTGGTTAAAAAATAAAACATAAGCCATAGCTTTCTGGGGCAAACATCCAGTCACAACACAAATAGTAATAGAAAACACGATTATAGAAAAAGTAAATATATTCAAGTTTCTAGGACTCATGCTATTTTATAAGGGAGACTATATCAAAAAGATAAAATTGAGGTTCAACTACTTAAGTGGTACTGTCATAAGATCTCTTAAAAGTAAAGTAAAAACAGAATTATATCTTAAATTCTATGGAAGTGTATCTTGGATAATATAAATGAAAGACAAAACCAGATAACAGGCCAATGAAATTAAATTCCCCAGGAAATTATTAGACACAAAAATTGGATTACAAAAGAAATATAGATTTTGGGAAAGACGTAATATTTTTAGCAGAAACAGTATAGGTAAAATAGACAAGACAACTGCTGTGAATAGATGAGTCAAGACTACCACAACATTTGTGATGGTATATTCAGCAAGGTTTATTTTATCGGAAGCATATTAAATATATACAGGAACATTATGTACAAAAATTACATCAAACACATGGGCATTATATTTTACAAAAATAATTTCGCAAAGGAAGAAAAACTTAAACCAAATCTACAGTGCATTAGATGGAATATTGCCAAAACTGAGCCACACCTAGGGCATTACCATCAGCAAGCATTAAATCTTGCTCTGAGCACGAATATGGACAGATTTGGCATTGACACATATGGCTGCCAGTTTGAACCTCACCTCATTCGCATTTGCTGTCTTCTGTTGAGAAACCCCTTAACTTAAGCAAGGACTTAGCCCTGCCGACACCAGTTCTTAGTCGGTTAAGGGACCTCCAGGTGCACCAGTCCTCGTTGTATCCCGCCGGAAGATGTTCATGCGGCTCCATCCAGTCCTGGTGCTGAGATTTCCATAGCGTGAGTCTTGCTTGCCCTGGAGAAACATCTAATGGCTTTGGACGAAACTATTCTGAGATTTCAGCCTAGGTTGAGGTAGTTGGTGTCCAAACAGTGGATGGGCTTCAACACTTTCAGCCTTCAGTCGCTCTCGATTGACAGCAACTTCTCGACGAATACTTGGAGGCGCAATACCTGCAAGACAGTGGGCTTTAGACAACCTGTGACTAACCTACAGGCTTCGTTCAGGGCAGGGTCCACAGTTTTGGCATGGGATGATCTATACCACACTGGGGATACATATTCTGCAGCAGAATAGCACAGGGCCAGTGCGGTGGTTCTGAGGACTTGTGGATTTGCACCCCAGTTAGTACCTCTTAGCTTCCTAAGGATGTTAGTTCTGGCGCTTACTTTGATGTTGGAGCAGTGTGTTTTGAAAGTGAGGGAACGATCCAACGTTACCCCTAGGTACTTCGGCGTGTAACAATGTTCCAGCAGGATACCATTCCAGGTCACATATAGCTTCCTTGATGCCTCTTTATTCCTGAGGTGGAAGCACAAAGTTGAGATGTGGCTGGATTTGGCTTTAGGTGGTTAGCCTTGTAATATGTGTCTAGCTCCCTCAGAGCTCTATCAAGAGTGAGTTCTGGCAAGCCAGTGCATAGATAAAACCTCTTTTGTTGTTGGGAAGCGGTTGATCATTGGTGTAAATGTTGAATAGTAATGGAGCCAACACACTTCCTTGAGCCAATCCATTTTTCTGTGTCCTCCATTTACTTCGTGTACCTTGGAAGTTAACGAAGAACAAGAGGCTCTGCAGGAACGTTGACATCAGTCTGGTAAGTTTAGGGTCTTTCGTGAGTGTAAATAACTTTTGTAGCAGTATACGACGGTTCACTGTATCATATGCTGCAATAAGGTCGATGAAAGCCACTCCTGTGATTTGCCAGTTTTCAAATCCATCCTCAATGTGCTGGGTTAGGTTAAGAACTTGTGAAGCAGCACTCTTGCCTGGTCTGAAGCCCGCCGGTTGTGGAATTAAGTTTTGATCTAAAGTCTGTGTGAGTCTGTCGATTACCATCCTTTCGAAGATCTTGTACAGATGTGACAGGAGAGATATGGGTCTGTAATTGCTAGGATTGCTATTATCGTTTCCGGGCGTTAGGACAGCAAGGTAAAAGATGAAATAGAAGCCTTGCAAGAGGCTGAGGAAAAGTGTAGTGAAGGACAGAGTAAGAAGATTTTAAAATAATGTAGATCTGTGATGATAATAGTTCCACAGCAGTAAAGCACAAACGTTATGAAAATCTGATCTATGAAAGCTCTCACATGAGGTCAATTATCCGCTTCTAACACTAATACTGGAAGAAACAGATGCGCTCTCTGTCCCTCAAATAGCTAGTCCTGAAGTCTGGTCACGCTTGAGAACAGTAAGTTTGATCTTCGCATTAAAAACGGTCTTGTCTCCGACACAAAGTATTTTCTGCAGTTCACAATTAGGTTGACTAACTTTCCATTTTAATAAGAATGGCAGAAGTACTATCATTACATTCTTCTGCTATCAAAAGTTGCATTACTTACTATCTTGAGAAACAACTTCTTTTCTTTGTTGCAATTTACATTTTAAAATATTCTAGATGTGTTTCGCCTTTTAAATTAAGACATCTCAGAGGATTTAATTCGGAAAATGCTGTTTTGTTTTTAGACGCAATACTTAGAAAACAGCTTACATCATAATTTTTACGTAGTATTTTCTATTTTGTATTCCAAGCACGTCTGTTTGTGTATGTGTGCACTTGTATTTATTTTTCATTCGAAGAGGTGATAACATTATGTAAGGAGATTTGGGAAAATGTGATTGAGATCAGTTACGGATAGGGTTGCAGAAAGCTAAATGTAGATAGAATAGCTGACAAAAAGTGGGTAATATGTTTTAGTTGTTCGTAGGAGTAACTTTTTTAGTTACAGATTATTTTGGGATGATAAGGTTGGAGTGGAAAGAAAGTGGTTGTGTTATATTATTCTGACGGTCTATGAGTGTATCTTCTATCATTTCACCTAGTAAGGTTCTGGATATTGAAAATCAAAACGTTTCTGTGAAAAAACAATTAAATTTTTACAGGCACCTACATAAAAATTTATCCACATGATGCAACATATAGCTTTATCATTTTCTTTATAGTAAAATTTGCCGTACATTTGCGATAGAACTTTACACATCAAGCTGTAGGCGATGACAACTAAATTTTCCAACGAGAGAGAGAACATTTGTAACGATTAGTGACGTAGACTAAGTCTTGTACTCTTTAAATGCCCACCAGTACTATTCGGCAATCATTTCGCACTGCTGACTGAATAAATTGCTTAAATTAATATTAGCCTTATGGAAATGAACATTTACAGAAACAAAACATCAGAAACGTTCGTTTTATATTTTACATGCTCACATCTCCCGACTATCAACCGCTTTTCCATACTCGTCTATTGATGCTTTCTTTTAGATGTGATAAATTCCAACGCAGCAGGCAGTATGTCCATTCTGACCCTTTTCTTTCTGCTTACATGTTCAGTGTGACCACAGATCAGATCTTCAAGTATTATTCTTGTTTTTGTTATTTTCTTACTTAAAGCTGAGTGCAATTAAAACAAAGTTCTAACGGTAAATGTTATCACAATAAAAACCATTTACGTAGTTACTCTAAACGGGGGGTCTATTACACCGTTACAGTGTTTTGTGAACGTAAGGTCCACTTCGGCGTAATACAGTTACGAAAAATGAAGCTGAAGTTTCAAACTTTGAGTTTAAGAAATTATTTTCACACGCCGTCATGTGACCGTCGCAAGATTCTGATGTGGAGTACAGAGTGACTGAAACAGTTGAAAACAAACAAGTCGCCGATTCGAATGAAACCTGAATTCGGTTTCTTCAGTGTGTTCTACGTCGTTGGATCGAGAATCTGGCGCCCAGCGCGAACCACCAGCTGTCTGGAAATAAGTACAGGGTGGTAAAAGAACGGACCCGAAAAATAAGATGCCCGTCTTTGGTTTGCTGAAGAATTCTTTAACATGTCCTAACTTTGAATCTGGAAAAATTCCTTGACAATTTTCCATACGCCTCTTTTGCTGCGACTGCCATGATGGCCCAACATTTTCGTGTACCTTTAACGCTTGCTATACAAACCTGTAACGGAGCATGTTGTTCTTCGCTGGATAATCAATACTACTTCATCACTCCCACCTGACGAGAAAATAAAAATATTGCTTGAAGGAGCGTTTTATAAGATACTTTCTTTTTATGATGGACTCTACATGGGAACTCTGCAAATCACATTTAAGTGCCTGGAAGAGGGTTCACTGAACCACCATATCCCATTCCATTCTCGAATAGCACGCAGGAAGAAAGAACACCTGAATCTCTCCGTTCTTGCTCTGATTTCTCGTATTTTATTCTGATGATCGTTTCTACCCATGTAAGTGGGAGTCAACAATATATTTTCGCATTTGGAGAAGAATGATGGCGATTGGAGTTTCGTGAGTAGCCCACGCCGAAGCGATAAGCGTCGTTGTTGTAATGATTCCCATCCCAGATCCTGTATCATTTCCGTAACGCTGTCTCCCCTGTATCGTGACAATACGAAACGAGCTGCCCTTCTTTGGACTCCGTCAAACCCACATTGTGCACCAATACTCCAAAAATGGACGGAAAAGCGTAGTGTATGCAGTTTCTTTTGTAGTTCTGTTGTATCTTTTAAGGGTTCTGCCAATAAAACGCAGTCTCCGGTTCGCCTTTCCCACGAACATTATCTACGTGTTCTTTCCGATTTAAGTCTGAAGTAATAGTAATTCCTAGGTATTTTGTGGAGTTTACGGCCTTCACTTTTGATTGATTTATGTTGAAAACAAAGTTTAACGGATTTCTTTTCGTACTCATGTGGACGACTGGACAATTCTCATTATTTAGAGTCAATTGACAATTTTTACACCATAGTGATTCAGATCGTTCTGCAGTTGGTTTTGATCTTCAGATCATTTTACTAGATGGTAAGTGACGGCGTCATCTTCAAACAACCTAAGAAAGCTACTTAGATTTTCCCCTAAATCGTATATGTAAATAAAGAACGGCAGAGGACCAATAACACTATCCTGTGGACGCTCGATATCACCTCTGTTTTAGTCGATGCCTTACCATCGATAACTAAGAACTGTGTCCCTATCCTATCGCAAATTTGGGGCGATATACCAAAACCACGCAATTTGATTAAAAACCGTTTGTGAGGTAGGGTGTCAAAAGCCTTTTGGAAGTAAAAAAAATACGGAATCGATTTGCGAACCATTGTCGATAGCACCCACCACTTCGTGTGAATAAAGAGCTAGTTGTGTTCCGCATGAATGATATTTTCTAAATCCGTGGGTCAATAGATCATTCTGTTCGAGATAATTCACAATATTTGACTACAGGATGTGTTCCAAAACCCTGCTGCAAACTGACGTCAATGAAATAGGCCTGTAGTTTAGTGGGTTACTCCTACTGCCTCTCTTCTTGAGTAGGTTATTTTTCCAGTCAAACTCATTCTGTGTTCGGCCTTATGATTATTTTCATGTGGTCATCCCATTTCAGATCACTCCTTATAATGCACATAATCTCGGGTATTATATGTAAGTAACTGCTTCTAGTGAATGTTCTGGAAATGCGTAGTCATATAATAATGGCATATTCGCAAAAGAGAAATATCAATAAACACATAAAACTGCAGACAAATAGAGTCAAGGATTAGACGAACATCAGAAGTCTTGCTGAAATCTAGACTGACAGAAATCTGCTGGAAGATTGACATTTCAAACAGTTAACATCTGAAAATAACACTAATAGACCAACCGCACAATAGTGCGCTGACGGAACAAAACACGCATGAATAATACATAACACACACTGCTCCTTAAATAAACACGTCGACAACACTCTGTACGACTCATTGCAAATCAAAACATGGAAAACGCCGTTCGCTACAAAAAAGTGTTTACAAACAAGAATGTCACACATCAGATTGGCAACTGTCCACGTGGCATGAAGGTCAGGCATCGGAGTACAAAACATAGCAGAGAAGCAAGCAGCTCACACAAGGTCAAAACGGCACGTGCGACATGTGCTGAGATTCCCAAGACCGAAAGAGGTCGCTTGTAGCTCTGGTACCACGCTAAACTCGCATTCGAGAGGACGGTGGTTCAAATGTTTGTAAAGCTTATGGGACTTAACTACGGGGTCATCAGTCCCTAAACTTACAAACTACTTATCAACTAGCTTATCCTAAGGACGACACAAATATCCATGCCCGAGGTGGGATTCGAACCCCCGACCGTAGTGGCCGTGCAGACCGTGACTGAAGCGCCTCAGTCCCCTCGGCCACCGCGGCCGGCAGAGGACGGTGGTTCAAATCCACTTCCGGCCATACAGGTTTCGGTTTTACGTGATTTCCCTAAATCACCTCCGTCAAATGCCGGGATGGTTCCTTTCAAGGGGCACCTCCGATTTCCTTACCCAAAAATGTGAACGTAAGCTCCGTCTCTAATGACCACGCTGTCGATGGGACGTTAAACCCTAAGCTTGCTTCCTTCTTTCAGATTTCCAACTACTAACGACTGAAAAAATGTTACAGCTGAACATACTTTTTTCAAGGGTTTGTGGTATTTTAATTGTGCCTGCTCACTTTCAATCAGTTTATTTAAAAATTCAGCGGCTGTTTTTTCACGACGCTAGTCAATTATTTCACGTCTCTTTAGTACCTTCATGATTACTGGATATAGGATATGTTCACGGCCATTACATTTTGTAGTGTTAGACATGGAAGACATAGAAACTCTTCTGACATGAACCACCTCTATCGCTTCTGGTGCAGTAACCATCTGTATGGCACCTTTTAACGGATCTTCTGTCCTTTTTGTTAAACTTGGTGCTCGGTATGCTGTTTTCATTTTTACTGTTTCCTACGAATTTAGTCGTTTCATATTTTATAAGTAGAACATGAGGATGTTCTGCAAACAACCGACGGCGGAAGTAATACATGGAAAACCCTAAATGGCAGAAGGGCACGATGCTGGGAACATGGTGTTAAAACGTGTACATACAGATATCTGAGCTCTAAAAAGAAACTTTCTAGTATTTGTTCCAAAGACATCTCTGTTTTATTAGTTTCATATAAGTGATTTAAACACAAAGTCTTTACTGCTGGCAGAGCTATGAATTATAAATAAATATAGAGTGTGAATCACCTAACACTTGCACCGCAAATATTGCGGAAACGGAAAATGCGATTTTTGTGCGGTTTTCACAGAATGGATTGGTAGTCAGCGGCTCGTAGTTTTGGCCAACAAACAGATGATATTACTTATAAAGTGTATTTTTTATGCAAACATTCAATATTTTAAATGAAACAATAGTTGTTTCTTTCGTGCACTGGAATTTTTGACACCAGCCGTGTAAAAAGTGTTTTGAGTGTCATTTTTATGACATTTAGTTTGGCAGCTACAACTGCTCAAAGTTTCGGGCGCGGAGGCTGCGATAGCGTAGCTGACTGGCCGAGTGGCTAGCCCCTGGGGCACGGCCCACTGTCTCATGACCACCAGCCAGTTAGCTACGCTGTCGTAGCCTCGGCTCCCAAAACTCTGAATGGTTGTAGCTAGCAAACTAAACGTGATAAAAATGTCATTCAAAATTCTTTGTCCACAGCTGGTGTAAAAAATTCCAGAGCATGATAGAAACAACCATTGTTCCATTTGAAAAATACACTTTCTAAGTAATATTGCAATCTGTTTGTTGGCTAAAAATACGAGCTCCTGACTACCAATACATTCTGTGAAAACCGCACATCAATCGCACTTTCCGTTTCCGCAATATTTGCGGTGCAAGTGTTAGGTGATTCACCCTGTATATGATGTTGGTGTGTGTGATTTGAAAATTATACACCTGCCTCGATGTTTAGTTCTTAACGGTTAGGTTAGTTTAATTTGAATTTACTTTTGGTGAACATTTTATCAAAATGCTTAACAGGGACTTCAACAAGAAAAGCAGTGTCACACTGGACGTTCAAACAGTGCACATGTTTGCAAAGTTATTCCAGCAGCAAGGTAAGAAAATAAAGCGATAGGAGCTGGATAAATTGAAAGACCCAGACGTTCTTGAGAGCTTCAGAGGAAGTTTTAGGCAACAATTGACAGAGACTGGAGAAAAAACAGTAGAAGATAAATGGGTGGCTTTGATGAAGTAGTGAAGGCAGCAGAGAACCATACAGGTAGACAAGACCTGTAAAAAATCCTTGGATATCACATGAAGCATTGAATTTAATTGATGAAAGGATGAAATATAAAAATACCCTAAATGAAGCAGATAAAAATGGAGTGCAGCCGAATAAAAACGAGATTGACAGAAGTGCAAAATGGCTAAGCAGGAGTGTCTAGAGGGCAAATGCAAGCCTGTAGAAGACTGTATTTTTCATATTTTTTTCGAATCATAAACCACAGTGTACATTGTAAATATTCTATACTTACAGATTTAATAAACATCCCACTGCCGGCCGCGGTGGCCGAGGGGACTGAGGCGCTTCAGCCACGATCTGCACGGCCACTACGGTCGGGGGTTCGTATCCCCCCTCGGGCGTGGATATTTGAGCCGTCCTTAGTCTCAGCTAGTTCATAAGTAGTTTGTAAGCTTAGGGATTGATGACCCTGTAGTTAAGTCCCATAAGTTCTACAAACATGTGAACATTTTGAAACATCCCACTGGTGATGGAACAAAGTAAATAACATAATTTTTTGCAAAAAAGGCGGACCCTTTCCCATTTATTTAACTGCAAACAAGGAAAAACAAGTACATCAAAACCAGCATCATGAACAATAGACAGTTTGTCCACATTTTGAAACCTAAGCTCAAACTGGTTACGAAGAGCTTGCACAATTGTACATATTCTTCAGAGAGAGAAAGGCCAGTAGCTATGACTTTGTTGGCTACATGTACACACACCCATTCACACATATCCAAACACAAACGCACCTAGACAGACATTTGTAAAAAGGAAAGAACAAAGCAAAGAATTAAAGAAGTTGGACAGAGATACCACTTGAGGCAGAGGCTCTGTCCACAGAACCGAGGCAAAGATGCAAAAGATGGTGGGTGGGAATTTGAATTTAGCGGAGGTTGAAAAGAGTCTAAAGGATTTTTTGGTGGTCAACTCCTTCTACTCCATTGATGAATTTCTTGCCAGAATTGATTAATGTAAGTTTCGTATATAATATTCACAAATATGAATACTATTTTCAGGCTGACTTCAGAACTAGGTTTGTGCAGTAATGTGATCATTGTAAATCAGTGTTGTAAAAAAAAAAAATACTTTGAATTTTAATATGCATCTAGTATATTAGTATGTAGTAATAAGTTTTATGTTCTATAAAATGTAAACATTCTTAAGATAATTGATTTTTACTGACCAATTCCACATCCACAAGGTCAATTACATTTGGGATCTGTGGAAGGTACATTAACACATACGCTCTCTTTTTTGTAAGTATATATTGTGTATTTTGTTCTGACATGTTCTACATCTAAGAGGATTCCTCAGTTCGGATCTACTGGAAAGAAAAGAACATCTAATCTAATCTGTAGACCTTTATTAATTTACGTTTGGGCAGATACACGTCAAGTACAGAAATTCTTCTACACCATTATAACAGTTTCATGCTTATGCACTAACACAAGCAACAGATAAAACCACACATACGCACAGTATATACACACGGACACCACAGTACACTTCTGTTACACAGCAAACAATTTGCATCTTCACCGCTTTGAACAAAAAGAAACAGATTTTTCCCCACAGAAAGGGAAACTGGTTGCTCCGTTTTGCTTGTACTCGCCATGTTATTGTCGTGAAGAGCGCTATTGCTGACTCAGCCCTCCATCTTCGTACTCAAAGCCCGTGTATCTGGGCAACATCGCGAGCCTGACGTCACACGGATGGACGGGTTTGCTCTTCCTGGCCACACGTCACACCGCCTGAAGCCGCCTTCCTCTGGCGTGGATAACACCTGGGCAGGACACGACTGTCAACGGCGGGGCTAAATACGGAGCGTATTCGCCGTCCACTGACGTTCACTCGTCAGTCGCTATCGACGTTGTGTTTCAACTAGACACTATTCCATATTCTTGTATGTTACTCGCCGCTTTCGGCGCTGTCCCAATTAAGTACCTGTTAATAGTACAGTTCACTATTTGTGCATTAATGTTTCACAGTGTTTCAATTCTCGGCCAAGCTGTTTCCTTGGCAGATGGCACCTCAATACCAGCAAGCACAGAATAACATACAGAGGCTATACCGCCTACATCAGCAAACAGGCAGTGAAGTCCGGCAGCCATCTTGGTTGGGTGTAGAAACGGAGTTGGGCCGATAAATGCGTAGTTCTTCAAGTTGCGCTCGGCTTAATTACATTGTCATTTGAAACCCTTAGGATAGGAAAAAAAATTACCAAATTTTTCACGTAGACAGGTGAATACTGAAGGAATACAACAGTGTTCTTAGCAAGTACAATATGTATTGTGTTTGTATAAAAATAATAATTGAAACAATTACTTTTATATGAAATAAAAATTGTGACATGAAAAAGTAAGCCGCCTGCCACTTTGTTTGTTTTGTGGTCAGGAAATTTTCGTCAGCGAGAAAGTTGTAGATAATGAAATGAACTTTTCTTTTTATTTAAACAACTTTTTTATGGCTCCCCTGGTTTTCTCACAAATTTGGATACAATAGAGCGGTGGAACTTTTCAAATTGTACTCGGTACTTTCAGCAAGTTTGCCCAACAGCGAGCACAGATTCTGTTGCCCACTTACCTTGTACTTTGTGACCAATATTGATAAACATTTGAAATTTGGAATACAATTTTCGGAATACAGTAATTATGACTTAACATTTTTTCTTTATATTATTAACCAGCTGACCCGCCCCGAGTTTGCAAGGGTAATCTTTAAACTACTTTAACTCGAAAACTACAAAACGTATCGTGATGCGGTTTCTTTCAATTTCCTATGTTCAACGTAGGCTATATTAAATGGCAATACGAAATTGAGAAATGATTGAAATAAGAGTAATAACGTAGAATGGTTTACCACTTCTGCACTTTCGTTACCGAGTTTGCAAGGGTAATCTTTAAACTACTTTAACTCGAGAACTACAAAACGTATCGTGATGCGGTTTCTTTCAATTTCCTATGTTCAACGTAGGCTATATTAAATGGCAATACGAAATTGAGAAATGATTGAAATAAGAGTAATAACGTAGAATGGTTTACCACTTCTGCACTTTCGTTACCTTTGTAGCACAGCCTAAACTATGAGACCTGCGCCAAAGTACACAGTATAGAATTATAGAACTCACGACGATAAAAGAAAGACCGTAGATCATATGTCTAACTTTTAAAGATCTCCCATAATTAATATATCTGTAGTCTGAAGCCATCTGGCACCAGCGCTTTATAAAAGAAAAATAATAAATGTGGTTCACTCGTAAAAGCTAGACACATGCTCTCGCGTGTTTTTTGTAGATGTTTGTGAGTTCTGCAAGTTTATACTAAATACACTCGCCTAGCTATTCTAGTTTTGGCTCCAGAGCTGGCTAAAGTGCAGAAGCGGTAAAAGATTCTACGTTATGCTTCTTATTTTTTTCATATATTGGTATTGACATTAAATATAGCCTAAGATTAATCCAGGATTCTAAAGAAGAAATTCAAAGAAACGCATGACGATACGTTCGGCACTTCTCGAGTTATAAAAGGTTAAAGGGACAGACAGAGAAAAAAATGTGCTTCTTTCTTTTATACTGTATAATAGTACAATTTGCTTTCCGTAGCCGAAATTTGTAATTATTTATGGCAATAATAGATTGTCAAAAAGGAAAGCCTTGAAATATATGAAAAAGGAATTAACAGACAGTGAACTCAATAAAATACCCTCTGCTCGCAGCTTGTGGCTGGGTGACGCTCGGCCGCCATGTTGGTTGGGTGTTGTGGTCTCAGCCGGCTTCATTTCCCTGTCATTGTAAGGAAAAATGTTCAAATGTTTGTATAGCTTATGGGACTTAACTACGGGGTCATCAGTCCCTAAACTTACAAACTACTTATGAACTAGCTAATACTAAGGACGGCACAAATATCCATGCCCGAGGGGGGATTCGAACCCCCGACCGTAGTGGCCGTGCAGACCATGACTGGGGCGACTCAGTCCCCTCGGCCACCGCGGCCGGATCATTGTAAGGCCTCTCTATATAATTCTGTGCTCTCTGCTCAATACCCCACGCTTGTGTCCGCTGACTTCCACTAGCCCTGAAGGTGGATGCAATAATATGCATTCGCAATACGTTTGTTTTTGCACCATACGTCGAAACGCTGCAGATCCTTCTGCACTTCTCTACAATCTTCCAGGCGCGACTCTTCGATACGCTACAGCAAGAAGCCTCAGAGCTTCAGATGATGACAGTAGACGTATGAAACACTGAGCCGGTACAGTTTCCACAACGAAACCCTGTCATGTAACGTCATAGGAAATCCGAGGAAATCCTGGTCATATGTAAAGTATACTAGTGGCAAAAAGCAATGAATACCTTGAATACGCGATAGCAACGATCGTGCTACTGATGACAGTTGTGCTAAATCAGAATTGCGAAACACAGCTTCCCGAAATGCCTTCACCAAATAGGAATTCAGAATCCAGACTTCGAATCAAGAACAGCAGCCAGCATGCGTCATTTAGAAGTAGTTATCCCTGGAGTATTAAAGCAACTTACATCACTTAACAAAAGTAAGTCTCCCGGTCCCGATTGTATACCAATTAGGTTGCTTTCAGACTATGCTGATGCGATAGAAGTGATGAGTGCTATCGACAAGGGTTCGCAAATCGATTCCGTATTTCTTGATTTCCAGAAGGCTTTTGGGGGTTCGCAAATCGATTCCGTATTTCTTGATTTCCAGAAGGCTTTTGACACCGTACCTCACAAACGGCTTTTAATGAAATTGCGTGGTTATGGTATATAGCCCCAAATTTGCGACTGGACAGGGCATTTCCTGTCAGAGAGGACACAGTTTGTAGTAATCGATGGTAAAGCATCGACTAAAACAGAGGTGATATCTGGCGTTCCACAGGGTAGTGTTATTGGTCCTCTGCTGTTCCTTATTTACATAAACGATTTAGTAGAAAATCTAAGTAGCTCTCTTAGGTTGTTTGCAGATGACGCCGTCATTTACCGTCTAGTAAAGTCATTTGAAGATCAAAACCAATTGCAGAACGATTTGAGTAAGATATCACTATGGTGTAAAAATTAGCAATTGACTCTAAATAATGAGAAGTGTGAAGTCGTCCACATGAGTACGAAAAGAAATCCGTTAAACTTTGTTTACAAGATAAATCAATCAAAAGTGAAGGCCGTAAACTCCACAAAATACTTGGGAATTACTATTACTTCAGACTTAGACTGGAAAGAACACGTAGATAATGTCGTGGGAAAGGCGAACCAAAGACTGCTTTTTTTGGTAGAACCCTTAAAAGATGCAACAGAACTACAAAAGAAACTGCATACACTACGCTTGTCCGTCCGTTTTTGGAGTATTGCTGCGCAGTGTGGGATCCTTGTCAGATGGGTTTGACTGAGGACATCGAAAGAGTCCAAAGAAGGGCAGCTCCTTTTGTATTGACACGATACAGGGGAGACAGCGTTACGGAAATGATACAGGATCTGGGATGGGAATCATTACAACAACGGCGCTTATCGCTGCGGCGTGGGCTGCTTACGGAATTCCAATCGCCAACTTTCTCCTCAGAATGCGAAAATATATTGTTGACTCCCACTTACATAAGTAGAAACGATCATCAGAATAAAATACGAGAAATCAGAGCTCGAACGGAGAGATTCGGGTGTTCTTGCTTCCCACGCGCTATTCGAGAATGGAATGGGAGGTAAATAGTACAAAGGTGATTCGATGAACCCTCTGCCAGGCACTTGAATGTGATTTGCAGAGTATCCCATGTAGATGTAGAATAGCCCCATAACTAGCTATCATCAGTGAAAGATCCTTACTCGTAGACTGGAAAGTTGTACAGGTAATACTTATACTCAATATAGGCAATAGGAGTGATCCTACCGACAAGGGATCTGAAATCGAATCCACATTTCTCGAATTACGGGATGGTTTTCACAATTTACCTCACAAGTGGCTACTAATCAAATTGCGCGCTTATGGAATATCCACACAATTGTGCAACTGCATTCGCGATTTCCTGTCACAAAGGACACAGTACGTTGTAACTGACGGAAAGTCATCCACTAAAACAGAAGTGATATCTGGCGTTCCCCAGCGAAGTGTTACAGAGGCCTCTCTGTTCTTTATCTTTATAAACGGTTTAGCAAACAACCTGAGCAGCTCTCTTAGACTGTTCGCAGATGATGCAGTCGTTTATCTGTTATTTAAAGTCACCAGAAGATCAAAAGCAGCTGGAAAATGGTTTACATAAGATATCTACACGGTGCAAAAATTGGCAATTGACCCTAAACAATGAAAAATGGAAGTTATCCATATCAACGCTGAAAGAAATCCGTTAAACTACATTTACACGATAAGTCAGTGAAATTCAACAAAATACCTTGTATTTGCAATTACGAACAACTTAAATTGGAAAGAATACATAGAGAATATTGTAGGGAACGTCAACCAAAGACTACGTTTCCTTGGCAGAACACTTGGAAGATGGAACAGTTCTACTAGAGAAACTGGCTACCCTACACTTGTGCGCCTATTTTGGAGTATTGCTACCCATTGTGGGACTGGCGAATGATATAGAGAAGTTCAGAGAAGGGCAGCTCGTTTTGTACTTTGGCGATATAAGGGAGAGAGTGTCACAGAAATGATCCACGAATTGGATTGGAAATCATTAAAAGAAAGGAGTTATTGGTTGCTGCGACAGTTATTTGTGAAATTCCTGTCATCAACTTTCTCTTCCGAATGCGAACATGTTTTGTTAGCACCCACCTACATAGGGAGACATGATTATCTTAATAAAATCATAAAAAACAGATCGAAAACGGAAAGAGTCATGTGTTCCTTTTTCCCGCGCGCTATTAGAAAATGGAACGGTAGAGAAATACGGTATCATAACAGCGGTTCTATGAACTTTCCGCGAGGCACTTAGATGTGACTGGCGGAGTATTTATGTAGATGTAGATGTGAAATCAGTGCGTATGCTGACAGATATGTTTATGTGCAGAGGACTGTTTCTTGTAATCACCGATATTTCGGAGCACACAAGGAAAATCTGTGTTAAGAAAAGTTTGCAAAATAATGAAGTATTCCGTGTGTTCAAAGCTATTATCAGTACCCTTAGAGGAATGATTAAATTACATAAATGTATTTCTGGGTGAAGCCTTTGGTGGTGGCATGTCTACGAACTTTATAATAAAACGAAAGATAACATAAATACATTTAGAAACACTCTGGAGAGATAGGTCAGCGTGATTCACTAGTGGTTATTTTCAGCTTGCCTTATCTTGATAAGGGGTTTAGCGGTTGATCCTCTGTTTATCTTTATAGGACAAAGATGTCTCGCTGCAAAACGCTTCTGCGCAAGTGTAAAATTTGTTCGTTGTGAAAAGTAACTGCGTCTTGCCCGTGCTAACTATCTGGTTGAACATCTGGATTCCTCCTTAAACTTCCCTGTGTTAGTTCTAAAATGTTCAAATGTTTGAAAATCTATCGGACCAAACTGCGTGGTCATCAGTCCGTAGCCTACAAACTACTTAAACTAAGGTAAACTAACCTAAGAACAACTCACACATACCCATGCCCCAGGAGACTCGAACGTCTGTTAGTTACGTACAGGTTTTTATACACAAAGCCTGTAAAACGTATGTATGCTGCAAGTGTGAGTATCGATAACACGGAGGCAGAAATGAATTTGGAACGGGACGCTACAGACAGAAGAAAAAAAATGCTTAACCCAGGATATTTATTTGATTGGTATCTCTTACTGGCACAAATATTCCTCCCTGAATCGTTATTATTAATAAGAGGACAAAGCTCTTAGAGCAGGATAGCATATGGATTGATATTGTAGTTCACAGGCGTTTGTAAATTTTTACCACAGTTTTTTTTACGTTGTTACAGTGCATATATTAGTTCATTTGCTGTATATAGGCATATGAAAAACTAATCTGGTACTATGGTTTGATACAAGAAATTAATCATACATTGAGCTCATTACTTGGATCAGCATAACGGAGCATAGGATAGGTGCGAGCATACTTGAGGTGAGAAAATAAAGTTATTCATGCAGCTGTTCACATGTATAACAAAATCAAAGAAAGAAACAGGGTTTAGAGTCCAGTCGACTGTGTGGTCATGACAGAAGGACCTCACGTTCGGGTTTTCCGGGAAGGATGGGATAGGAGATCGTCCTTGCCAAGGAACCAGACCGGCATTTGTTTGGAGTGATTTAGGGAAATCACGGAAAACCCAAATCTGAATGGCCGGAGGTGGATTTGAACCAGCGTCCTTCCGAATGCGAGACCAGTATGCTCTCACTGAGCCATGTCGCTCGGTACGAAAACCAAACAACATTCTTCATCAAGGACAATCGAAGAATAACCACACATCTTTAGTGAACTCACTGGTGAGATAGATAAATAGAGAGAGAGAGAGAGAGAGAGAGAGAGAGAGAAAGAGAGAGAGAGAGAGAGAAAGAGAGAGAGAGAAGTAGAGCATTCTATGGGTAGTTCATATTAAACAAGTATAATATTAAAATTTTAATTTTCACAAGATAGTTATTTATATGAATACGGGCACGGAAGTCAGCAATAATTAGCCGAATAAACATGCTGAGTTACCCGTTAGCGACAAACAAGCAAGTGTACCTCTCTTTACCTAGGGTACACACATAGAGGTGCTAATTGCGAGTTCTCAACGCACTGTAATATTTCATTATCTTTGACTTTATTTGGCATAATGCCCAGACAAACCATTAGTTTTTAACAGCAAAAACCAGTCCGATGGCGTGCATGCGGAATAAAATCGTAATGACCTGTTTTACGCCCCACTTAAGGTGTTTCTGTAGTTTTATGATTTTTTACAAACATTTCGGACAAAAAGTAGAAGAAATTATTAAAAAATTATGGACGATACGACTACTACTCTACTATTTCTATGAACTCAACACGTAATATTCATTGTGGCCGTATTTAAAAAAAAAATTAAATAAATTATTTGATATTGAGTTTAGTTTTGACAAACACACACTTTTTTAAACTTTTACCTCTTTAAACTATTATTTTAATTTAAGGTTGAAAACAAACAGTTTCTGTTCTACTAATTTTTTTTTGTTTATTTACTAACTAGTTTTCGGCTTATTAGGCCAGTATCAGATAAACTGTTGACTTGCGTCGACAAAGACGCTATTGCTTAGGATCTTAAAAATGGTAAAACAAAGGTACAACACACAGAATACTCGGTCTTTGCATATGACATTTGTTGGAATTGCAAACAATATCTGTTGCCATGTAGAATTATGTTCACGTAATCCGTGACCTCCATAACATTTTTACATTGTAATTTGCGAGTGAACAGGGTGAAATACATTACACATCAAATATTAATGAATTAAAAACTATGTTAACATTATTGACACTGTAGCATATGTTGAGATCGTCACTTAAGGTGTACATTAAATACGTTTTCACCTTAAGTGACGATCTCAACATATGCTACAGTGTCAATAATGTTAGCATAGTTTTTAATTCATTAATATTTTATGTGTAATGTGTTTCACCCTGTTCACTCGCAAATTACAATGTAAAAATGTTAAGGAGGCCACGGATTACGTGAACATAATTCTACACGGCAACAGATATTGTTTGCAATTCCAACTAATATCATATGCAAAGACCGAGTATTATGTGTGTTGTACCTTTGTTTTACCATTTTTGAGAACCTAAGCAATAGCGTCTTTGTCGACGCATGTCAACAGTTTACCTGACGATGGCCTAATAAGCCGAATACTAGTTAGTAAATAAACAAAAAAAATTAGTAGAACAGGAACAGTTTGTTTGTTTTCAACCTTAAATATGGAAGCGTTCTACCAAGAAGTGACGGAAGAATATATATATATATATATATATATATATATATATATATATATATATATATATATATATTATTTTAATGTCTATCCCATATTTTCATTATCTTTTTTCCGCTGAAGTATTATCACCTGTCTTGCCTTGGTAGTTTGTCCTTTTTTTTCAAGTTTATTTTCTTTGCCTGTGTCAGTTCAAGTAAAATCCAGTGAAAGTGTCAAATCGCCGTTATTTTTGCAAATATCTCTGAAACAGTGCGGGGTTGAAATAACATAAAAGAGAAAAGTTGTTGAGAATAATCTCCTCTACAAATTCGATTGTGCAATTTTCGTGTCAGAAGGCGATAGCAAAGGCCCACTGCCGTAACCTTAATGTGCCAAGATTTTGTCTTTCAGAAAATCACGAGATTTATTTAACACTGGAAATAAACACGTTAAATGATCGCAGAAGGAGCAGGCATCTGCATTTTACCGGGCAAAGTGATGACTAAGTTCCCATTCAACAACACATTGGGAACCTTGGAACTAAGAATCAAGTCCCTGGCATGACACCTCGAACGACATTAAAGCATTACAACAACGCGCTATCGCAGAGACTTAATACCTACACTTGGATAATACACATATTTCTTAAAAGAATCGAAATAAATTCTGCCTAACTTTACATAGGTGAAAGAAAAGCGTCTACAGCCGGATTATTCAAAAACGTATGTTTTCGTTTGAAGGGAACCATTGTTTACGGAGAGTTCCACATTTTCAGTTTCTCAATTTCTTCGAAGTTTCAGAGTTGATTAGTAGCATAGTCCTGGTAGAAGTCTTGTTAACATCGAAATGGTTGGGAGCACTATCCAGAACAATTACCGAAGGTAAACACGCAAGCTAATCCCCTCGACTGACCTCGTGCGGTAATCTCCAGGCCAAGAGAGCGAGGTCAAACATTTCCACTGAATAACTTTCGACGAACATCTGTCTTATAATGTTCGGAAACACACAAAAACAATACTAATACCCCCAGGTGTAATATATGAAAACAAACAAATCTCAGAGCTTATCAAACGTTTGGACACGACAGCAAGACGCGTGGAATTTCTAACAGACAAGTGCTGCAGTGGAGAGGGCAGCCATCTATCTACCATCTACATAAATACTCCGCTAATCATATCTACGTACACGACGGAGGGTTCGTCGAACCGCTTTTATGATATTTCTCTGCCGTTCCATTCTCTAATAGCTCGCGAGCAAAAGGAACACTTTTTCCGTTTTTGATCTGATTTCTCATATCTTATTATGATGATCATGTCTCCCTATGTCGGTGGGTGCTAACAAAATATGACCGCGTTCGAAATAGAAAGTTGGCGTAAGGGGATTTCGCAAATAAATCGCACCGCAACCAACAACGCCTTTCTTTAAATTATTTCCAACCCAACTCGTGCATCATTTCTGTGACTCCCCTACATCGCGATAGTACAAAGCAACCTGCACTTCTCCGAACTTTCTCTACATCATCCGTCAGTCCCAGTTAGTGGGGATCCCAAAATGCGATGGAATACTCCAAAATAGAGTGTAAGCAGTTTCTTTAGTACAACTGTTGCATTTTCTAAGTGATCTTCCAATGAAACGTAGCGTTTGGTTCACCTTCCCTAAAATATTTAAGTTTTCTTTCCATTTTAACCTGTTTGTGATTTCAATTACTAGGTATTTGCTTGAATTTACGACATTTAGATTTGACTGATTTATCATGTAAGTTAACGTATTTATTGTAGTGTTCAGATGGATGAATTGATACTCTTCATTGTTTAGGGTCAATTGGCAATTTTTGCACAATGTAGACATCTTATCTAAATCATTTTGCAACTGCTTTTGATCTTCTGGTGACGTTACTAACCGATAGACGACAACATCATTCGCGAACAGTCTAAGAGAACTGCTCACATTGTATCCTACATATTAGGAACAGCAAGGTTCAAATGTTCAAATGTTTGTATAGCTTATGGAACTTAACTACGGGGTCATCAGTCCCTAAACTTACAAACTACTTATGAACTAGCTAACACTAAGGAGGGCACAAATATCCATGTCCGAGGGGGGGATTCGAACCCCGACCGTAGTGATCGTGCAGACCGCGACTGACGCGCCGCAGTCCCCTCGGCCACAGCGGCCGGCGAACAGTAAGGGCCATATAACACTTCCCTGGGTAACGCCAGACATCACTTCTATTTTACGTGATGACTTTCCATCAATTACAACGTACTGTGTCCTTTCTGACAGGAAATCGCGAATCCAATCGATTGGCGATTTGGCGATTTTCCATAAGCACGCAATTTGATTAGATGACGCTTGTGAGGTACTTTGACAAGAGCCTTTCGGAAACCTAAAAATATGGAATCGTTTTTAAGTGCCTTGACGACAACACTCATCACTTCGTGAGAGTTAAGATATAGCTGTGTTTCACAAGAACAATACTTGCTCAATGCCAGTTGACTTTGGGTCAATAGGTCGTTCTTTTCGAAGTAGTTCATAATGTTTGAGGAAAGTATATGTTCTAAAATCCTGCTGCAAACCGGCGATAATGATATAGGCTGTAATTTTGCGTTACACTCGTACTGATTTTCTTGAATATTGACCTGTGCAACTTTTTAGTCTTTGGGTACTGAACTTTTGTTGAGCGAAAAGTTGTATATAATAGCTATGTATGGAGCTACTGCAACAGCATATTCTGAAAGGAACCAAATTATTATACAATTTGGACTGGGAGACTTGCATTTGTTAAGTGATTAAAGTTGCTTTAATACTCCAGGATAATCTGCTTCTAAATTAGGCAGGCTAGCGGTTGTTTTTAATTCGGATTCAGGAGTATTTGCTTTGTCTTACTGCTTTAGCAACACTGTCATCCGTGGCATTGCCATTGCTGTCGCGTAATGAAGGTATTGATTGTGTCTTGTCGTTAGTATACTTTATATACGACTAGAATTTCTTCGGATTTTCTACCATGTTGTGTGACAGGATTTCGTCGTGAATAATATTATAAGCTTCTCGCATTGAAATTCGAGCTAAATTTCGAGTTTCAGTAAAAGACTGTCATTCTTGGTGATTCTGTGTGTTTAAATTTGCCACTTTTTTTTCTTTTCTTTTGCCAACCTTATGTTGTACAACACTAACGTGATTACCCATCCATAATTGTCGTGGTTAATTACAACACACCCAGAGTGCCCCATTGGGCTGGCGACCGTGTTAATTTATTAATGTTTTTTACTGTTTCATTGTTTGTTACTTCCTATAATTTGCAATAAATAGGTGTGTGATTGAGATTGTTCCATAATTAAATCAGTTGAATTAGTAATTAATAGAGGAGGAGGAACGGGCTATTTGGCGTGGTAGTTCGTTGTGGCAGCATCCCTCACTAGTTGGTTTCCGTTTGCACAATAATTTATTTTGTAGGCATCAAACGGGTCAAAAAATTAATCAACCGGTTAGTGAGGGAAGTGTTACAAACTATGTAATTGTAGATAGATAAGAAAATTAATTATTAAGAGGTCTGAAACCGTTTTAGGAAAAAAAATTAGGTAGTGATGGGTTTCGAACCACGAATGTTCAGCGTCACAGTCCAACGCAATTTTTTTTTTTTTAAGCAAAGAAATATTTCCTCTTCAATGTATACAGGAATAAAGAAGAAGACTTCTCCTTGCCTACTGCGCTACGGATAACAGAGGTTACATTCTTTAATTTCATACTATTGATGGCCGTTAACTGATGCTAATATGGCATTTGTAGACACTAGATTAAAATTTTTCGTACGAAGAACGACGTGTTTTTGTTAATTCTTCAGTACGCCATTGTTTTGAAGTGACAACGTGTAAGTTACAATAAGAAAATTGTCAAATACGCGACGCAAGATGGCGTATGCCAGAGAGAGAGTTCTGGGCAAGGAATGTCACGTGACATATGCGAACGGCTGGTTTTCGTTAATTCAATGGAATGTGTCAGAACTCCGTTATTTTAGCAAATATCTCTCAAACCAAACGAGATATGATAAAAGCATAAGGGAACAAAGTTGTAGCGAATTTTCTCCTCTAAAAATTCGTTTATTCACTTTCGTGTCAGATGAACGGTTTATTTTCAATTAAAATTACATTACAAGGGGCTTTCTTGGTATTACTAACGTATTTCTTATCCGAAATATTTCAAAAAGTGAGGTTCTGGTCTCTGGTAGCCAACAATTATGTCTGTAAAATTTGGTGCTGATCGGTTGAACGGTTCGTCTTAAAAACATGGAACACGTTACGGACAGACAGACAGACAGACGGACAGACATAAATCCCAAAATCGCCTTTATCTTAGCAAATATCTCTGAAACGATACGAGATACGAAAAAAAAAAAAAAAAAAAAAAAATAACAGAGCAAAGTTGTAGAGAATTTACTCCTCTACAAATTCGGTTATTCAATGTTCGTGTCAGATGACTGGTTAAACCGTTATTTTCATTTAAATTTCGAGCTGTCAAAAGACGATCGCAAAGGTCCACTTTTAGTGTTACTACCGTAACCTAAAGTGGGCCAAATATATCGATATATATATCGATATTTTTTTAAAAATATCGATACTCGAGATTTTATCTACAGCCCTAGTTGCTGCACATCGCTGACGCGATATTACAGCGTATCCCATATGTTTTGTCGACTCAGTGTTTGCAGAGCCTCTCACAGCCAGCACGGGAGCGTGAGGGCCTGCGTACACTGGTGACATTTTTTTGACCAAAATAATAAAAAATTAATTAATAAGAGTGTCTGAAACCCTTTTAGGAAAAAAAAATTTAGGTACTGACGGGTTCCGAAACACCGACCTTTGGTATCATAGTCTAACGTCTTGCCCACTAGGCTACGGCTTTTTATTTTATTTTATAATATTTTTTTATTTTTTATTTTATTTTTTTATTTTTTTTTTATTTATTTATTTATTTATTTTTTTTTTGCTCTTACGTTGTCTAATTTTTTTTTCACGGGTCGCTTCGTCCATTTGTAAAATTTATCTTTATTTAAACAAATTAGGGACAAAGGAAAAAAGGAGAAAAAATACAATATAAATAAAACGAAGGAGCCCTTCAAGCATAAACAAAAGGATATCTCTGACATCTATGTAATAAAATTTATGATTCCGTCAGACCAGCACATCCTCACAAGACTGGCGATCGCTCTGATTAGCAGCACGAGAATTTGGGCGTTGTGGCGGGTCGGGAGCGTGTGCAGGCCCCCGCCGCCCCTGGGCCTGGCAGCCGTCACAAGTGCTTGGCTCGCGTCGCGCCGTCGCTCCCGTCTCGTCGCCGTTCAAGGCGAGCGCGCAGCCTTCGCGCGCCTCTGCTGTAAACAGCCGCCCACCGCTCCCGACTGCTAATTGACGAATCGCCGTTGTCTGCCGATCGCCATTTTGTTTACTCCGACGTCGTCTCGCCTTGCTCGTCTCCCGCATTGCGATTACGCCTCGCTCTTTATAGCGTGCCTTCCCGAACAGAATAACTGAACGTCAAGAACGCACAGTGCTTAAGTCATTCCACAGAAGGAAGAATCCTAGAATAGTTATACAACATCCTGTGTAATGCGAAAAGAGTACAGAGCTTCGAAACCTTAACAACACAGCAGGCGAATGGTCGGACTTGTCATGTCGAAACCTGTGTTGCTATTTTTACCACTGTGAGTTAACATTGAAGGAAGTCTGTATGCAGACGGTTAGCTGCTGACACGATCTGGAAGTCTGTAAAAACTTTTATTAAGTATGACAGGGGCCGGAGTATACGGGGTGCAGCCAAGACTGGAGGGCGTCATCTCTCTAGGGAAACTGGCCTCAGTATTCCAGCCCAAAATCACTGCCATCAGGGCATGTGTGGAGGCAGTGGCGTAACTAGGACTTGGCTTTGGGGGGGGGGGGGGGGGATAGATCTGCTTGCCGAGCAAAATTTTAGTCTGTTTCCAAACAGACTACCATTTACCACTCCCGTTGAAGAAACTAATTCACTCCCTTCTAATGAAAGCTTACGGAAAAACACCCCAAGTTTCAAATCTTTACCTTTACCAGATTGCTATTATACGATTTCTTTCTCTTTTTCTCTCTCTCTCTCTTATTCTTTTTTTTTGGGGGGGGGAGGGGTTCTGGGGGGGGGGGTTCTATCCACCTCATTCCCTCCATAGTTACGCCACTGTGTGGAGGAGAATTTGCGTAGGTGCTAGATCGTACCATCTATATCTATTCAGACAGCCAGGCAGCCCCGAGATCACTGGCAGCTCCTGCAACAAGGTCTAAAATTGTTGCAGAATGTAACAGGGAGCTAGGGGAAAGCAATAGAGTAAACCTATTGTGGGTCCCTGGCCATTCGGGGATCAGTGGCAACGAACATGCCGACAGATTAGCCAGGATGGGGGCAGAGACTCCATTTATTGGACCGGAACCTGTCCTGACAATCACCAAGGCAATGATCAAATTGGAGCTACGTAACTGGCTCAGAAGACAGCACGTAGAATATTGGACCAAAGTCTACCAACAAAAACATGACAAGGTAATGATGTCAAAGCCATGTTTTAAAAGAAGCTCTGCAATCCTGGGTCTGAACAGGAGAGAGATTAGACTCATGGTTGGATAGCTGACAGGCCATGGGAATTTCAAGAAACACCTACATGCAATGGGAATAACAGAAGAGGACCCTAAATGTAGGATCTGTGATGACGGTGATGAAACTGCATCACGTCTAATCTTCGAATGCATTGCATTGGAGAGTAAAAGGCACAGAACATTTGGAACAACCAGACCCGAAGAAATTGTGTCTAATAAAGAACTGGTAAAGGGGCTCCTTGCACTGTTCAAGGACATTGGTTGGCTTTACTAGATATACAGGGAGCGATGCCGCACAATAAAATTAGTTTCGGTGCGGGCAGTGGCGGGTTGGACCAAGACTGTTTTGGATTCCCTGAAAAAAAAATCAAATCAAATCAATCAAGTATGACATTATCGTCGCATGGTTTCTGCGCTTATAACTGCCTGTTGTACAAACCTGACCTCTCTCGCTACGTTATACCAATGCCATCTAGGGACAAGGTGGCGTTACCTACGCGCCGCTTTCCTGCCACAGCAGTGGGAGAGCTGATTCGCCCAGTGAAAGCGATCGTACGATAATTGATAAATACGATAATAATAAATTCGTTGACAAATGTAGCAGATATATTATATACAACATTCTTTCCAAATAGCTATGAAATACAGTATATGACTGGGTAAGTGCACTCGTGGACTGCACAATTGCCTCAATATGTTTTTTCCCTTTAAATGACAGTGTTCTTTTCACACGCATTTCTTTTTGAAAACCTGACTGATCTGCATTGTAAACGTAAGATTCACTAAAACTGGCGATCTTATTTTTTGCAGACATAAGAAAAGCTATCATATCCATTTGAGTCACTTCATTTTCCGACCTGTTTCTCGATACAAATTTTGTTATTTTTCGTGATCTTTTGACGCGACTAATCCAACTTTGAGAAGCTGTAAATTCTTTAGCGCCTATCGCGTTGGCAATCTCTAACGCCAAATCACGCAGCCACGGTCTCCGGGCTGATAGTCCATGCTGCTGCAAATGTCGTCGAACTGTTCGTGCTGATGGTTGTTGTCTTGCAAAGGTCCCCATCTGTTGAGTCAGGGATCGAGACGTGGCTGCACGGTCCGTTACAGCCATGCGGATAAGATGCCTGTCATCTCGGCTGCTAGTGATACGAGGCCGTTGAGATCCAGTACGGCGTTCCGTATTGCCCCCCTGAACCCACCGATTCCATATTCTGCTAACAGTCATTGGATCGTGACCAACGCGAGCAGCAATGTCGCTATACGACAAACCGCAATCGCGATAGGCTACAATCCGACCTTTATCAAACTCGGAAACGTGATCGTACGCATTTCTCCTCCTTACACGAGGCATTCACACGAGGCCTCCTTACACGAGGTTCCAACAGGCAACGCCGGTCAACTGCTATTTGTGTATGAAAAATCGGTTGGAAACTTTCCTCATGTCAACACGTTTTAGGTGTCGCCATCGCCGCTAACCTTGTGTGAATGCTCTGAAAAGCTATTCATTTGCATATCTCGGCATCTTCTTGCTGTCGGTTAAATTTTGCGTCTGTAGCACGTCATCTTCGTGGTGTAGCAATTTTAATGACAAGGAGTGTATCTTAATACTTATGTATTGTAGATAATAAATAATCTGTGGTTATTTCTGTAAATTACAGAATACAAGAACAGAATGAGCCATCGATCACACGTATCAGCCAAAAATACGCGCCTTCGACGCTCACTCAGGGAAAAAAAAAAAAAGGCTGATAATTTATACTTCACTATCAGAGTAAAGATACAGATAAAATTTTAAACACAAAATCTTAATCTATAATCTATGTTCTGATTGTAAACCAACTATCGTCTTTAACTCCGCCAACTGCAAACACGCACGTACCTAAAAACTTCAGCGTAGCAATGACGTCACACAGGACAACGGGCCGATGGCATGGGTAGGGTGACGAGGTCTCCTGCATTCCGCAGGATACTCCTTTCTTTTGGGGCCTCATCTTGCGGCTGCCACAGGGTTAGAAAATCTTAAAACTATCTTGCATTTCAATGTTATTCTCCGAAAATCGATTATCATATTATTCGAAGGAAATCAGTAACAATACAGCTAATGAAGAATAAAACACATTTACACAAGACGCTTTTAGCGGAGGAAAATGGTGTTTATAGTGCTGCGTCTGCCGCACCTGTCGTCCGCCGTCATCGTAGACGTAAACATCTTTCGTGCCGACCAAGGTCGCGAAATATCCAAAAATAATATTACTACGATGAAGATATGTAGTCAAAACTGAAAATCCAAAGCCAGAAGCTTAGAAACATTCGATTATTACAAAATGTAATTTCAATCAAAACTGTACAGATTTCCATGATAAATCCTGAGGAATTTATTCAAGTGAAAAATATATTTCAGTATGTTTTATCATACCTAGATCTCAGTATTCGCTATAATTGTATTCACCATTACCATTCATTTCGCCACATTTAGAGTATTAAGATGTTGCGATACCTGTTGGATGTTCCGCTAATCAATTTCAGAAAGCGAATAAAACGTGTGAGGTAAATTGGTAGTATTTTGATGTATAACCGGTAGATCCTGCTTTGTATGTTTGATAATATAGTCACGGTAGCCACTGGTCAAAGCCGACGGGAATCGCGTCCTATAAATGACCCTCTGACGTGGCAACTTTTCATCGAATCTCCGCGTGCTCCCGCAGAACTGTCAACCCTAAAGAAATTTGGAACAGACTTAAGCCGTCGACACACGGAGCGTGTGTCTGAACGTGTGCGGTCAACGTGCCGAATCCACCGTGCGGCTGAACGCTCGGAGACGGCGCGACTTGTGCATACGAGGCAAGGCGTGTGCCTCCACGAGCTACATGCGACCGCAGCGCGCTCCAGCGACAATTGTGGACGGCATCAGGTCCTGGAATCACACTGTTTACCAAATCAAAAGAGTGGAATTCCTGCTTTACAGCTATTAAATCGCTTATTTTCGCGCTTGTGAATATGTTCTTTATGTTCTGTGATATACGCCTACATAAGTAACAACAAAAAATCTATGAACAATTCTTATAAAAGTTGCTTGTTATGTCAATAAGTGTAACTCCACTTATTTATATTGATTTTTGGTTTGGTGGTAATTCGTCGTGGATGAAAAGGCTCTAAGTTTTACTTGGCTTGCATGTATGAAATGTAGGTTGGTATGTCTGACAATCTTTCGTAATAAAATACTGTCTCTTATTTAACTTGATACACTGCGTCGTATTTATCTTTTTTCTGAGCCTATTTGTTAATTTAAGACTTTTGTAAAGATTGAACTTGAAGATTCTTTTTCTCAGGGGGCTTCTAATTTGATAAGATAATATTCGAAATATGTATATTTTTAAGTCCCGGTAGTTCATTTATATCGAAGCCAGTTACAAAAGAAATAGTTTTTGCCTTATTTTATCATGGAATTGACCTTTCAGATTAGATTTTAGGTAAAGTTCCTTTCACTACGTAGCTGATAAATTATTCTTCCACATAAATTTAGCGATCTATTGAAAATCAAAGATATCTATGCGATGAAAGGTTCTTATTAACGAATGATTTTAAAACAATTTAAAATCTCACTTCTTTCTACATTCTTCAAAATAACACAGTTTACAATAAATGCACTCAGAGAGAGCAGAACTCAAAAAGGGCTAAAGGTACAGAGAGAGAGAGAGAGAGAGAGAGAGAGAGAGAGAGAGAGAGAGAGAGAGAGAGAGAGACTAACCCAACTGCGGGTATTATTTATACTAATGTTCTGACAAAAGATTAACGCAATTTAAGGTGTTTTGAGTATCTATGGCCTTTATTCCTCTGATTTACATAGATGGTAAGGGACTTATTTAAATTTTAGAAAAATGCGTATTTTTTGCCTCGTAAAAGTAATGAAATATTTACAAATGACAGAAAATGACGATCCTAATGCTACGACCGCGATGTAGTGTTTCATGAGTGCAGCGAATTTTAAAAGTTTCATGTGTAAGGGTTGCTCGTTTAAATACACAATATAAACAACTGTATAGAAGACGTATTTTCGTGTGTATTGGCAGCTGCGTATTTCGCTGCGTTTTGTTTCTGTCTCTGTAATTCGTGAATAGGCTAATAATTAACGGCTCACGATCTTAGTCTGTGCTTCCTTTGTTTCACGCTTGCTGGCTTTCGTAATTATTCGGAACGATTTACCACTCGCTTTCGAATCATGAATCGTTGGATATTGGAATCGTCACGAGACAGACGATTCTTTTGTACGACGATTCGTCCTGGTCACGATTCGACTCTTACGATTCTTTATTTGTATTCGTTCAAATGAACGACTCATTCACGAATCGCCAAACTCTAGTTCAGCTACACGCTCCGTGTCTCGACGGCTTTGGACTCCACTCTGATGGGTGGCGTGCGCTACGGCAGAGAGCCGACAGGAGCGGGGAGCAGTTCAGTTGTGGTAAAACGAGCCGAGTTTCCCGTCAGGGGCGGAAGCCATTAATTGGCCTGTCGTCACGCGAGCTGGCGGCCTCGCGAAAGCCAGGATCAGGATCAGGATGAGGCGCAGGCAGGCAGGCACAGGAATAGCGCGTCTCGGGGCTTCCCCGACCTCGGGGTGACCCACTAACTGAAAAGCCCGCCGTCTGCCACGGCTGGGGCTTAGCGAGGACGCTCTGCAGTGCAGAGTTCCAGCAGCGCACCAGCCACACTTATGAATCAGTGTTCCTGATATTATCCACATAAATAAAAACCGATTACATGTAGGCGACTCTATCCGGAATCTGGTGCAGAGCGACCACATTAAAGTTATTAAAACTGGAAGAACCAGCTTTGGCCGCATTGAAATCTTTATTCTTTATATACAATACAGATCGATTTCGGTCAGTGTCTGACCATCCTCAGTGCTGCAAAAAAGTCAAAAGAACACAAAATCAGCTTCTAGAAGACATACAAAAATTGAAAAACGGAACTGACAATATTCGAACGTATAGGCTATCGCAATATGAAGAGAAGAAATACTACACAGTGTCATACCCAGTGTTATGTATGAAAAAAATTGTTGAAATGTCTTGGTCGCAGTTAGCTTTATTTCATGACGCGTTTCGAGAACATCATCATCAGAAAAAGATTTTAAAAAAACGATGGGTACACCATCTTGGTATAGATTCCTGATTACAAATTTAAAATACCATCATGGATGTCTGGTGAAGGTGTTCAACCAGACTTACATGCTCAACTGAGTAATTCCCATCGTTTTTTTTTTAATCTTTTTCTGATGATGATGTTCTCGAAACGCGTCATGAAATAAAGCTAACTGCGACCAAGACATTTCAACAATTTTTTTCATACATGCCAACGTAAGGTCGCGTGACCAACAAGAATGGATGGTTTTATGAACCAAGTGATATACCCAGTGTTGCCAGAGGGCAGAGAGAGAAAATGCCTACAGTCTCACAAAAATGTACCTACGTTTTCCCTACTTTCTCCCTACCACCTCATTAATGCCCCTACATCAGGGTCGTAGCCAGGATTTGGGTCTGGGAGGGGCTGAATTCAGGAGTCCGGCCAGCAGTGGTTAACCAGTTGACTAATGTGACATGTTACTATTTCAAAACTTTAAAATAGATATTTGGCATCATGCTTCACTTGCTAGATATGTTTTTCCAGTGACTGATCGTTACTGATTCATGGAGTCAAGTGTAGATTATGCCGCGAGTTCCAAGTGCTCTGTTACAAGAGGATTACTGATTTATCGGTTGGACAAGGGTACATCAAGAACATGTCAAACATAGAGAGGAACAGCATTAATTAGTTTCCCCAAATAGGCCGCTGTTACACGAGGATAACTGATTTATTAACCAGACAAGGATACATCGAGACACTATCAACCATAGAGTAGGAACAGCAGTAATTATTTAGTTCGCGGTCAGCACAAAAAAGAAAATCTGTCACTCTAATGATTCGAATTTCAAAGGGTAATGCTATGAAGTCAACGAATATCTAGCGCTTTGTTCATTATAACGTTGGCTGTCGCAAATGTTTTAGCTTTTCTTGTCAGCATCTTCTCATTTACAACTAGTATATCGTTCTGACGTAAATAAATAGGTCTAGTCAAGGTAATAAAACGTCTTTCGTTCATTGAAACAATGAATTTTTCTTGTGCTGACATTTTCTAACACTATTTCCAAACCGACTCTTCATTCCACTGATATACATTGAAATCATATTTCACGACAATTTTAAAATGTCTGAAACAAAGTTTTCAAATTAATATTGTTTGCTATGAACAGAAAACAACTATGCCGTATAAAATATCATTGGCTACTTCAAACTTTGCCACAATTGGTCGGCATCATTCCCCTCGCGCTAACAACTGTTCTGTTGCCAACATTACCCGCTAGGCCTATGTCGACGATTGTAAAATTTTACCAAAGTACCTATGCGTTGGGGACTTTCGGATGAAAATTCCCTACATGATTTTAATGCTTAAAAGTGTAGGGACAATTCCCTACGTCTGGCAACAGTGGTCATACCTAGAATCCAATCCCTGTGGGCCCACAAAAACTTGCACTTTGAATATTAACATCAAGTAGGCAGTACATAAGTAGAATGTCGAACATAAAATGATTTCTTGGCTAACAAACCTAGCTTCGTGTGTGCGCATTTTATAACACAAAATTTAAGTTACTCTTTAGACGACATAATACCTGAGATAAATTCTGTGGTCAGCAAGGAAATAAAATTGTTTTTTAATAGATGGTAGCGTATAAAACAAAGTCTAAGATGCAATTTACATTAAAATTTGAAAGATTTATAGTTTACAGTGTTTCCCTCTACAACATTATGCAAAGAGTGTCACAACTTAAAAAGTAAAAATTACAACAACAACAAAAATATATAACAACAGAAATACAAAAGTAGGAGAAATGATTTGTAAAAGGAGTAATATTCATTACATTATGAAAAACAATACAGAAAACAGGCCAAATGCGTCCTCTGTCAAACCAATCAGTAACTTTTTTGCAGCACTGAGGATGGTCAGACACTGACCGAAATCGATCTGCATTGTATATAAAGATTTCAATGCGGCCAAAGCTAGTTCTTTCAATTTTAATAAAAAACGATTGCCATTTACATGTTAGAGTACCACTGGAGAACGGCTCGATCAATTTTACTGACCTTTTTCTATGTGGTTCTCGTAATTATCAGCACAAGACATTTTTTTAAATCAACCGGTAAATTTGAAAATTTGAGAAAAACTGCTTTTTTCAATGTGTTTTGAATGAGCTCATCGCAGTAATTCATGCTTGGGCCTATATTAGTTTTGGTCATTATAAGGGATAACAGCAACATTCGAACGAAGAGCAAAAATAATTTGAAATGTGTAAATCATTTCTGTCAACTGACATCGTATGGCATTCCCCTTCTGAAGACAACGATCGTCCGCCACTCTACGCTCACTTATCAGACACAATGCGCGGATTGCGACCTCGTAGACTCTGCAGCATCGGTGCTTATGTGGTGAAAGTACGGTATGAATGGTAACGCAGAAAACTTGAGTTGTTAGGCAGAACAACCCCCAAAGAGCCGAGTGGTCTGGAGTGCCACATTGCGGGTCGCACGGCCTCCTGCGTCGGAGGTTCGAATCCTCCCTCGGGCAGGGATGTTTGTGTTGTATTTAGTATAAGTTAGTTCATAAATAGTTCGTAAGTTTAGGGACTGATGGTCCCGCAGTTAAGTCCCATAAGCTTTACAAACATTTGAACCACCAAAGAACGCTCGCGACCATGCTACAGCCTGAGTACGACTGCTTTCCAAGGACAAAACAAAACATGTGGACGTGGCCAACTGGCCACACTATACATTATCAACAAACGTAAGGAAGATACCTACAGTTATTTCCGCATATACAGAGTAAGTCAAGCAAAGAAACTTTTACCCTCACAAAACCCACGAACGAAACACTATTCGCCAGTTACCCAAAATCCGTTGAATTAACAAAGATATAAAGAACTATAAGGAACAATGAACGAAGAGGAGGAAAGAAACAGATAAAAAACGGAAAAAAACGAGGCAATTACCGTAATACGAAGCGGGACATTTTCGGCGCGTAGCACTATCGGAGAGAAGAGGCTACAGTAAACGATTCCCAGTTGGCTGTGATAAGGGGAAGATATAACTGAAATTTTAAAAAGACACGGAAGGAAGAAAAAAAGAAACATTTCGAGAAGACGAACTCCGAGGACAGTCACGGTGCCGAAAATGAAGCTTGTGCAGTGTGATTTTTATTTCAAAATGTTCAAATGTTTGTTAAGCTTAAGGGACTTAACTACGGGGTCATCAGTCCCTAAACTTACAAACTACTTATGAACTACCTACAACTAAGGACGACACAAATATCCATGCCCGAGGGGGGATTCGAACCCCCGACCGTAGTGGCCGTGCAGACCGAGACTGAAGCGCCTTAGTCCCCTCGGCCACCGCTGCCGGCGATTTTTATTTATTCTCATTTTATTTAAGTCATCCATTGGTTTGATGACGGAAGACTGTCAGTTTTGTTATTTATGGAATAAAATGATGCCTTTTAATTTTAAAAAATGTATTCGAAAAAAAGTTAGCGTCGCTGACTACTACGCAGGGGGCTTGGTTCAATTCCCCACAGGAAACTGTGTGCTGGGTGTTGTCCTCATCAACATTTTCATCGTTACGAAAGTTGCCCAAGTGGCGACAACTAAAGTGCCTTACACTAGAAGGGATCTATACGATAATTTCAACACAACGAGAATTTTTTTCTCTCGTGACATTCGACGATCTTCAGTCTATTATTGATCAGTACAAGATATAACACTAAAAATATTATCAAATGAAATAACAGCTTCCACGGCCATACTAACGACAGAAGAAAGTGACCATGCAGGACAGCAAGCTGCCTGAAACTGAAACACGGCGCAAGCGGTGAGGTGGTGACAGTTTGGCAGGGACTGATAACCTTACTAGTTTATTCCCTTTAAATCTCAAACCATCCATCCAGCTCGGTGTGTTGTCTAGACAGGTGCTGTCGGATTGGCGGATTGCGCTCCATGCCTCGCGCATGGACTCCCCTCTGCTGCTTCCGTCATAACTGTCAGTCGTAAAGCAATTCTCAACAGACTGTAACTGGAGTCTTACTTGCTACAATACCGTGTTTAATATACCAGTTGGAAACATTTTCCTTTCGAAAAAGTGGTAGTTCACGGCGTTGCCCGGGTTGTGCTTATTCCTTTCTTCTATTAATTCAGCCGCGATGGAATGGCCGAGCGCTCTAAGGCGCCTTGTTGCGGAGCGCGCGGTTGCTCCCCGTCGGAGGTTCGAGTCTTCCCTGGGGCATGGGTGTGTTCTCCTAGGTTATTTTAAGTACTTTGTAAGCGTAAGGGCTGATAACTGTAGTAGTAAAGTCCCATAACCTTAGTCGTTAATTTGTGTTAATTCACGTCAACTTCCCTCTCTGTGTTTGTTTGTAAATCTAAGGGACTTCACTGCGTTGGTCATCAATCCTTCGGCTGACAAACTACTTACACTAACTTAAAGTAAATTATGCAAAGGACAACACCAACACACATGCCCGAGGGAGCTCTCGAACACCCGACGGCGAACGGCTGCGCGCACCGCAGCTTGGCGTCTTAGTGCGCATGGCTATTCTTCCCTCTCTGTCCATCCCTTTCTACGCTACTCGCCGTTCACTTCAGTTCCGTTTTCATGCAGCTCAGTCCTTATGAGATTAAATGACAAATCTCCTGAACTACGGATCTCGCAACTTCAGTTTGAGGCAGATTTTCATGCATTTCATTGCTTCTCACGTCATACCCCCTGAAATACGTGTCGTACCATCTTTTATAATTTCGAAGGTACAGTCAGTGACATGGTGGCAACACTGCTGTGGAGTAACTATGACATGGAATCTACTACTGTCGCTGATAGCACACGTTGGTGACATACCTACGTCACCGGCGTGCGCACAATCGAGGTAAACACACTCACTTGTAAGCAAGCGGTCTAACGTAACGGTGTCACTTTGTTTTCGAAAAGGAACGACGGAGACCGTCAGTGCATATTATTACTGTTCGTTTTTGGTGCATCACCTGAGACCAGCTTTGTGAAAGAAGTGGCAACACTTTCTGCGCAACCCACCCACCATTTTGCACGACAATGCGCAAGCTGTGGCTACTCTGTTCGGTTGATGGGACTGGGAAGTGTTGCACCATCCACCATACTCCCCTGATTTCAGTCGTTGTGACTTTGATTTGATCCCGAAGATGAAGGAACCAATTCGTGGCATTTGCTTCAGAACTGTTCCCCAGAGATTCGACAGGCCGCTCCACTCTCACCATCAACAGACCAGGTCCTGCTAACGGTATACTACTCCTTCCACGTCGCTGGCAACGGGTTCTACACAAAGCTGGTGACTACTTTGAAGGGCTTGCCGGCCGCGGTGGCCGAGGAGACTGAGGCGCTTCAGTCACGGTCTGCACAGCCACTACGGTCGGGGGTTCGAATCCCCCCTCGGGCATGGATATTTGTGCCGTCCTAGTTCGTAAGTAGTTCATAAGTAGTTTGTAAGTTTAGGGACTGATGACCCCGTAGTTAAGTCCCATAAGCTTTACAAACATTTGAACATTTGAAGGGCAGATACAAACAAGTAACGCTTTTGTATCGGTTGTGAATAAAAAGTTGACACTATTTATATACTGAGATGAGAACTGTTTCGGATGATGTAGGGGAGACCGGGGATAGTTGTTACAAGGGGCAAGTTGTTACTTGACAATAAAAATTTCCGCGCTAGAGCAGATGGTAGCACTAAGAGACTCCCTCCTCCCATCCTAACTATATCAGCCGTCAGTTGGTAATAAGGCGCTACTGACAGAAAACGTGTTTTTCGTGTGCTGGAGTAATTTTGTTACTCTGAATTTTTTCATAGTTCACAGGAAATTTCTGATTTCATTTTAAATTTTGCAACATATCAGCGTCCAACATTCAGGTACGTAGTAGCATACGTTAAACTTCCAAACAAAAATTTTATATTGTTGTTTTCGACAATAAGAGAAAATGGCGTAGCATGGGATCAGTTGCTACAAAGGCGCAGGGGCAAGTTGTTACGGTGTAACAACTTGCCCCAAAGCGTTTTTGTTTCCCTTAATGCAAGCAATTATGTTTAACTACAGGTATAATGCGTAATTATAAGAAGAAGACTGACAGAGGCACTAGTCCCAAGGAAACATATGCTGAAGCGGCAAATGAAGTTCTAAGTGGCTTTTCTTCACTGCAGAAAGCTACCCAAAAGAACAATATAAATTTTATGATGCTGAAGAGGTTTTGTAAGCGAATGGAATCAACAAAGGGAGGTAGGCAGCTTATTTTTCATTGTCAGCATCGCCAACTGTGGCATTGTAGATTATTTGTGAAGATGAAACTCTGCTTTTTGTGTGTCTCTTACGAACTCAGTAGGGGATGGCGTCCTCACCACATCAACAAGTATGTAATCAAGTCCGACGCCTTGCACCTCAACAGTTGGTTCTGCAAAATCCATAGACACACATGCACCACCTGACGAACTGAGGCCTTTCCCGAAAGCTCCTGCCCGCAAGAAAACAGTAAGAAGGAATAAAAGAGTGAGTGCTATCCTGACGGGTTCACAAGTAAAAGCAGCATTGACAGCTGAGGCAAATTGACAAAAGAAACCTGCAAGACGATGACTGGCGTTGGCGCCGAAAAATAATAATAAGAAAGCAAAAACGGAGAAACGAAAATGTGAGATGTTAGAATCGTCTGATGAGGAAGACGTCTGCGTGAGTATTGAGTGTATGAAACCATGCTCTATGTCAAGACCACCAACCATATGGCTACAGTGCACAAAATGAAAAAGGTGGGCACATGATAGGTGTGCCAAGCATGACAGTTTATTTGTAAAAATTGTAGCTCTGATAATGAACTTGATATTTCTTCATCTTAATGATGATTAGTACTGTGTTTCAAGTTTTATGATTTGTTACCACCTCTTGCATTAAAACTAATGATTAAATAAATTTGTGTTATGGAACCAAAAGTATATTTGTTCTTAATTATTATGTAACAACTAACCCCATATAGTGTAACAAGATGCCCCACAGTGGGGAAGGTTGCTACGTCATACAAGTTAGCAAAAAAGTTGATATAGAGCTTAACAATCTGAGCTTACATTTATGACAATAATTTCATTGTGAACATTAAATAATTTGCTAACTTTTGGCATCTGTCAAAACGACATACCTGTTTTGTGTCGAGGTATACGAGATTGCAAAAAAAAAAAAAAAAAAAAAAAAAAATTGTAACAACCAGCACCGGTCTCCCCTAGGTCTAAGAACACCGGGAGTATATAAAATACCTTGTGGTTGTGGGCAATTTTACATAGAACAAACAGTACGCACTATTTAACGGCGCTGTGTGGAACACGAAGGATGTTATCGTTTACGTTATCCCGAAAAGTCAGCATTTGTGGATCAAGCACTTGAAAACAAACATCGTATTGCGTTTGAGGAGACATCCATAATTACAAGAACAAACAGTTTCTGGGATAGTGTAATAAAAGAGGCGATTGGGATCAAAATAGCTGACAACACTCTTAACAGAGACGGCGGTCTGCAGATGAGCACAGCTTGGAACCCGGCGTTCGGAATGTTGAAGCGGGCACGCAGGCACGCGACCAAAACATTGCCTTTTATGGTCATGTCGGGGAGGACAAGTGACGTCACAGCCCGCAGTGCAGCTATATAAGGACGACAGCAGCAATCATTCTACAGTCAACCACTTGACAATGGCCGAGGAGAGCTCGGCCGAAACGTCGTGGACAGTAAACCAAATGACGCGTCTGGAAGTCCGAGAAAATTTTATCAACATAGCTTGCGCGAAACAATGCATTCATATACAGGGTGCGTCAAAAATGTATACGCACTCTGAAGCGCCATAGAAAATTTATTTCCCGTTCTACAACGTTAAATTTCTGGAAATGAAAAGCTTAAAGTCCAATTCGAAAAATAAATGTACTTTGAAAATGTGATTAATGTTCAAACTGGTGGCCTTCAGCATCAATACACATCTGAGTACGAGTCACCACTGACTCCGTACATCGTACCAAAGTGTCCAATGAGATTTCTGCGCACAGCGCTTGAATCTCATTCCAAAGTGTGTCCAGGTTACGTGGTTTACGTCTGCACACCTCATCTTTTACTGTCCCCCTTAAGAAGAAATCCATCGGCGTGAGGTCTGGAGAGCGTGCAGGAAACTCGATTGGTCCCCTGCATCCTATCCACTGGCCCAGGCACAATGTGATCCAGGTACGCTCGTACGTCCCTATGATAGTGCGGCGGGGCGCCATCTTGTTGAAAATAAAACTCGTCATTACCGTATAATGCACGAATGGCAGCGAATATGGAGTCATCAAGCATTGTCAGGTACGTTTCTCCAGGAACAGTACCTTCAAAGCGGAAAGGCCCAATGAGTCCCCTTGCAGACAAACCACACCACACATTTACACCAGGCATATTCACAGCCTTTTCAACTGTAATGTGAGGATTATCTTCAGCCCAGTGCAAACAATTGTGCCTATTGACAGTTCCATTGAGTATGAATAGGACTTCATCCGACCAAATTATGCCACCCCTAAACCCCCGGTTCACGTCTCACAATCTCCTGAACTGTTGAAGTTACTACCTTGCCACTGCTGCCACCGGGTTGAAAAAAACATAACATTACTTTCTCACAGATATTTAACCTTGCAGAACCGGAAATAAATTTTCTATGACAGTTCAAAGTGTGTACACATTTTTTTGAGAATATGTTTGGTAGAAATTGGACCAGTAGTTTAGGACGAGATGTGCAACATAAACAGAAACACACGCATTTTTATAATATATACAAATAAATTTTAGTAGGCGATATTCAACAGCTTTTAGGACATTTTGAAACGACATTTCCACAAACAGCTGTATCACATTCATTTTATTATTTTCACAACTACTTTCGGTGAATTAAGGGAACATCATCTGGTGGCAACTTGTATTAAAAACCGAAAAGGCCACATCTGCAAAACACAAAAGAATACGAAAAAGTAATAAATTAGAAACAACATTTTGGGCACATACAATTCTATCGTGATACGTAGTGAACAACGTAAGTGGATGACTAGAACATACAAAAAGAGAACAATAAACGAACATTTGCACTAACAGAAGACATCGGAAAAGATATTACAGAATATTAGGAATCAGCAAAATCATTTTAATGCCCCTGTAGCTGTCAATAAGGTATACTCGCTTTACATAATTGTTATACATAGACTTATCAAAGTACCTTATCGAGAGCCTTAAGAACATTGATACAATTTTGCAAATTGTTGTTGTTGTTGTTGTTGTTGTTATGGTCTTCAGTCCGGAGACTGGTTTGATGCAGCTCTCCACAATACCCTATCCTGAGCAAGCCTCTTCATCTCTACATAAGAGCGACAACCTACATCTGTCTGAATCTGCTTACTGTCTTCCCCTGCGATTTTTTCCCCATACACTTCCCTCAAACGCTAAATTCACAATTCCTTGAAGTCTAAGAATGTGTCCTACCAATCTATCCCTTCTTTTAGTCAAGGTATGCCAGAAATTCCTTTTCTCCCCAATTCTGTTCAGTACCTCCTCATTAGTTACACGATCCACCTACCTAATCTTCAGCATTCTTCTGTAGCACCATATTTCAAAAGCCTCAATCCTCTTCCTGTCTGCACTGTTTATCGTCCATGTCTCACTCCCATACAAGGCAACACTCCATACAAATGCCTTCAGAAAGGACTTCGTTAGGTTTAAATCAATATTCGATGTTAACAGATTTATCTTTTTCAAGAACGCTTTTCTACCCATTGCCATTCTGCATTTTATATCCTCTGTACTGCGACCATCATTTGTTATTTTACTGCCCAAGTAACAAAACTCATCTACCTCCTTTATTGCTTCGTTTCCCAATCTAATTCCTTCAGCATCACCTGATTTTCTTACACTGCACTCCATTATCCTAGTTTTGCTCTTGTTAATGTTCATCTTATATGCACCTTTCAGCACACTGTCCATTCCGTTCAATTGCTCTTCCAGGTCCTTTGCTGAATCTGACAAAATTACTATGTCGTTGGCAAAACGCAATGTTTTTAATTCTTCCCCCTGAACTTTAATTCCTTCACCAAATTTCTCCTTGCTTTCCTTTATAGCTTGCTCAATGTACAAATTGAACAACAATGGAGGAAGACTACAACCCTGTCTTACTCCCTTTCCAACCACTGCGTCCCTTTCATGCCCTTCAACTCAGACCACCGCTGTCTGGTTTTTGTACAAGTTGTAAATAACCTTACACTCCCTATATTTTACTCCTGATTGCTTCAGAACTTTAAAGAGTTTATTCCAATCAACATTGTCAAAAGCCTTCTCCAAATCTACAAAAGCTAGAAATGTTGGTTTGCCTTTTCTTAATCTATCTTCTAGGATAAGCCGTAAAGTGAGTATTGCCTCCCGTGTTCCTACATTTCTCCTGAACCCAAACTGATCTTCCCCGAGGTCGGCTTCTACCAGCTTTTCCATCCTTCTGTATATAATTCGCGTTAATATTTTGCAACAATGACTTATTAAACTGATGGTTCTGTAGTTTTCACACCTGTCTGCACCTGCTTTCTTAAGGATGCGGATTATAACATTTTTCTTAAAGTCTGAGGGTATTTCACCTGTCTCATACATCTTACACACCAGGTGAAACAATTTTGTCATGGCTGGTTCTCCCAGAGACTTCAGTAGCTCTGAGGGAATATCATCTACTCCAGGGGCCTTGTTTCGACTTAGGTCTTTCTCGGCTCTGTCAAATTCTTCTCTCAGTACAGTATCTCCTATTTCATCTTCATCTACATCTTCTTCCCTTCCTACAATATTGTCTCGAAGTTCATTTCCTTTGTAGAGCCTCTCTATGTACTCTTTCCACCTTTCAGCTTTCCCTTCTTTGCTGAGAACTGGTTTTCCATCAGTGTCCTTGATATTCATAGAGCTGTTTTTCTTATCTCCAAAAGTTTCTTTTATTTTCCTATAGGCTGTATCTATTTTTCCCCTATTTATACATTCTTCTACATTCTTGCATTTGCCTTCTAGCCACTCCTGCTTAGCCATTTTGCACTTCCTGTCAATCTCATTTCTTAGTCGTCCGTACTCCATTTTGCCTGTTTCATTTACTGCAGTTTTATATTTTCTCCTTTCATCGATTAAATTTAGTATCTCCTGTGATATCTAAGGATTTTTTGTAGGTCTTTCCTTCCTACCTATTTTGTCCTCTGCTACCTTCACTATTTCATCTCTCAATTTTACCCATTCCTCCTCTACTGTTTTATTTTTCCCTGCTTCTGTCAATTGTTGCCTAAAGCTCCCTCTGAAATTCTTAAGAACCTCAGGTTCCTTCAATTTATCCAGGTCCCATCTCCTTATTTTCCTACCTTTTTGTAGTTTCTTTAGTTTCAGCCTACAGTTCATAACCAACAAGTTATGGTCAGAGTCTATATCTGCCCTTGGGTACACTGTAGAACCTGGTTCCGAAATCTGGTATCTTCCGGTGTCTCCTGGTCTCTTCCACGTATACAACCTTCTTTTGTGATTCTTGAACCAGGTGTTTGTTATAACTAAATTATGTTCTGTGCAAAATTCTACCAGGCGGCTTCCTCTTTCATTCCTTTTGCCCAGACCATATTCACTTACTATCCTCCCTTCCCTTCCTTGTCCTACTACCGAATTCCAGTCTCCCATAACAATTAAGTTTTCCCCTCCCTTAATTGTCTGAATAATTTCCTTTAGCTCCTCATATATTTCTTCGATTTCCTCATCTGCAGAGCTAGTTGGCATATAAACCTGTACTACTGTTGTCGGTGTTGGCTTCGTATCTATCTTGACAAAGATAATGCGATCACTGTGCTGCTCATAGTAGTTTACCCGCATTCCTATTTTCTTATTCATTATCAATCCTACTCCTGTGATACCCCCAACTGATTTTGTATTTATAATCCTGTACTCACCTGACCAGAAATCCTGTTCATCCTGCCACCGAACTTCACTAATCCCCACTATATCTAACTTCAACCTATCCATTTCCCTTTTTAAATTTTCTAATTTTCCTACTCGATTAAGGGATCTAACATTCCACGCTCCGACCCGTAGAATGCCAGTATTGTCTTTCCTGATGATCACATCCTCCTGAGTAGTACCCGCCCGGAGATCCGAATGGGGGACTATTTTACCTCCGGAATATTTTACCCGAGAGGATGCCATCATCATGTGTTCATACAGTAGAGCTGCATGTCCTCGGGAAAAATAACGGCTGTAGTTTCCCCTTGCTTTCAGCCGTTCGCAGTAGCTCAAAAATGTTCAAATGTTTGTAAAGCTTATGGGACTTAACTACGGGGTCATCAGTCCCTAAACTTACAAACTACTTATCAACTAGCTAATCCGAAGGACGGCACAAATATCCATGCCCGAGGGGGGATTCGAACCCCCGACCGTAGTGGCCGTGCTGACCGTGACTGGAGCGCCTCAGTCAGCTCGGCCACCGCGGCCGGCTCGCAGTAGCTGTGTGGTAAAGCCACATTAGCTGATGTTATAAGGCCAGCTCAGTCAATCATCTAGCCTGTTGCCCCTGTAACTACTGAAAAGGCTGCTGGCCCTCTTCAGGAACCACACGTTTGGCTGGCCTCTCCACAGATACCCCTCCGCTGTGGTTGCACCTACGCTACGGCTATCTGTATCATTGAGGCACGCAAGCCACCCCCACCTCGGCAATGTCTGTGGTTCATGGGAGTGGTGCAAATTATTAACGTTGTGGAATTTCATTTCCAGCGTCGTAACATCTTTGACGATGTTAAATATTAAGGTATGTTTTTCTTTCGTGTTGTGTGGTAGTCAAGCAGATATGTGGTTCAGTCGATGGTTTAAACATTTTGGAGATCATACGGAATGAAGTCATGTTTGTATAACGACAGAATTGTAAGTCCCAGCATATTGTTTTAATTTGTGCTTATATTTTGCTATTCGTTTATGTTTGGCAGAAGGTGCCTTTTCCAGTTTTTAATACCGTATGTCTAGAAACCAGACGGCACTCAATTAAATGATCGAAAATGGTTATGAAATATAAAAATTGTATGTGATACCGTCGTTTGTACAAATATAAGCTATTGTTTCATGAATTTATTTGTACACATAAGGGCTTCCGTCAGTGTTAGGTGAAAGACAGATAAAAATGATGTCGGAGCTTCTGTAGGAATTTCACAATTATCACTGATCCAGGGAATAGATAAAATGTCCAGACATCGAGTGTTTGCAAAGGAAAGTACTACTTCGTTTTCTTTAATAGAGGTTGTTAAAATTGACGGAAGACGTATCACAAAATTGAAAGTACTATTGTAGTACAACAGTTACATTAACAGAAGAGCAAAAGAAATATTTTCTTGTTGAAAATTAATTTTCAAGTCTGTCTCTTTTGTTTAATAATATCAAGTTCTGTTTCGTATTTATTTCACTGAGAATACAGTATCGATTTTCTGATTATCAATCCTGACAAAACATCGCATACAATGTACAGATTATTGGGCTGTCTCTACAGGTTGTTGGCAGAACAATGGCCGGAAAATGTACAGGTGTCAAGAGAAACCACACGTGTAATCCGACACCTCTTCATACTCCCCTCATCGTCACAACGAGAACATCGGAACACGTGTGACGGAAGTGTGTAAAGCTGATCTCCCACCTTCATGCTAGAGGTATACTTTCTTTCCGGCAAAGACCTAATTACTAATAACAGAAATGAGTTCTTCTGACAGCTTGGAACGAATTGTTTAATGTTAATAGTCGCCGTTCCGCACGAGGTCATGTCATCCGTGGAAAAAAAAAAAAAAAAAAAAAAAAAAAATTAATAATAATAATAATAAAATAATAATATCAACAGAAATGGGTTCACCTGGCGACTTGGAACGAATTGTTTATATTTATAGTCGCTGATTCCCACCAGGTCATGCAAGCCGTGAAAAAATCTTGTTTCCGCCTTTAACCAGCCTTTCCTTTTACGGGAATAACGTGATTGGAAGTTCGAATGTCAGGACGTGAGAAAAGAATCCCCTTGCTGCCGTTGTCGCTTTTCATACGGTACACACGTTCTGTGCAACAGATAATGCCCCGGAAAGCGTTAATCTTAGCTTTTTTGATTAAGTTAAAAATACTGCGATGGGAATTTTATTGTGCTGCAGTTGGAATACGTATCGTAGATAAGAACAATGCTTCGAAGAAGCCGAAGAAAGTCACACGATTCGACCTAATAAGACGATACTGTGGTTTAGGCATTGAACTGCCACTTGGCAGCAGTAGAGTTGATTCTAATTCCCAGCAGGCTATAATCATTTATATTCTCTGCAGTTATGCGAGAGTATCAATCTTTTAACAATAAATACAAATGAAGAATTCTGTAGTTCGATTATATTGCACAGTTACGCCTCCCCTGCGCAACTGGCCCGTTAGCTCAGTTGGTTAGAGCGTCGTGCTAATAACGCGAAGGTCGTGGGTTCGATCCCCCCACGGGCCATTATTTTTACTCGTGATAAAATGAACATAGATAAGCATCTGAAGGAAAACAGATCATAAATAACGAGGAGAAGTAAAAGTACTAGTAGGATGACCGAATTTCACTTAGGCGCTTGGTGCAGAGTGAGCTGCAGGACAGCATGGTATTGAGTGTATATCTAAACCATAGCAACCAACGGCGTGCTTCCTAAGAATCAATCACATCCGTACGAACGTGTAGTAAGATCGTCGACAATAAAAGCTCAATATGCAAGAAATTCTTTCAGCCGGTCTTGCTCTATTCGCACAACCTAAGACATGTTCATATGCACTATGTTCTGTCGTAGAGTGGTGTTTTCATATTGCACGGCTATGCAAATCTACATGGTTACCGTTCGGAATTTACGCTTGTCTTATGCCTTGGGCAATGCCTGCATACTGTCGATTTTGGGTGCGTCGAAACATGTATTGCTGGTAGTCCAACCTATAGGTACAGGCATCGAGTTTCTTTACTCGTTTCCCGAATAATTGTTGCTGTAGGCCGAGATGGGAGATAGCAATATAGCGGGAGGGATAATTTTGTTTAACTAGGCGCCTGTAGGTGGGTATTTTTATTCATTTCCTCCTTTCTTGTGCAAGGAAGGTCACGATTGCACTCCAATTCCTTATTTAACGGTGAAAATAAGTGGGTCTCTGAAAAGCTGTCCTTGCATACACAATGAGAGTACATCCATGGATACTTTATTAGCAGCTGATTGTTGTTATTACTTGCATAATCTCTGCACTTAGCGTTCAGTCTCCTGCTAGCATGTACATATCTTAAGCTACAATACTAAAATGTAAGTGTAAATTTTATCCCTTTATATGAACATATCTTTTATTACACTCTACTTGTTTCAAAACTACATCGCTGTACTGAATTAACTTTATAAACTTCACACTCATTTGTACGTTATGTATGTTTTACTGTAATACCAATGCACTTGTTTCCCTGTATAGAGACCAGAAGAAGAGCACTCAAGCGCCCGAAACCGATCGTCACAAATAAATTATTACAGGCAACTGGTTGCGATAATGAATAATTATCTTTGCCGAGGAGCTTTCTAAATATGAAATCAAAACATGAATTTTAACTTTACTCTCAGTTCTTGCAGGCACGATCTTCTGAATATTAATTTGCCTTAGCCTGCACAATTCACCAAAAATTCGTCGATATATTTCACTTAAACTTCTGGTGCTTTCCGCACGCTGGCGCCTTGGCTCCTGAATTCAACAAACTAGCACCCTATTGGCTGGATATCGGCGTCCAATGGAAATGACTTTTACTACACCTCCTAATTTTGATTAGCATATCATTTCAATAATTATTTAATTAATTATAACTGCAAAAATAAATGTAATTCCCGGTAATGTTGAAGTTATTGTAAAGACTTTTTCAAATAGTGAAAACATAACATATTCAGTAAAAGTTGCAGGAAAGACATTTTTATATATTGCTCCAAAGCTGCTTTTATTTTTAAATGCTGGCTAGTTTCGGGCTTTGCCCCATTTCTTAAGCCAACTATTACAGAGAACAAAGTGTGTTTTACAGGAAGATTCATGAATATAGCAATGTTATATTGAAAGTACAAGTCGAAATTACTTACATATTTTTATTTGGATACTGGTTAGGTCACGTTATTTGTTATAATTACTTTGCGGTAATTTATTCAGCTTTTGTTCCCAAGATGTTTTAGCTAAATATTCTTTGCTTAATTTTGTTTTTACAATATCGCTGGTTACATGCAGCGTGACATAAACAGTACCATTCAGTGGCGTAGCTATCATAGGGCTAGGCGGGGCAGTGCCCCGGGGCCCCCGAGCTCCAGGGGCCCCTCGGCCTTCGTGAGCGACGATCGAAAAAAGTTACAGTAGAGCGTCGAATTTTTTTTTTTAATTTTTTTTACCCTCCCACCCTATCGTCCATGTCCCCTTCCCCTCAAAGTTTACCACAGTAGCCGCACTGGGCCACCGGCTGGCGGAACAATGCTCCTAATTGGGCCTTCACAAGACGCCTCTATGTGGCGCTGCTGACAGGCGAAGCTGCCAGCCAATGTGTCCAACAATCGGCACACTTCCGTCTGCAGAAGTAGCGGCAGCATCAGAGCTGCTCACAGTAACAGCGGCGTCTTCCAAGTGTTGTGGCGTGCAATGTGAAAGATCGCGCTCCTCCAAATACAGTATAAATTTATTTATTTACTCGTTCGGCATATACAAAGGCAAATATTCTTTAGTTACATTGTTCTTATACAGCTATTCTAACAATACAAGGCTCTTACAGTACTAGACTACATTAAAAATTTTCTCAAGCCACTTTAAGGCGGAGTCACTGAGTCTGTGTATGTCTTTCAAGTCACCATTATAACCGTACACTTCACAGGCGAGTAAATGGTCCACTGTCTGGGTTTCACCACAATCACATTCAGAACTGTCTCTCAGGCCACATTTCTTCATTAATGCATATGCATGCAGTATAAATGCATTTACTGTACAGGAATTGTTATTGGCAAATAGAAGTTTACAGTTCGAATATCCGAATAAACCCGTTTTTCGAATATCCATGTCCCCAAATTTCTTCGGATAATAGACGTTATACTATATATAAAATTTTAGTTGAATGAAGGAATTTCGACTTTTAATTTCTCCTGCCGAAATTGACCCCAACATGGACAGTTCACCAGTTATGTAAGGAAATCATAACAAAATACGCATTATTAGAATGTGGGGTTACGGAAGTATGTACCGCAGTTTCATTCTTATGCAGCAGCCGAAAGGTCGTTCAGCAAATTAAAAAATTATCAAAACGCATCTGAGGTACAGTGTGGCTCAAGCTTGACTCGGACGTTTGGCACTCAGAGCAATCGAAAACAAGGCTGCATCAAGTCTAAATTTAACAGACCTTATTGATGATTTTGCAAAAACTAAAACCAGGATAATATTGTAAAATAATTGTTAAAATAAAATTGACTACTTTTTAATTGTGTACCCATATTATTACTATAATGTACAGTAGTCACGAAAACGCTTACCGATAATTACCGATCAGGAAACTATCTTTGCCAACATCTGCAATCTAACAGTTTGAAGCATTGTATTACTTCAGTAGGTATTCTTTCATTCTGACTTTGGTGCGTGAGGAAGGAAACATGAACGAAATCCCCACAACTTGAAAATCGCCACTCATTAAGTTGATAATACACAGTGAGTCGCGAAAAGTAATTATGAATTTTTTTTCAGGGACTAATAGTATTCATGTTACAAGAAATAGAAAAAATCCCTTTTAGAAGAATGTTTGAACACATTGACTGCCACATGAGTTAAATATAAGTCACAGGAAGTATTCTCTTCGGGCCACGTGAAGTAAATACAACTCACGGACATTTTTCCGTCGTGAAGTTGTAACTCACAGTAGCGTGCTGTGACTTGGTATTACAGTACGTTATGGCCCCAGTAACAAATGATGTTCGTGGCCTACAGTTTTCAAGAGCACAAGAGTAGTTATTGACACTTGAAATCGTGAATTATATATAACTCATAAGGCCCAGTCATATTGGAGTTTCGCCGCGGTGGAGTAGCCGAGCGGTCTAAAGCGCCTCGCTGCGGAGGTTCGAGTCCTCCCTTGTGCATGGGTGTGCGTGTTGTCCTTAGGTTAGTTTACCTCGGTTTAAGTAGTTTGTAAGCTACGGACATTTGAAATTTTTTTGAACATATTGGAGTTTCCTTGTTTTTATAATTTATTATTTGTTGTTACATATTACTTATACAGTAAATTGTATATCACATACAGTTTTAATTACATTCTCCAACTCTAATTGGAAAAACAATGAAACAGACTGAAAAAAATTAGGTAGTTCCACAGCTTGCTCTCGTCGAAATTCATTCTTCCTGTTTTCGTAGCATCCGTACACCTATGACTTGCTGCTCCCATGTTCACAAGAGCGCAATCTGCAAGCAGCTCGGCGGCTACGGTGAGAGATTTCTCAGGGGCACCGGCATCTTCTGTATGGAGTAGTCTCAAAGTCACTTCCTCTTTGAATTCTGTGATTGAGATGATCTTGTTGTTGATGTATCGGTCAATCACAAGAGCATTTAGCAGTGCTGACCCTGTCAACAGTTCAATTGCAAGCTTCCTGTACCATTTCACATCCCGCCTTACACAATATAGGATTTCGTCTGGCGAGAGAGATCTATAAATGACTAATTATAATCAGTTATCATTGCTGGTTTTTTTCTTTGTGCCCTTCTTGGTTTGAACTTCAGCTTTTTCCTCTCCATGAACAGTACTCAGCATCAACACATTCCTCTTATTTTTCCATTTCAGTAATATCTTCATCTTCTTCACTTATGTCCATAACTTCATCTAAAAGCTTCTGTACATGCCTTTGTTCATCTACATAACTTCTACGAGACACTTTTCCTGCTAAAATATCACTGTCTTACGGAGCAAACAACACTGACTTATGACTGTAGTAACAATGCAGAAAAACAATAATGGAACGTAACGCAAATAATGTTGTGGAATAAAATTCTTACAGGAGTACCAACCCAAAATTATTAGCGACTTAGCAAATGATACACCTGGCACTTTACTCTGGCGCCATGTGAGTCATATGTAACTCACGCAAAAAAAAAAAAAAAAAAAAAAAAAAAAAAAAAAAAAAAAAAAAAAAAATAATAATAATAATAATAATAATAATAATAATAATAATAATTTCAACTTATTTGAACTTCAATAGATTACTTCAATCAAACTAAAGCAGAATATGAAAAAAAAGTAAATGGTCCCCTGGTAACCCAAGTATACCTTTGGCAGCCAATATGTCAATATAGTTATTGTTGTGGAATGGACTAAGAGAAAATGTTAAATGTATACAGCATATTTAAGTACAGTAGAACAGTATTGGACATATGATTTGTTGTGGGGATGTGACAGGTGGCAGCAGGAAGGAGGGGGGGAGGTTGGAGGGCAGAAGGTGCGGGAAAGGGCAGACCGCGGGCATGGTGAGGCATTGCCGTTCTTTGTGCGCCTGCAAAACGAATAGCAAGAAAGCGAGCCCCCAGTCTGTCTATCCCATTACGTCGCAAAAGGAAATTACAAGGGGTCTTACAAAGTTATACAGACCCTTCCACACTGCACCTCATATCACAGATGACGTACTGCGCAGACACACATGGAGAGTGCGCATTTTTCACAAAATGCGTTGCGCCAGGAAACATGCATGTTTATTTTCCACAAATGCGTCAATAATGTAATTTTTGCATGAAAGTATAACAAACAAACAAACTTTCACAGTTATATTAGAGAGTACAATTAAATATTACCTGCTGCATGACACATAATAATTTACTAAGTAGTATTTAGGTTTGCCTTATGTCTTCCAGTGGGCGGTAAGAAGCTGATGATGAAGTAGTTTTGCATCTGTACAGTTTTAGTGTAAAGAGGGCCCCAATGTCATTTTTGCCCCGGGGCCCTTGGTGACATAGCTACGCAGCTGGTACCATTACAAATATTCGTACAATGAAATATAAAATTTATTGTACGAGTATTTGTTAATGGTACTGTTTATGTTACGCTGCATGTAACCAGCGATATTGCCACAAACAAAATTAAGCATAGAATATTTAACAAAAACATCTTTGGATCAAAAGCCCAATAAATTACACCGAAGTAATTACAACAAACAGCGTGACTTTAACAGTATCCAAATAAAAATATATATGAATGTAAGTAATTACGACTTGTATATTCAATATAACATTGCCATATTCATGTATCTTCCTGTAAAACACACTTTGTTCTCTGTAATAGGTGGCTTAAGAAAATGGGCAAAGCCCGAAACTAGTCAGCATTTAAAAATAAAAGCAGCTTTGGTGCAATATATAAAAATGTCTTCCCTACAACATTTAAGAGCTGAAAAACGCGTCGTATCAAAAACATTTGATATTCAGTAAACTGTGGAAGCCCCCACCATATAGGAACTCGATGAAGCCCCACTCCGCTTGCAATGCCCGGCTAGCGACAGCCTTCCCACGGTTAGCTGACCACCTGTCGGTGCCGGAACTAAACAGCCCATACTTGTAACCGCGACTTGGGTGGCCAACGGCTGCCCATACGAAAGTAAAATGAAATTTATAAAACCCTTAATAAGGTACACTAAATTGTGGGGTAACGCCACAGTTTCTTGCCAGGTTATAACCAGTGGCGGAGTAAGGCTGTTGGAGGCCCGGGACAGCGATGAAACGAAAGGAGCCCCCCCCCCCCATGACCACTTGAAAATACATGTATTACTATTAAAAAGAATTGGACGAGAGGCACAGTACAGTCTGAAAAAAATAGCTGTCGAGATTTGGAGGCCCCAGCAGAAGGAGATGCCAAGTGCGCTAAAAAAAAAAAAAAAAAAAAAAAATGGCCTTTCTTGGAGGCCCCCTTAGTCCGCTGCTGCTAGAAAATGAAAACTTTCTGTTCCCAGACCAGGCTACTATACCGCATATTCACACAAAGTTCGAAACGAGAGGAAAGCGAGAAATTCCTTCTCTCTTAACACTAGAAGTACAACTCGGGTCATTTTTGACCCATGGGGTTGTTTCCAGTACCCTACCTCTCCTCCACATTCATCTTAGCTTCAAATCCTCTCGTAACTTTTAATCATTCATGGAGTTGTGTAACTCACCAAATTTCTACCCCCCCCCCCAGGCCATGTAGAAGTATGAAGAATTTATCTATTATACTAGTAGTACCATACCAGTCATTTTGACCCATACACAGTTTAATACACTTTGACGCCAGTAACACTAGGTTTTAGACATGGAAAACGTTCTGGGCGTGCCTCAATGTTATTCAAGAAATGTTGAAGTACGACACTTTGGGCCTAAACTATAAATACAAAAATTTGTAGGTCGCGGACACATTATATCAGCGCGGCTTTCAGTTTTCTGTGGACGCGAAATTCAGACCTATCAAGTGATACTGGGGAGCCCCGGAATAATCGCACCTCTGTCTGAGACACTACTAATAGTTCTATGACAAGACAGAAGTTGCCTGGCACGTCGCCCTTACAGAAGTTTCCTCTGTGCGTATCGTCTTTTGATCAAGCCGAGTTGGCTGAGGCATTCGAGGTAGCAGCGACGTCAGCTTGTGGTTTATTTTCGAGAGTTCGCGTCATCGAAGCTACGATTCTCTACAACCTACATTTCACTGACGCAATAGAGTGACGAATCCGGTAGTAAGACAAGCCAGAGGAGCACGATTTTATTACAGTGGATCCTACTGATCAAGTATTTCAGATGCGTCAAATGAACGAAAAAAAAAAAAAAGAAGAATAGGATCCCGACGATGATTTATCTCATACATACTAATGTGCAGGCACGCAGCGGTTCTATCCTCAGAGACCAAAGTAACATATCCAGGTTCTACGGAGCTCACTGGAGACCTCTGAGGAAGTATAGTCACTTAAAACAGGAATAAAACGTCCGACGGTTTGGCCATGGTGTGCACCATGTTAAAAGAGCAAAAACGGGCGTTAAAATGATGTTTTAACAATGTGAATATTGGGGTCTTAAAGCTTTGTGGAATTCTCTACTGGGCTCGCAGTAAACAAAGCATCAACAGAGTAAACACTGTCTATATCTGTCAAATAAAAACATTAAAAAAATTAATGTGATAAAACGTGACTATACCATCTTGTCACAAAAAGACACTGACTAATATGCTTTTGGACGTCAGGAAAACTTAAACGTCCACTTGAAAATGGCATAAGCCGTAACAAGCCTGAAGTGGAGTCAATTTTCACAAGCTGAATAAATATTGTTAGCAGCAAACTTGGATTTCTAGATTACGATAATGTCATATTTTGTGAAATTTATTACGGTGACCTTATCATTATAAATTATACATCAAATGAACGAGCAATTCAAAACGTTTCTCTTGTAAGTGTTCGTGCTGTGTACCGATGATAATTTACTGGATGTCATCATTTTCAGTGACGACATTTCACCAAATGTGGATATCTGGGGGTCAGCAAATCTTCACGATATGGTTCAGTTGCAACGATACTCCCCTAAATTAAAAGTTTTTGTGCCATATCCCGATTGCGCGGTATTATTTTTGTGTTTAATACTTTTTTAAGAGTTGTAAATTACCTTCATCTGATCGCACAAAAACGTTATAAGTGATTTTTTTCACAATCACGACATTTGTTTTGTAATATTATCGGTCCTTCTGAAAGGACATCAAAATGAATGTTTTAGAATTTTAATCTGATCAATCATTGTAATTAAAACAACATTTTAGATGAAACATATACATATAAATGTCGCAAAAATTAAAAAAAAATGTTCAAGATATACAAACCCAACTAAGAGGAAGTTTTCAGAGTCTTCTGTATGAACCTCAACTTTGCAGCCATAACCACTCACTTCGCAATCAACAATGAAAGATAAACCTTATTTTCAATGTAAGCAGGCGATAAAATGAAATGAAATATGACAATGCGCGCGATTCGTGATTACAAGAATGAAATACTAAGCCACCATTCTCATCCTTCTGGAAGGACGTCACCGCTATCTAACATCGAAGATTATCTTTTAAAATGTCTTCCACTCCACCAAGTCGTCTGGTACAGCAACCAATAAAATATAATTTCTAATAAAACTCAGTCTTAGTTGCAATGATTTATTTTATTTAACGCGTTGAGCCTTTTTGGGGCATCATCAAAATCTTATAATAACTTTTTATATCGGTCAGATAGCGCGAAAACTTTCATATCTGAGCAATGTAAAACATTATCATAACATCCTGATGATGCCCCAAAGAGGCGAAACGCGTTAAATAAATAAATCATTGCAACCATTATTGTGTTTTATTAGAAATTATCTTTTAGGTTGTGTGAAATTTACTTTGCTAATAACTAAAAGTTGTGAAAGTGTAGCGCAATAACTTATCAGTCATGGCTGGAAGGACCGTTAACTTTTTACTTAAATTGTTTAGTCTACTCTTGGGTTCTGAAGGGTTCTTGACCTCTTCTCGTTTCCTCATGGATACGTCTTCCTTACAAATAGCTGACAAGTCGAAAATTCCGTATGCGATGTTGGTTCTAATGTGGCTATTTACAGGGTGTTTCACTAAGTGTGTTTGCCTCTGTAACATATAAAATAATAGGTGACGGGAAATTTTAATGCGGTAGGTCAACACAAGAAATGTTACACTTTCTGCGGAGCTATGAACATAGCTTATTGTATTATTTTCCAAAGAGTTACAGCACAAAAATATAATTTTTTAAATGGAACAATAGTTTTTTTCTATCGTGCATTGGATTCGTTGAAACCAGCTGCGTCCAAATCAATTTAAACTACATTCCTATCACTGTTAGTTTGGGAGCTACCGCCCTTCAAAGTTCCGGGGGCGGAGGCTGGGATAGCGTAGCTGACTGGCCGAGTAGCTATCTCCTGGGGCACGGCCCACTGTCTCATGACCACCAGCCAGTCAGATACGCTGTCGTAGCCTCCGCCCCCTAAACTTTGAAAGGGTTGTAGCTCCCAAACTAACGGTGATAGAAATGTAGTTTAAATTTATTTGGACACAGCTGGTTTCAACGAATCCAATGCACGGTAGAAAAAAAACTATTGTTCCATTTAAAAAATTATATCTTTGTGGTGTAACTCTTTGGAAAATGATGCAATAAAGGCCGCGGTGGAGTAGCCGAGCGTCTAAAGCGTCTCGCTGCGGAGCGCGCGGTTGCTCGCCGTGGAGGTTCGAGTCCTCCCTTGGGCATGGGTGTGTGTGTTTGTCCTTAGGTTAGTTTACCTAGGTTTAAGTAGTTTGTAAGCTACGGACTGATGACCACGCAGTTTGGTCTGATAGAATTACAAACATTTGAACATTTTTGATGCAATAAACTTTGTTCATAGCTCCGCAGAAAGTGTAACATTTCTTGTGTTGACCTACCGCATTAAAATTTCCCGTCACCTATTATTTTATAAGTTACAGAGGCAAACACACTTAGTGAAACACCCTGTGTATATATATATATATATATATATATATATATATATATATATATATATATATATATATATATATTGGAGAAATTGTAATTTGCATTGTATAGAAAAAAGAATATTTTCCTGAAGGAAAAGGAAGACATTTTGCTAACTGATCGATCTCTTTAAACATTTTTAGTCTTATGTTTGTAATTTTATTGAGACTGTTTAATAAAGTGTTGTGTCACAAGGTTTTCCAAATAAAAAAAAGGGGGTTACACATTTCCGCGTATCCTTTCCTACCAGAAGTAACTAAACCCTTCCCAACAGGTTCTCACGTCTGAAACTTAAAGGAAAACGACGCTGCTGGTTTCGCAAAATTCTTCGTGGGATTCTATTTAAGCCTGTATGAATGAAACTTAGTGAAACACCCTGTATATATAAACCAAATTTGACTAAATTGTTCGTATCAGCCGAATTTCTTTATGTGAGCTTCTGGAAGTGTGGATATTTGATTATATAACGAAGATTGCATGTTGTATTGTCTGTCGGATTTTGTAGCTCTGTTCGTGCCTAGACGCCGAGGTTACGGTGGAGTATCTATTGAGGGCATCGTCACGATAGTTTCTATCCTCCCATTTAGATTCTCTGCGGAGATGGTTACCGCTCGTGACCACACGGCCAGTATAATTGCGAAGCCCAGAGCGAGCTCATCAGCTCGCGGTGGAAAGACGTGCCACGATGCTTGAGCAGCTCACGAACCGCCGTGAACACGACACGGCAGGAGTGTCGTGTAACGGGGCAAGGAGCCGTATTCCAGGCCGGCGATCCAGCAAAAGCCAGACACCCGCAACGTCGCCGAACTAGGGATGGCGGTTATCGCTGAAACAACCGATTTTCGGTTAAAACGGTTCGTTTCATCTCCAGTTTAACCGCACTGTAAAAACTGCTCAAGATAACCGGTTTTTTAAATAACCGGTTTTCGGTTTTTTATTGCTATTTTTTTCCAGTAGAGTTCGACCGAAACATAATTTGCGGCCGAAACAAAAACCGTAATCGAATTTTCGGTTCTTCTAGTATCGGCCGAAACAGAAACTTGGGAAATTTGGTTAAAATTTAGGTAAATTTACGTTATACGACAAATCACTAGTCTTTCCATATTTTGCAAGCTCCCCTCCCAATATTATGTCTTCTTGAGTGTGTGTAAGCCTAGCCAGGAGCCCGTAGAAGACGATATACGAAGCATACAGATTTACTGGCCTAGTACTTCCATCCGGCAGTTGCGAATATTGAGCCAACCTCTCCGTTAATTATGACTTACTCTGATAGCTAAAAGTTCTTTCTTGGTTTTCGAAAAGGGTGATCTGCCTTAATGAAGGTAAAGGAGTAGGAGCTCTGGATCGAAATGGACGTGTGGCTATAGTGGAGATCGGTGTCGTAGTTTCCAGCAAAGATGACGAAGGCGAAGGTGACAGGCACGGCGATGGCGAGAGCGTACGGTCACAAGGTCCTAAATCGTCACTTTCAGTTGTTATCAATTTTGCACCCTGAAGCAGCCACAAAATTAAGCACTCGGTTACTATTCCAAGCTTATAGTACATCATTTACATAATAGGTATATGAATCGAATTTACCTTCTCTTCCAAGGAACATTTTGGATGCTTTCTCATTATATGAAACAGCATGTTTGTAGTACCTCCACCCGTTTTCAGCTTTTTAAAGCAAATTGAGCATTGTATCTCACTGCTCCCGTACTTCGTGAAGTACTTCCACACTCGGGATGGTACTCTTTAAGACACAAGCGATGTCTGGCGACGACAGCAAGGGACTGCCGCATGACCAGACGAAGGCAAGTCTCGTACACTGCCGGTGCACGCGCGTCGTCTAATAGGTCACGCCACACGGCAGCAGGTGCATCGATGCCTCAATAGCTGCACCAGTTCTTAAGTTCTTGTGCCACGCGTTTGTTGCGCGTCTCTGACTGCGGGACTGTTCTTAAATTACCACTACTGCAGGAAGTAGTCGTATCGGTTTGTTTTGCCGGTTCTTGGCAGTAACTAAAAAAACCGGCTACAACCGACACCAAATAAATACCGACAAAAACCAGTAATTCAAAACTAAAATACCGGTATCGGTTTTAACCGGTTGGTTTTTTCCATCCCTACGCCGAACACGAGGCGTAAGCAGTGGCGGCTCGTACAAAATTTGACCAGTCTGCTACAATATTACAAAAATAAACAGGAAACAAAATATACTAAAATAAAAAGTCAACCTTTGTATGATTGCCTTTAATTAAAATCAATTAATACTGTATTGACAGTACGACCTTCAGGGGAATCTATAACAGCGCTGCCAACTGCATGTATTCACTGCAGGTAGTAAATATAACGTTTAAAAAAGATTAATTTTATTTGCAGAAATTAAAAATTTAGACTCAGAGGTATTTGAATACGAGCCTCACACAGGTGGGTTTGAGAGACAACGCGCAAGACGCCTGAGCCAGCGCGCTATTTGACTCTGTATGCCGCAATATTCGTCATATACTATTCTTCCGTAGCCGTTACACGCAGCGCGAAGAGAAATATTGATCTGGCGCTGCAGTCGGTCTCAGCACACATGAGTCGCCAGGCCTGACGTCACGTCTGCGCATGCGCACTAGCGAACAGACGCCTGTGCCGCCTCTCTACGCACGTACCAGCGCGGCTGAATCCCACTTCAGCACACAGAGCTGGTTTCCAGCTATCGCGGCGAGAGCGCTCCAAAATGCGTTTTCATCTCTCTTACTAGCATTCTAATACGCATTGGAAGGGAATTGGCATAATTTTGTGATATCTGGCTCGTATTCCAAGAGAAAGGATGTAATTTTATAGCGATTTCTCGCTTGCATTCGAAGAGAAATGGCATAATTATAGTAATATATTTACAGTGTGCTGCAGCACATTATCACCAGCCGCACTGGGCGTAAGGCTCCTATAATCCGAGCTGAACTATCCGCCATGCCCCAATGTGCAGGACAGTTGTATGTGGGTATATACGAGTCGCGACCGGAAAGGGAGTTTATAATCGAATTTACTGAAGAATTTGTGGAAAATATGGGTGGCTGCTCAGCTGTGAACTGCACAAATCACTGCAGCAAAGAAGTGCGCATGTTCAAATTTCCCAGCAATCCAGAACGAAGAAAAATATGGGCTATAAATTGTCGCAGAAGCAACTGGGAAACAGAAACTGGCGTTCAATTATGTGTTGTAAGTATATGTAATAAATGTAGCTATGGACATGTTAGTTATGTGCAATTGCATTACTTCTCCCTGACAGTCATGCTGGAGCAGATTGTTGCAGAATGTTTGTGACTTAATGAAGTTTTTCGCAGTTTTCAAAGTGGATAGGAATATTTATTGTGGTGCATTTATACGTAGTTTTCAACATACTGAATAATACTTTACACAATTTCTTATATATAAGGTCGAAGCATCTCTTACGGTCGAATAACACAATACGGCACTGGGTAAAATTTTACGACGCTTCTCTCCGGGCTCCAGTGCTTATGTTGGCAACAGATGAACAATGAAGTGTAGAATTACGTTAATATTTTTTTCACGAGCTACAGAGTAAATGTTATTGCTGCTCGTTTCACTCGCAGCAAAATTAATATTGTACCTGCTCTATGGTTGACAGGTTCTTGTATGTACCCTTGTCCATTCAGAAAAAAATAATTTTCGTTTTAATCGAAGTTGTCACGAAAAAACATTTATTGGTCATCTGAGTTTCCGTGATTACCATTGGTACCAACATAACCACTGAAACCCGGCGATAAGCTATGTTATATTACCGGAGCGTTACGATTATCTGTTATATTAAAAGCGCATTCTAAATCTTTATAGGCCCATACACATTAGTTACTGTTCGGTACGCTTAGTGTGTGCAATATTAAATACGTTTCATTAGAAATATTGTTGAAAACTGCGTGAAAAGGTCAACCATCGCCAATTAAACATTGTCAGTGCGCCCATGTTGGGGCAAAAATGGCGGACGATTCAGCCTAGGTTTTTAGGAGCTCTAACGAGGCGTCTGACGTCACTGCAACAACTGACACACGGTAAGTGGTCATGCGATTTTGTTTCAGCTGCAAGAAGAGGAATGTTTTCAGTCACTCTTAAGTTTGAACAATATTTCGTCAACTAACAACATTTTATAATTTTCAAAATGAAAAGCCAAGATCGCACATTAATAATTTATGAAATGACGACCGGTTTCGGTGCACTGTGTCACTATCATCTGGTCACATATGTTACAAGCTGGTCATCTGTCAAAAATATAAAAGACATGCAAGAAATAACGTAAAAATATAAAAATAACATACATTTGGGATTAAGAGGCACTTATCCTACCTTGTTAAAAAATTGGGTATAAAATAACAAGTGCAACATTGTACTTAGTCACTATATAAAAAAAACACAAGTTAAAAACATGACAGCTTACAACATACTGACAACTATGAAGATTCTAGTTTACATTTTGGCGCAAGGTTGCAGCACCATAGCTGGATAGTGTTTGTAAGCTGGTTTCACAGAAGTCAGTTATTGCATAAAAACAAATTGTCACATAATTTTAGTCTAAGATGTAACCCATATTCTATGTATGGGTGACATTACAATTACATATTACATTTTATTAATAATAATACATATGGTATACCTTATATAGGAGTTCAGTTTTTAATTAATGTTAACAATTCTCTGAAAGGGTATAATAAGATGAATGGTGCAAACCAATTCAAGTTGCAGTGTTGATGGCCTACTCGAAAGAACAGAGGGGTATTGGATGGGAGGCAACACATTTCCTAAGATGATAATCGCTATGATGCAGATGGAGGTGGCACCACTGAAAACAGTTCAGGAAATAAGGAAACTAAGGACGGGATGACAAATGGTAAACTCAACAAATCCGATGCACAGAGGTTTATTAACAATAATAAAAGCCCTAAAGGTCTTTAAAAAAATCACTTCAACAATTTAAACCAAAGGAATACGTTAAGTACAACCCTTTTAAAATAACAAATTTTCTTACAACTACCGAATTGCTTAAAATCACAATTTAAACAATGCTTCCGATGCAGGTAACAAACTGGCAGATGTTGAAACTGGAAATTTAGACTTTCCGACCACCAAGGACAATGCACGTTGGTAGCCATCTTCATGCATACTACTCGGCAGACACTGCAGGACCGCAAAGGAGGAGACGGGTCGCTTACCTGAACGAAGCAAAACAATCCAGCGCTACCGCGGCCCCCACACGCTCGTAATCGGAAATCACCACAACTTCCTCCTCCGTTGCGGTACCGCCGGGCCAGCCCCAATAATGTAAATCTGCAACATAAATTCCAGAAACAGTATCCGGCACCAAATTACGCCGACATATACACCTCCAAAACGCTTGAAATTATAAAACAGTACATAACTAGTGCCAAAATATCAAACCTCCCTAGCAATTTGAGAAATACAAGGCACTCAATAAAACTTAGTAAAATTTAAAAATCAAATAAATGCTAGTACAAAATTCAAACACTTAAATATTCTTTTGCATAAACATAAACGGTAAGTAAAAAAAAAAAAAAAATAAAATAAAAATAAAAAATTAAAGAGAGAGAGAGAGAGAGAGAGAGAGAGAGAGAGAGAGAGAGAGAGAGAGAGAGAGAGAGAGAAAACAGCCACAGAACTCGTAACATTGAAGGCATGAACAGTTGCTTAAACATCAATACCACACTTTAGTGTCAAATGCCAAACCACAACTGTCTGTAAGAGATCAGCCCAGTAACAGTTTTCTAACCAACCCGCTCCCACGACTCAGAGCCGACGTTGTTCCAACACGAAGCCAGAGGTGCTCCAGAATCACCAGGGCGCACAGTGCAGACCTCCACAATCAAACCGAACGAGGTGGCGCAGTGGTAACACACTGGACTCGTATTCGGAAGGATGGTGGTTCAAATCCACCACCGGCCATCCAGATTTAGGTTTCCCGTGATTTCCCTAAATCACTCCAGGCAAATGCCAGGATGGTTCCTTTGAAAGGGCACGGTCGATTTCCTTCCATGTCCTTACCCAAACACTTCGAGCGTAAGCTCCGTCTCTAATGACCACGCTGTCGACGGAACGTTAAACACTAATCTTCCTTCCTTCCTTCCACAGTCAAAACGAACAAGACTGCCCATCAGAATAACGACATCCTGACCGGGGCGGACACCAGACAATTCCGGGAAAACCATAAGAAACATCAGTCACCATCCACAATTCAAAACAAAATTCCGGAGAAAAACACCCTACTCTCGGCGAACTTCTGTTCAAAAGGCACACAACAGACTATTACATAACCAACGAAGCCTGGGGCACCAACGTTGACAAGGTGTATAGCAGAGCCCGACACGGGGTGGCCGGTTCGCCAGTAGGGACGGTGCAGTGTGCCTCCGAAGTCGCGTTTTGTGACGTTATTTGTGTGGTGAAGCGTAAGACGGGGCGGCGATTGCTAATCAATCTTGTTAACGTATCGCTATTAGTTGAGATGAAGTTACGAAGAACCCTTCTTCGTGAAGACGGTATTAGTGTAGAAGATGGATCATTTGCATGCTTTCTCGTATATGTTACGGTACAGAAATATGAGTACTGTTGTTACAAACTCATAATAATGATAATAGCAATGATGTTGATGAAAAACTCATTACAAGCGGTAGTGCTATGGTAAGTGCGGGAAGAGGCGATGGAAGCAGTGGCAGTGAATACCAACAGTCTTTCGGGAAGAAGGTTAAAGTTGCAACAATCATCAGGGCTTTTGATGAAAATTCGCTAGAGAACATGTACGATGATTATTACATAAGTTATAGTTAAGATATCTGCATTACGTATGGCGTCTACAATTACATCTACAGTGCTATCTAGAGCATGATTGCAAAGTTTTGCATAAAAACGACACCGACCAGCACATTGAGGTATACGTAGAGATCCTGTAACCAAACGTTCATACAGATATGTTTGTTCGAGCCCATGTACTTTCCTTGTAAGTGAAAATGAACGTGTAGAACATACACAAAATTCTACTTTTAAGTAAGTGTGATGTTGTACTACCAGGAACTGACGGATAAACCAGTGAAAATTTCTTGATTTTCATTTGCTCTACGTTTGTTTGGATTTATTGTTTGGATTTAATATTATATTTAATATTATATATCTCTATATTCAATAACAATTGTACACAGGTTATATTAAAATTTTAATACAATTTCTCTATAGTATCACCTCCTAAAATACTTACGACTGACAAGGAAAGCACATGGGCTCGAACAAACATCTGTATGAACGTTTGGTTACAGAATCTCTACGTACACCTCAATGTGCTGGTGGGTGTCGTTTTTCTCCAAAGCTTTGCAACCATGCTCTAGATAGCACTGTAGATGTAATAGTAGACGCCATACGTAATGCAGATATCTTAACTATAAGTAATGTAATTATCATCGTACATGTTCTCTAGCGAATTGTCATCAAAAGCCGTGATGATAGTTGCAACTTTAACCTTCTTCCCGCCGGCCGCGGTGGCCGAGGGGACTGAGGCGCTCCAGTCACGGTCTGCACGACCACTACGGTCGGGGATTCGAATCCCCCAACGGGCATGGATATTTGTGCCGTCCTTAGTATTAGCTAGTTCATAAGTAGTTTGTAAGTTTAGGGACTGATGACCCCGTAGTTAAGTCCCATAAGCTTAACAAACATCTGAACTTTTTTTTTGAACCTTCTTCCCGAAAGACTGTTGGTATTCACTGCCACTGCTTCCATCGCCTCTTCCCGCACTTTCCGTAGCACTACCGCTTGCAATGAGTTGTTCGTCATTATCCCTTTTATCATTATTATGAGTTTGTAACAACAGTATCTAACTCATGCTCATATTTCTGTACCATAACAGATTCGAGAAAGCATGCAAATGATTCATCTTCTACACTAATACCATCTTCACGAAGAAGGGTTCTTCGTAACTTCATCTCAACTAAACGCAATACATTAGCAGGACTGATTAGCAATCGCCGCCCCATCTGACGCTTCACCACACAAAGAACATCACAAAACGCAACTTCGGGGGCACATTGCACCGTCCCTACTGGCGAACCGAGAGGTCAAAGTGCAATGCGGCATGGTACACGCAGAGGCCTCTAACGGACGACTGCAGAGTTTTGCAGATGCGGGAGTATCACTAGTGCAATAAGGGATCTTTACATTATCTCTCATACGATGTTGGTGTATATGTGTTTTTCGAGCTCAAGTACTTTCCTTCTGAGTCGAAAAACTACGTTCCTCTGAGCAAGAGACACACATTCTGAAACAAATTCGCGACTTGGCTTCGTTTGTCAGCTGGGTTCCCCATTCGGTTGTCTGCGCATGCGCGAAGCCCTTCCATATGCTTGAGAACAGGATCCATCCTATTCCGCTACTAGCGATCGTATGCGTGCATCTCGTGCAGGTGGACGCGTCTACACTGTACGCGGACGTCGTGACCGGTGCACCATGGGTGATCTCGTAAGCTCCCACTTCCCGTGTAGAAAGGGCTTAATCGTCGGCATGCGTAAGGGGACACGGGAAGGCAGCCGCCGCAGCACAGCGGAGAGCGGTGCTTCCGGCTGTGGTCGCACATCCGGCGCCAAACGAGGCGTGGTGCCGCAGCTGTGGGACTCACGCGGACAACAGGCAGCGGACTTCCCGCGCCGTGGGCGGCAGGCGGGCCAGCACAGCACACACACTCCAGGCAACTGGGGCAACACCGGCTGGAGGCGTGGCGGCCGGGAGCATGTGAGCTGGCGAGTGGGCACTGTCCCTCAGTAGCTGGCACTCAGTCGGTGCTCCGGTCCTCGTACATTCCCGAAGAGGTACTTAGAGCGTGCTCAGCTACCACACAAAATGAGGAACAAAAATAAAGTAGCTCTCGTTGTTGTGGTCTTCAGTCCGGAGAATGGTTTGATGCAGCTCTCCACAATATCCTATCCTGAGCAAGCCTCTTCATCTCCACATAAGAACGGCAACCTAAATCTGTCTGAATATGCTTACTGTATCCACCTCTTGGTCTTCCTCTGCGGTTTTTACCCCACACACTTCCTTCCAACGCTAAATTCACAATTGCTTGATGTCTAAGAATGTGTCCCACCAATCAATCCTTTCTTTTAGTCAAGGTATACCAGAAATTCCTTTTCTCCCCAATTCTCTTCAGTACCTCCTCATTACTTGCGCGATCTACCCACCTAATCTTCAACATTCTTCTGTAGCAACACGTTTCAAAAGCCTCTATCCTATTCCTATCCGCACTGTTTATCGTCCATGTTTCACTCCCATACAAGGCAACACTCCACACAAATGCCTTCAGAAAGGACTTGCTTAGGCTTAAATCAATACTCGATGTTAACGAACTTCTCTTTTTCAAGAACGCTTCTCTACCCGTTGCCATTCTGCATTTTATATCTTCTGTACTGCGACCAACATTTGTTATTTTACTGCCCAAGTAACAAAAATCATCTACCTCCTTTATTGATTCGTTACCTAATCTAATTCCTTCAGCATCACATGATTTTTCTTATCCACTCCATTACCCTAGTTTTGCTCTTGTTAATGTTCATCTTATATGCACCTTTCAGCACGCTGTCCATTCCGTTCAAGTGCTCTTCCAGGTCCTTCGCTGTCTCTGACAGAATTACAATGTCGTCAGCAAAACGCAATGTTTTTATTTCTTCACCCTGAACTTTAATTCCTTCTCCAAATTTGTCATTGCTTTCCTTTATAGCTTGCTCAATGTACAAATTGAATAACATTGTAAAAATATATAAAATAGCCAAGATCGCTTATCATCAGTTTTTATTAATGACGACCGGTTTCACTGAACTATGTCAGCATCATCAGGTCAAATAAAATATTTTACAAGGCCATAATCTTGTAATGTCAAATAGTTGTTATCTAAAACGATTTACAGTGCATAGGTGCACTATGTCATTATACTAAAACGTAATTAACACAGTAAGTGACAAAAGCAGTCATTAATAAAAACTGATGATAAGCGATCTTGGCTATTTATATCTTTTTACAATATTATAAGTGGATCGCCTCCTATAACGTAAACCAACTCAAATTGAATAACATTGGCGAAAGGCTACAACCCTATCTTACACCCTTTCCAACCACTGCATCCCTTTCATGCCCTTCATCTCTAATTATCGCTGTGTAGTTTTTGTACAAGTTGTAAATAACCCTACGCTCCCTATATATTACTCCTGCTTGCTTCAGAAATTGAAGGAGTTTATTCCTATCAACATTGTCAAAAGCCTTCTTCAAATCAAAAAAAGCTAGATATGTAGGTTTGCCTGTTCTTAATCTACCTTCTAGGATAATCCGTAAAGTGAGTATTGCCTCCTGTGTACCTACATTTCTCCTGAACCCATCTGCCCTTCCCCCAGATCGGCTTCTATCAGCTTTTTCATCCTTCTGTAAATAATTCGTGTTAATATTTTGCAACCATGATTTATTAAACTGATGGTTCTTTAGTTTTCACACCTGTCTGCGCCTGCTTTCTTTGGAATGGGGATTATAACATTTTTCTTGAAGTCTGAGGGTACTTCGCCTGTCTCATACATCTTACACACCAGGTGAAACAGTTTTCTCATAAAGTAGAGAAATTCAAATTCAAGTTAGGCATGAATCACAGACATAAAGATCTGAGCAAGTAATTTAGACACGAAATGAAAGGCGGAGATTTTGGTTGAGGGAACACACAAAATAATGTTATAGACACTACTTACGGTAAGTACCCACTGTGGCTTCTTTATAGAGATCTTGATTACAGTAGCTGAACATGTTTAGCCGTTGAATGGTTTAGATAAATTTTATGATACTTTCCGCAATAAATTACTGTTCAGACTGTTCACCTCGCAAGTCATTGTTGTTGGACCGTGTCCTAAAGCTTGATAAAGAAAATAACAAAAAGAAAAATTATCGGACTTCTACATCTACATGCATACTCCGCAAGCCACCCGATGGTGTGTGGCGGAGGGTACATTGTGTACCACTATCGGTTCTCCCTCCTATTCCAGTCACGTATTGTTCGCGGAAAGAAAGATTGTCGGTATGCCTCTGTGTGGGCTCTAATCTTCTTCATGATCTCTTCGCGAGATAAACGTAAGAGGAAGCATTATACTACTAGACTCCTCGGTAAAGGTATGTTCTCGAAACTTCGAGAAAAGCCCGTAGCGAGCGACAGTGCGTCTCTCCTGCAGAGTCTTCCACTGGAGTTTATCGATCATCTCCGTAACGCTTTCACTATTACCAAATGATCCTGTAACGAAGCGCGCTGCTCTCCGTTGGATTTTTCCTGGTTCCTCTATCAACCCCACCTGGTACGGTTCCCACACTGGTGAGCAGCATTCAAGCTGTGGGCGAACAAGTGTACTGTAACCTACTTCCTTCGTTTTCCGACTGTATTTCCTTAGAATTCTTCCAATGAATCTAAGTCTGGCATCTGATTTAACGACTATTGATTTTACATGGTCGTTCCATTTTAAATCGCTCCTAATGCCTACTCCCAGATAATTTATGGAATTAACTGCTTCCAGTTGCTGACCCGCTATAGTGTAGCTTTCTATGTATTCGCAGCGCATTAAACTTGTCTACATTGAGATTCAATTGTCATTCCCTGCACCATGCGTCAATTCGATACAGATCCTTCTGCATTTCAATACAATTTTCCATTGTTACAACCTCTCTATATACTACTGTATCAGCCGCAAAGAGCCTCAGTGAACTTCCGATGTTATACGCAAGATCATTTATATATATCGTGAACAACAACAGACCCATGACACTCCCCTGAGGCACACCTGACATCACTCTTACTTCGGAAGACTTCTCTCCATTGAGATTCTAAAAGGAAAAAGGCAACGATTTAAAGTAAGTAATCGGGATTGAATCATGGAAATACGCGAATACCGAATACCGGATATCGATGAGCTGAAACCTCGAAGAAAATGAATAATTATGAAAGGATGGTACATTATTAAATGAAAACAAGGTGGCGACATTGATCTGAACAAAATGAGTGTATATTTCTAAATAAAATGTAACAGCACTCACACATTACAGAGCAGTTTTTAGACACACTTATTCTTAATAGTCTCAAACAAGATAGTGTGTGATCGAGGTTCCGTCCTCTCGTCTCGCCGGAAGAAACGAAAGACTAGCAAAACAAACGTATTCACAGATAAAATATTACGAGAAGGAGGGAATCACGGCGGCAGGCGTCGCTGAATCGATAAAAATATTAATTTAAGTATGTAACGTTACAGCATGTAGTTGTTTCAGTGAGCTAAATGGAGTTCTCTTAAAACTTTGCGGTCTGGCTGCGAACCATGCTAGCAGCGACGTAAAAAAATGCACAGAAAACAACTACGGGATATACTCACAGTTCATGTGTTTCGTTATGCAGTTTGATGGTTTAGTTACGCAAAAAATCCTCTGGAAGGCAGCACTAGCAAGAGAAATATTCCTGTCTTTACATTCTGACGCATCCATGCGTAAGCAGTGCCGGTTAGATGTCACAGTACAGACGATTGCTTACAGATCAAGAAATTTTGCGTGTTCTATTCAAAGACTCGGCGTCTGAAAGAGACTTTAGTGACGATTCTGAAGACGACAGAGATATTGGGGGCATTTATAAGATACTTACTGTAATTTTGGCTTGTGACATTTTCGTGTGATTCATTGTAACTTCTAACGATAATATGCTTTATCGAATTGTACATATATTTTATTTATTTACAGAAGAAGAGCTTCATGACGATATTTAAATGACGTCTCAACAGAAAACACATAAAATACATCGCGAATTTCGGAATGGTAATTACTTATGAATATAAAAAAATAGTTGGACTAACGTAATTTAGTTGTGTAATGTGATTTTTGTAAATCAGTACCTTTCAGTTTGTTTTTATAAAACATATAAAAGCGCAATTTTCTTCCTACCTACAATAAATACTACTATAAAACTTTATTTTCCTTGTGATAAAAAATAGGTAAAGCAGTCAACAATCGGAAGATTGGTTTGAACACCACAGTGCTTTACTAGCCATGGTATGCCGTTGCCTTCCTCCGACCTGACTTACCCAGCCAGTTACAGGGGGACCTACTGTTTAACGTGGGTTCCGAACCACGGTGCTACTCGGTATTTTTCACATAAGCAAAACTGCCAGAGGGGAAAGAAGTGGAAAGTAACAGATAAAAATCCTAGGACCTGGCGGGGATCGAACCCGCGACCTATGGATTTGTAGTCTGGCACTCTACCGCTGTACAACCGAGGCCACTTCCTTGTGATAACAGTGTAAATATAAGTTCAAATGTTTGTATAGCTTATGGGACTTAACTACAGAGTCATCAGTCCCTAAACTTACAAACTACTTATGAACTAACTAATACTAAGGACGGCACAAATATCCATGCCCGAGGGGGGATTCGAACCCCCGACAGTAGTGGCCGTGCAGACCGTGACTGGAACGCCTCAGTCCCCTCGGCCACCGCGGCCGGCTAAATATAAGTGAATTAAGTAACTATGACGTGTTACTTCATTTTACTGTTTAAAGTACAGTGGTAAAGAAGAAAAAAACGATTTACGATTTACCTGTAACGGCTCCTAATTTATGATATTTTGAAAAACGAAAAAAAAATAAAATAAAAGAGAGAGACAGTCTGGCCTGCTATAATGTCATACTAAATCCCAGACCTAAAGGTGTTAATTTCTGGCTATTGTTTGAACCAGGTGGTGAAAGTGGGGTTTTGAAAATCTATTTCCGTCTTTCGCCGTGTCGCGTGTAGATGTGATGAAGGAAACGAAAAAAGTAATGGCTGACTCACGGGTGGCGGGGACAGTGTGGCACGCCCACTGGCGCGGGGATTTCCTGCGTGCTGCGCTGGCGGTTGGTCCGGGGCAGCTGACTCACCGGCGGAGTACGCGCCACCGGCGTCACCGACATCCACATCGCAGCTGACCGACGGCCCCCGATGTCGCTCGATCGTTTAGTAAGTCACCACGTGGCCGCTGTGTGCCCGACAGGTCAGCTTCACAATCGCTCTGGGCCGTTTCTCCTTTTCGATGCTGCCGTAACTCTCCGTACTTGATGAACCTTTTAGCATTTTTTGGTTTTACTTTGAGGCCAGATTTACGCTAAGATTAGCAACTCTATAAATCCGCTCTTGTTGACTTATTATTTAAGAGGAAGTCTTTTATTGTAATCTTCGATTTAATGGCTAATATCAGTTGTATTCCAGCTATACGTAAAAGGCAAAGCAGTCCGAAGATTGATTAGAACATATGGTCATATGTTAAATATACTAGGGGCAAACCACAAACAATACCCTCACTGCGTGATAGTAATGGCGATCCTGCCGATGACAGTGCTACTAAAGCAGAGTTACTAATCATAGCTTTTAGAAACTCATTCACCAAAAAAGACGAAACCAGTATTCCAGATTTCGAATTAGAACACAGGCCGTAATGAGTAACGTAGAATTAGATATTATCTGAGAAGTGCAGCAACTAAAATCGCTTAAGAAGAACAATCTTCTGGTCCGGATTGTATACCCATTACATTTCTATCGCCGGCCGCGGTGGCCGAGGGGACTGAGGCGCTTCAGTCACGGTCTGCACGGCCACGGGGTCGGGGGTTCGAATCCCCCCTCGGGCATGGATATTTGTGCCGTCTTTAGGATGAGCTAGTTCATAAGTAGTTTGTAAGTCCCATAAGCTCTACAAACATTTGAACATTTGAATTTGAACATTTCTATCAGATTATGCTGAAGCGATAGCTCCTTACTTAACAGCCATATACAACCGCTCTCTCATAGAAGGTTTGGAAAGTTGCACAGGTGACACCTATATTCCAGAAAGGCAGTAGGAGTAACCCGCTGAACTACAGGCCTACTTCATTGACGTCAATTTGCATCAGGGTTTTGGAACATATCCTGTATTCAAATATTATGAATTATCTCGAACAGAACGATCTATTGACCCAAGGTCAGCACGGATTTAGAAAACATCGTTCATGCGATACACAACTAGCTCTTTAATCAAACGAAGTGATGGGTGCTATCGACAAGGGTCCGCAAATCGATTTCGTATTTCTTGATTTCCAGAAGGCTTTTGACACCGTACCTCACAAATGGCATTTAATCAAATTGCGTGATTATGGTATATTGCCCCAAATTTGCGGTTGGATAGAGGATTTCCTGTCAGAGAGGACACAGTAACGCATCGACTGAAACAGAGGTGATATCGGGCGTTCCACAGGGCAGTGTTTTTAGTCGTCTGCTGTTCCTTATTTACATAAACGATCTAAAAAATCTAAGTAGCTCTCTTAGGTTGTTTGCAGATGACGCCGTCACTTACCGTCTAGTAAAATCATCTAAAGATCAAAACCAACTGCAGAACGATCTGAATAAGTTATCAGTATGGTGTAAAAATTGGCAATTGACTCTAAATAATGAGAAGTGTGAAGTCGTCCACATGAGTACGAAAAGAAATCCGTTAAACTTTGTTTACAAGATAAATCAAACGTGAAGGCCGTAAACTCCACAAAATACCTAGGAATTACAATTACTTCTGACTTAAACTGGAAAGAACACGTAGATAATGTCGTGGGAAAGGCGAACCAGAGACTGCGTTTTATTGGCAGAACCCTTAAAAGATGCAACACAACTACTAAAGAAACTGCATACACTACGCTTGTCCGTACATTTTTGTATTGCTGCCCAGTATGGGATGCTTATCAGGTGGGTTTGACGGAGGACATCGAAAGAGTCCAAAGATAGGCAGCTCGTATCGTATTGTCACGATACAGGAGAGACAACGTTACGGAAATGATACAGGATCTGGAATGGGAATCATTACAACAACGGTGCTTATCGCTGCAGCGTGGGCTAGTTACGAAACTCCCATCGCCAGCATTCTCCTCCGAATGCGAAAATATATTGTTGACTCCCACTTACATAGGAAGAAATGATCATCAGAATAATATACGAGATATCAGAGCTCAGACGGAGAGATTCGGGTGTTCTTTCTACCCGCATGCTATTCGAGAATTGAATGGGAGGTAAATAGTATAATGGTGGTTCGATGAACCCTCTGCCAGGCACTTAAATGTGATTTTCAGAGTATCCCATGTAGATATAGATGTTGGTAGATGCCAAGATCGCAACTTTTATTTTATTTATTCAAGACGACCGCTTTCGACATTCTATGGTGTCATCAATCTGGTCTCATTGATATTAAACTGCTTGCAATAGTGCTCCACATAAAATCTGGTATGTGCACTGGCTGATAGTTTCGTGGAGATTCTCAACTAGACATGTGCACTATGGTGGTTATTATTTTATGTATATTTTACTGTTTTAATTTTGACCAGCCATTCATTTAATTTCTATCCACCAGCTCACGATTTTATATAAAACTATCAGCCAATACCGGATTTTTTTGTGGAGCACCATTATAAGCAGTTTAATGTCAATGAGACGAGATGATGACACCATACTGTGCCGAAACCAGTCGTCTTGAATAAATAAAATAAAAATTGCTATCTTGGCATCTATATTTCCATTTGTACAATAAAATATCTCCCTGAGATGAGTATATTATTCTATGTTTTTCACAACAACATAGCCAGAAGTGAAAAGTGGAAAGTGACATTAAAATCTCTTCACTGATCAGGAATCGAACCCGAAACCTGTCTTGAATATCAGGCGGACCTCATACCCAGAAATAAATAATAAATTTACAGTGTTTGCGTAGGATTTGGGCCCTAAAAATGCATGTAAATTATCAGTGAATGAGCAAGAGGAAAAATTCTAATACTGTCTTACTTTTATTCGTCAATTATGTGTTTTAGAATATTAGCAAGACTAGGTTCTGCTTATTTCATTTAAATGATAGTATTTGGCTATTCACTTGTTATACAATGCAAGGAATAGGTCTTTAGATACAAATATGGTAATTACAGATTTGGCCGGCCGCGGTAGCCGAGGGGACTGAGACGCTCCAGTCACGGTCTGCACGGCCACTACGGTCGGGGGTTCGAATCCCCCCTCGGCCATGGATATTTGTGCCGTCCTTAGTATTAGCTAGTTCATAAGTGGTTTGTAAGTTTAGGGATTGATGACCCCGTAGTTAAGTCCCATAAACTATACAAACATTTGAACAGATTTGTTGTTTGGTAGTCTATTGACCGTATCTGCAACATATGAAGGGGATATGATGAGTGTGGTGTCGCACAAGTCCAAAGTGCGCGCCACCTACTTTCGCCGCGCGCCGCCATGCACGCACGGCGCGGCGTTCTTACGACGTCAGCCACGAGCGCCCTCTGCTACAACTCCGCTCGTGGCCACCACTGAACGACATCGTTCACTTGGGACTGAGATAGGAACCAGTTAACACTTGGAATCAGATGGGCACCCGTGAAGACTTGGCTATCGGACAGGCACTAGGCAGGCCTCTAGCTCAACTATGTATCAGCATTCTGCAGTACTGAGATGTGTAAAAGTTAAGTATTGTATAAATTCTGTGGAATATATATCTCGTTCTAATTTACTCTGGTGTTTCTAGTTTCTGCTGTCCCACTGGCTGCTTCCCTCCGTACCTGCACAAGCGTGCTGCCTTTATTCCTGTGTCGGTCTTCCTACTCGGCCACCGACACCTAAGACGGAAACGAGACACAAAAGCGGCGACGAGGCTGGGACACAAAAATGGGTGGTGAGGGGTAGTTTGGGAGGGGGGGAGGGGAGGTGGAAGAATGTAAGATAAAGCTTTTGGTATATTAGCTGCTTTACACTAAAAAGCTATCGAATGAGGAAAATCAGTTTTTAAATTCAATCTGGTCATTGAGTAGGTTGCTAGATGCTGTATTCTGTTTCAAATGATCCTTACTGGAACACAAACTTGCGATTTCGCTCCCAAAGAGTTTGTTGTAAGAAAACGTTTTTTTGTACAGAGAAGCCATGTCTCCGAATGCTGGGTGTTTGTCACATCTCTTAAATTTCTGCACAAAACAGTTACTGAATCTCCTGAGTACTTTCTAAGCAGTTCCTGAATAGCATTAGGATCCAAACTGGTGGAGTTCAGGAAGTAATTATCTCGAAGTTGTTTCCTTCAAAGTAGACATTCAGGGGAGAAAATTGCGCATGCGCAACGGCTCTGTGACGTGACTATCAAATACCGATACCGCCTGGTTCCGAAACTGCGGCACCAGCGGCCCGAAATGGCGTCTCCTGTTCGTCTCCAGCTGTCGGTGATGTTCGGTCAGTGATAGTGCACCGCGGGTCTTAACGTTAAAGTCTGTTCTGTCCCTGAGTACCTAACAGCAAGGAAACAACAAAACTAACAACAAAAAGGTCTTGAGAGAAATTTCGTCGTCCACCAAATATATTTGGTTCAAAAGTGAATAAGACAAGAATAAGACAATTGGGAGTAGTGATGAGGAATAAACTGTCAAGGTTCATAGTATTTCGTATTCCAACAACCACACAGGGTTACTGTTTTAGTTTGTAGTAATTTTACGTGGTTCATTAATAAAGTTGTAAATTCATTATGTAAAAGATAAAGTGTCCTCTTTTATAAATGAACTGTCCTCTCTTTTGGTGATGAACATATGGTAACCCTATGAAAATGGCTTGGTATTGGAAGGGTTAACTTGTATAAATTTGTATCATTTAAGTATTTAGTCTCATTTCCTCTACTGGTAGTGCTCCGCAAGCTGTACACATTGACACTCGAATCAATGTCCAGTGAAACGCCACAGGTTACCGGCTAAACCATTGTTTACATAACATTATTAGTCTGGTAGTTATCAGCGGTTCAGATCTCACGGCATTTTGTCACGAAAGAAAGCTCGGCCGACATGTGAATAGACGGTGTCGCGTCAGAAAATAGAAAGAAAATGAATGGAGGCCGTTGTGGGTCAGCCGTGCAGAATGGTGGCACGCGAAAGCCCTGTGGCACGTGGAAACGGGGCCGCCGCTGCCGGCTTACGTAACCGCCGGCTGTAAGCACACGACTGTAAGCCGGCCAGCGCTTGCTGGGGTTCCCTGCTGCCACTGCCGCGCCGGCTAGAAGCAGAGCACGGAAAACTCGCACGCCGCTGTTCCCGGCTACACACATACAGCCTCCCTTTCGCACGCAGTATACTCTGCGGCAGATCGCAATGCGTCGCTAGCGCCTGCGGTTACGCAACTCGGCGCAACGACCTGCCTTCGCTTCTCACGTGAAACTTCACCGTTACATCACCTCGCAAAACAACCGTGGTTATGCGTGCACAGCTGCAGACCTGCTATCTTCCCCTCGAATGATTTCAGACTGCGGGCGTGTAACTGTGCGGGCTTCTCGGTTTGCCGAAGGGGTTAATTTGCGGCGGTTTGCTGATGATGCTGTGGTGTATGGGATGGTCTCGTCTTTAACTGGCTGTAGTAGCATACAGGATGACTTTGACAAAATTTCCAGTTGGTACGAAGAATTGCAGCTAGCTCTCAAGGTAGAAAAATGTAAGGTGATGCACAGCATTAGTAGTGAGCTACCTGCTGCAGTCGCGTCGTTCAAATATCTAGGCGTAACTTGCAGAGCGATATAAAATAGAACCAACGTGTAAGGACTGTTGTAAGGCAGACATCCGACTTCGGTTTATTGGGAGAATTTTGGGAAGATGTACTTCACATGTAAAGGAGACCGCGTATAAAACACTTGTAGGACCACGTCTTGAGTATTGCTCAAGTGTTTGGGAACCACACAGCAGATCAGTTTAAAGGAAGACATAGAAGCGGTTCAGAGGCGAGCAGCTAGGTTTGTTACTGGTAGGTTCGACCAATGCGCGAGTGTCACAGAAATGCTCAGTCTTCTCAATTGGGGATCGCAGGAGGAAAGACAACGTTCTTTTCGTGAATTTCTCTTAAGGAAATTTAGAAGGCCGGATTTTGAAGCTGAGTGTAGTACGATCTTGCTGCCTCCTACTTACATTTCGCGTAAAGATCACAAAGACAAGATAAGAGAAATTAGGGCTCGTCGGAGGCACATAGGCATACTTTTTTTGCTCGTTCTATTTGGGAGTGGAATAGGAAAGGAAATGCCTAGTAGTGGTACAGTGTACCCTTCGCCACGCACATTACGGTGGGTTGCGGAGTATTTATGTAGATGTTGATCTACATATACTGGGTCATTCTAACTGAACTTCCCAAACGCTGTAAAAATAACACCACAGGTGAGAATAACGCCAAATCGCAATGCAATGGTATCGAAGAAGGGGGAAAATGTATGACAAAAGAAAAATAAATAGTGCGAAAACTAATCAATAAATTCTGTGATCATCATCATTTAGTATTAGTCGACTGCAAATGACAAACGATTCAGACAACAATGCTTAAGTGTAAGTTAGACGAAATGTTCAAATGTTTGTAGAACTTATGGGACTTAACTACGGGGTCATCAGTCCCTAAGCTTACAAACCACTTATGAACTAGCTAATACTAAGGACGGCACAAATATCCATGCCCGAGGGGGGATTCGAACCCCCGACCGTAGTGGCCGTGCAGACCGTGACTGGAGCGCCTCAGTCCCCTCTAAGTTAGACGTTCAGCGAACTATACTTCTCAGTGTGAATGGGTGTTGTTGTTGTTGTGGTCTTTAGTGCCCAGCCTGGTTTGATGCAACTCTCCACGCTACCCTGTCCTGTGGAAGCCTCTTCAGCTGCGGCAACCTACAACAAAATGTTCAAATGTTTGTAAATCTATCGGACCAAACTGCGTGGTCATCAGTCCGTAGCTTACAAACTACTTAAACTAAGGTAAACTAACCTAAGGACCAGACACACACACCCATGCCCCAGGGAGAACTCTAACCTTCGACGGCGAGCAACCGCGCCCTCTGCAGCGAGGCGCCTTAGACCGCGCGGCTACTCCACAGCGGCTTCCCTTTCCTTCACCTATCTTATAAATCGTAATGTATTGCCTTCGTGTTTCTACTAAATCCAAACCATCTCCGATGTCAGATGCCACCAGTTTTCTCATTTGTATGTAAATAATTCGTATTTGTATTTTACAACCATGACTTATTAAACTGATAGTTCTTTAATTAGGTATTTTTCTGTATTTTCTTTCTTTGGAATTGGAATTATTATATTTTTCTTGAATTTGTAGGGTATTTCCCCTGTCTCATATATCTTGCAGACCAAGTGTAACAACTGTTTCATGATTACTCCTAATGATATTGGGAGTGCAGATGGAATATCATACACTGCAGGGGCCGTGTTTCTACTCAAATCTTTCAGTTCTCTAACAAATTCTTCTCGCAATATCGCATCTCGTATCTCATCTTCCTCGACTTCCATTTTTAGAATACTGCCTTCAAGTTCATTTCTTGTGTATAGGGCTACTAGATATGCCTTCCACCTTTCAGTTTTTCCTTCTTTGGTTAGAATTGGTTTTCCCTCTGAGCTCATGATATTCATGCAACTGGTTTTCTTGTCTTCAAATGTCTGTTTCATTTTCCTGTAGGCTGTATCTATCTTTCCGCTGGTTATGGCTTCTTCTGTGGTCTTGCTTTTGTCCTCTTAGCGATTCCTACTTAGCAAGTCTGCACTTCCTGTCAACCTTATTTTTCAGCCGTCTATATCCCATTTTACCTACTTCACTTGCTGCATTTTTATATTTTCTCCTTTCATCAGTTATGTTCAGTATTTCCTGTGTAACCCACATGTGTGTTACTGTTAGTTACGTAAGCCCATCCATCACGGCATGGTCATATTAAATCGGATGAGAAAAATCTTTTTTAAATTGTCCTGAGGCCAAAAACCTCATAAAAAGAATCAATCAAAATCAAATCTCATTGTTGACTTCCGTGTGACTGTCGCAAAACATGTTCAATATGTGGAGTCACGGTCAGAATGTGTTGCGCAATGCGTGCCTTCAATTCAGCCAAATTCGCAATCAGAACACTCAACGTAACATCTTTCAGATAGCCCCACAGCCAGCAATCACACGGATCAAGATCAGGTTATTGCGACGGCCAGGCTGTAGGAAAATGGCGGCTGATAATCTGTCATATATTGATTTTACTGTTGGGATTGTTGAGAGGCTGTGTGAGCCACAGAGACGCACTCCAGGCTGAGAAATAGAGATCATTGCAGATAACAGGCTAAAACAGACACGTGTATCTTACGAGATGTAGGCACTAAAGAAATCTCCTAGCGAACTGCTGATGCCCTCGGCCACCGTCCCAGGGTGGAGGTTACCTTTCGGAGAAGATGGGCGTAACTTCATATAGCGTCTAGATGCTGTTGTAAGACGTTACATTAATATTTGGTGGTCAACAGGCACGTTTTAATGTACGTAGCAAATTTGATACCAGTCACTTGGGAACAGCAACGTCAGTGGTTCCACGAGGTAAATATGTTCTTTGTATAGTCTATAGGACTTAACTACGGGGTCATCAGTCCCTAAACTTACAAACTACTTATGAACTACTTACGAACTAGGACGGCACAAATATCCATGCCCGAGGGGGGATTCGAACCCCCGACCGTAGTGGCCGTGCGGACCGTGACTGGAGCGCCTTAGTCCCCTCGGCCACCGCGGCCGGCGTTCCACGAGGCTAGAATGAGAGGGTAAAGAAGAAAAACTGCAAGTTAGCAGCTCCCCCGAGGCGTGGCCTAAGGCGGAGCCTAAGGTGTGGCCAACTGACGTAAAACATTGTTGTTGTTGCCCATATTGGGTAGCGTCGTGAAGTTTTACTTTCAGCTGAACAATGTTGCTACCAAGTATGGATTTTGTTAGTGCACAAACAAGCCACCTCCCACCCGGGGAATGGCAAAAAGGACAGGGCTGAAACGTGGTTCGCTAGAGGACTCAGAGAGAGGGCAAACCACAATTTAGATTGGTTGAACCAAGCAGCGGCCAATAGGAAATTGTTAACTGTCGGAAAGTGGGGAAAAGAGGTGCGCCCACACGGCCGTTAAAACCCCCGGTTTTTGGATCAAGAGGGGAGTTCTCAGTCAGACGAGTCGGGCGCCAGCCCGTGACAATCGCCGTCGGCCTCGGGGTGCTCCATGACAGTCTGTTTCTCGCGGGGAGTGCGTCTGTCTAGGGGATGCTGCTAGGGAACGTAATTACTGGCTTCTGTTGTGGCAAACGATTTATACTTCTTGTTTAAAAAAAAAAAAAAATAAATAAATAAAAAATAAAAAAACTAACCCCAGTGTAGTAGACTTAGAATGGGATGCAATAAATTCAATGCAAGGTACCTAGGAGTTCCATAAAGTTTCCTAAACAAGTATCCTCTCGAGTCCCGAAATCCGCATCTCTAGTAGATGCCTGTACTGTCTCTCTGCAATAACTCCTTTCCGCTCGGGATATGCAGACTGACCTTGCTACCTCTTCCCTCTTTCCTATGTAGGACACGATAAATCGTAGGATTTCCGAAAAGGCACTTCAGCATCTGCTTAACTGGATCTGCAATGAGCGAAGGTGCGCCATGTTACATAAAAATTATCCCATCCACACATCCACGCTGTTGGAGAGCTAGAATGACATTCATCAACAGGCAATTTTCAATGTTAGCAGTGAAAGACAACCGTCTGTCGTCTGCCATATCATTTTGTATATTTCTGTAACGTTATAATTTATTTAATGTCGCTAGATCATCATTTTGTTAAAACTTGAACCCCACTTTTTTCAAGGCTTGAGGAATAGCATTTTTATTTCATGTGTTAAAAGTATTAGTTAATATTGCTAGGTTTTTCTTATTTTGTTATGTTAATAATTTAGTATTATATTAATGTGGCATAAATACGGCTTCTCCGCTAACCACTGTCCCTGTGAGAATGTGCAGTTGTTTTACTTTTAAGTGTGTGCGTGAATCTATGGCTGTTTGAATGTGGGGTGTGATAGCTCGCTTTGCATCGTTCTCTCTGGCTAAGAGTCGATTGCTGCTGAGGTTACCAAAGAGATTCCCCATTATTCTCGTTTTCTATCTGAATAAACAAGTTTAAGTTCAGCATAATCTGTAAGTTGCCTATAAATTGTAGTTTTAGAGCACCTATCTTCTTTTATTTGATATTGTTCTTCACAAGTGCTGAGAACAAGCTCAGATGCAAATTATGTCTAAATTCCGTTGCGCCATAAATGTTTGCTTAGCCACTTTTCTAAGATAACTTTAATTGTGGTGGACTGCTTATTAAGGTCTGTGTGTAATAACGTGTGAGCTGCTGTGTACATTGACCACTGTAGTATTAACTTCTTGTTATCGAAGTAATTTGAAACGAGTCAGTTCTCAGTTTGGGCCAGGGATCAAGGCTTTATAGCAGGGAGTAACCAGTAGTTGACACGTACCTCATTTGCTAATTTTAGTGATAAAACGAGGCTCTTGTTGCGTACAGTGGTCGACTTTTAGCAGAACATCGTAAAATATGGCCATTAACAATCGGCAGACATAGACACTGCTTTACGAGTTATCATTTGCTAAAAAATTTATTCTCTCTCTCCCTATTCGTTTAGTCGATTTGTGATCGACACAGTCAAAGGATTTGGAATAATCAATAAAGCAGAGGTACACGTCTTTCTGAAATTCTCTTGTTGTTTCCATAATCCACCGAATGTTGGCAATTTGATCTCTGGTTCCCCTCCATTTTCTAAACCCAGTTTGTTCTTCCGTAGCTCTCGATCTAGGTGCTGGCGAAGTCTGATTGTAAGATTTTCAGCATGACCTTGCTAGCATGAGAGAAGTGCAGTTGTTCGGTGATCTGAACATTTTTTAGAGATTTCCTTCTTTGTAATCGGGACAAATTTATTAGGGCGCTGTAAATATTGACGTTAAGCCTTTCTTTAAACCACGTACTGAGTGTTAAGCTAGAAGATCTGCTTTGTTAAGCTTTGTTAAGCTTAAAGGACTTAACTATGTGGTCATCAGTCCCTATACTTACAAACTACTTATGAACTACCTTATACTAAAGACGACACAAACATCCATGCCCGAGGGGGGATTCGAACTCCCGACGGGGAGCGGCCTCGCGCATCGTAGCATAGCGCCTCAATGCGCTTGGCCACTCCGCCGCGGTGGCTGCACTTCTGGTTAGGTCGCTATCTAAATGCACGTTCCTCGCGCCATCTGATAAAAACATGGGATTAGCCACTGTCCCCCTACATAGGCTCCCTAACAGCAGGTATGAGACTAGGCCATCTGTTGATCTGACGTTCAAACCGTCATCACTGCGTCTCCTATCTCCCAGGTACCATCTGCCGTAATCGGATCAAGATCAGCGTATCATTCTACGTTTATTAATTTTTTTTTCCAGCAGGGTGAAACTCGCCTGTCGATTTCTCCTGGCTAACGTCGTTCTGAAACTCTGAGTTCGACGGAACTTACCTTTTAAATATTGTTGCGTCGTACTGAAACCTATTGTAAAGAATTGTATGAACTGTTTCTGGGTTCCGAGAAATAAAATTTATTTTTTTGTCATTGGCGACCATTGGTTCGTTCGCACTGCAGTTCCAAACTCTTCGCAACTATCACGCGCATACACAGAGTGAATTATTCTGAACTGCTGAAAATTGTAGAATTCTTTTTTTCTACACCTAGTCATAATGCCAACACTGAAAGTGTGTTTTCTCTTCCGAATATACAGTGAACAAAAGACAGGAGTAGATTTGAAATAGAAAATATAAAAGCTATTGTATGTGTACAGTATAATTTCAAATATTTAAATTTCCTGAGCTTTTATCAGTACTTGTTAAAAAAAAAGCTCTTGAGAGAGATTTGGTCGTCCTCCAAATACAGTTGGTTCAAAAGTGAATAAGACAAGAATAAGACAATTGACAGTAGTGATTCTGAATAAATAATAATATTTCGTTTTCCAATAACCACACAGGGTTACTGTTTTAGTTTGTAGTAGTTTTACGTGGTTCATTAATAAAGTTGTAAATTACATTACGGTAAAATAAGGTGTCCTCTTTTTTATATGAACTGTCCTCTTTTTTGGTGATGAATATATGGTAAACCTATTCATGAGTGAATATATATATAAATATATTGTGAAGCTACAGTGAAGATACCTATATTCTTAAATAAACGTCTGCAGGATGATCTTGGGTGGGCTACAGCAATTATTACACGCTTTTGTACAATGAATACTTTTTTACTCATTTTTGAATTGCTCCAGAAAATGGCCCTATATGAAAGCATTCAATGAAAATAGGCATAGTAAGCTAATTTGCTGAGATGCATATCACCAAATTTTGCAATAACCCTGATAGCATAAGTAGCTGAACTTATATGTTTCAGCAGAGCTTCAATGTGTTTCTTTCAATTTAATCCTTCGTCAATGGAAACATCCAAAAATTTTGAATATTATACGTTGGTTACAGATTTCTCTTCAAAGTCTAAATTTATTAATGGTGCCATGCCATTTACTGTATGAAACAGTATATACTGGATTTTTATCAATGTTTAATGAGAGTCAATTTGTAGAGAACCACTTAATAATTTTCGAAGAGACATCATTTACAATTTCATTAGTTTGTCAGGCGTGATAGCTATATTTGTATCATCAGCAAAAAGTACCAGCTTAGCATCTTCGTGAATGTAGAGTGGCAAGTCATTAATATATATTAAGAACAGCAAAGGACCCAAGATCTAACCTTGTGGGACCCCATTTTTGATAACTCCCCAGTTAGAGGAATTAATTGTTTCATCTATATCATGTGAACTGCTTATTTCAACTTTCGGTACTCTTCCGGTTAAGTATGATTTAAACCACTTCTGCACTGTCCCACTCACACCACAATAATTAAGCTGATCTAGATTTACTCAATCAAAAGCCTCTGAGAGATCATAAAAAAATCCCAACATGTGATATCCGGTTATTCAAAGCATATAAGGTATTATTAAGCATCTGTATACCTTTGACATGAAGTAGCAACCTACTAACAACTTACTTATTTTTGTTCCAAAGACATACAGACGAGTGTCAAGTGTAGACAGTGAGTGATCTGTGAGGGAAAAACACACAGTTCGTCGAACTGAATGGTGCAGGGCGTGACGGCCGCTTGCCTTTACGGTTTGTGTCTGCTACTGTGACGGAGCTGGCGAGGTCGACCAGTCTGTGTGATTTCCTGGCCGCCGCTGGCTGGGTTTAGCGGATGAGGAATGTGGACGGGCCACGGAACCGCTACAGGATACCGCCTCCAGCCGGAACGTTAACGGCTCACCGAGTCAGCGTAGGCACGTCACAGACAATCTGCCGGATCCTCGCCGTCTCACAGGCACCACTTTCCGCTCAATTACATCTACATACAAACGTCGCAATCCAACCAAAGGCACATGGCGGAGGGTACTAGGAACCAGTGTCTCCATATTGATTTGATTGATTGATTTTTCCAGGGAATCCAAAACAGTCTTGGTCCAACCCGCCACTGCCCGCACCGAAACTAAGTTTACTGTGCGGTATCGCTCCCTGTATATTTAGTAAAGCCAACCAATGCCCTTGAACAGTGCAAGGAGTACCTTTACCAGTTCTTTATTAGACACAATTTCTTCGGGTCTGGTCGTCCCAAATATTCTGTGCCTTTTATTCTTCAATGCAATGAATTCGAAGATTAGATGTGATGCAGTTTCATCATCGTCATCACAGATCCTACATTTAGGGTCCTCTTCTGTTATTCCCATTGTACGTAGGTGTTTCTTGAAATTCCCATGCCCTTTCAGCAATCCAACCATGAGTGTAATCTATCTCCTGTTTAGGTCCAGGATTGCAGAGCTTCTTTTACAACATGGCTTTGGCATCATTACCTTGCCATGTTTTTGTTGATGGACTTTGGTCCAATATTCTACGTACTGTCTTCTGAGCCAGTTACGTAGCTCCAATTTGATCATTGCCTTGGTGATTGTCAGGACAGGTTCTAGTCCAATAAATGGAGTCTCTGCCCCCATCCTGGCATGTTCGTTGCCACTGATCCCCGAGTGGCCAGGGACCCACAATAGGTTTACTCTATTGCTTTCCCCTAGCTCCACCAGAACCCTGTGACATTCTGCAACAATTTTAGACCTTGTTGCAGGAGCTGCCAGTGATCTCAGGGCTGACTGGCTGTCTGAATAGATATAGATGCTACGATCTTTGTAGCACCTACGCAAATTCTCCTCCACACACGCCCTGATGGCAGTGATTTCGACCTGGAGTACTGAGGCCAGTTTTCCTAGAGAGATGACGCCCTCCAGTCTTGGCTGCACCCCATATACCCCGGCTCCAACACCTTGGTCTTATTTTGATCCGTCAGTGAACCAGACAATATCCCCCGTACGGTGTCGAACTATTTTCTCCCACTGCTCCCTACTTCCAATTATATTAAAAGGCTTGTTGAAGCAGTATGGGGTTGTAATATAGTCGGCTGGCATTTCCCCAACCTTTCCTATATTTACCTCACTATTTTAGTGTGTGATTCTGGATATCCCAAAGATATCCCAAAGAGAGATTGGTTTACTTTTCCCCCTATTTTGGGGAAAAATTTTTGTGCGGAACTTTTGGGGAAAAAAACGCGGGGAAATTGTTGGGGGGAAAAAATTCTGTACTGGGGAAATTTGGGGTTACATTTTTATTTTCGGCAGTGGCAGTGATGTGTGGTCATGTTGGCAACTAAATGTTCCGTTTACGTGAGTAATTAATTTACTAAGGAAAAATGGGTAGATTTAAGAACCTGTCAACCACAGAGCAGGGAAAGCATTAATTATTTACTTCATGGTCAACACGAAAGATTATTCCCCACATTCTATTGCGATCTCAAAGAGCATTCAATGGTCGTTAAAACATTAGCACACTACACTGCCACTGCCGAAAGATTTCCCTTGTGTTAGGTGGCAACTGTATATCAACCGCTGCAAGATGTCACGCCTAACTTTGCTAGCTGAGACTGGCATACTATGCAGTCCCTAATACAAAGTTTTAATTATTGCTTATAGGACTAAAAAATGAGATTGACAGGAAGTGCAAAACGGTTAAGCAGGAGTGGCTAGAAGCCAAATGTAAATCTGTAGAACAATGTATAGCAAGGGGAAAAGTAGATACCGCCTACAGGAAAATAAAAGAAACATTTGGAGATAAGAAAAACAGCTCTACGAATATCAAGAACTCAGATGGGAAACCAGTTCTCAGCAAAGAAGGGAAAGCTGAAAGGTGGAAAGAGTACATAGAGCAGCTCTACAAAGGAAATGAACTTAGAGACGATGTTGTAGGAACGGAAGAGGAAGTCGATCAAGATGAAATAGGAGATACTATTCTGAGAGATTAATTTGACAGAGCCTTGAAAGACCTAGGTCGGAACAAGGCCCCAGGAGTAGATGACATACCCTCAGAGCTACTGAAGTATCTGGGAGAGCCAGCCATGACAAGACTATTTGAACTGGTGTGTAGGATGTATGAGACCGGCGAAATGCCCTCAGACTTTAAGAAAAATGTAATAATCCCCATTCCAAAGAAATCAGGCGCAGACAGGTGTGAAAATTACAGAACCATCAGTTTGATAAGTCATGGTTGCAAAATTTTAACACGAATTATCTACAGGAGAATGGAAAAGCTGGTAGAAGCTGATCTCGGGGAAGATCAGTTTGGATTCAGGAGGAACATAGGAACCCGGGAGGCAATACTCACTTTACGTCTTATCTTAGAAGATAGATTAAGAAAAGGCAAACCTACATTTTTAGCTTTTGTAGATTTGGAGAAAGCATTTGACAATGTTGACTGGAATACACTCTTTCAAATTCTGAAGTCAGCAGGGATAAAATACAGGGAAAGGAGAGTTATTTACAACTTGTACAAAAGCCAGACCGCAGTTATTAGACTCGAAGGACATGAAAGGGAAGCATCAGTTGGGAAGGGAGTAAGACAGGGTTGTAGCCTTTCTCCAATGTTATTCAATTTGTACATCGAGCAGGCGGTGAAGGAAAGCAAGGAAAAATTTGGAATAGGGATTAAAGTTCAGGGTGAAGAATTAAAAACATTGCGTTTTGCCAACGACATAGTAATTCTGTCACATACAGCAAAGGACCTGGAAGAGCAATTGAACGGAATGGACAGTGTGCTGAAAGGTGCATATAAGATGAACATTAACAAGAGCAAAACAAAAATAATGGAATGCGGTCTTAGAAAATCAGGCGATGCTGAAGGAATTAGATTAGGTAACGAAACAATGAAGGTGGTAGATGAGTTTTGTTACTTGGGTAGTAAAATAACATGCGATGGTCGCAGTGCAGAGGATATAAAATGCAGAATGGCAATGGGAAGAAAAGCATTTTCGAAAAAGAGAAATTTGCTAACATCGAATATTAATTTAAGGGTATGGAAGTCTTTTCTGAAGGCATTTGTGTGGAGTGTTGCCTTGTACGGGAGTGAAACATGGACGATAAGCAGTGCGGACAGGAAGAGAATAGAGGCTTTTGAAATGTGGTGCTACAGAAGAATGCTGAAGATTAGGTGGGTAGATCGCATAACTAATGAAGAGGTACTGAACCGAATTGGTGAGAAAAGGAATTTTTGGCATACCCTGACTAAAAGAAGGGATCGCTTGGTAGGACACATTCTTAGACATCGGGGAATCGTAAATTTAGCATTGGAGGGAAGTGTGTGGGGTAAAAATCGCAGAGGGAGACCAAGAGACGCGTATAGTAAGCAGATTCAAGTGGATGTGGGTTGCCGTTCTTATGAGGAGATGAAAAGGCTTGCTCAGGATAGAGTAGGGTGGAGAGCTGCATCAAACCAGTCTCCGGACTGAAGACCATAACAACACAGAGAAGTATATTTATATGATAGTAAGCAGTGATTTCTGCCAACATTTGAGAACTTGTTGTCATTTCCCCAAACTAGTACAATACAGAACCTTCATTGTTGGCCCTTCACAAAGTAGTTTACTACGAACACAGCACCTGAGAGTTAGTGAGGAAGTAGGCATAAAAAAATTATCATGCGAAGATCTCGAACTGCATGGGAAGCCGAACCACAATTTTCTGGTAAGTTAATAAATTTCTACATTTTTTACGTGCTTCACCTGATGCATAATAGACTGAAAATTTTGTCGGAATTAAAGCAACGAAGCTGGAATAAATTACTTTAATTTTAATTTTGGAATTAGTACAATTACAGCGATATTAGACGGTACAAAATTATTTAATACCTACTAATTGAGATCCTTTTGAAACGTGATGAAATATGTAATCTGTTGTCATTCCTCGTTTGCTCTGTGGGTTTTAGTACCATAAAAAGCATTTCCCGCATTGATTGAACCTGCCAGTTAACGAACCTAGCGGCCCTCCTTTGAATTGCTTCTATATCTTCCTTTAAACAAATATGGTGGGGATTCCGAAGATTTGAGCAATACTCAAGACGGGATCGTACAAGCGTTTTATATGCGGTCTCTTTTACAGACGAATCGCATCTTTCCGAAATCCTCCCAATAAATCAAAGTCAACCATGCACGTTCCCCACGACTGTTCTCATGTGCTCGTTCCATTTCACATCGATGTACAGCCTTAGGCCTAGATACGAAGGTTGTTACTGTCCTTCAAAACAGTCACCAGCGTCGTGTAGAGCCCGTTGCCAGCGGTGTGGAAGTCATAGTATACCGTTACCAGAGCTCGTTCTGTTGATGGTGCGAATGGAGCGGTCTACTGCCTCTCGAATCTCTAGAACAGTTCTGAAGCGAATGCCACGAAGTGGTTTCTTCATCTTCAAAATGAAATCAAAGTCACAAGGACTAAAGTCCGAGGAGTATAATGGATGGTACAGTACTTCCCAGTCCCATCGACCGAATAGAGCAGCCACAACTTGCGCTGTATGCGCCCGCGCATTGTCGTGCAAAATAATGGGTGGTTTGCTCAAAAAGTGTTAGTATTGCAAAACTGGTCGCAGGTAATACTCCAAAAATGATCAGTAATACTATGCACTGACGGCCTCCGTTCTTCCTGTTTAGAAAACAGTGACCCCGTTACGTTAGACCACTCGCTCACAAGTGACTGTGTTTCCCTCGATTGTGCGAACGCCGGTGACGTGGGACAGGCGAGTCCATTTGCTCGGAGGTAAGGTACAGTGAATAACTTTAATATTCGGACACCAAGATATTTTTAGTTTGCTGCGTTATAACTGCATTCGGAACAAACAAAAATATAACATAAGCAAATATTATATGAAGGTGCATGTCTTGTAAATAACAGTATGAACGTTGTTTGCATAAAGTAAAACAGTTGTTAAAGAATGCGATTAAAATAAACCACTCCTCGATGGTCACGTTACTTTTAATATCCTGACAGATGGCAGTGTCGCACTTGTCACCGTTCACGCCGGGGTGAGTAGGCCTGCTTCTAGTATGAAGGCAGGTGTGTGTTCACAAGCGCGGTCGACTGTCCAGACGGTACGATGCCACGCAAAGATAATACCAACTTTGAGATACGACAAATTGTGATTTTTCACAATGCGAAAGGAAAATCATATCGACAAACTGCTGCCATGCTCAACATGAGTAAGAGTACTGTGGCAGATATTGTCAGGCGTTTCAAAAACGAGGACCGTGTAGACTCCATACCACAAATGGACCAGCCTCAGAAGTTGGATGCTCGTGATAAGAGGAAGTTAATAGGAAAAATTAAGAAGGATCCTACACTCAGTGCACCGAGATTAGCACGTGAGCCTCTAAACGAGACTGGCAAGAAGGTACATCCTCAAACGATTCGCAGAGCATTGAAAGAAAGTGGATACAATGGAAGAGTGGCTCGGAAGAAACCTTATGTGACTCAACAGAATGGACAGAAAAGATTGGACTTTGATAGGGAGTTTATTACGAAGGATGCAATTTGCTAGAATGACGTCACGAAAGTAAATGTAACGTCTGTGGGTCGGACGGACGAAGCTTGATGTGGCGGAAGAAGAAAGAGGAATTTACAGTCACATATATTAAACCCACTGTAAAGCATGGAGGTGGCAGCGTCCTTGTCTGGGGCTGTATATCGACATTTGGACCGGGCGAATTGGTGTTCATCGACAATACTATGGACAAATATGTCTATTTGAACATATTAAAGAACAATTTACGAAAAAGTGCTGAAACCATGGGGATATCAAACACCTTCAAATTTTACCAGGACAATGACCCGAAACATAAGGCTCGCATTATGCAGGAATATTTGTTGTACACCTGCCCCAAAGTCCTACCACCACCACCTCAGTCATCAGATCTCAACCCGATTGAGAATGTGTGGGGAGAAGTGAAGCGCTGTATTAGAAGTACACCAATATCTTCCAAAGAAAGTCTGAAGCTTCGACCGAAAGAAGAATGGGACAGTCTACGTGCGGGCTATTTAAAAAGTATCGTTAGCAGTATGCCGTAGCGTTTGAAAGAAGTGATAAAACAGAATGGCTACCCAACATGATATTGAAACATTTATTTTCCATAAAATTTTGTCTCGAAATAGTTCCGCAAAGTGTCCGAATATTAAAGTAACGTGAATATAGGACCGAGTTGTATTTAAATTGCATTATTAAGGAAGTTATGGAAGTTATCTCAATAAAATTTATATGATTACTTGCAAGACATCACGTAATGTAATAATTGGTTATACGTTCTGTTTGTTTTGTTATAAATAAAGTTATGATGTTCCAAGATTGAAATATCACAGTGCCCGAATATTAAAGTTATTCACTGTAGGTATGTTTACAACGTGTGCTGTCAGCGACAATAGTAGATTCCATTGCATAGTGTCTCCACAGCAGTGTTGCCACTATTTAAGTTCCAGCCCTCGTATTTAATTGACACGGCTCTGTGAAGCAGCACACTACTAATGTTGTATTCGAAAAGTACGGGTTTGATTTCCTTACTCATCTGCATCACCTTACATTTTTCTACATTTAGAGCAAGCTGCCATTCCTCACACGACTTACAAATTTGGTCCAAGTCATCCTGCACGCTATAACAGTCATTAAATAACGACACCTTGTAAACTACAGCGTCATCAGACAACAGCCACAGATTGCAACTCACTCTGTCCGCCAGACCATTTGTATAGTAAAAGCGATCCAGCACACTTCCCGGGAGCACTCCTGACGATAATCTTGTCACTGATGAACATTCGTCACCGCGGACAACGTACTGGGTTCTGTCACTTAAATAGTCGTCAAGCCACTCACATACTTGGGTACCTATTCCATATGCTGGTATATTCGTTAGGAGTCTGCAGTGCGGTACCGTGTGAAACAGAAGCACGTCGCTGGTATAGACTTGAAGTAGCATTCCAGCATTGTGAAATACCGCAAAGAAAACATTCTATTATTAACATTCGTAATTTCTGCTGCCAGTCACTTTATTTGTTCATGTTTTATTTAAAAATGCTACGCGTTTCGAGCGTGTTCTGCTCATCGTCAGGCGTTGTTTACATTAAAATTACATAGACTAGGTAACCTTAAAAGTATTGTAATGTAACATTTCTTATTGAGCCATATGAATAAAATGGAGAATGTACTTTATTCTTGGAATTTCGGAGAACATTCTCAGATTCTCATAAATAAAGCAAGTCGGAGGATATTCTTTACGTGAGATGATACTCAGCTTGAGTGAAAGGGTGGAGGAGGTTGCTGAACGGAAAGAACATTCACTGATTCCGTTTGAATGAAACTAGAGAAACGTTAAAATTCTTCTGAGCTATTTTGCCGCGTCATGATAATAAAATCTTTCCAACGTTTCGGATCCGTTGCAGAATTTTAACGTTAACAGTAATGACCGCGAAAGTCTACGTTCGTACGAAACTAGAGAAGGTTCTCACAAGCTCTGTATCATACGTCGAGAAGAGTAAATTCTGTTGAGGTTCAGCTTTACATGGTTTATACTAAAATGACAATTTGTGTAATTCCGGAAGCAACAAAAGATACCTATGAGGTATCTGAAGAAATACGAGAGGAATTAAAGAAGTTTATACAAATAAAACAATGAATACATTGAAAACATTATTTGGATGGCGAGTCGCTCCCTTCTCATGTATCATTACAGTGACATTTCAAACATCTTATATAGTAACGATACTGATGTCATTGCAGTCTTTTCACTATCGACATAGAAATGAAACAAGTGGATTCAACTGTGTGTTTGGAGTGTGTATTGACAATCGTAAACATATACGTAAGAAAATTATACTGTATGTTTTGAAGTAGGGTCTATTAATACCGCCTTATCAGTAGCTAATTCGAAATGAAGTACATCACAGGCTGTATCTCGCAAAATAAATTTGGCTGCAAAACTTAAGTAATGCTTTTGTTCATTCTACCAAAAGCGGTTGGACTATTTTCTGACAACATAAATCTTAATTTATGATTAGTTAGAAGTAAGTAGATGCTACAGAAAAATTAATAACTGATTGATTAGAAAACTTAGCGACGTGTTTCTCTTAACAAAAGCGTATGGGCTACCGCCTAATAATATACAAGCCTCATATTTAACAGAAAATATCTTGTGTCAGTAAACTCTCTGACTGTTCCAGGTTGGAACAGATGAAAATGTAATGTAGTCTTAAAATTTTGTTTGCTTATTGTGTGAACCTAATGTCAATAGCAAAAAAGTTTATCGCATCTCGAAAATTCAGTAACATCGTCAGAACATTCATTTCATAAACTATCACTATTTAGTCTTAATAATTTGCTGCTGCACATGAGACTAAAATCTATATAGTTCACCTGATTGAGCTTGTTGAAAGAAATATACGATTAGACAGCTGTTCTGTGACGGACATGACAATATAAGATACACAATGACAACTTACTCAAGAAGGAGGGGAGCTAGCGAAGAAGAACTTCCTGCTGAGAGCATATGCTTCGAATTTTTTATTCCTACTAAATTGAAAACTTAATCAGAGAACGTTCTTTTGCTCTGAGAATCTTCTCTGGAGCATGTGCTCTTTCTTATTCATACGGCCTAATTTTCGTTGTTGTGGTGGTAACTGGGGTATTTAGGGAGGGGGAGAGACAGTGATGTCTTCTTCTGGTATTGATGTTTGTTGTGATTAATATCACCACCAGTGTTGGATGCAGATATTGTGCTGCAATGAACGTTTGATTCACTTTAGTTTTGTCGGTTGCTCCCTTAAAATTTTCGCGTTCAATAATTTTGTCTACACCTGTCGTACATTGGTAAAGCTGCTGCATGTTATTGTGGTGCACTGTTTGAGTCTACCATGATATTTGTTGCACTACACACACATATACATACATAAAATGTTCACAGACATGGGAACACTTAACCTACAAAACGACATGGTGGACTTGTATCAGTATCGATTATTACATTTGCAGCGATATTCTCGATGTTGGCTGTCTGGTAGTTTTCTGCTTAGCACTAACACATCCTAAAACTACAGTACTAGAGTTGACTTAAGATTTCTGAAGTGCCCTGCATTTATTTGTATTTGTATTTGCAGCAGTATTTCCGATGTTGGCATTCTGACACATCTTAAAACTATTGTATTTCAGCTGGTTTAAGACTAATGAAGAATTTTGAACTTTTGAATTTCATTATCTAATTAAGCATGTTATCACCATATTGTTATGGATGGAGATAAAATGGTGACATAACAAACATGGCTTCAAAAAATATTGGTGTTGTGACAACGGGGAATCTCAATTGGATTCCATATTTTAGATTTCCGGATGGTTTGGCACATTTGGATGCCTATCGAGTGCAAGCTCAGTTGTACAGTTGGTTCGTGATTCCCTGTCTGAAATGTTACGTTTCGTAGTAGGTGACAGGAATTAATCAAACCAAACTGAGATTATATCTGTGGGCTGAAACGTGACGGGATGAAATGGATCTTAATCTTAAGAGACTAGTGGCAGAATCCCAGTGTGGGATCCCCACCAAGTGGGACTGACGGTCGATACAGAGAAAGTTCAGAGAAGGGCAGCTGGATTCGTATAATCACGAAATAAGGGAGAGAATGTAACAGAAATCATGCACGTGTTCGGATGGAAATTATTAAAAGAAAGGCGTTATTCGTGCAGTGAGATTTACCGCAGCGAGATCCGCTGATGGCTGAATAATAAAAAAAGGCTCCAAAAGACGATGTCGTCATACACAACGACAAAAAAAAAAAAAAAAAAAAAAAAAAAAAAAAAAAAAAAATAAATAATAATAATAATAGATTGAAATTTAGTGTGAAATTAGTAATTTCGCAGATGTGGTGCATAGTGCTTCGACGTAGAAACGATATTTGTATCGAAGCGTTTAAATGTCGAAGCAATAGGTCTGGAACAGGCGAATGTTACGAAAGGATGTCGTTAGACAGGAACTGAAGAGTACAACTTTCTGGGTAATTTACAAAAAAGCTTACACTCGAAGTAGCTCGGCCTGAAATGTTATATATCGAACGTACAACTGTAATTCGATTTAGTGTTTCTGAACCGTAGATTCGGGCGTTAGGCGCCCTCATGTACTAAGAAAAAAATTTTTGTTTAACCTATACCTAACGTTTTTAAGGCTACGCTGTAGATACATTTTTAAATTGAAAGTTAGGTTACGTATAGGTCAAACAAGGGTTTTTTTTTTTTTTTTTTTTTTTTTTTTTTTTTTTTTTTTTTTTTTTTTTTGACTACGTGAGGGCGAGTAGCGCCCAAATTTTATACGTATCGATTCGATATATATCATTTGGAGGTGGAAGCCTCGCTGCAGCCGCGCTTTGTAGCACATCTGCGAAATTACCCTGAAATTTACATCGTGGAGGAAAGATTTACGAAAACAGAGGTTTGCGCAATTAAAAAGAAAAAAATTCACTTTTCGAGCTTTATTAAATTAACTATTATGAGCAAGTCTACTACATAGGGAGACATGATCATCTTGATAAAATAAGAGAGCGAAAACGGAAAGATTCAGGGGTTCGTTTTTTTCCGCCCGCTATTAGAGAATGGAACGGTAGTGAAATAGATACTTCCATATGTTCGACCCCAGGATCCCTACCTCAGATTTAGTGGAGCGTTCTCTGTCGAATGTTTGCACGGTTTTACGGAAACACCTTGTAGAGTAATCAAAATCCGCAACGCCATAGCCCCCATCCCCTCAGCCCGGATACGCCTATGCACCAGACGCCTGTGTGTGTCTGATAATATGGCGACTTCGTGCTGAGCAGCTGAGCGACTTCCCCGCGCTGTTGGCTGTTGGCTGGGCGGTGAGTAAGCCCTGCCGTGAGTGTAGCGAGCGCCCAGCGCTAGCTTTCCCTCGCTTTTTTACGGTTACTTGGCTACGAGGTCGCAGCGCCCCACTTCAAACCCATTTGCTTTCGCGGCAAATCGGGCCACATCTAAAAGCGACAGTCTTATCGCGACGAAGCTGTACCGGGAAATGCACACCGTGACCTTCCCTTCAAAACGAGCGGCTTTCCCCGCAGGGCGAATGCAACAGTCTCCAACCTGAATGCAGGCACAAATCCCTACATGCTATCGTATCCGCCGTCTGAACACAGCCGGCGAGAACACTTTCCAGGAGATCCTTTTTCTGGGGTGTCTCGAACAAGTCATCACATGGACCCACAAGAAGTAATAGAGTGGGATGAAATGAAATGGATGTGCTGACCACGTAAATACAGCCGTACGCACGTTTAAGGAAAATCTGATTCACGCGATCACGATCTCTCAGTCCAAAATGATATGGGGCAGCATCAAGTTGCATTTTCTACACATTTTACCTTCCAGCCGCGGCGGAACAGCCGAGCGCATTGAGGCGCTATGTTCCGATGTGCGATGCCTTTCCCCGTTGGGGGTTCGACTCCCCCTTCAGGCATAGATGTTTGTGCTGTCTTTAGTATAAGTTAGTTCATAAGTAGTGTGCAAGTTTGGGGTGTGATGCCCCCGCAGTTAAGTCCCATAAGCTTTACAAACATTTTTTAGTTACGAGCGTAGTAACAAGGATACTGATACATGTATTCCATTGGCAGAAGCGTCAGAAGGGTTGTCAATTTCAAACTTCGACTCGATTATTTCCATACTAGGGATTCTTACTTTAAATATATACATTTAACCAGCATCGTCGCGGCCGAATATAAGAAGCCTTGCTGTGGAACATCGGAGGTTCGAGTCCTCCCTCGAACATGTAAGTGTGTGTGGGGGTGTGTTTGTGTGTGTGTGTTAGGTTAGTATAAGTAACCTAGCCTAGGGACCGATAACCACGGTAATTAATTCCCTAACAAAATTACCAATTTCCAATATTTTTACAGTTGCTCCTTTGGGTTTTCCCAATTTTTGCTCTCAAGCACCGCTGCAAAGAAAAGCGAAAAAAAGGACACAAAAACTCATTATTCTAATCGGTGAAGCCATTTCTGATTTTTAGAGAGCCGCGGTGGAGTAGCCGAGCGGTCTAAAGCGTCTCGCCGCGGAGCGCGCGGTTGCTCGCCGTGGAGGTTCGAGTCCTCCTTGGGGCATGGGTGTGTGTGTTGTCCTTAGGTTCGTTTACCTAGGTTTAAGTAGTTTGTAAGCTACGGACTGATGACCACGCAGTTTGGTCCGATAGAATTACAAACATTAAGACATTAAGATTAAGATTTTTAGAGAGATTAACGCGCAGCAGCTGTTTTTTTATGTATGTATAACAAACACGTGGTTTAAGAATCACAAAAGAAGGTTGTATACGTGGAAGAGACCAGGAGACACAGGAAGGTATCAGATAGATTTTATAATGGTAAGACATAGATTCCGGAACCAGGTCCTAAACTGCAAGACATACCCAGGGGCAGATATAGACTCTGACCATAACTTGTTGGTTATGAACTGTAGGCTGAAACTGAAGAAACTACAAAAAGGTAGGAAAATAAGGAGATGGGACTTAGATAAATTGAAGGAAAGTGAAGTTCTGGAGAATTTCAGAGGGAGATTTAGGCAACAATTGACAGAAACAGGGGGAAATAAAACAGTAGAAGAGGAATGGGTAGCACTGAGAGACGAAATAGTGAGGGCACCAGAGGACAAAATAGGTAGGAAGGCAAGACCAACAAAAAGTCCTTGGATATCACAGGAAATACTAAATTTAATAGATGAAAGGAGAAAATATAAAAATGCAGTAAATGAAATAGGCAAAATGGAGTACAGACGACTAAAAAATGAGATTGACAGGAAGTGCAAAATGGCTAAGCAGGAGTGGCTAGAAGCCAAATGCAAATCTGTAGAAGAATGTATAAGAAGGGGAAAAGTAGATACCGCCTACAGGAAAATAAAGGAGACGTTTGGGGACAGGAAGGGCAGCTCTACGAATATCAAGAACTCGGATGGGAAACCAGTTCTCAGCAAAGAAGGGAAAGCTGAAAGGTGGAGAGAGTACATAGAGCAGCTCTACAAAGGAAATGAACTTAGAGACGATGTTGTAGGAAGGGAAGAGGAAATAGATGAAGATGAAATAGGAGATACTATACTGAGAGATGAATTTGACAGAGCCTTGAAAGACCTAGGTCGGAACAAGGCCCCAGGAGTAGATGACATACCCGCAGAGCTATTAAAGTCTCTGGGAAAGCCAGCCATGACAAGACTATTTGAACTGGTGTGTAGGATGTATGAGACAGGCGAAATACCCTCAGACTTTAAGAAAAATGTAATAATCCCCATTCCAAAGAAATCAGGCGCAGACAGGTGTGAAAATTACAGAACCATCAGTTTGATAAGTCATGGTTGCAAAATTTTAACACGAATTATCTACAGGAGAATGGAAAACCTGGTAGAAGCTGACCTCGGGGAAGATCAGTTTGGATTCAGGAGGAACGTAGGAACCCGGGAGGCAATACTCACTTTACGTCTTATCTTAGAAGATAGATTAAGGAAAGGCAAACCTACATTTTTAGCTTTTGTAGATTTGGAGAAAGCTTTTGACAATGTTGACTGGAATACACTCTTTCAAATTCTGAAGTCAGCAGGGGTGAAATACAGGGAAAGGAGAATTATTTACAACTTGTACAAAAGCCAGACCGCAGTTATTAGACTCGAAGGGCATGAAAGGGAAGCATCAGTTGGGAAGGGAGTAAGATAGGGTTGTAGCCTTTCTCCAATATTATTCAATTTGTACATCGAGCAGGCGGTGAAGGAAAGTAAGGAAAAATTTGGAATAGGGATTAAAGTTCAGGGGGAAGAAATAAAAACATTGCGTTTTGCTGATGACATTGTAATTCTCTCAGAGACAGCAAAGGACCTGGAAGAGCAGTTGAATGGAATTGACAGTGTGTTGAAGAGAGCGTATAAAATGAACATTAACAAGAGAAAAACAAAAATAATGGAATGCGGTCTTAGAAAATCAGGCGATGCTGAAGGAATTAGATTAGGTAACGAAACAATGAAGGTGGTAGATGAGTTTTGTTACTTGGGTAGTAAAATAACATGCGATGGTCGTAGTACAGAGGATACAAAATGCAGAATGGCAATGGGAAAAAAAGCATTTTTGAATAAGAGAAATTTGCTAACATCGAATATTAATTTAAGTGTAAGGAAGTCTTTTCTGAAGGCATTTGTGTGGAGTGTTGCCTTGTACGGGAGTGAAACATGGACGATAAGCAGTGCGGACAGGAAGAGAATAGAGGCTTTTGAAATGTGGTGCTACAGAAGAATGCTGAAGATTAGGTGGGTAGATCGCATAACTAATGAAGAGGTACTGAACCGAATTGGTGAGAAAAGGAATTTTTGGCATACCCTGACTAAAAGAAGGGATCGCTTGGTAGGACACATTCTTAGACATCGGGGAATCGTAAATTTAGCATTGGAGGGAAGTGTGTGGGGTAAAAATCGCAGAGGGAGACCAAGAGACGCGTATAGTAAGCAGATTCAAGTGGATGTGGGTTGCCGTTCTTATGAGGAGATGAAAAGGCTTGCTCAGGATAGAGTAGGGTGGAGAGCTGCATCAAACCAGTCTCCGGACTGAAGACCATAACAACAAACAGATTACATTCAGCAAAATTAGATAATACACACAAATTTTTAAAAGTAAGGATATGACTTCTTTAAACTGGAAAAAAAATCTGTAATGTGACATGACTTGTTGCATCAGTACCCTGGTGGGAGCCATCGATTGGACGTTACTTCCGCGCCTAGCATGTTCCTAACCTACTCCAGTTACCGAACCGAGAAAAGGAAACCTATCGTTTAACGCGGAGTACGTAATACGTGTCGCTTCTGGTGACTGCTCAAATTGCTGAGAATTGAAGCCTAGATTACCACACACTCAAAAAACATACGTGTCCCCACCGAGTTTTGAAGCCGTGACCTTTCGCTCTCGTACCATGTACTTTGCCATTAGCCCCGACTTCAAGTTAAACAGCGCCAATTCTTAGATACTTATCCTATCCTACATAAAAATATTTGATATCCAATAAAAATAATATTAAAGTTATTAATTGAGAGAACTATCCTATCTTTTAAGTTGGACTAAATGACACATACTGTGCAACATTTTATTAAAATGCGTTGAGAGTAGTTTTTGAGTTCATTGCGGCACCTTCTAGGCAGCAACACGACGCGCAATATCAACAGAAACAGCCCGAAATCGTCTTCGGGAATGTGGTCTCTACGCACGGAGGTCTATGCTGTCTCTGTCATTAAAATCACGACACCATTTATCCCGCAGAAACTGGCGGCGAAATATAAGGATTGGAGTTGTAACGAATGGCGCCGGGTACTGTTCAGAGATGAGTCAAGATTTTGTGTTCAGCCGGACAGTCGTCGTTCCTTAATCTGGAGAGAACGCGGAACTCAGAACCTGCTTAGGTGCAGCAGACATCACCATATCATGGTGGTGGACGAATGACGGGGGAAGGTCAGTATTGATGGACTTACGGACCTCTATAACACCCGTCCCTGGAGAGCTGCACTGGCGGACAACAAGCCTGAAGCCGAGAGAACTAAACGGATGGAGTGGCCAGGTTGTTCAGCGGACTTAAACGCGATTGAGAATGTCTGGGATGCACTTCGCAGACGCAAGGCAGCTAGTCCAGCACCTCCCACAATGGCTGTAGAGCTGGATATTGGACTTATGGAAGAATAGCCAAATATCCGTCCAGAGCTTGAAACGTGTCCATAAAAAATTATTTTTGTAGGAAAATGTCTAATATTGTGCCTCCTGCTTTGTATCGAGTAACTTGCTTGCAAGAAAATGTATAATATCGCTTCTACTGTATGTATCGATATGTGTACTTAACTCTGTGAAGTTTCATCTTTGGCAAAGATCATGTATTGCATAGCATTGTAGCTCGCGCTGAGAGAGAGAGTAGCACTTGTGGTTCAGCTCGCTTAGAGAGCGGTTGAGTTGTGTGTATGGCTCCGATGTAGAGCAGAGGCTGCTTTGCCAGCAAGTCAGAAGTTGTATTATGTAGGTAATGTAATGTTGATTATTAATAATAAGTAACAAAGTTGACCTTTCTTTCCTGTTTCATTTACGTAGTTGGAAAATTAACCTACTTCCTTCATTTGATAATTAGTTATTGGTGGATTTAAAGTGCAGTATTGATTTGAATAATATTGTTGAACAGATTTCGTTATTGGTGCCATAGTAAATGATAGTTAATTGACTATGATACTAAATTTCAATAATCAGAAACTGATCTGCATAAAATTCTCGCAGTCAAAATTTTTGAGTATAGTCAGTGTCTGTTTCAAATGGTGACTTGTCACAGTTGTTTTGTGTTTAAAATATCCGTTGCGCACATAATCAGTTTAATGCACTGTTTCTTAATTAATAGTATCTACATCAATATCAGGGCCATAATTAAACCAAATTGCAGTGTTAATAAACAATTTGTTGTCTGATTTAACGATAGGTTCAACATCCACAACACACACACAGCTTTTAAGCTGATTGATACTGTCCATGCGACGCATCCATGGAACTGTAATGGCCGTCCGAAGGTGATCACACGCCATATTAGAGGCCAACGATAATGACTTTTTCACTATTATGATAGCCCAATGGTGCCACACTATAACTAAACGCCATTTACACCACAAGTAAAGAGTTGACACAGCACACACAAATTACTTTTGTAACCAATATCTGAATAAAATAGTTACTATATGCATATTGTGTATGGTATCTCACCTGATCCCTAAATTGTTCTGAGTAATGTATGAATACTTAATATACCGTGGGTCGACCTCAACCAAACTTCATTCACTTATTAGTTACTATCGGGAAATAAATATTGTGCAGGTAAGAAGCATGAACCTCATATTGGTATGCGGGACATTGGGGAGGCGGCAGGAACGGCATCTTGCCACCCCGTAACTATTAACACGCCAAATCCTGTTTAACAAAGCCGACCCTCCATGTGTGGGAGAAAGAGAAGATAATGAAGTGGAGAGCACAAATTTGCATCTTAAAAAAATAAATAAAGTGGGTAAAACGACTGCCTGGAAACCAATAGGCCCCGCATTCGAATCCCAGGCCTTCGCCAATACTTCAGATGTATTGAGAAAACTCATCTCTTATGATTTTTTTTTTTTTTTTAGTAGTTTGTCACTGTTGGGGATGATCTGTTGAAAGTTTCTCGTTTCTCCTTCTCTCTTACAAAATTTCCGTCTGCTGTGTATTTGAATTTGTTCTAGCTGAATGCCCTTGTACAACGTTATGTTAATCTGACTGCGTATTTTTAACTGTATTCTATGTGAATGTAAATGTATTGTAAAACCTATCTGCGTAATGTTTATTATAATGAGACACAAACTGCTAATTGTTTCTGTATGTAAATGTCGTAACAAAGTTAACTGTCTGAAAAATACTGATAATAAAAATCACTATGTTAATAATTCTGGCCCTACAAACTTGTTTCTGACTGAACTAACAATCTTTAACGGAAATTTACGAACACAATATTTATCAATGCAATCTGACTCAGTGCAAACACTTGTTAACCTGAACACTGTATGAATTGTCCTACCCTGAAATCTGTAAATCCTACTGAACTGTAAACTTGACAAAAACTGATTCTTTCTCACCTTCGCTTCCTGCATAAATCTGCGCAACACCAAACTGCTTCCTGCTGGAAAACTAACTACAGAAAACATCTATGGCACTTTTAATAAAGATGTGAGGATGGATAAACTGGTAATCTATTTAAGAAACTCGAACTAATTATTAAAAACTGATGTAACTTCATGAAAATTATTAATAATGTCATGTTTATGATTTTAAAATCTTTCATAGAAAATATAACTCAGATATTTAATCTGCCTACAAAATTATTTTTAAATAAAGATAAACATTTCTTTACTGTTAATAAATTTAACTCGATTTACACAAACAATGTTACAACAATACCATATTTCAACTACCCATGACATTCCTATTTCATAAAAAACGCAATTTCAAAACTAAACTATTACAATACTTTTCCTAACCCAGAAAGGGGTCCCTAGCATGAATCGTGAGAGCACAAGCTAACAGCAAGATATTTCCTGACCGTTACAGTTACCATCAATTCAGCCTAACAATGCGAAGTTATGCCATAGAAACATGCCAAGTATTTCATGAAAAACTTTACCTTATAAAAACTTCAAAAGATCGTTTCTCCAACGTCATCTATACCTTTCGTCTCCATATCTTAAACAAACAGCTTGGCTCAGCATTCAAGTCTCAAAATCTCATCTCCTCGGCTATCCCGCCGGAACGGCAACTGCACACAACCAAGGTCCCCACGCTTCTGCAATCTCATCCGCGCGCCTAGCAAAGTCTGCACTCTCTATAATCACAACCTTACTTCCCAGCAACAATACTATCACCGTCTCCAATATCGATAGTTCTGCTATCGAAAAGTAAGCCTGCAACCGAAGATAAATGACCCATGCCTGACTAGCTTGACACTGGTCTCAAATTCGCGGTACATTTGAATATGAAATGTATACCTTCCCATAGCAGGTATCTTACACAGTTAATTTGATTTTATACGTAAGGAACACACACACAAAAAAAGCAGCGCAGGTCGCTAATAAAAGAAATGTAAAAATAAAAATGTCGGCAGAACGCTTGCCCGCGAAAAGCAGATGTCCCAGGTTCGGATCACGGTTCCGGCACATAATTTTAATCTACCAGGAAGTTCTTATTTTCTTCGTAGTTGAATAGAACTAGGTAGCCGTAACGAGTGGTGTTATGAGTGAGAGAAATAGTATGAAATGGAACTGCAAAGTGGATCGGCCGACCGTGAAAGAGTCCGTGACCCAGCAGTAAGCAGCTAGCGGCCTGTTCTGTGATCGGCGCTGGTTCCGAACTATAGTCAGCGGCGCTGATGGTATCAGCCGGCGCGGCGGTTCCGCACCAGGTGTTGGCTGCCTGCTCAGCTGTTCCGCTGCCCCGCCACCGCAACCTACAGTCTCCTGGGGAGGCCCGCCGGATGAATCACAGCTCACAGCACCTCTCTGTTCGTCACTAGACTTCCCCCGCCACATATTCGGGCAAACGATCAGATTAGCATCTCAACTTTGTCGTCACGTGGCTTGCTAAATGGACACGACGTAATCTTCCCGGATTTTTCACAGTTGTATGTTAACGTGGAGTAACGGTGATGCACGGAACGTCGTCCTTACAGTTACGGTGTTTAGAAATGACCCGTGCACCTAATACCCTTGGATGTCTGGAAAAGGCATCTGCTCCGAAGAAATCTTCTATCTACATCTATAGATGTGAATGTCTGTTCGATGTTCGTTTATCACGTCTGAACCACAAGACACAAAGAGCTAAAAAATTGTACAGTTATTAATGTGTACCCGGGGAATGCATTAGGCACGATTTTATGGCGATCGCATAGCTATTTACCTATATACAGGGTGTTTCACTAAGTGTGTTTCCCTCTGTAACTTATAAAATAATAGGTGACGGGAAATTTTAATGCGGTAGGTCAACACAAGAAATGTTAAACTTTCTGTGGAGCTATGAACATAGTTTATTGTATCATTTTCCAAAGAGTTACAGCACAGAGATATAATTTTTTAAATGAAACAATACTTTTTCTATCGTGCATTGGATTCGTTTAAACCAGCTGCGTCCAAATCAATTTAAACTACATTCCTATCACTGTTAGTTTGAGAGCTACAACCCTTCAAATTTTCAGGGGCTGTACATAATACATGGCTGTGTGGTGGGTGATGGATGTTATGGCGGTGGGAAGTTGATTTACATGAGATGTTCAAATGTGCGTCCATGTTCCTCAATGTATAATGCAATGCGCCGTCGAAAGGATCTGCGGACGAGATGTAACATCGCCGGTGTGACGGAGCGACAAACGTCCTCGATGCGCCGTTTCAGATCATCTGGGGATATGGGCTCAGTGACATAAACACGATCCTTTATATATCCCCACAAAAAGAAATCTTCTGGTGTTAAATCGGGCGACCTTGAGGGCTATGAATGAGGACCATGGCGCCCCAACCCCACCACACAGCCATGTATTATGTACAGCGTATGGTATCTGCCCCTGAAACTTTGAAGGGTTGTAGCTCCCAAACTAACAGTGATAGGAATATAGTTTAAACTGATTTGGTCGCAGCTGGTTTCAACGAATCCAATGCATGATAGAAAAAACTATTGTTCCATTTAAAAAATTATATCTTTGTGCTATAACTCTTTGGAAAATGATACAATAAACTATGTTCATAGCTCCGCAGAAAGTGTTGACGTACCGCATTAAAATTTCCCGTCACCTATTATTTTATAAGTTACAGAGGAAAACATAGTTAGTGAAACACACTGTATATATTAATGAGAATGTCTATTCGGTGTACTCTTATCACGTCCAAACGACAAGACGCAGAGACTTACATATTTGTACAGTTACTTTATATCTGACGAAGGTTTTAGGCACGGTTTTATAGTGATCTGATAGATATTTAGTAATATGAAGAACATAACGCGAAATGAGGAACAATAATTACTCTTTGAAAATTATATTTACTCTTTGAAAATGGTTTTATTGGTTGCATTGTTGCTAGAGGGTTGATAATGATAAAAGCATGGAGTATATTGGGATGGAAAGTTAGCGGTGTATATAAAATTCTGTGTGTGGGTGGGTGGGTGTTCATATTTCGCTGTGCAGCGAAAACTACAGAACTCAAACGAATGGTCTGTGTGTAATTGTTGTCCGAAGTCTCCCAAAGCAGTTCCATGCTGATAGCTATAAGGGGGTGGAAAATATGGTGGTTGAAAGTCGTCAAACTATTTAAAAAATTCGGACTGAAGGCCAGCGATGACGTTTGCAACTCTATAGCAAAGAGGTTAAATACAGCGAAACGTGATGCCACAGACCATATCTTTGGTCTGTACGTGCTACAATGTCTTCAGCTCTTTCTCTGTAATAATAAGCATACGAATAAGGAAATATAAAAATAAATAAATAAAGCAGTAAGAAAGAAATTTCTTTTAATACATCTGTTAAAAAATCGATTTGACTTTTCGCGCATTACATCAAGTGATCGATATGTGATATTACAATCATTATTGTTGAATTTCGTGATTGGAGTCTTCAAAACGAGTGCATTTTACGCGTGATTTAATTTACACTACTTACTTTCCTGATTAACGGTAAGTGCATAGACGTCTGCAATCTGATAGGAATTTTTTCAGTTCCGCTTTATCAGCGACATGTCCTCAAAATGAGTGAAATAAATTTAATTGTTATTTAAACTTCGTAGATAAATGTGCATTTCGTTACTTTACACATATTACAACAGTAACAGTCTCATAGCACACTACTGAAAGGTAGCTCATCTATCATAATCAACCAACAAGCGAGCGGAGTCGCGGGTTTAAGCTAGTATTCCAATAAATGTACAACCAAATCTTTGTTACGCTGTTACGTACTTCGCAAGACAATGATCGATCAATGTTGGTAGGGAAAAATGTACAAAAAATACTTTCAGTTTAACATATTCTGAACCAAACAGGAAGAAATTAATAAATTTTGAAAAGTAATTAATAATACGGTAGCCAGCTCGCTATGTGAGCAAAAAACGCACTGGGAAAATTAATTACAAATTTTAATTAATTGTACACTGAAATTGATTAAACGGGAACTGCAGCAGAACTACTCGGCTTAAGCACAAATACAAGGAAGGAAAGAAACGGGATGTATTCAGGTTCTTTGAGAACTCCCCCAGTTTAAATAAAATATTTTGTTTATGATATGGGACATCCAAGACATTCCTTGAAATGACTAAATCTATAACAGAGGAAAGAAACTTCGTTGCCAGTCTAAGAGAGCTCTCTATGAAGACGCCCAGCTACGCCCTCGATGTTTCGTGTATTGAAGACGGAGCACTGGCACTACACCCGGTTCTACGAGATGACAACGAATCGCAGGGAAATTCTGCCGAATTACGGGGACTTGAAGACATGTTGGACGACCACGGATAAGAATGACAGACAGGCTTACTTGAGGAGGAGGTAGCCGGAAGTAGTCACTTTTGGGACAGGATCCATAAGGAAGGGCTGGTCAAGCAAGATTTATAATGTTCCGCAACACTCAATTGAAGAGTAAGCCTCGATGGTCATGGAAAAGTCAAAATATGAAATTGTCAACAGAAGTGTAGAAACAAGTAACACATACATTAGATTGATTTTTATAATTTTTCCAAGAGTTCCTCTAAAGAATAGAAAGCGTGAGTCATGAGGGAACTCTTCTAACGATGTAAATTACGATTGAGGTCAGTTTTGATAATTGACGGCTAAAGGTCCGAAACGAGTCACAAAACACAGAGTTTAATAAAGGCAACTGTTATAGAAGTTAAATAACATCCAACGTGTTAGAACTTGATAAAAATGAGACATTCGCCGCAGGAAACTGATGCACTGTCTGGTCAAACTGTCCACTGGTGACACTTGGAATTATCGCCTAGTACTCAACTGGTACGCTCAGTGATCTCTATATAACCTGCATGTATAACTCTCGTGTCTGAGCATAGGACTCTAGCGTGCCTGCACATTCATTCAAATGTTCAAATGTTTGTATAGCTTATGGGACTTAACTACGGGGTCATCAGTCCCTAAACTTACAAACTACTTATGAACTAGCTAAAACTAAGGACGACACAAATATCCATGCACATTCATACGTTTTGCAAACGAATTTGCATTTTCCGCCATGTTGAAATTAGTCAAACGAATTTCCATCTGTTACTACGTGACAAATAACTGCTAGATTACCTCTGCATTTGCAATTTATGTCAATATACGAAGTTACAGACTCACGTGAGTACAGAATCGAAACATATATCCTTTTAGTTTTCTTGTAATACTCAAGAAACAGAATGTGAACATCTTTGGCTGGCACACTCAGAAATCTGTAGTTCAACTTCCAGATTCTATAGAGATCTCTGGGTACGCTTTAGAACAGGGATTCCCAAACTTTTTTTGTCTCGTAGACCACTTGCCAACTTTTTCTGCCATGTCTAGACCCCCTGCCTTTTATGTACTTAATTTATTATAAATTCCTAACTTCAAATGTGTTTTCGCGCTGATGTTCTGCTACTAACTTTGATAACTTCATTTGTAAAAAGGTGGAGTGAAAAACAAGAAAAAACGAAAACAAATATGTTAAGTATTTTACATTCATTGATTTAAATGACACAAATGTATGTTTGACCGATATATACAGGCTTTTAACGTGAGGGATATGGCTGATGCTTTTTTTAGTAAATTATCAATACTTAGTTTCAGTTTTGTTAAGTTTCAAGTGTTCAAATGTTTGTAAATCTATCGGAACAAACTACGTGGTCATCAGTCTGTAGCTTACAAACTACTTAAACTAAGGTAAACTAACCTAAGGACAACACACACACCCATGCCCCAGAGATGACTCGAACCTCCGACGGCGAGCAACCGCGCGCTCCGCAGCGAGGCGCCTTAGACCGCTGGGCTACTCCGCCGCGGCTTGTTAGCTTTAACCTTAAATCTCTTCTTTTCTTCTTTTGGTAAGAAGATAGGCAACAGTTTCTGGCGACTCCTCACATCGGTGAAAGATTAAGACTGCTGGGTTAAATCACAGACTGAAAAATTCCGTGATCCGACCGGGTTTCGAACCCGCGACCCTTAGGTTTCCAGTCGAGTATATAAAAAGGTCATACACCCACGTTTCTTTGACCGCTCTTTCAAATGTAATAATCGACTTAAATTCTGTGCAGTGGGAACTGCTATACGAAATGCAGAAAAACTGAAGAATCCCACATTCACCCAGTCCAAAATATGTTAAGGTATCCTTTGATGAATGACGAAACATTTGCCGATACTCGTCCCACTCCTCGGAGAAGGGCAAGGGGTAGTAGTTAATGTAGTGAAGCTACGAAAATAATAGCGTTGTTGATGGTGTCGTAATTGAAAAGTACGTTCAAGTTCCTCTTTGAAGATTTGCATTTAATGAAATGTAACATTATCTCTGTTGAAATACATGTGTACGTTTTGATTTACTTATGTTGTAATGATTTACAAGTTAGAATGTATACGTCATAATTGTCTAATCTCCCACGCCCCCTCCCCACATAAAAAAAATTACTATAGTCCTGCAGCAGGAGACTGAAAATACAGAATTCCAACACTCTCGCTTAGCCAATGATCATAACAGTGACATACAAAGGATCAATATTCAGCATTGTGTTGATAATTCTGAATTTTGATTGCTATCTTCCTAAATGTCAACCACTAACGTGGACCCCCATTTACAACAAATGAACCCCCAAATTATTTTTCTACTGACTTGCAGGTTGGAATAGATTCCTCCGGGACTATATATAGACCACTTTAAGAATCACTGCTTTAGACGTTAAGTTTACGTCATTAGGCACCCTTCGATTCGGAGGAAAGTGCTACACCCGTGTGTCATCACTTGTGGTGTTTCCCTCTCGCGCGTACCGCATGAAATGACAGAGTCTGATTCGCATTCTAATCAGGGTGGCTATTCTTAAGTCCACAAGGAAATTCCCTAACAATTCCAGGTATTTCCGGGCTCAGCTCATGACCTGGAACACTATACCCTTTCACTAATGCAGAAGAAAGTCGAATATTTCTTGATTAAAATAAATCTTTCCAAAAATATACGCACTTAATTACGTACAACACACTTGAGGATAACACACTGCAAGTTGGTGAAAAGTTCCAATTCACTTACATGCAATTTTAAATGTGTCGAAATAGCACATGACAAGAATCTACCTGGTTTCCTGTTGTACACAGCGCAACGTTACATCAGTTTCAGTTGTGTAATGCGTTTGTATATTTCCAAAATCTGTCCAGATGAAATGGAAACTGTAGTTTACAGTGTAGTTCTTAAAAATCTGAACGTTTACAAAAACATTAAATTTCTACGACGTGACCGCGCAGAATGGCCGCGTGGTATAAGCCATCATGCTACTGACTGGGCTGCCGTTACGGCGGGAGGTTCGAGTCCTCCCACTGGTATGTGTGTGTGTGTTGTCCTTGGTATACGTTACTTTAAGTAATTTGTAAGTCTAGAGACTGATGAGCTCAGCAGTTTGGTCTACTAGGTTTACAGACATAAACATTTGAATTTTTATGACTGGATATATTTTAACTTATGGGACTTAACTATGGGGTCATCAGTCCCTAAACTTACAAAGTACTTATGATCTAACTAACACTAAAGACGGCACAAATATCCATGCCCGAGGGGGGATTCGAACCCCCGACCGTAGTGGCCGTGCAGACCGTGACTGAAGCGCCTCAGTCTCCTCGGCCACCGCGGCCGGCTTATATCTTTTGCCGAGCGCATTGAGGCGCTATGATCCGATGCGCGAGGATTTTACTGGTACTGCAGTGATCAGCCTATGAAGCACTGGTTGAAATACGATTATCTCATTTGTCTTCGAGTGCAGTTAATATTGAGTTTTTCCTGGATCTGATGCGTGTATTGATGCCTCCTTCGCCTCTTCTCGCCCACGAAACAATGTAGTGACAAAGCCATTCCCATCAGCCTCGAAGTGGATTGTTATCAAGGGCAATCATACATTTTAGAAATACTACTATTTATCAAAACACGACATTTCAGATAGTATTACAATGCCAATAATTACCAGTAGCATAAATCAGACAGACCCCCCCCCCCTGAGATTTTTTGAAATTATCAAAATTCCTGAAATTTCCTGATCTTTCCAGGTAAAATATAATTCCTTGAGAATCCCAGGTTTTTCAGGATGTCACGTTGGAGAGGCCGAGCGCTCTAAAACGTCTTGCTGCGGAGCGTGCGGTTGCTCGCCGTCGGAGGTTCGACTCCTCCCTCAGACATGTGTGTGTGTCCTTAGGTTAGTTTACGTTGGTGTAAGTAATTTGTATGCCTAGGGACCGATAACGAGAGTACTCCCATAGCTTTACAAACATTTGAATTTTATTTTTTTTTTCAGAGGAATGGCCACCTGATTCATGCACTAGTCTACGGTCAGCTTGTTCGGTAGCCATACCACAGTCTAATATATACAGCCGCGGTGGAGTAGCCGAGCGGTCTAAAGCGCCTCGCTGCGGAGCGCGCGGTTGCTCGCCGTGGAGGTTCGAGTCCTCCCTGGGGCATGGGTGTGTGTATTTGTCCGTAGGTTAGTTTACCTAGGTTTAAGTAGTTTGTAAGCTACGGACTGATGACCACGCAGTTTGGTCCGATAGAATTACAAAAAGAACAAAATATATACAGTCGCGACGCTCCGCCTGATATTTGTTACCTAGCGCGCTAGTAGCGCCCCAAGCGGCTAGCCAGGTATACTACTCAGCTCATATGTTCCAATGTTTGTAAAGCTTAAGGGACTTAACTGCGGGGTCATCAGTCCTTAATACTATTCATTCCGTTGCGGTTTATGAGTACGATATCTAGCTGTTATTTACATTTGTTTCCGAAATGGTTTTTACTGCGGGGACCTTCTGCGGCGCAATCAGTAGTGTTAATGACAAGAAAAAGATTCGGCATTTATCGTTTTTTAGGTTCCCAAAGGACCCTGAGAGGTATGTAACAAAGTATTACTGAATTTTATCGCAGCGGCGGAGCGGCCGAGTGCATTGAGACGCTACGCTACGATGCGATGCGCAAGGGCGCTCCCCGTCGGGGGTTCGAATCCCCCCTCGGGCATGGATGTTTATGCCGTCTTTAGTATAGCCAAGTTCATAAGTAGTTTGTAAGTTTAGGGACCCCGCAATTAAGTCCCATAAGCTTTACAAACATTTGAATTTTCTTTAATTTTCTCGTTCGGTTTGCATGTCATCCACAAACAACGATTAACAATTCTTTTCAGTAGTAGAAAATGGGTAGTGAATAGGAGGAAAGAAGCTCGCAAGAAAAATTGTGGTGCATTATTTGTGAACATGTTGAAGGGGTTTCAAATTTTCCCGCATGGTGCTGTGATGAAGCTACACTGCTGTTAATAAGACTGTTTGGCATGATCAGGCTGTTTTACAGAATTAAGTTCCCGAACCAAGACTTAGTTTCCAATAATAAGAAATCAAAGAAGACGCTTAAAAAGTTTGCAAATTTAGGCTGCTGATTTGTTTGGTATGTACTCACTTCACTTCTATTGCTAGTCACTTAATGTTTCTTGCTTTCTTCTCGTGATGACATTCCTATGTTGTGAAACTTTTTCACTGACAGATTTTCTGAAAAGTAGGCTATGTTATTTAAATATTTGCATTACGTGAACTTAGTGTATACAACGTATTAAAATGATGATTTCAACATATTTCTATCATTATTTGGAAATTGTCTGTCAGGCGCTAATGATTTAAACATAGTAGTTTACGATCGCTTTTGATCTTGAAGGTACAGGTCAGTGCTGCTAACATATGTATAAGTGTATGTTAATAGTTTTTCTGTGTCAGTGTGGTAGGCAGAAATTTTACTCAAAATCTTAAATATGTCGTGGCTTTTCAAGTTGCAGTCATATTCGCTTTTATTTGAGATCATGTATTTCTTCTGGTTTTCTTCTGGTTTTACCACGCTTGGAGATAGTGAAAGACGTTAAATATTTTGTAAATCGCGTAAAAAAAGGGGAAGGAAAGTAAACATTATCCATACGATGTCAATGAGTCTCACATGGCTGGCCGCTTGGAGCGCTAGTGTCGCTCCATCTGTCAAACGGAACAACTTTCCCAGCAGTGAATGTCGTGACTGTGTATATTAGGCCGGTATTACACTATCCAATTTATTGGACAAATATGATTTGTCCAATATATTGGACTTTTGTCCAATCTCGCCTTTCGTCCAATTTCTTTGATCAAATCTAGCGCCTGGCTTTAGATTTGATGAAAGAAAGCGTTCGTTGTCTGTTTCCTGCAGTGAGAAATGTGACCGCTTGGAGTGCTAACATCACGGCAGCCGTTTTATGTCTGTATTCTGTAATGAAAGACATGGCTAATGGCTGCTAAGTTTTCTGGGTGTGTTTGTTGGCTACATAATTGATAGAAATTTACGAAGCAGATGAGGCGCTCAGTAATTTACAACTGGAATACGATGCAAGAAATAAATGGTGTGTTGATTGGGTAGCTGGTATATGTTGCACGTCTTGTCATAGGCGTCCACATCTGCCTCTGGATTTACCGAGGTTGAATTCTAAATAGCGGGCATAGAAGAGGAGGCGGCAGACACAGTATACTAGTAGATAAATAAATTTTTTTTTGTAGTTCTCAATTCTTGCATTGTTGTACTCCAGATGCCACTGATTAAAAAGTGTTTATCTGCATCGTAAATTTGCATAAAATGTGTAGTTGGTGAAACAATAAATTTTCAAAATAAATACCTAAATATTGTTCCTGATGACAATATACTGTACCAAACAGTATATACGTTATAATTCCTCTTAGTTTACACATTGCGTGTTATTTTTGTCACTGCGCACTGCGGTAATTTGCAAGAAAGCTTTCCATCGAAATATGCACGCACCTATCGATATATTGAATGTTCGATATGGTTCTTCTGAACCGGAGATTCGGGCGCTACGCGCCCTCACGTACTAGCAAAGGGTTTCATATCGCCCGAATCTCCAGTCCTGAAACACTATATCGGACATTCGATATATATCGATCGGTGCGTGCATATTTCGATGGAATGCTTTCTTGCAAATTACCCGCACTGCAGTATCTAAGTGGCAACTTTAAACTGGAATATTAGTTTCATCAATGTGCACTGCAGTATTTTAGTGCCGGCTGTAAACTAAAGTAGCTTTCTGCTGTTGCAAGAAATCGGAGCCTAAAGTTAGCTCTGTCTTTTGAGTATATATCTTTTCTGAGGTGAATATTCTGCTTTGTAATATGAGGAACTGAAAAACCCATTTCATTATCATATGTTTAAATGTACTATATCGGCCATTCACATATAATTTTAATATGACTATGTGCCTTTACGTCCTCGACTCGCAGTTCCCATTACAAATTTTGTTGTATGTTTATTATCTCGCGATGATTTCCATGGCTTCTAGCAAATTTACAATTTTTATTTCATTCTTTATTTTCTTGTAAACACGCACCTGCCGAACGTAATGAGTTACTGTCTGCCATTCTGTCGAAACTTTGATCAAATATTGGATGATAGTGTAATACCCCCTTGCCGCGGTGGCCGAGGAGACTGAGGCGCTTCAGTCATGGTCTGCACGGTTACTACGGTCGGGGGTTCGAATCTCCCCCCTCGGGCATGGATATTTGTGCCGTCTTTAGAATAAGGTATAGTATAAGGTGACCCTGTAGTTAAGTCCCATAATCTTAACAAACATTTGAACATTTTTTAATACCCCTTTTCAGTGTCAGGTCAAAGATCTTTCTCAAAGAAATAGGAACAATATTTCATCCAGTTTCTTTGTCCAATAAATTTGATAGTGTAATACCGGCCTTAGAGTGTGGCCATGCGTCGGGAACGGAGCGGTCTGCGCATGCGTCATTGCTCCTCTGACGCTGCTCCAGTCGTTGAACCAGCGACGGCTGTGTGGCATTGTCTGCGTCACTCGGTGTACCATCTCCTGCTTCAAAAACAATGAGGAAACTTGACGCACGTCTCTCGCAGCATGAGGTGTTATTCGACTTTCTAGGGAGCGTGACATGGACGTACTCGTGAGACCGTCAGCAGCCCTGCGGTGTGGCAAGCGGCGGGTCGCTGGCGTGCTCACACCCACGGGCTACAGCCAGGGCGCAGAGCTACGCCGCTTTCCAGCTGTGGCGAAACAGCGCGCCTGACGCAGCAGCGGGGCTGCCTTCTGCGAACGTTCACTCTCGCTCGCGACCCGGAAAGGTGGCCACCCTGTGTTTCCCCGCCGCCTAGACGCCGCCCGGAGCCGACAACCTCACCGTTACTTCTTCACGACGTGTGCGTCACTGACCAAATATTGCATAAACTTTCTGTATTGAAGACAGGCGTTCCTCCTTTCTCCTAGACACTCCCACTCCCTAAAAAATGTCAAAGATGATAACGGACAATCGTATTTCCAATGCTATACATCCAAAGAAGCTTCTACACTGCTCAAAACAAGTAGGCCTTCAGATATTATACACAATATATATATAAACTAAAGTGCACAGTGGTAGAGTGCCACACTACAAATCCAAATATCGCGGGTTCGATCCCCGTCAGGTCCTAGGTTTTTTATCTGTCACTTTCCACTTCTTTCACCTCTGACAGTGAAAAATACCGAGTAGCATCGTGGTTCGGAATCCACGTTAAACTGTAGGTCCCCCTATAACTGGCTGGGTAAGTCAGTTCGAAGGTCGGAGGAAGGCAACGGCTTACCACCTCCAGACAGGACAATGCCTAGTAAAGCACTGTGGTGTTCAAACAAATCTTCGGATTGTTGACTGCTTTACCTTAAGGTATTTAATTCGCTATACGCAAGGTAGTATTAAATAGTAGGAGGAATGATATCTAATATATTCAGTACTAGCTTAAACACGCGGCTCCGCTCGCGTGTTGGTTGATTATGCTAGATAATGCGCGAAACGTCAAATCGATTTTTTAAAGAGATGTATTAAAAGAAATTTATTTTTTACTGCTTTATTTATTTATTTATTCGTATGCTTATCCTTACAGAGAAAGAGCTGAAGACATTGTACCAAGCATAGACCAAGGATATGGTCTGTGGCATTACGTTTCGATGTATGTAACCCCCTTGCTATAGAGTCGCAAACGTCATCGCTGGCCTTGTCCGAATTTTTTTATAATTTGACGACTTTCAACCACCATATCTTCCACCCCCTTATAGCTAACGGCATGGAGCTGCTATGGTGTACAATGGGAGACTTCGGACAACAATTACAGACAGACCATTCGTTTGCGTTCTGTAGTTTTCGCTGCAGAGCTAAATATTAACACACACACACACGTAGAACTTCATATACACCGATAACTTTCCATCCCAATATACTCCACCCTTTTATCATTGTCAAACCTCAAGCAACAATGCAATCAATAAAACCATGCCGACCGCAGTGGCCTAGGGGACTGAGGCGCTCCAGTCACGGTCTGCACGGCCACTGCGATCGGGGGTTCGAATCCCCCCTCGGGCATGGCTATTTGTGCCGTTCTTAGTCTTAGCTACTTCATAAGTAGTTTGTAAGCTTAGGGACTGATGACCCCGTAGTTAAGTCCCATAATTTCTACAAACATTTGATTTTGAATAAAACCATTTACAAAGGGTAAATATAATTTTCAAAGAGTAATTATTGTTGCGCATTTCGCGTTATATTCTTCAAATTACTAAATCTCTATCAGATCGCTATAAAACCGTGCCTAAAACCATCCTCAGGTATAAATTAGTAACTGTACAAATATTTAAGTCTCTGCGTCTTGTCGTTCGGACGTGATAAGCATACATCGAACAGACATTCACATTAATGTATATAGATAAATAGCTATCCGATCGCCATAAAACCGCGCCTAAAGCCTTCCCCGGGTAGACATTAACTCATCCAGTGAGTAGAAGGAGTTGTCATTCAGAAATTATTTTAATTTATTTTTAAATGTCAGTTGGTTATCCGTCAGGCTTCTGATGCTGCTTGGTTGGTGTCCAAAAACTTTTTTGGCAGCATAATTTACCCTTTCTGTGCCAAACTCAGATTTAGCCCTACGTAGTGAAGATCATCCTTTCTCCTGGTGTTATGGCTGTTCACACTGCTATTACTTTTGAACTGGGTTGGATTATTAACAACAAATTTCGCAAGTGAATATATATATATACACTGTGAAGTTACTTTGAGGTTACCTAAATCCTTAAATAGATGTCTGCAGGATGATCGTGGGTGGGCTCCAGAAATTATTCTGATTACACGCTTTTGTGCAATGAATGCTTTCTTTTTACTCAATGATGAATTACCCCAGAATATAATGCCATACGAAAGCAGCGAATGAAAATAGGCATAGTAAGCTAATTTACTGAAATTTTTATCGCCAAACTTTGCTATAACCCTAACACCAAAGGTAGCTGAACTCAAACGTTTCAGCACACCGTATATGTGTTGCTTCCAATTTAATCTCTCATCAATGCACAAAATTCTACGTTAGTTACAGACTTCTATTCAAAGTCTACATTTATTACTGGAGTTGTGCCCTTTACTGCGCAGAACTGTATATACTGTGTTTTATCAAAATTTAATGAGAGTCCGTTTGCAGAGAACCTCTTAATAATTTTGTGAAAAACATTATATACGATTACATCACTTAGTTCTTGTTTTTTTTTTTGGGATAGGATTACTGTATTTGTAACATCAGCAAACATTAGTAGTGAAAAGAGTAATAGAAGGAAAGCCAGAACGGCAGAGAGGACGTGATCGATCAAGAGCAAGATGGGAAGTTGGAGTAATCGAATATCTTAGGAAGATGGGCTATAGAAACTGGAGAGTATTGGCAGAGAGAAATGGAAGGAAATTGTAGAAGAGGCCAAGGCTCGTCATGAGCCGTAGAGCCAAGAAAGAAAAAGATGGTATTTAATTCACATATTTCTTACAATTGTAATTTGTGTATGAAACAGTACGATATTATAATGAGTCAACTTTTTTCTTCAGGTTTTCATGGCGTTCACTCAGAGCAAGGCACCATGGGACTACCATGTAGTGATAAGTCATTCTCATTGCCCTCTAATGTGGTGTGTGATCACCTCAAACGCCCAGTAGAGTTGCACACCTGCGTGGCATCAACAGTATGAAGTTATCAATCAGCTCTGGACGGACTGGCCATTCTTCTATGAGTGCAACATCAAGCTTCGCAACCGTTGTGGGATGTGCTGTTCTAGCAATGCGTCTGCCAAGTGCAACCCAGACATGCTCAAAGGGTTTAAGTTAGGTGAACAAGCTGGCCTTTCCATTTGTTCAATTCCCACAGTTTCAAACATGTTGTCCGCCACTGCAGCACTGTGGAGACGTGGCACCAACGCAGGGCCCAACAAAAGGTCGAAGGATATCGTCTCTGTTCGTCTGAGTAGTCAAAGACAATTCTGAACGACGTAGCGGCCTGTCCACCACCATGATATGGTGATGCTTCCTGCACATAAGCAGGATTGTTCCGAGTTCCACGTTCTCTCCAGATGAGGGCTGAACACAAAATACTGACATCTGTGAACAGAAACCGGCGCAATTCGTTACGATTCCAACCCTAATGTTACTCCGCCCAGTTTATGGGGGCTAATGGAACACACACACCATAAAGCCAGCGCGCGTAGAGGGCACAATCCCGAAGACGTTGTCTGACTGTATTGATACAGCGCGTCCTGTTGCTGCCTGGAGGGTGCGTTGCAGCTGAGTTGCATTCAGCCTCCTTGTAAGGTGTTGGTGGGAAAAAATGAAATGGATTGGAATGATTCCGGCTGGGGAAGGTTAATGTGGGTTAATACAATAGGAAGACAAGGAGCGGCTGACCCTGAATTAATTAGTGATATTTAACATCATATCAAATAATTTGCATCATAAATATTGCACTGTTTCAGTTCTAATTGTAATGAAACTCTTCCACTTCCTGCAAGTGGCATAAAATATAATTAATAATTTGTCTAACGAACTAACTGGGATCTGACTACTAGTAATGTTGAAAAAAAAAAATCTTTCAAATCCAACAATATTTATTACACCTTTTTAAGCAGGATAAAACACAGCCCACAGCCGTGGGCCCTGCTATCTTCTTGTAAAAAAGCGCAGACGATGCCTCTCCTTCACAGTTTGGGATACAAGGCTACATTTTTACGACCTACTGCCACAGACAAATATATACAGACGGGAAACCTCCGTAAGGGCCCGGTCCTACGCTCAGGGGTGCGGGGAGGGATGATTTTCAGCAGTTCCGTAAGATGTCCCATGATGGCGCTGCGGTCAGAAGCAGCTCTTTAAACTGGCCAGAGCAGGCGGCAGGTAGCGGCTGCCCCCACCACCACCTCCCCTCAAACGCCGGCACGCCGGACACAGCCGTGGCCTCGTGGCAGGCGGCACGAGCTCCCCCCTCAGCCTCCCCTCCACGCTACCCTCTGACGTGCGAGAGGCACCCTTAAGCCAGCGATCCGCCTGACACCTGCTAGCATCTTACGGAACTACGAGGGGAGCGTAGGACAGTGGTTTAGAGGGGGCTGCGTCTCTGTATATGTTACTCTGTGCTACTGCCCTGCCAGTGTGCCACCCAAGGCCAGCGCGCCCGGCCTCCTACGGCGCCACAGGGCGCAGGTAGGAAGGAATTTCACTCGCCCCCTCAGGGCCAAGTCAGCTCTGCATCTCACCTTAGCAAAATCTTCCCTGCATCGGATTCCCGACAGCAATAGAAAATTGTATGTACAGGACTCATTGCGACAATACGTCAACAATAAACATCGATAATAAAGATGAGAGATGGGCTGCCATCTCTCATCCTGTCTCGAAGGGCTGTTAACAGGAGATGACGGTCATCTCTTGCTAACGTTACCTGTGGACGAGCATGGCTTTGCCTTCTTTGTTGCATTGCACTACGTGATCACTGCACATCTGAACCCAACTGCTTGTGTAATTGGTTTGCTAGAGTAAACACGACAGCACATCTATTAGTAGGCGTGAATGCCTCCAAATGCGCTGACGTCTTGCAATCATTTAACTGGTTTGATGCAACTCTCAAATCCCACTATATTCTGAGCAAGCCTCTTCATCCCCTCATATGAAGAGCAACTCACATCTTTTTCAATCTGCTTACCATATTCATCTCTTGGTCTCCCTCGGCGATGTTTACCCCCCTCACTTCCCTTCCTTGATGTGTAAGAATGTGTCCTAAGAATCAATCCCTTCTTTTAGTCAAGGTATGCCAGAAATTCCTTTTCTCCGAAATTCTGCTTAGTACCTCCTCATTGGTTACGCGATCTACCCACCTAATCTTCAGTATTCTTCTGTGACACCACATTACAAAATCCTCTATGCTATTCATGCCTATATTTCACTACCGTACAATGCAACACTCCACTCAAATACCTTCAGAAAAAACTTCCTTGCACTTACATTAATATTTGATGTTACCAATTTATTTTTTTAAAGCACACTTTTTTCCAATCGCCAATCTGCATTTCATATCCTCTGTTCTGCGATCATCATTGTTATTTTACTCCCCAAGTAACAAAACTCATCTACTACTTTTATTGTCTCATTACCTAACCTAATTCCTTCATCATCGCCTGATTTTCTGACGCTACATTCAATTACCCTCGATTTACTCGTGTTGACGTTCATCTCATACCATCCTTTCAAGACACTGTCCATTTCGTTCAGTTGCTCTTCAGTGTCTTCTGTTGTCTCTGAAAGAATTACTATGTCATCGGCAAACCGAAATCATTTTATTTCTTCTCCCTCAACTTTAATTCCCTCTCCAAATTTCTTCTTGAATTCTTTTACAGCTTGCTCAATGTATAGATTGAACAACAATGGGGAAGGCTGGAAACGTTACTCCCTTCTCAACCACTGCGACCCTTTCATGCCCTTCGACTCTAATAATTGCTGTATGGTTTTGTATAGGTATAACTCTTCGCTCCCTATATTTTACCTCTACTACCTTCACAATCTGGAAAAGTGTATTCCAGTCAACATTGTCACAAGCTTTACAAGATCTACAAATGCTAAAAACGTAGGTTTGCCTTTCCTTAACCTATCTTCTAAGATAAGCTGTAATGTGAGCTTCCTCGCGTGTTCCTACATTTCTCCTAAATCCAAACTGATGTTCCCCAAGGTCGGATTCCACCAGTTTTTCCATTCGTCTGTAAATAATTTGTGTTAGTGTTTTGCAATTATAACTTATTATACTGATAGTTGTGTAGTTTTCACACTTGTTTGCACTTTCTTTCTTTGGAATTGGAATTACTATATTCTTCTTGAAGTCGTAGGTTATTTCACTTGTCTCACATGTCAGGTGGCACAATGTCTTCATTACTGGTAGCACAGGTTATGACAGTAATATTACCAGCGCCCATCCACGTAAGAGATATAGTATATAAATCTGTCGTGACAGTGTTGTATTTTTGTTCTGGACCTCTTCTGGCATAACGGAATCTGCGTAAATCCTCCATACAGTGGATGTAAGGCGACTATGCTGGAGTCCGTGGCTTACGATGTTCCGCCATGTCAGGAATTTCCAAGTCGGAAATCGTTTGGGACTTTCACCTATTACTGCTGACATGGGTGAACTTCGTGTAACGTGGTAATGTGACGGTATGAGCAAAAGTAAACAAGTCTATGTCTGAGACGGCCTTCGAGTACTACCCAAGAGAAAGCTGCGCGTCCGAAGAAATAGTGACTAGGCAGGATTAACAAAGACGCGGAGATCGCAAACGCCAAGTGTCGTGACGTCAACACGGGGGAAAGCAGAGTCCGGCACTCCAATAAACATTCTCCGCGCAGTCACGGAACTAACAGAGGCAAGGCGATGATCTCAACGGTTAAAATTTTTAATTCATTTTGGAGTTAGGGGAGAGTAGTACACAGTGAAATATTCCACCTCAATTGTTTTTACTAATTTTTTTCTACTTGTTGGTATCCCAGTATGTTTATTATGATAAAATACATCTTTGACTGTAATGGTGGACAGTTTGGTTGATTATTCTTGTTTCTATACGTTAGTATTGGTTTTCGGTGGTCAGAAGTTACAGTTAACGTCTCTTTGTAAGTTTAATATTTTCGATATAACATAAAGCTGAAAGAAATATGAGATACACATCTTTAGCTCTATATCGACCAGTTATAGATTTGGTAGATACTTGTTGTGACTAACCTTTAAGTTTATGTTGACTTTGGTTCACAGTGAAACACTTGTACGTGGTACACAGTGAAACAGGACCATTGGCCACAGATGGATGTATGACTACTCCTAACACTTTGCAGAGTACTATGGAAGATGTTGAGGCAGCCATTGAAGTAACAACAGCAAAACCTACATCTCGCCAAGAGAGTTTCGTGGTTTGCCCAAAGCACCTTCCAGATAAACTAGAGGACGTTTCAAAGGTAGAAGCATAATATTAACATGAACACCAGAGCAAACAGCTTTGAGAAAAAGTACAAAGCTGGAAGAAAAGGAGAAATTCCAGAACAATGTATATTTTGTAGCTAACGTCTTGAAGTCCCTTGTTTGTGGTACTGAGTATAATGTCTCATATCTTTGGAAAAAAATATAAAAAAATTACTTGTTTTTTATTCCCAGTTGCAGAAGACATAGCCTGTGTTTCGCATAAGGACATTTCAATAGTCCTGTGAAGTTGGCACCCCTTTTTTTTGGAAAATGTAAATTTTTTTCAGAGTTCTAGACAGATATGCAATAGTTCTGGAGTTCTCTGTACAAAATTTAAATAGTTCTGCATAATTTCGCCGAAAAAATAGGAAAAATTACCACAAAATTTAGTTTTTTCAAAATAATTTTCTGCCTAATTGTTCAAACATAGTTCTGATCACAGTTCTAAATAGAGTTCTGCAGAAAATCCTAATGATATATTTTTGCCCAGATAATAGTTCATGAGCTAATTGCGTAAATATGGAGAAAAACTGCACAAAATTGCGCCTGAGTCGTGTGAAGTTGGCACCCCTTTTTCCAAAAAAGTAATTTTTTTTCAGAGTTCTAGACTGATATGCAATAGTTCTAGAGTTCTCTGTACAAAATTTAAATAGTTCTGCAGAATTTCGTGAAATATCGCAATTCTGAATGGTGGGAGAGCTGTGAAGTTGGCACCCCTTTTTCCAAAAATGTAAATTTTTTTCAGAATTCTAGACAGATATGCAATAGTTCTGGAGTTCCCTGTACAAAATTTGAATAGTTCTGCAGAATTTCGTCGAAAAAATAGTAAACATTACCACAAACTTGAGTTTTAGTTTTTTTAATAATTATTTGCCTATTAGCAGAAACATAGTTCTGATCACAGTTCTAAATAGTTGTCAAAGAGTTCTACAGGAAATCCTAATGATATTTTTGTGTGCAGATTATACTTTATCAGATAAATGCAGTAATGTGGAATCCATTGTCACGTTACTGTAAATTGGCACCATTTTTTTGGCAATAATAGTTCTAGAGTTCATGTGAATATTTCTATGTAATTGCCCGAAAAAAATTGGAATATCTGATAAGCTGTATTATTTGTGCCCATTATTCGAGAAATATACATTTTTCTTAGGTCTTGACAGATATTCTATCCGCTGCACATTCAATTTGTTGTTTTTACGTCTGAGTGATTACTGCTTATCGTAAACAAGAACTATTGCACATGTCCCTAGAACTCTGGAAAAAAAGTCTAATTTTTTAGAAAAAACGGGTGCAAATTCCACAGTAGCATGTAAATGAATACTCCATTATTGTAATTATCTCATAAAGTATAATCTGCACAGAAAAATGCTATTAGGATTTCCTGTTGAACTCTTTGACAGCTATTTAAAACTGTGATCAGAACTATGTTTGCGCTAATAGGCAAATAATTATTTTAAAAAAACTAAAAAAACTCAAGTTTGTGGTAATTTTTACTATTTTTTCGGCGAAATTCTGCAGAACTATTCAAATTTTGTACAGAGAACTGCAGAACTATTGCATATCTGTCTAGAACTCTGAAAAAATTTACATTTTTGAAAAAAGGAGTGCCAACTTCACAGCTCTCCCACTATTCAGAATTGCGATATTTCACGAAATTCTGCAGAACTATTTAAATTTTGTACAGAGAACTCTAGAACTATTGCATATCAGTCTAGAACTCTGAAAAAAAATGCACATTTTTGAGGAAAGGGGTGTCAACTTCACAGTAGCGTGTAAATGGATTCCCCGTTATTGCAATTATCTCATGAAGTATAATCTGCACAGAAAAATGTCATTAGGATTTCCTGTAGAACTCTTTGAGAGCTATTTAGAACTGTGATCAGAACTATGTTTGAACAATTATGCAGAAAATTATTTTGAAAAAACTAAATTTTGTGGTAATTTTTCCTATTTTTTCGTCGAAATTATGCAGAACTATTTAAATTTTGTAGAGAGAACTCCAGAACTATTGTATATCTGTCTAGTACTCTGAAAAAAATGTACATTTTCCAAAAAAGGGGTGCCAACTTCACAGGACTCATTTCAATGATTTTGCCACCTGTGTTGCATATGGCTACGAATAGACTCTCCAACCACTAGTATATTCGTTTTCGAATCAATTTTGGTGGACTTAATATTCACTGAAGAAAATTTAGTATATGTTAAAGTTTGTACTTGTATTTAACAAACATATTTATGTTTTATAAGTCACTCAGACGTAATAAATACAAAAGTGACAGCTGTTTCACTGTGTACTATGCACGGTACACAGTGAAACATTTGCGGAGGTTGTTTAAAATTGATATTTCACTTATTAATTAGTAGCAAAATTATTATTCTTTGTTCCAAAATATTGACAAAGTATTGTTCTTTCAAGTAAATAAAGAAAATTCGTTTTGTGAATAGTATTTTATACGAAACAATCAAAATGGTAATTTTTGTTTCACTGTGTACTACTCTCCCTCAGTTGTATTTTCTTTGCGTACATTAATTGAATGGTCTTGTATTGTATTCCGCCTAGATCCATAATCTTTGTTTTTATTACAATCACAATTATTTGGTAAATTTTACGAGCCCTAACGCGAAAGCCTCATACGTATCTGCTATAGTCCGGCCGAAACACTGCCCACTGGGCTGGGAGACTGCCCCCGCCGCAGAATCTGAATCCAGATGTTGCCATATAGTTAGTTCGCTGCCGGTCAGTGTAGCTAACGGTCGATGTTGTCTGACAGAACTGGCAGAAGTGCACTGCGGAGCCGGACGCGCGCATGCGCAGAGCAACGTGCGCGTTTGACTTAGGCCGGTATTACACTATCAAATTATTGGACAAAGAATTGGACGAAAAACTTGGATGAAATATTGGTCATATTTTTTGACAAAGAAATTGGATGAAACGCAAAAGGGGGTATTACACTATCATCCAATATTTTGTCAAATTTGCTTCAAAATGGCGGTGTAATGCTCAGCTATTGTTTATACTACAGTTGCGTTGTGTTTGCATTTAGAAGAGAAGGAGGGAAAAAAGAAAAGGAAACGCACTTGGATGAAACCGTGGGTGTCAGAGCGAGATAAATAAAATTTGTTACGGGACCGGGAGGATTTTTCTTTTTTATTCCGTCGGCAGAACAGCCAGACCGTTCACTGCTAATTATTTTGTCGCTCTTCATCCTTCACAGTTTGCAATAGAGTAACAAAAAGGCTGTCTCAAACATTGTATACGAATAAGATTGTTAAGTTGATAAAGCAAGTTTCATTAAATAAAGTTTTAAATGGAAAATGTGAGCACTGACAAAGAGGATAATCAAAATTGTTTATGATGCTATTAACAATGTAAGGGGGGAAACATTGCTGATAAAGTAAATAGGCTCTATTTCCTTACAAAAATTGGCTGACGTATTTATATGTTCATAGATTCGCTTGCAAACAGATGTCGATGTTTTGAAAGTTGTTTCATTTCCCAGAACTTAGCACACCACATTACCAAAATCATACATTCTAAAATCTGCTTCGGCTGTATTAAGATTTAGGGGTATTACTTAAATTCCGATAGTATATAATGACTTTTTTACATCACGGATTGTAACTCAACCTCACTTTTGCCGCAGAGTATTGGGCTACGCGAATTGACGTGACGGACAGTGTGAATTGGCCTTGTCACCTGTTATACAACGCCCCATCTGTTTTTTAAAATTTTGTTGTTGCTGGAAAACACTACACAAATATTCCACTACTAGCCATGTTTACGAATACGGACGTTATGTCCAAGTAATGTCAGATATTTAACCTCCAAATAAAACAGCTGTAGTGGTAAGGAAGCTGTATACTACTAGCGCTCCAAGCGGTCACATTTCTCACTGCAGGAAACAGAAGACGAGCGATTTTCTTTGATCAAATCTAGGCCGAGGCCGAGATTGGATGAAATATTGGACGATGTTCGCATTACACTACGTCCAATTTTTCTTTGTCCAATTTTATGTCCAATAATTTGACAGTGTAATACCGGCCTTACTGTCGCAGCTGGCGATCAAAGCCGATTGGTGCAAGGACCAGGGATCATCGTCCTTCGGCTCGACCAAAGAGGTTAGAATACAGGGAGACGCCCTTACACGGAAAAAGTGAAGCCTGACTCCGCCATGTTGCTAAGTTTTAGGAAAGTGTTCGTATTGTAGAGCTGATGTTTTATATCACTTAAATCAGGAAAAAAACTTTCGACGGTTTTGCCGTGATGTACAACGTCTTAAAAGGGTACAAATTAGCAGTTAAAAATTAAGTTTTCAAATATATTATGATGAGTATTTATTAAAGAAAGTATATTGTTTGAAGGTACATACTTTGCAATGACTGACAGTTCAATGCATTAACACTAAGAGTTTTGACGGAGAAATAGCATTCCAAAACTGAGCAAGGTGGCGGACAGGCTTCAACTGACGTCTGTGCTCGGCATAGATAATGCCATCTCCCTTTATTCTAACCTCCTTGGGCTCGACTATAGGAGCAAGAAGTAAACTCTGGATAAGATAGCACTGGAATGTCTGAGAGATTCGTTGGTTTTGTCGGGCGTCGCTGGCGTAGCTCAGCTTTCCGAGAGCAGCCAGGTCAATATTGTGACCGCGAGAAGTGTGTTAGAAATGATATGGCACAGGGGGATTTTTTTAAATAGTGGTCTTACTAACGCTTAATCGAATAGGTAAGTTAGAAAATTGGAAAAGAGAAATGGATAGGTTGAAGTTAGATACGGAGGGGATTAGTGAAGTTCGGTGGCAGGATGAACACGATTTCTGGCCAGCGGTTTACAGGGTTATGAATACAAAGTCACTTGGGGAGAACGCAGGACTATGTTTAATAATGATAAGATAGAAAAGTGGGTAAGTTATTATAAATAGCAAATTGATTGCTTTATCGTTGTAAAAATATACATGAAGTCAACACTCGACGAAAGTAGTACAACTAACTATGCTGATGATGAGTAGACTGAAAAAAATATATGAGATAAAAGAAGTCATTCAGACAGTTACGGAAGACGAAACCTTCATTATTATGGGGAACTGAAACTCCCTAGTAGAAAAATGAAGTGAAGGAAAAATAGTAGGTGAATTTGGACTGGGGAAAGGAATGAACGAAGAGGTGGTGCAGTAGATTTTTTCGCAGAGTACAATTTAATCATCACATATACTTGGTTTAAGCATTTTGAAAGAAGGTTGTATAGGTGAAAGGGACAGGGAGACACTACAGGGTACCATATTGACTTTATAATGGTGAGACATAGTTTTTGGAACCAGGATTTAAACTGTAAGATATCCAGGGGCAGATATAGACTCTGATCATAAATTATTAGTTATGATCTGTAATAAAAACTTTGCAAGAAGGTAGACAATTAAGGAGATGGAAACTGGACAAGTTGAAGGAACCAGACGTGATTCATAGTTTCAGAGGGAGCATTACGCAAGGATTGACGAAAACGGAAGAAAGTAATACAATAGCAAAAGAATGGGTAGCTTTGAGAGGATCATATAGGTAGACAGAAAAGGCCTAATTGAAACCCTTGGATAACAGAGGAGATATGATCTTAATTGATGAAACAGAAAATATAAAATGCAGCAAGTGAAGCATGAAAAATGAAGTTGACAGGCAGTGCAGATTGGCTAAGCAGGAGTGGCAGGAGGACAAATGTAAATCCTCAGAAGAATGTGTAATTAGGGGAAAGATAGATAATGCCTACAGGAAAATAAAGGAGACAAGAAAAACAGCAGTATTAATATCAAAAGCTCAGATGGAAATCCAGTAGTAAGCAAAGAAAGGAAAGCTGCAAGATGGAAGGAATATAAAGAGGGTTCTACAAAGAAAATGGAGAGAACATTGTAGGGAAAAAAAAAACTGAATTCCTTCTTTCGAAACTCCGAGGGGTTGAACGGGCTGTTTGAGATACGGCCCATAAAGATTCACGATTCTATTCAGCCAATTATCAGACAAGCCCTAATGGGACAAAGGGGGATCCCAATTGGGAATAAGTGGGAGTGGTTCACCAGTTCCGGCATACGCCTTTCAACCGAGGAAAAAACTCCCGAAAATCTCTGACGTAACCGGGGGATTGGAACTATTTTATTTCTTAGACATTGCCCCAGACAAAAAATTTGATTATCAGGATAACACGACTGCAGACCCGATAACTAAACCTTAGGTGCCCGATTTATTTTTGTAAACATGCAGATATGAGCTCAACCAAATTGCAATGGACAAGCGCCTCTAGAGGAACCGCACCCGCGACCGCGATATCCTTCAAATTCAAGAGTAAGTATATAAAGATAAAATAAGAGATAATATATTGCGAGAAGAATTTGACAGAGCACTGAAAGATTTCAGTCGAGACAAGGCCCCAAGAGTAGATTATACTTCCTCTGAACTGCTGACTTCGTTGGGAGAGTCAGCTATGCAGTAACTGTTCCACTTGGTGTGCAAGAAGTATGAGACAGGCGAAATACCCTCAGACGTCAAGAAGTGAAGACAAGTGCGAAATTTAGAGAACAATCAGTTCTCATCATCATCGGTTCCCCTTATCCTGCTCCTATCGGGTCGGAGCCATTTATGACACTTCACTTTTTTGCCCCAGTTCACACTTCGTCTTCTTGCACTCTTCTTTGTTTAATCAACCTCGCTCCTTTCCTTCAAACTGGATTTATATCATCAGTTTTTGTGTTCTTTCTTCCTCTATCCTTTTTACATTTGCAGATCTGAACTGCCCGAGATCTCGCTTAGAAAACATAACATGCTACTTTCAGTGCTTATGGAATATCGCCACAATTGTGCGATTGGAATGTGATTTCCTGTCAGAAAGGACACAGTACGTTGTAACTGACGAAGTCATCGAGTAGAACAGATGTGATATCTGGCGTTCTCCAGGAAAGTGTTATAGTTCCCCTACTGTTCCTTATTTTTATAAACGATTTAGGAGACAATCTGAGTAGCTCTGTTAGACTGTTCGAAGGTGACGCAGTCACTTATCGGTTAGTCAAGTCACCAGAAGATCAAAAGCAACTGTAAAATGATTTAGATGAGATATCAACATGGTGCAAAAAATAGCAATTGACCCTTAATAATGACAAGTGTGAAGTCACCCATATGACCACTAAAAGAAGCCCGTTCAACTTCAGTTACACAATAAATCAATCAAAACTAAAGGCCGTAAATTCAACTAAATACCTAGGAGTAACAATTACAAACAACTTTAATTGGAAAGAAGACATAGAAAATATTGAAGGGAAAGCTAACCAAAGACTACGTTTCGTTGGCAGAACACTTGGAAGATGCAACAGCTCTACTTTAGAAACTGCCTACACGACACTTGTGCGTCCAATTTTGGAGTATTGCGCATTGTGGGAGCCCCACCAAGTGGGACTAACACACGATTTAGAAAAAGTTCAGAGAAGGTCAGCTCGTTTTGTATTATCGCGAAATAGGGGAGAGAGTGTCGCGGAGCCGGCCGCTGTGGCCGAGGGGACTGAGGCGCTTCAGTGACGGTCTGCACGGCCACTACGGTCGGGGGTTCGAATCCCCCCTCGGGCATGGATATTTGTGCCGTCCTAGTTCATAAGTAGTTCATAAGTAGTTTGTAAGTTTAGGGACTGATGACCCCGTAGTTAAGTCCATAAGCTTTACAAACATTTGAACATTTTTTTTAGAGTGTCGCGGAAATGATGCACGATTTGGGGTGGATATCATTAAAAGAACGGCGTTACTCGTTGCGAGGCGATCTACTTGCGAAATTTTTTTCAGGAACTCTTTCTTTCAAATGCGAACAGCTTTTGTTAGCACCCACCTACACAGGAAGACATGATCATCAAAATAAGAGAAATCATATCGAAAACGGAAGCATTTAGGTGTTCCTTTTTTCCGCGAGCTATTAGAGTATTTATGTAGATACAGGAACTTAGACAGAATTGTAGACGCATTTAATGATATTAGCTAGATAGCACTAATTTTTTTATTTCAACTTTTACACATAAATTATGCAGTCATTCGTTTACACACAGTGATGCAGAGTTTTATTAGATTAATGCTATTTTGTCAAAAACTGACATTTTGAGCCCGTGGTTGTGTGGCAAAAACATTTAGTTTGTGTGTGTGTGTGTGTGTGTTTATACGTGGTTAATCGCGCTATGTTGCTCCACATAAGTGACTCAAAAAGTTCTCGGTGCAGCGACAACTGCAGTAATCAGCGATACATCTCAGTAAATTAGCTTACTACCCCTATTTTCTGCTTTCGTTTCAAAATGTTTCAAATGTTTGTAGAGCTTATGGGACTTAACTACGGGGTCATCAGTCCCTAAACTTACAAACTACTTATGAACTAGCTACAACTAAGGACGTCACAAATATCCATGCCCGAGGGGGGATTCGAACCCCCGACCGTAGTGGCCGTGCAGACCGTGACTGAAGCGCCTCAGTCTCCTCGGCCACCGCGGCCAGCTCTGCTTTCGTATGGCATCATTTCATCATTGAGTAAAAAAGTATTCTTTACACAAAAGCGTGCGATCAGAATAATTGCCGGAGCCCATCCAAGATCATCCTGCAGACACTTATTTAAAGGGATCTTCACAGTAGCTTCTCAGTATATATATTCACTTATGAAATTTGTTATTACCAATTCCACCGAATTTCAAAGCAATAGCAGTGTACGTAACTACAACACTAGCAGAAAGAATAATCATCACTATTCAAGGTTAAATCTAGCTTTGGCACAGAAAGGGGTGAATTATGCTGCCACAAAAGTCTTTGGTCACTTACCAAACATCATCAAAAGCCTGAAGATAGCCAACAAGCATTTAAAAATTAACTAAAAGAATTTCTGCATGGCAACTCCTAAACTATAGATGAATTTTTAGGTATAATTTAGTAAATTTTTTAAAATAAGAAAAAAATACAAAAAAATAATAAAAATTGTGTAATATTTAGTGCAAAATAATAATTTGTAAAGAGACCTTTCATTAACCTGACACGTTCCACATCATTACGAAGTGTCGTATTCATGATCTATGGAACAAGTACTAATATAATATAATCTAACAGCTTAATGGAACCGACCTTTCGAAGGCACCACACAACCGAAGACTTTTCGCCACAAGAAAAATTATCATCGTCATGATCATCATCATCATCATCATCATCATCATCATCATCATCATCATCATTAGAGACTGATTATGCCTTTCAGCGTTCAGTCTGGAGCATAGTACCTCTAATAAAATTCCTCCATGATCCCCTATTCAATGCTAACATTGCTGCCTCGTCTGATGTTATGCCTTTTACTTCAAAACCATTCTGCACCGAAACTAAGTACTTTCTTCTTGGCCTACCTCGACTCCTCTTACTCTCTGCTGCCGAGCTCATGAGTCTCTTAGGTAACCTTGTTATCCCCTAGCGTGTAACATGACTCCACCATCTCAGTCTGTTCGCTATAACTGCTTCATCTATGGTGTTCATTCCCAGTTTTTCTTTGATTTCCTCATTATAGACACCCTCCTGCCATTGTTACCATCTATTAGTACTTGCAATCATTCTTGCTACTTTTATATCTGTAACCTATACCTAAATAAGATTTGTGTGGACGTGAACAGCAGTCTGACGATGAACTTAAAGGTTCGAAACCGGTAACGGCGCAATTTATTTACTATTTGGTTGATTGCTGTCTTCTTTATTGTACGAATCACCCTGTGTTTATTAGATTACTTTCAAGCATCTTCTTGCTTTTTCTGCCCCGACTCTTGACATCACGAGAGACGCCAGCCAGGACGTCGGCTTTGGGCCACGGCAAGAGCAACGGAAGAGCACCGCGTGGGCGCTGGTCGGTCGGACGTGACGGAGGAATACCTTGCAGGGGGCGGGGGGGGGGGGGGGGAGTAGGCGGGCAGGCGGCTACGTCTCAAGCACCCTCTGCCGCGCTCCGCTCCACAATGCCCGTTTTGTAGCGCTGGAGGGCGGGTCCAAAAAAGGCGCCGCTACAAGTCCCACCTCGCGAGCCCCGCTCCATTCATACAGGCTTAAATAGCATCGCACGACGAAATTTGCGAAACTAGCAGCGTCGTTTTTCAGTAAGTTGCACAGGTGGAGCCTGTTAGTAAGGGTTTAGTTACTTCTGGTAGGAAAGGATGCGTGGAAATGTGTAAACCCTTTTTTTATCATTTGGCAAACCTTGTTGACACAACACTTTATTAAACAGTCTCAATAAAATTACAAACATCAGCCTAAAAATGTTTAAAGAGGTCATTCAGTTAGCAAAATGTCTTCCTTTTCCGTCAGGATTTTTTTTTAAAATAAATTCAGACACTGGATATTTTCAATATAATTGCTTCAACCTTTCTTATTATGTCTACACCAACAATCTTTCTTAAATCAAGGTGAAGTATCACAACCTTTCAATCTATGACAATAAATTTATCCTCGTGATACAATTATTGCTAAAGCAATATAAGAACCCCAGCTTCTTGTCTTATGTGCACACCAACCGACCTCTTCGAATACCATAACATATGCATGTGTCAAACAACAACTCCGTTATAAAATATTTTAAACAGGAAAAAACCTTAAAATACACTCAACCAAATAACAATATTCCTTTTAAAACAGGAAATAACTTTGAAATATTCTCAACAAATAAGTTTAAGATTACAGTAGGAAAAAAAAATTAAACATCATCACTATGTTCAAGGGCACCGAGACAGTAACTTCTCTTACTCAACGTGTGACAATTATTCGTACCACTTAAATCACTGGTAAATCATATAATGAGACTAGTTCCCAACGTGAGAGCGACAAGGATTAACAGAGACAAATACATGCCTAAGGAGGCACCCCGTTGCTCCACACATACCATTCTGTACCAGACTCGACAGTTTCACCCACCCGTGAACTATTTTCAAATTCAGACTCAAACACACACAGGAAAACAGGAAAATGTTCGCACTTAGCACGTACAGCACATTTGCTAACAATAGTATGTGGCAGTTCCACTTTAAAATATCAATATTGCTGTATACTTCTACCAAGAAGTGACAAGTTTAAGCCCTTGCTTTATGTGATAAACAGAGCCATACCAAACATCCAATCAGTAATGCCAAACAATTTCTAGCTCCCACACATGCGAGACTCATTAATCATGTAGCTGTCGAGCAGACCTTATCAAGTCAAACACATAAATATCCTCGCCAAGAGAAAATTCAATAATACTATTCACACACTCCGCAAGTTAAATATTCCGTACAGCACGGTGCCGCAACCACGACATACGAACAACGAACAAGGGTGGTACAGAAAACCAGCCAGATATGCGGTATGTCTGACACCCGCAACGAGTTCACGACATCCGCTCGCCCCACATATCTCGTGCCACCTTAAAGCCTACAATTGCCACAATGTCGCAACCAGTGGCGTAGCTACGTCACCAAGGGCCCCGGGGCAAAAATGACATTGGGGCCCTCTTTACGCTAATACTGTACAGATGCAAAACTACTTCATCATCAGCTCCTTACCGCCCACTGGAAGACATACTAAGGAAAATACTACTAAGTAAATTATTGTGTGTTACGCTGCAGGTAATATTTAATCGTACTCTCCAATATAATTGTGAAAGTTTGTTTGTTTGTTACGCTTTCACGAAAAAATTACAGTATTAACGCATTTGTGGAAAATAAACATGCATGTTTCATGGCGCAACGTATTTTGTGGAAAATGCGCACTCTCCAGTCATCTGTAATTTATGAGGTACACTGTGGAAGGGTCGGTATAACTTTGTAAAACATCTTGTAATTTCCTTTTGCGACGTAATGGGGTAGACAGAGTGGAGGTTCGCTTTCTCGCTGTTCGTTTTGCAGGCGCACAAAGAACGGCAATGCCTGACCATTCTAGCGGTCTGCCCTTTCCCGCACCTTCTGCCCTCCAACCCCCCCCCCCCCCCCCCATTTCTTGCTGTCACCTGTCACATCCCCACAACAAATCATATGCCCAATACTGTTCTACTGCACTTAAAATGCTGTATACATTTAATATTTTGTCTTAGTCCATTCTGTTTAACAATAACTGTATTAACATATTGGCTGCCAAAAGGTATACTTGGGTTACCGACCATTTACTTTTTTTTCCATATTCTGCTTTAGTTTGCTTGATGTAAGCTATTTAAGTACAAATAAGTTGAAAATATTGCAATTTAGTACCTTAGTTTATGTTTTTTGGTGTGTGTTATATATGACTCACATGGCGCCAGAATAAAGTGCCAGGTGTATCATTTGCCATGTCGCTAATAATCTTGGGTTGGTACTCCTGTAAGTCTTTCATTCCACAAAATTATTTGCGTACAGGTCCATTATTGTTTTTCTGCATTGTTACTGCAGTCTTTATTCAGTGTTGTTAGCTCCGTAACTCAGTGATATTGTAGCAGAAGAAAGTGCCTCGTAGAAGTTATGTAGATGAACAAAGGCATTTAGAGATGCTTTTAATGAAGTTCTGGACGTAAGTGAAGAAGATGAAGATACTACTGAAATGGAAAAAATAAGAGGAATGTGTTGACGCTGAGTACTGTTCATGGAGAGGAAGAAGCTCAAGTTCAAACCAAGAGGGGCACAAAGAAAAAACCAGCAATGATAACTGACTCTCACAAAATGAAGTCCTCCTATATTGTCAAAGGCGGGGTGTAATGGTACAGGAAGCTTGCAACTGAACTGTTGATAGGGTCAGCACTGGTAAATGCTCTCTTGATTTACCGATACATCAACAACAAGATCATCTCAATCACAGAATTCAAAGAGGAAGTTACTTTCAGACTACTCCATACAGAAGATGCCGGTGCCCCTGAGAAATCTCTCACCGTAGCCACCGAGCTGCCTGCAGATTGTGCTCTTGTGAACATGGGAGAAGCAAGTCATAGGTGTACGGATGCTACGAAAAAATGAAGAATGAATTTGGACGAGAGCAAGCTGTCAAGAAATGCAAACAAACTACATGGAAATGTAAGAAGTTGTGACTCATATTTTTGCGAAGAGTGTTTCTTCATAAAGCACAGTGCATGCAGGTGTTGGAGATACAAAGTGGAATTACCCAATTTTTTCAGTCTGTTTCACTGTTGTTGCAATTAGAGTTGGAGAATGTAATAATTAAAACTCTATGTGATATACAGTTTACTGTATAAGTAATATGTAACACCAAATAATAAATTATAAAAACAAGGAAACTCCAATATGACTGGGCAATGTGAGTTTTATATAATTCACGATTTCAAGTGTCAATAACTACACTTGAGCTCTTGAAAACTGGAGGCCACGAACATGATTTGTTACTGGGGCCATAACGTACTGTAACACCAAGTCACAGCTCGCTACTGTTACAACTGCACCACGGAGCTTTAAATGGAAAAATGTCCGTGAGTTGTATTTCCTTCACGTGGCCCGAAGAGAAGACTTCCTGTGACTTATATTTAACTCACGTGGCAGTCAATGTGTTAAAACAGTGTTTTCTAAAAGTAGGGAATTTTTCTATTTCTTGTAACACGAATACTATTAGTCCTTGAAAAAAATTCATAATTGTTTTTCGCGCCTCACTGTGTATTACGAACTTAATGTGGCGTATTTCAAGTCGTGGGGATTTCGTTCGTGTTTCCTCACGCACCAAAGTCAGAATGAAAGAATACATTCTGCAGTAATACAATGCTTCAAACTGTTAGATTGCAGATGTTGGCAAAGGTATGATTTCTGATCGGTAATTATCGGTACGCGTTTTTATAATAATAATATGGGTACACAATTAAAAAGTAGTCAATTTTATTTTAACAATTATTTTACAATCTTGTCCTGGCTTTGGTTTTTGCAAAATCATAAATAAGGCCTGTTAAATCTAGACTTGATGCGGCCTTGTTTTCGATTGCTATGAGTGCCGAATGTCGTAGTCGAGCTTGAGCCACACTGCACCTCAGATGCGTTTTGATAATTCTTAATTTGCTGAACGCCTTCTCGGCTGCAGCAGAAGAATAAAACTGCGCTAAATACTTCCGTAACCTCACATTCTAATAATCCTTATTTTGTTATAATTTCCTTACATAATTGGCGAACTGTCCATGTTGGGGTCAATTTCGGCAGGAGAAATTAAAAGTCGAAAGTCCTTCATTCAACTAAAATATTATATACAGTATAACGTCTATTATCCTAAATAATTTGGGGACACGGATATTCGGAAAACCAGTTTATTCGGATATTAGAACTGTACACTTCTGTTTGGCAATAATTAGTACTGTGTACTGTACATTAAACGTATTTATACTGTATATCTGGAGGAGCAAGATCCTTCACATTGCACGCCGCAACACTTGGAAGATGCAGCTGTTCCTTTGAGCAGCTCCGATGCTGCCGCTACTTCTGCCGACAGAAGTGTGCCGATTGTTGGACACATAGGCTGGTAGCTTCGCCTGTCAGCAGCGCGTCTTGTGTAGGTCCAATTAGCAGCATTGTTCCGCCAGCCGCCATCTGGTGGCCCAGTGCGACTACTGTGGGAAACTTGGTTAGAGGGGTAGGGGATATGATGGGCGATAGGGTGGGAGGGTAAAAAAATTTAAATAAAAATTTGGACGCTCTACTGTAACTTTTTTCGATCGCCGCTCACGAAGGCCGAGGGGCCCCTGGAGCTCGGGGCCCCGGGGCACTGCCCCGCCTAGCCCTATGATAGCTACGCCACTGGTCGCAGCCTACAACAAGTGCACACTAAGAAATAGGTATTTAAATCTTTGCTCTGGAGCGGTCAGGTAGAAGTTTTACACAATCCGAAACCGTCTCACAGGTGTAACCGTCTCACATCTAATCCAAACAGTTTCATGAACTCAACCACATGACACTTCTACATCTACATCTACATCTACATAGATACTCTGCAAATCACATTTAAGTGCCTGGCAGAGGGTTCATTAACCACCTTCATAACTTTTCTCTACCGTTCCATTCTCTAATAGCGCGCGGGAAGAAAGAACACATAAATCGTTCCGTTTTCGATCTGATTTCTCTTATTTTATTGGGATGGTCATGTCTCCCTAAGTAGGTGGGTGCTAGCAAAATATTTTCACATTCAGAACTAAAAGTGGGTGATTGAAACTTCGCAAACAGATCACGCCGCAATGAATAACGTCTTTCTTTGAATGATTTCCACCCCAATTCGTGCAACATTTCCGTGACGCTTTCCCCCCCGTAACGTGATAAAACAAAACGAGCTGCCCTTCTCTGAACCTTCTCAATATCTTCCGTCAGTCCCACCTGGTGAGGGTCCCACAAGGGGCAACAGTACTTCAAGAGAGGACGCACAAGTGTGATGTAGGCAGTCTCTTCGGTGGAGCTGGTGCATCGTCTAAGCGTTCTGCCAATGAAACGTAACCTTTGGTTCGCCTTCCCCACAATATTTTCTATGTGTTCTCTCCAGTCAAAGTTGTTCGTAATTGTAACTCCTAGGTATTTGGTAGAATTTACGACCTTAAGGTTTGACTGATTTATCGCGTAACTGATGTTCAGCGGATTTCTTTTAGTGGTCATGTGTATTACTTCACACTTTTCTTTATTTAGTGTCAATTGCCAATTTTCGCACCAAGTAGAAATTTTGTCTAAATCGCTTTGCAGTTGCTTTTGATCCTCTGTTGACTTCACTAACCGATAAACGACAGCATCATCCGCGAACAGTCTAAGGGAGCTATTCAGATTATCTCCTAAATCGTTTATAAATACGAGGAAGAGTAGGCGACCAATAACGCTTCCCTGTGGAACGCTAGATATCACTTCTGTTTTACTCGATGACTTACCGTCAATAACAACCAACTGTGTCCTTTCTGACAGGAAATCGTGAATCCAATCGCACAATTGGGGAGATATTCCATAAACAGGTAATGATCTTAGATTCAGCTAGACCTCAAACACAAACTAATTAGTAGAAGGTCATTAACATGTCAGGTATCAACACTCTAAGAAACCACATTAAGAAGTTACTCTTCCGTCTTACAATATCATGTCTGTGATATACATACAGGAGTAACCGTTTGGCTTAAGCGGCCATGGTACCCGATCGGAAGGCAGAGGATACCGTGCTCACGGGTGCGGTTCCTTTAGGGGGATGCTTGTCCACTGTTGGTCGAGCTGATCTCTACGAGTTTACGAGAGTAACTCGGGCGACCGATCCATGATAGTCGTGAGTGCACTCGTGCTCTCCCGATAATCCATTTGTATTCCGGGGTAATGTCCCGGAGAAAAATTAAATTGGTCCCAACCCCCCCCCCCCCCCCGGTTCCGACCAGGGTTTTAGGGAGGTTTTCCTTGGTTGTAAGGCGTATGCCGGAACTGGTAAGCCCCTCCCACTTATTCCCAATTGGGATCCCCCATTGTCTCACTATCAGCTTGTCTGATAATTGGCTGAATAGAACCGCGACTCTTTATGGGCCGGATCTCAAACAGCCCGTTCCACTCCTCGGAGTGGAGAATGAAAAGAATAAGTTTTATTTATTTATTTATTTTGCTTAAGCGCGTGTACAACCTTCCTTGCAAGAGAACACACACGCAGTTACCAAGCCACTAAACCGCCACCCCAACACTCGGGGCGAACGAACTCACTGACGTAAGACTAACTCTCTGACAGCAGAAGCACTACGCGGGCTGTGTGCTTCCGCTGTCAGAAAGTGACGTGTGTGAGTTCGTTCGCGAGTTCTCGTGGGCCCTCTCGCACATCCGCGGCCTCTATATACGCGAGCCCGTAGCTGTCCACGACAAGCGGGAGATTTGAGAGGCATGAGCCGTGACACGGCTCACATTTTCTTTCGGACATGTCCGAAAGAATCTATTGATCCTGCACTTATTATCTATTCATATTCACGGAATGTATGACACTAACTGCGAATGGGTGAGGTTAAAAATGTATACCCAACCGGGATTCTGAACCCGTATCCCGAATTGGGCTTACCCTTACACCACTGAGGACACAGAGGTCAGTACACCTTCACGGAGTACTCAAGTATGCCTTGTAACGAAGCAAATTGGGATTTCCTCCTATCTGCTTGCCTTACTGAACCTCCCGATACCAATGTTTAGACTTGCGCATAATAGTTCGCGATCGGGAGCGCTCACTTTAGTTCGCGGCTCTGCCGCGAACTAGTTCGTTCTTTTAGTTCGTTCGCTCCCAGTGACGGCTGAGCGGCGTGGTCTGCGCATGCAGGTGGAGGGGGAACTTCCCCCACCTAGCTGCTTCATGCGCTTGCTGCTTGAGCCGCTAACTATATCACGCAAAACAAAAGAAACAGTCTGTGGATAATTTCTTGCGTTTAAGTTTAGAGTTATCTCTATATCTTGGCGTTATGGAATTTATTAGTCAGAATTGCAGAGTGCAGAATACTTCAAAGCAGAAATTTTGTAGCACTGATGTATGTAATCTAGCAGGCAGACGCAAACCTCGAAATGGCTCTCATCAGCAGAAGGCTAACACGTGATTTTTAATTCTGTTCGCGACCTATCGCGCATATTTTAGTTCGCGACCTATCGCGCATCTTTTAGTTCGCGACCTATCGCTCATATTTTAGTTCGCGACCGGTATTTCTCCTTATAGTTCGCAGTTCCGCCGCGAAGTAGATCGCTCTTTTTAGTTCGTCCGCTCGTTTTGGCTTTTGCTACCGCTACTAAAATTACAGCTGAGCTGCATCTCAGCTAGAAATGACGGCAACTGGCAGAAGGGAATCACGCGATTCTGCGCGCTCTCGCATCCTTTCGCTGTTACCCGTCAGTCTTCGGAAAAGGAGCGGACGAACTAAGAGGCGAGGGATCTGCGAACTAGTTCGCGTAGTTCGCCTGTGGGAGCGCTCTTCCGAACTAGTTCGTTCGCGAACTACACAAGACTACTAATGTTGAGTAGTAATAGATCGAAAGTAATTAGTCTACTATCATTTTCTTTTCCAAAACTTGTTATTCGTTTTTCTAACGTGACTAGCAGAAGTTCTCTTCTATTATTTGACGTTGCAGAAGTTTGTTTAATTAGCAAATATTAACCAGTTAATACCAGAGGCTTATTGTTATAGGTCATATATACACTAATTAGTATTTCTGATAAAACTGCGTAAATTCTTTTCTTATAATATTAAAGAAGGTATTATTATGTTTCACAAGTAATGTTAGGAAAGTTTTGCCGTCATTAGTTTCTATTACGAAATTATTGTTGACAAACCTATTTCATTAATGAAACACAAGTATCATAACTGAGATTTATATATCAATTTACTCAGTATTTTTTGTGCTATCTCTTACTATAGCCAGTTTTATGATTTGTTAACTTTACCATTATAATTAATATACATAATTTTCATTGTCATTGTTTGGGCCATATAAATAGGATGCTTTTACGCCATGTAAATGAGTCTTGTTACGTCCTTGATCTGAGGCACGATCCACGTCTCCTTGAACATTAATTTTGAACAATTATGTAAAAGTTCTTCAACGTTAGGCGTGTAGTAGAAAGTGTATCTACAGTGAATAATCCATCTTTGTGCCACATTGAAACGTACACGCCGCGGCGGAGAAGCCGAGCGCATTGAGGCGCTATGCTCCGATGCGCGAGGCTGTTACCCGTCGGAGGTTCGAATCCTCCCCCGCAGTTAAGGCCTATGAGCTTAACAAACAATTGAACATTTGATTTGAAACGTACACCTCTGATATTTGTATTCCACACACGAACTGTGTAAATTTGTATTACTGACTTGTGGAATGTACGTACTGAATTGTAGTGATTGTAATTAATGAGACTTAATGAGAAGTTGGCCATGAATGGGGACAGCTGGGCACTAATGGAGCATTAAATTGTCAATGCACTGTAATTCTACGTTCGCTTACATTATTTGTAGTAGACTAGTTTTGTCCCATCGAATTCCAGCTAGCCGTTACCGACACCGCCGACCTACGAAAACTTCAAGAAGCAAAGACCTACGACCCGGTACATTACAGCCTTCCGTCAGATGAAATTGTATATACTGGGTTTTATCAAAATTTAATGAGAGTCCATTTGTAGAGAAACAATCATTTTCCGAAAGACATCATTTACAATTTCATCAGTTAATTACTGAAATGCGTTGATTCATGGCTCTTGCATCAGGATATCGCATCCGCGCATTCATCTCTGTTGCACAAGAAATGACATCACTGCTCTCTTCACTCATCCTCCGTATCCAGACCTGGCCCCTACGGACTTTTATTTTCGAAGTTGAAAACCCCGTGAAGGGTAGAAAATTTGCAACGATAGAAGAGAAGAATTCGCTTTGCGCGATGCGGGAGGCGTACCAAGACAGCTTCCGGAACTGGAAACGGCGAGAACGCTTGTTGGCGTGCCGGACTCTGCTTTCTCCCATTCTGTTGGCGATTGCCATCTCCACATCTTTGTTCATCTTGTCAAGTCACTATATCTTCGAAAGCAACCACTTTCTCTTCGGTCGTAGTCACTCAAGGGAAAATGTTAGTAAACAGTACGAATTGTTATGAATGGCAGTGGTAGTCTGTTTTTGCAACTACAATAAAAATGCGATTTTTCTCACCAGACGCTTTTCTTTTTAATGAAAATAAAACATCTTCAGTGGTCTGAATAATAGAAATCTACAGTTTGTTTTGTTTTTAGATCGAAAACAGTTCGTTAACGAAACATGTAAAGTAGGCCTAAAGTTCTGTTACTTACGGAAATTTTGTTTTCGCTTCAAATCATGGAATGCCGGTCTGTTTCATGCAGTACCGCCGGTTCTTCATGCTGTGTCGTTTTTTCCACTACTTCCACTGTCAGTTTTGCACTGCCCATAATTGTTTTCACAGATCAGACGTGTTTATTTTTGTTTTGACTGAGTCTGCACAGTGTGTTATTGGAGTGTTGCCAACATCACGAATGTAGTTCTTTCTCTATGTGTTGGTTTTAAACGCTGCGGTGCCTAATAGTATCCTTATGACTTTACCTAAGTAATGAGTATCAAATGTTGACAAAAGTAAACAGATTTTTCTTAATAAGAAAAATTTTCTACATTAGGTTTGATTAGTATTAAACCCACCTTGGGATAATGGCATCCAGTTGTGTTTTTAATTATTTACTGATCACCTAGGAAGAAATCTGAAAATCATTTAATGAGATGAATATGTTAACTGAAAGACTAATAATTCTATTTATATAAGGCAACACAGTAAATTTGCTGTTAAATTATAACAAAAGTAGACAAAGTGCGAACGAAAAAGTTATCAGAGTAAAATACAATCAGAGTAAAATACAAACAGTTATAAAATAAAAGTATTTTTTTAGTTTCTATAGAAACTGACACAAATTTGCCACTGTAGTTTCAGAACCAGAGCAGTGTGAATGTGTCCATAAACCACAAGACGTGCAGCCATACCACAGCTCACCAGCTTTTCCTTTCTTCTCACAATATATACAAGCTGTCATGTTTTTAACTTGTGTATTTTTATACGACGACTAAACGCTATGTTGCGCTTATTATTTTATATCCATCTTTTAATAAGATGACCAGCTTGTAAAACATTTATGTGACACAGTTCACCGAAACCGGTCGTCATTGAATAAATTATTAATGTGCGATCTTGGGATTTCATTTTGAAGACTGTAAAACTATCAGATCGCCTCCAAAACCGACAGTGTCAGGTAATCTAAATATAAACAAATGTACAACTTTGAACAAGGCTGATTAATAGAACCCTTAATCCAATTTTTTTATCAATTTTTATATCAGACAACCGGTTGTGTAATTTTTAGGAGCTTGACCTAGGTTTCGTTGCCACTAGGGACAACATCAGAAGAAATCAGAAGAATAAAAAGTTACGTGAAACACATGACGTCAAAAATATTACGAGTTGAGCAATCATGTAACTGTTTTTATTCTTCTGATGTAGTTGTCCCTAGTGGCAACGAAACCTAGGTCAAGCACCTAAAAATTACGCACCGGTAGGCTGATATAAAAATTGTTAAAAAAATATAAACAAGTGTCTTTTTCCACTTGTGTTAGGCTAATGCCATCTTCTGACATTACAAATGTTTTCGTCATCTATAGAGGTATCTGTATCAAATTCAATAAAGTTTCATTTTCATTTTCTTTTTGGCTTAAATATTTTGCACATTTTTTTTAGTTGCAGCACTTGTTTTCTTTATTTTCTGTCATCAATTATTTCTCTATTATTTTTCTCTTTTCATCTCGTTTGGCATTCAAGCGCAATTTTCTTCAACTTTGTCGGTGTGATACCATACAAATCCTTTGATGATAGTTTAACATGGAAGACGAAAGTCAAGCTGAAAGGTATTTTATATTTTCAGTACCTTTCTCTTACATACTTGGTGCTGCACCAAGCAGCACCTTGGTGGAAAAAGTATCCAGTACAAACCCATTCAATGGTTACCTGTTCGCAAGATCTAAGGAGGAAAGCAGCTAAGGTAAAATTGATCAAGAACATCAACGCTCACAGGAACTCTTCCTTGTATCTATAGGTTCCCCTAACACGTCGTCTCAAATCACGGAAACCTCCCTAGTTTGACAAAGAAAGCACCAGTTCCTTCGATGTCACCTCCAAGTGGCAAGAATGCTGGAACGAACATCCACCGCACAACGCCCACCTCGTGCAAGATCCATCAAAGAAGGTTGAGGGATTCCATCTACCACGCCAAACCTGGTCGAGGCTGAAACGCATGGTCAAGGGAGGTGTGTTTACAGCAAGAGGAAGTGGGGTTTCCTTCCATCTTCTGACTGCGGAGCGCAGGAGCAAACCATACAACACATCGTCAATGTCCGCTGCTATCATTTAGCGGCGACTTGGAGAGTTTGTATGAAGTGACTCCAAGTGCTCTGAACTGGTTGTCAAATTTGGACAGAGAGTTTTCTTGACGCCCAACATACAGCTTAGCAGTTGGGTACGTTTAACACATCAACGCAAAATTATGTAATTGAAACCCAGGAATCGGGGTAACCTAACTTCGGAAGTGGAGGGCACACAGGTTATGTCATTCACTGATTCCAACCACTTAACCACTATGATTTAAACATGACATGATTCAGTGCAGTCTCGATAATCCGGTCTTGAAGAGGTCCGGGCAATAAAGTAACCAACAAGTAACAAGGGAATAATAATACTTTCATGTATAATGTAATAATTAATAATAATACAAGTTTCATGAAAGCCTAATAGAATTTTAACCATAAACTCTTCTGAACGAACAAGAAGCTAGATGTTGAATTTTACAAAGTACAAATCAGATCAATATCAAAGCACTAATCCGATTGTATACCCATCAAGGAGCAAGGCAGTAACTCAGTTTACAAGTTTCATTTCAACCTTGATAAAATTTTAACCATAAAATGTTAGAAATAAATAACAAGCTTAATAATTACTTTCACAAGGCACAAGCCATTTCAGTAGTTCAGAACCGACATGTAAGAACATTTCAAATAAACCTCCAAAGATGGTGCTACACATTACCGTCAGTACGAAAAGCTAAGTGACATTCACGTAAGAGAACTATCAAGAGACGGCACCCGTCGAAACGTCAAGCAAGTGAAAACAGGAACTTCAATACGTTCACGGAATAAAGACACCAAGAGCTGGCTGAACATAAAGAAAGCCGTTCCAACTTACACTATATGAACGGGTTACCTTGAAACGACAATGATTTCAAAACGTAGGTGGCCGTTAATACCATCACTAGGACGTTCACTTCACATGTACATATAAACACAAGTCAGTTATTATTTACTACCCGTAAGACAAATCAGAAGGTGTCAGCTACGCTATAACTTACCACACTTGACAACTAACAAATGAGCTGTCACATCACAAGCAACTTGGCAGCGGACACTCGGATTTGTTATTTCCACTTCATTGAAATCCAGATTTACTTTACGTACTCCGAGTGTCTTAAACTTATACGTACAACATAAGCTGACTTTAAACATAATGGGGCAGAACACTTCCGTGAACAGCCGCGCGGGAAGTAGTCGAGCGGTCTGGAGCGTCACGTTGCGTATCGCGAGGCCTCCCGCGTCGGAGGTTCGAATCCTCCCTCGGACATGGATGTTTGTGTTGTCTTTAGTATAAATTAGTTCATAAGTATTTTGTAAGATACACGGAAAGAAATAGACGCGAGTCGAAAAAAGGAGAAAAAAGTAAAATTCCGAATGGCAATGCTGAAGAGGTATCAAGGATAACGACTAGAAAAAAATATTCCAGTACGTTTTCAAATTTACCTGACACATTTTAAATTCCCTGACACATGAATATTATTTATTTGCAGCTTATTCATCATGTTGAAGAAATAATTTTTTCTGTAATTACGCCTTGTCAACATGGAATAGTGTGTCAAAGGGTGGTCGATGAATTGCAGGAAATGATTTGCCAACAGCTGTAATTTTGCTTACTTTATTTAACAGCCTGTTTCTGTACCTCAGTACTAGTCTTCTGTAGTTCGCGAACGAACTAGTTCGGAAGAGCGCTCCCACAGGCGAACTAAGCGAACTAGTTCGCAGATCCTTCGCCTCTTAGTTCGTCCGGTCCTTTGCCGAAGACTGACGGGAAACAGCGAGAGGACGCGAGAGCGCGCAGCATAGCGTGATTTTGTAGGTAATGTTCCTTCAATGACCTATGAAATAAATAAAGAAATCCACTACAAGTACTCTGTATGCACAGTAGTTGAATATCGTTGTATCACCCATTCGTGTAAATAAATGGTTTATTTGCTTAAGTATTTGATGTCTAATTGCCCAAAAATACGGGTTAATAGCACACGCTTGGGCAACACTGATCATTATATAAAAAAGCTGTCATAACAAAAGATAGAGCTCTTTTAGTAGCGATAGCAAAAGCCAGAAAGAGCGGACGAACTAAAAACAGCGGCCTACTTCGCGGCCGAGCTGCGAACTAAAAGAAGAGCTAAGTTCGCTTCTTAGTTCGTTGGATTCTTTTCCGAAGACCGACGGGCAATAGCGAGAGGGCGCGCAGCAGAATTAGAAAATCACGTGTTTGCCTTCTGCTGATGAGAGCCATTTCGAGGTTAGCGTCTGCGTGCTAGATTACGTAGTTCAGTGCTACAAAATTTTTTTGAAGTATTCTGCACTCTACAATATCTGACTAATAAATTCCATAATGCCAAGATATAGAGATAACTCTAAACGTAAACGCGAGAAATTATCCACAAACTGTTTGTTTTGGTTTGCGTGATATCCTTAGCGGCTCAAGCAGCAGCACTAAAAGAAGAGCTATCGGTCGCGAACTAAGATATGCGCGATCGGTCGCGAACTAAGTTCGCTTCTTAGTTCGTTGGATTCTTTTCCGAAGACTGACGGGCAAAAGCGAGAGGGCGCGCAGCAGAATTAGAAAATCACGTGTTTGCCTTCTGCTGAGAGCCATTTCGAAGTTAGCGTCTGCGTGCTAGATTACGTAGTTCAGTGCTACAAAATTTTTTTGAAGTATTCTGCACTCTACAATATCTGACTAATAAATTCCATAATGCCAAGATATAGAGATAACTCTAAACGTAAACGCGAGAAATTATCCACAAACTGTTTGTTTTGGTTTGCGTGATATCGTTAGCGGCTCAAGCAGCAGCATGAAGCAGCTAGGTGGGGGAACTTACCCCTCCATCTGCCGCTCAGCCGTCGCTGGGAGCGGACGAACTAAAAGAACGAACTAGTTCGCGGCATAGCCGCTAACTAAAGTGAGCGCTCCCGATCGCGAACTATTATGCGCAAGTGTACTCATACCACAGTCAGCAGGCCCTAAAACGATCGAGGTGGTGCATCCATTTGCTATTTCATATTATATTCGGGCCCTCCACGTATAAATAGCGATTTGATGGAGCACCTCGATCGTTTCATTACCGTCACTTAGCAATATTATTCTGTCCTCTCATTTCACAAACAGAAAACAATGAGCAGCGCACCAAACAAAGCGGAATACAGGAAGCCTCCGCCAACGGCTGCACCGCAATCGTTTGCGAGGTAGGCATTGTCATAAATCGACGTTTTCCCGGCCTGACCTCTATCGGTTTCTTACACAACCATTCATGAAACCAACCCCTCCTAAAACCGCTACGTAACTATGTTCGCATAGCAAGAGCGTCTTGCCTGTGACTCTTACGGGAATCCCCTTTCATTCCTCAACGCGCAGAAGTACAACGCAGTGTTTCTCATGAGCAGTGGCGGACATAAGGCTGTTGGAGGCCCGGGGCGGCGGCGAAATAGAAGGAGCTCCCCACCCCGTCCACTTGGAAATACATGCAGTGGCGTAACTATGGGGGGAGGATGAGGGGGATAGAACCCCCCCCCCCAACCCGAAAAAAAATCGTATAACAGCAATCTGGTAAAGGTAAAGATTGGAAACTTGGGGTGTTATACCATAAGCTTTCATTGGATGGGAGTGAATTAGTTTCTTCAATGGGAGTGGTAGATAGTAGTCTGTCTGGAAACTGCCTAAAATTTTGCTCGTCAAGCAGATCTATCCCCCCCCCCCAAAGCCAAGTCCTAATTACGCCATTGAATACATGTATTACTACAAAAAAGAATTGGAGGCCCCTTCCAGGACGAGAGACACGGGCAGTCTGAAAAAATAGCTTTCGAGATCTCGAGCCCCCAGCAAAACGAGATGGCAAGCGCGCTCCCTGAAAAAAATAGCCCTTTCCATGTATTTAGAGGTTCCCCAAGGCCCCCCCCCCAGTCCGCCACTGCTCATGAGAGGCCAAATGAAAAGCACTTCACCTTAATAATGAAGATTACCGACTGTATTACTTATCGATTGCGAATAACCTTAAGAAAAAAAATTAAGTAAATTTTTACGGATATTAAAATAGGAGATTTTTGCATTTTTGTAACCAGCCGAAAGTAGAAAAGTAGATGCCAAAAATTATATAAAATAAAAAAGAGCTCCTTCTAAGACAGTAGACATGGCAACGCTGTCACCAACTAATCAGTTGGAAACAGCTGCAGTGTGGAAAACCAGTGACCCAGGAGTGTTCGCCAGTCACCGGTGACCGTCACAAGTGACCCAGTGTGAGAGGCTCCTACTACCGGTCGAACAACGTGTGGTGGGGCGGGCCGAGGGAAGAGCTTGCGTAGCGACACGGCAGCCGCACACGGAAGCTTCCCACGGCACGGTAACAGGTGTCGTTACGTAACGCCACGTAACGCCTGGCAGCGAGCCAGCGCAACAGCTGAGCCGCGCCCGGAATAGACCCAGGAACAGGGGCGGCGGCGCTCCAGCTGGAATCTGCATTCAGCAGGCACACGGCCGGTGCCGATGCAGCCGCCTTTGTGGCGCGAAATTGACCGAGGGTGTCGCCACGGCTAGAGCCCTGCATGTAAAAAAGCAGCGACAACCTTGTGTGTGTCACCAGTAGCTGCCAACTGTTCCGATTTAGGTCGATGTACTGGTGCAGTTCCAAGCGGCAGTAAAATTCAGTCCTTGTGCAATGAAACAAAGTCCAATATGTTACCATTTTCATTTAATGATACATTGTGCTTCTCTTGACAAAATATTCCACATAACTTGGATATGATATAACTTTTAAATAGCATTTATGATATATTAATGGCAGATTCGATGAGATTAATACTTGTTCCATAGATCATATATACGACATTTCGTAATGATGTGAAACGTGTCAGTTTAGTAAATGTTGTCTACACTTGACAATCAATATTTTAAAGATTTTTATTACATTTTTGTTTATTTATATTTATTTATTTTTTCTATTTTTTAAATTTTTTATCTAAAAATTCATCTAAAGTGCAGAAGGAGTTGCCACTGAGAAATTCCTTTAATTTCTTTTTAAATACTAGTTGGCTGTCAGACTTTTGATGCTACTTGGTAACCGACCAAAGACTTTCGTGGCAGCATAATTCACCCTTTTCTGAGCCAAAGTTAGATTTAACCTTGAATAGTGAATATCATCCTTTCTCCTAGTGTTGTAGCTATCCACGTTGCTATTACTTTTGAATTGGCTCGGATTGTTAATAACAAATTTAATGAGTGAATATATGTATTGTGAAGCTACAGTGAAGATCCCTAGATTCCTAAATAAATGTCTGCAGGATGCTCTCGGGTGGGCTCCAGCAATTATTCTGATTACACGTTTATGTACAATGAATTCTTTTTTACTCAATGTTGAATTGCCTCAGAATATGATCCTGTATGAAAGCAGTGAATGAAAATACTCGTAGTAAGCTAATTTACTGAGATGTATCACCAAATTTTGCAATGACTCTGATGATGTACGTAACTGAACTCAAACGTTTCAGGAGATCTTCAATATGTTTCTTCCAATTCAGTCCTCATCAATGCAAACACCTAAAATTTTTGAATATTTTACTTAGCTACAGATTTATGTTCAAAGTCTAAATTTATTAATGGTGTCATGCCATTTACTTTATGAAACTGTATATACTGGGTTTTATCAAAGTTTAATGAGAGTTCATTTGTAGAGAACCACTTGACTTTCTGAAAGATATCATTTACAATTTCATCAGTTAATTCCTGTTTGTCAGGTGTGATAGCTTTACTTGTATCATCAGCAAAAAGTATTAGCTTAGCATCTCCGTGAATGCAGAATGAGAAGTTATATAAAGAACAGCAAAGGACCCAAGACCGAACCTTGTGGGACCCCATTTTTCCCCAGTTAGAGGAACCAATTGTTTCATCTATATCATGAGAACTGCTTATTTCAACTTTCTGCACTCTTCCAGTTAAGTATGATTCAAACGATTTGTGCACTGTCCTACTCATACCACAATACTTAAGCTTATCTGGAAGAATCCCATGATTTACACAATCAAAAGCCTTTGGGAGATCACAAAAAGTCCCAATTGGTGAGGTCCGGTTATTCAAAGCATTTAATATTTCATCAGTGAAGGTATGTATAGCATTTTCAGTTGAAAAGCTTTTTTTAAAACCAAACTGACATTTTGTTAGAATGTTATTTTTACTAAAATGTGAAACAACTCGAGAATACATAACTTTTTAAAATTTTTTGGATAAAGCTGTCAGAGGTGAGATGAGGCGGTAATTGTTGACATCAGACATATCCTTTTTTTTATGGAAAGTTTAACGAAAGCATGTTTCAGTCCATTCGGAAAAATACCCTGCTTGAAAGAGTTATTACACCTGGAAGAGCAATTAAACGGAATGGAGAGTGACTTGAAAGATAGGTGTAAGAGGAACATTAAAAAGAGTAATGTACTGTCAGAAAATCAGGCGATGTCGAAGGAATTCGATTAGGTAACAGGACAATAAAAGTAGTAGATGAGTTTTGTTATTTGGGCAGTAAGATAACTTCTGATCTACATGGGATACTCTACAAATCACATTTAAGTGCCTGGCCGAAGTAAAGACAAGGATCGATACCGTGCAGCAGAACTCCGAAAAAGGTCGGAAAAGTGTACTGTACGCAGTCTCTTTAGGTTAATTTTTTTTATCATAGCTGTGTTCCTTCAGTCACCGTTTATGATTTCAGTCGCAGAGAGAAAATATATTTTATTAAAAAAATGAAATACCTATGTCAAATTCGCAAAATGCTTATACAATTTATTTTAAGATAACCGGTAGGGTAAAAGTAGGGTAATGGAATGTAGTGTCAGAAAATCAGGTGATGCTGAAGGTTTAGATTAGGGAATGAGACGATAAAAGTAGTAGATGAGTTTTGTTAGTTGGGTAAAAATATCTTGTGAAGGTCGAAGTAAAGAAGATATAAAACGCAGAATGACGGGAAGAAAAGCGTTTCTAAGGAAGCGTAATTTGTTGTCATCCAATAATAGTTTAAATGTTAGGAAGTCCTTTCTGAAAGCATTTGCTCTCAGTGTAGCATTGTATGGTAGTGAAACGTGGACGATAATGAGTTCAGACAAAAAGATGATAGGAGCTTCTGAAATGTGATGCTGATGAAGATTGAATAAGTATTCACGAACCAATGAGGAGGTGTTCAATAGAATTGGGAGAATCGGAGAGAAAAGGAGTTACTGGCATATCCTGACTCAATTTTTAATTGGCCAAGTATTTTAATAGCGATTTATTTACTCGTTGTCTATTGTTCATTTGAATAGTCTTATAATTTAAAAATACATAGTCGTCGTCGGCTGAAACTCGTATCCGAGTTTTCATTTCTCTCCTTTGATCTCTGTGTCACGGTTTCGGCGTGGAAATGTCGTTGATGGCTTAGTAACCCAATCTTAGCGTGGAACATGCGGCCACAGACGTTACAGATGATGGAAGGTGGAGGACGTGGCTAAGCCTGGAAGAGTTTACGTCTCTGGCGTTTGTCATCATCCAGTCTTCGACGTTCTTGACGTTCTGGACAAGTTCTGAAGAGCATTTGAGGTAGCTGAGCAGCAGCGACTGCGACCTTCTGATATTGTGGACCAGTTACTAAGATCGATGTTCAAGTTCTTCAATTTTTTCTTGAACTTATCCTTATACCGTTTAAGAGGGGCCGCTCGTGGCCTTTTACCTGTGCTCACTTCGCTGTTCATCATGTGCCGTGGAAGTATGTCATTTTTCATCCGCTGGACAAGTCCGTCCCATCTGAGTTGATATCCAATAATGAGAGCCTCTATGCTACTCATTTTAGCTTTCTCAAGAACAGCAGTATTGGATATGAAGCCATTCCATTTTAAGTTCATGGTAAATCTTAGCTTCTGTTGGTTGAAGCGTTCTTGTTTCTTCAGATCACGGCGATATAACGTCCAGGTTTCGCAACCATGGAGCAGGGTGGAAATGACTACAACTTTGTACACCATCGGTTTGGTGTACAGTGTGACGTCTTTATTCAAGAAGACACGTTCTGCAAGACGTCCAAATGCTAAATGGGCAGCACGAATTCTATTCTCTACATCTTTTTCAGATGAGCAGTTAGATGATAGTGTGCTGCCTAGGTAGAGGAAATGGTCCACTTGTTCCAAGGGTGTTTCAGAAATGGATATGCTGAAATCGGGAAGAGCTAGGAGCCGACTCTGCGAATACCTTTGTCTTTGGAATATTGATGGAGAGACCAAATCGTTCGTACGCCCTGCTGAAGGAATTAACAGACAGCTGCAGCTCTGCAGGTGAATGAGCTGGAGAGTCATTGTCATCAGCATACTGCAGTTCTGTCAGTACTGGTGACTGTTTTTGAATGGCTGAACAGTCCTCCGTAGAACCTGTACTTTAGGTCTACTCCTACATTGTTTACGGATGTTTCGTAAAGCATAGCTGCCAGTACAAGGCAAATAATGTTGGTGCAAGAACACATCCTTGTTCGAGCCCACTTCTTATTGGGAATTCATTAGGTGTTTCATTCTGGCAAATGACCTGTCCAGTCATGTCATCGTGGAGAGCATTAATCAGGTCAACAAAATGTTCAGGGCAGCCAAAGCATTTTAAGACCATCCACATGGCTTCTCTGGAAACTACGTTGAAATCACGAAAAGTCATCACGTAAATCAGAAGTAATATCTGGCGTTCTGCAGGGAATTGTTATAGATCCACTACTGTTCCTTATCTTAATAAACGATTTAAGAGACAATCTGAGCTGCTCTCTTCGACTGTTCGCGGATGATGCTGTCATTTATCGGTTAGTGAAGTCACCAGAAGATAAAAAAAAACTGCAAAATGATTTAGATAACATATCAATTGACGTAATTAATGAAAAGTGTAAAATCATCCATATGAGCACTAAAATAAATCTGTTAAACTTCATTTACACGATAAATCAAATTTAAAGGTGGTAAATTCAACGAAACACCTATCAATTACATTTACGAACAATTTAAATTTGAAAGAACCCATAGAAAATATTGCAGGGCAGGCGAATCTACTTTCACTGGCACAACACTTACAAGATGCAACACTTCTACTAAAGGACCTGCTTACACTTACACTTGAGCTTCCAATTTTGGAGTATTGCTGCCCATTGTGGGATTCCCACCAAGTGAGGCAGACGGAGGATATAGAGAAAGTTCAGAGAAGGGCACCTCGTTTTGTATCATAGTAATGTAGGGGAGAGAGTATCACGTGAATGATGCACGAGTTGGGCTGGAAATCATTGAAAGAAAGTCGTTATTTATTGAGGCGAGATTTATTTGCGAAATTTCTTTCACCAACTTTCTCTTCCGAATGCGAACATATTTTGCCCACGAAAGGCAAAGGTCCCAGGTTCGAGTCCCGGTTCCGGCACACAATTTTAATCTGCCAGGAAGTTTCATATCAGCGCACACTCCGCTGCAGAGTGAAAGTTTCATTCTGGAAACATCCCCTAGGCTGTGGCTAAGCCATGTCTCCACCATATCCTTTCTTCCAGGAGTGCTAGTCTTGCAAGTTTCGCAGGAGAACTTCTGTGAAGTTTGGAAAGTAGGAGGCGAGGTACTGGCGGAAGTAAAGTTGTGAGGCGGCATCGTGAGTCGTGTCGGGGTAGCTCAGTGGTAGAGCGCTTGCCCGCGAAAGGCAAAGGTCCCAGGTTCGAGTCCCGGTTCCGGCACAAAATTTTAATCTACCAGGAAGTTTCATATTTTCTTAGCACCCACTTACCTAGGGAGACATGTTAATCGTAATAAAATAAGACAAATCACTTCGTAAACGGAAAGATATAGGTGTTCCTTTTTGCCGCGAGCTACTAGAGAATGGAATGGTAGACAAAAATAAAAGCTTTTTAAAAACCATCGGTTGTTTATTAAAAACCTTATATATCAAGCAGTTTCGGTCAATAGACCATATTCATGGATAAACTATACAAAAAAATACAAAATAAACATAATTAATGTGCATAAACAAAGAGAGGAAATAACCAGCAAAATTACACATAATGAGATTCAAAACGGAGAATCATGTCAATTTAACATATAGTTAAAATACTTACAAGGTGTTAAAACTAAATGGTAAAATGTCTCAACTAGATGTATTTTATTTGATGCATTTTACCATTCAGTTTTAACACCAAATATATTACGGCTGTTGACATTCGCCTCACCAAAGCATTCAAAAATAAAAGCGGTTCGATGGACCCTTTGCCATGGATTTCTACGCGAATTGCAAATTATTTATGTCGATGTATATCATTCAAGAATGTGGTTATCGTAATGAATGAAGGTCCTTTTTATGTTATTAGTATGTAACAAGTTGTATTAATAATAGGGATACATTTTTACACACCGATATTCGGTTCGTGTAAATTATTTTAGATATATCAACAATAGATTGTAATTATGAAGAGCAAATAAGTAACAATAATAAATATTCTTTGGCTGTATCTAGAATGCAGTGGTCGGGTTGATATGACAAGGGAAACGTTTCATCACGTCTTAATTAAATATTTACATTTCTGTGACATCAGAGTAAAATGTTATACAACCATCACTACCGTAATAACCTGTCAAAGATATTAATTTCTGCAACGATGTGGTGGCGATGGAGTGACCGTGGAAGGAATCGTAAACCGGAGCTCATCAGGAGACAGCGAAGATGACGTACAATCGTACTGCTTATCTCGACATGTAAGTAAACAAACAGTTCAGCAGCGTCCGCTGATAAACAGTCGTAAGAGAATTTTCCGCGAATTAAAAATACGTAAAATTAGACGTTTACGACGCACAACATTTTATCTAGGCTACGAATCCATTCACTGAATTCACTGACAACAAGACAGTGGCAATGTTATTTCATACACCTAAAATGTGGTATGAATAGTAATTTATAATGTTGGTGGCATTGTATTGAAGTCCCGCGCTAATACAGTGAGACAGTTAATTTTTTCAACATGACAAAATAGTTTAATGGCATGAGCTGAATAGTAGTAATTTGCAACACTGAACGTTTACATGAAAACTGTGGTTAGGCAAACATGTGGTATCGAAAGTTTTAGTTATTCAGTGGAAAGATTGTAGATGCATTTAGATATATTATAGATTTTATTAAAAGTAAATTCACTTTCCTCGTTAATATAGTTCTTTATTTGCTTGTTTACAGTAATTGAACCTCTGAATGACAGCTATTGTTGAATTTAAAGCTAACAGATACGTGAAGTGATGTTCATAGTAACATGTAATGACTGTATTAGGTTAGTGAAATGTTATTCGGGTAGAAATAATCTTCGTCATCTTTAAAACAGTGAACTAATTAATCGGAAAGTACATTGTTCTAAAACCCATTAGCCAGGATATTACTTTTATTGAAAATTTTGAAATAAACGTTAGGGGGGATGAAAGAGTAAAACATGGGGGTTATGTCGTTAAAGTTCGGACAAGTTAATTATTTGAGAGCGTGTACGTACGTTTTCTTTTCCCTTCTTTCTAGCGTCGGTCCTGTTGCCAAGACACTTCGTGCCAATCTTTCTATTTGTGATAGAAAGAAACACTGTGCCTGAGGGGCCGTATTGCTTCGTTTTTCGTCTGGGTATGAAGACGAGGGTTTCTTTTCACTGACCTGGTATCTCCTTTCACTGCTGTTATCCCCTGCACAGAACCAGCACTCACGTCGTTGATCCGTTGTTTCTCGATGTGAGGCTGAAATGGTAGTGTAATGTGGCTAGGTCTTAACAATTACGAATGTCACACGAAATTTCGGGATGCCAGTGACTTTTCTTCTTTTTGTTTATGATTCACTGTAACTATACAGTAAGCCACAACTGTATAATAGAAATGTACATACATTATAATGTCACCACAAGTTCAAAAGCAATTGCAAAATGATTTAGATATCTGCATGGTACAAAAATTGGCAAATTGGCAAATGAATAATGAAAAGTCTGAAATAATCCGTATGAGAAGTAAAATAAGTCCGTTAAACCTCATTTACACGATAAATCAGTCAAATCTACAGGCTGTAAATACAACTCAATTCATAGGTATAACAATTACGAACAAGTTAAATAGGGAAGAAGACACAGGAAATATTCTAGGGAAGGCGAACCAAAGGCTTCGTTTCATTGGCAGAACACTTATTTGATGCAACAGTTCTACTAAGGGAACAGCTTACACAACACTTGTGCGTCCAATTTTGTATTGCTGCCCATTGAGGGGTCCCCACACAGTGGGACTGGCGGACGATTTAGAGAAAGTTCAGAGAACGGTAGCTCGTGTTGTATTATCCCGATATAGGGATGAGAGTGTCACGGAAATGATGCAAGAGTTGGGGTGGAAATCATTAAAAGAAAACGTTATTCGTTGCGGCGAGATTTATTTGAGAAATTTTTTTCACCAACTTTCTCTTCCAAATGCGAACATACCGGGTGATCAAAAAGTCAGTATAAATTTGAAAACTTAATAAATCACGGAATAATGTAGATACAGAGGTAAAAATTGACACACATGCTTGGAATGACATGGAGTTTTATTATAACAAAAAAAAAAGTTCAAAGCCAATAATCGCACGGAATGAGGTCTGGGTACCTGTGAGGCCAAGCATGACGAAAGTGGCGGCTGAGCACACAATCATCACCAAACGACGCGCGCAAGGCATCTTCCACGAGTCTAGCTAGCAATGTGGGGTGGAGCGCCATCCTGCATAGAAATCGTATGTTCCAGTAGGTGTTTATCAGCCAGACTGGGGATGATGCGATTCTGTAACATATCGGCGTACCTCTCACCCGTCACGGTAGCAGTTACAAAATCAGAATCACGCAGTTTCTCGAAAAAAGGCCCGGTAACGGTAGATGTGGTTCTAATAAAACCCCATGTCATTCCAAGCATATGTGTCAATTTTTACCTCTCTATCTACATTATTCCGTGATTTATTAAGTTTTCAAATTTATACTGACTTTTTGATCACCCGGTATTTTGTGAACACCCACCTACTTAAGGAGACATGATTATCATAATAAAATAAGAAGGTTCAAAAACTAAAAGATTTAGGTACTCCTTTTTCCGGCGCGCTATTGGAGAATGTAACGGTAAAATATCGTAAAAGCGGTCCGATGTACCCTCTGCCGTGCACTTCAGTGTGAGTTGTAGAGTATTTATGTAGATGCAGATGCATAGCTACAAGATCAGGAGAAAGGGTGATCTGTTCAGCGTTTAAGTTTGGCACAGAAAGAGGTTAATTATGCTGCCACAAATGTATCTCGTCACTTAAAAATAGCACCAAAAGTCCGAAGATAGAACCAGCATTAAATAATAGAATTTCTTAATGAAAACTTCTTCTACTCAGTAGATGAAATTTTAGATATAAATTAATAACTCCACCAAAAATTTAAAAAAAATTGAGTATCATATAAAGAAACCTTTAATTAATGTTACACGCTCCACATCACTAAATGTCGTATTCATGATATATGGAACAAGTATTAATTTAGTATAACCTAATTTCATTTTTTCATAGACGAATCATTTTGTCTGTATTACTTTGGTTTACAGTCATTGACACTTTAATTCTCTTCCGCCATTGCTATCTGCTTTCTGTAGTGCGTAATAGCTGAGACTCATAATTACCCGAAATTGCATTAGAGAGCATGAAGTAATCAGTTCTAGTATTTGTTAAAACAATTTAGCATAATGGTACTACTTTCTGAAATTTGATTCGCTTAGTACAATAAAATTCGAGAGCGAGTAAGGTAAACTTGAATCAGAAACTGCTAGCTCATCATCGTTTTCATTTCCACGCCTATAATCAGAGGGAAAGAGGAGATATGACTTCTACATGTCGCCATGGACTTCAAATTTAGCAAATATCCAGACAATTGTCACTGCATACTTTAAGGCACAGTTTTTAGGTTTTATATCGTCTCTTTATATAGGTTCTCGAGTTTCGTTAAAAACATATAGTTCCAGTAAACAAAATAGCTTCTTAATTGTATATCAGCAAATCTCAAAGTTCAGTATATTAACAGTACAGCACAACTTTTGCACATATAACGTTTCACACTTTATTGAAAAAGTGCTTCTGAAGTTTTTAACTAACAATCGTTATGAACATCTACTTTGTGTAAATAACATGAAAATTCTATAGAGAGGTACTTCGTTTTTCGTAGGTTACGATTTCATTCTTATTATGCGAGTGAATTAAAGTGGATCAGATTTTTGCTGAGATAGGATCACAGATCATTCCATAACATTTAGTCAATAACTGAAATTCTAAACATACTCAAAGTATTTGTTTTGAGCCTACTTACTGAAAGAGATGTGTAACTCATTAATGGAAATTATAGATAATTGTTTTGTCATTAAATAATGTTTGTTTCTCCAAATGACGATTTATCTTTAATTATTTTCTGTTCTATGTATTTCAGTAAAAATGAGAAAGTGGAGAACGTAGGAATGGAGCCTGCAAATGCTAAAACCTAGTAAATATTATCAGAAAAAATACCACTGAAACATTACAATAAAGGGTGAACAACACACGTAAGTTCAGTTAATTGGGAAAACAGTATATTTTAAATAGGACTATATTAACAACACCATGCCAAACATAAATAATTGTACTCCAAGCACACTACAGTTACTATTACAATTCAATAAAAGTACATAAGCTGCACTAGATCAGAAAGGCAGCAAGCTTATTGCAAAATGAATTATCAAAGTAAACTTTAGATCCATATATATAGCAAATCTCACAAAACTTAAAATCCACATATAATATATTGAAATTCAATCAATCCATGCACACAAAGACAGTAAACTGCTGCACGTTTATCTATATTATTAATACGTTGTCGGAGACACGGAACCGAAGGATGGTCTCTATTTGTTGGCTTCAACGATGAAGAAAAATATGATATTCAATATTTCGCGTAATTATTAAACGTTTAAAAAAAATTAAACGCTGTCACATTCTACATTTTGAGAGAGTGACGAACGACGCGCAAATTAGTGTAATTTATTGATCCAATATTTGAGATTGCATACTGCGACTTTCATCGAAACTTTTTTTGACAGCGCCAACAAAGATGAAAAGTTCAACGCTTAATTTTTCCTGGTCATTCAGTCATACGTCAGCATAAGGCATAAAGTTTCGATTTATTACTTTTTTACTGTTAATTCCATACGTAACGAACATTGCAGGTAATATAAATATATATCACGGAAAGCATATGCAACATTATACCACTAAACAACACCTGGGAAACAATGTCGACACAAACATTTAGGTTTTTAAAGAAGTAGCTTTTGCCAAAAATGGAGTGCAAGTTATCCTATATTCATCCAGTGTTTGATAATGAGAGAATTTAGAAACTTCCAAGTCGCTTTAAACACAATTTCATCCCTTTACTAAACCTTTCTTGATTACACTATTAAAAACAATCAGCACATTAACTCATCAGACATATGAAGCAGTTTTATACATGGGAATTCGTTGCTGGTATCAACAAATATTAATTAATAAAGAACACAAGCTCTATTTTTGCTGTCACAAGCTTTCAACTAACATTTCATGGTGAATAAATTGAGATTACTTCTAAAACTTTAGTAGTACCCAACATCTTTCTTGCGTTATTTTTTTCTTTTAAATTTGCTCAACTGGTTATTTCTTTCAAGTACGTTACTACTGCTAGATTATTTAGCTGTCTGAATGACAAGAGAGCTAACTGTTCCTAGACATGTCTCCATAATCGTTCTTATCGATTCTGTGTGCACAGCCTTTGCCAGCTATTGTCGACGACCCATTTGTTTGTATATCTGCTCAAGCATTGAAGACTATTTGCTGAACTGTTCTCTCATGTAAGCTTTACCTCTTAACTGAGTCAGAAGAATCGCTTCTTGACCTCGTGGGCAACAGGTCTACTAAAATATCGAGATGAATAAGAGAGGTCACATTGCTTCAAGAGTACTTGACAGTAAGTACAAAGTTGATGCTCGAAAATCAAGCAGTCTCGCAGAAAGTGACCACACGTTTAATAATATTGTAGGGTACCATTTGTCAAACGAGGATTCTTTTTTCTTTAGAGAAAGTGATAACATGTTGTTTTCGTCTTGTTTCAGCGTCGATAAGACAACCCTCTATTCACTAAAGTGATGTCGCAGAAGTGTCTGATGCGTTGGTTTCTGTTTCATGTCGTTCAGGGGTAATGAACCACCGATAAGTACGTGCAGTTATCATCAGACCATAGCATTAAACATTATGAAGTACCATGAAACTCATCAACGTAAATAAACAGATATAGATTGCTGTTGTTGTGGTGGTATTCAGTCCGGAGATTGGTTTGATGCAGCTTTCCACCCTACTCTATCCAGAGCAAGCCTCTTCATTACCTCATAAGAACGGCAACCCACATTCTTTTGAATCTGCTTATTTTATCCGTCTCTTGGTGTCCCTCCGCAATTTCCCCCCACACACTTCCCTCCAATGCTAAACTCACGATTCCTTGATGTTTAAGAATGTATCCTACCAATATATCCTTTATTTTAGTAGTCAAGGTATGCCAGAAACTTCTTTTCTACCCAATTCTGTTCCGTATCTCGTCATTGGTTACGCGATGTAACCACAAGATCTCTATCACTCGTCTGCAGCACCACATTTCAAATCTTATATCCTCTTCCTGTCTGAACTATTTATCGCCTATGTTTCACTACCGTACAAGGCAAAATACCAAACAATAGCCTTCAGGAAAGACTTCCTAAAACTTAACATTCGATGTTAAGAAATTGCTCTTTTTCAGAAACGCCTTTCTACCCATTGCCATTCGGCATTTTATATCATCTGTACTGCGACCATCGTACGTTATTTTGCTGCCCAAATAACAAAACTCATCTACCACCTTTACTGTTTCGTTACCTAAGCTAATTCCTTCAGTATCGCCCGATTTTCGTATACTACATTACATTACCCTTGGTTTGCTCTTCTTGATGTTCATGTTCATATTATACGCTCTTTTTAAGACACTGTTCATTCCATTCAATTGCTCTTCCAGGTCCTCTGCTGTCCCTGACAAATTTACATCGATAATGCGCAAAGTTTTGATTTCTTCTACCTGAACTTTAATCCATTCTCAAAATTTCTCCTTGCCTTCCCTCACAGCTTGCTCCATGGACAGATTTGATACCATTTGAGAAAGACTGCAGCTCTTAATCCCCCCCCCCCCAAAAAAAAATTCTTTTCTTTCATACCCTTAGACTCTTGTAACTTATATCTGGCTTCAGTATAAGTTGTAAATAAACTTCCGTTTCCAATGTTTTGCACCTGCTGACTTCAGAATTTCAAAGAGTGTTTTAAGTCAACATTGTCAAAGCTTTCACCAAATCTATAAAAGCAAGAAATGTAGGCTTGGCTTTCCTTAATATGTCTTCTACTACAAGTCGTAACGTATTGCCTCGCGTGTTCCTAAATTTCTTCTGAAACTGATAGTCCCCGAGGTCGAATTCTATCAGATTTTACATTCTTCTGTAAATAATTCGTGTTAGGATTTTGCATCCCTGATTCACTTATCTGATGGTTCCGTAACTTTCAACCTGTCTGCGCAGACTTTTTTAAATTGGTACATTCAAATTTCTCTTGTAATCTAAGGGTATTGGTCTGTCTCACACGTTTTGCACTCCACGTGGAGTACTTTTGCCATGACTGGATCTCCCAGAGACTTCAGTAGCTCTGAGGAAATGTCATCTATTCCAGGGGCCGGCCGCGGTGGCCGAGGGGACTGAGGCGCTCCAGTCACGGTCTGCACGGCCACTACGGTAGGGGGTTCGAATCCCCCCTCGGGCATGGATATTTGTGCCGTCCTTAGTATTAGCTAGTTTGTAAGTTTAGGGACTGATGACCCCGTAGTTAAGTCCCATAGACGTTACAAACATTTGAATCTATTCCAGGGGCCTTATTCCGAATTAGGTCTTTCAGTGCTCTGTCAAAACCTTCTTTCAGTATAGCATCTTCTATTTCATCTTCATATACTTTCTCTTCCCTTCCTACAATATAAGATCATTTAGAGCCTCTCTATATACTGTTTCCACTTTTCAGCTTTTCCTTCCTTGCTCAGAACTGGTTTCCATCTGAGTTCTTGTTATTCGTACAGCCTCTTTTCTTCAAATGTCTCTTTAATTTGCCTGCGTGCGGTACCTGTTTTTCCCCTAGTTACTATAATTTCTTCTACAGTCTTACATTTGCTCTCTAGCCTATCCTGCTTAACTTGTCAATCTCATTTTAGTCGCCCTGTACTCTATTTTACCTAAATGTTCAAATGTTTGTTAAGCTTATGGGACTTAACTGCGGGTTCATCAGTCCCTAAAGTTACAAACTTTTTATGAACTACCTTATACTAAAGACAGCACAAACATCCATGCCCCAGGGAGCGTCGAACCTCAATGCGCATGGCCGCTCCGCCGCGGCCTATTTTACTTGAATGCTTTGGTGAGACGAGTGTCAACAGCCGCAATATACTTCATAAAATGCATTTTTTTAAAACCATCAGCTGTTTATTAAAAACCTTATACATCTACCACTTTCAGTCATAGACCATCCTCGTGGATAAAAAGGTGATAAAGCAGAATGGTAAAATGCATCAAATAAAATACATCCAACTGAGACAAACATGACATAAAAGGTGAGAACAGACTATCATAGTCTGTGAAAGGTTTTATCTAAGATGACCACAGTAATTTTTACACTTTTATTTATACTGACTCCTGTTTGTCTCAGTTTTATTTGATGCATTTTACCATTCTGTTTTAACACCTTTTTATCCATAAAGATGGTCTATGACCGAAACTGGTAGATGTATAAGGTTTTTAATAAACAGCTGATGGTTTTAAAAAATGCATTTTATGAAACTATTTTACTTGCTTCGTTTACTGTAGATTTATATTTTCTCCTTTCATCAATTAAATTCAGTATTTCCTGTGATATCCGAGGACTTTTTGTAGGTCTTGTCGTTCTGTTTGGTTCTCTGCTGTTTTCACTATTTCATATCTCAAAAGGCATCCATTCATTTTCTGCTATGTTACCTCCCCTCGTTTCTGTCAAAAGAGATATCTTCGAGGAACATATTCACAACCTTGATAAGTGTCTCTCCTATTTCTTGGTAATTTTAGTTGAAGTCATTAGATAACAATCAACTTTTAGAAATCTCATAGCAATGAAATATTTAATATTCCCCAAATGCTGCAGTAACAATATTGGATAGAAAAAACATTGGCCCGTGGGGGGATCGAACCCACGACCTTCGCGTTATTAGCACGACGCTCTAACCAACTGAGCTAACGGGCCGTTGGAGTAACTCGCTACCCGATAAGTACTTCAGTGGCGTTAGGTTTCTGCAGTGAGAACGTGTATGTCAGATAAGGAGCACTGATTTTGATAGCAAGCGTATCTCTAGGCCCCTAAGTGTTATGCAACCTCACCTCACATCTTCCTACCTTGACCTCATTTCACGTGTACCGCGCCGCACAGCAGTTATCTACCCAAGGAACGATTCTGTAAAAAGTGTCAAACGGTTACTCGCAAATCTTTTCCTGTTGTAATAACAGGGGTCAAATCTAGTCTCCGGTACCGCTTTAACTAATGACGTATTGTTTTACGTCATTCCGCCCCGCACGTGGTTTCAATACCGGTACTCACTGTTTACGTGTCTGATATTTTTGAAGACACCCTAACTTCCACTTTAAAAAACGTTATCTGTAGCGCCCGAATCTCCGGTTCAGAAACACCCAATAGATTTACAGTTGTATGTTCGACATAAATATATAATTTCAGGCCGTACAACTTCGAGTGCAAGCTTTCTTTAAAATTACCTAATTATTAAATGTATTTTGAAGACGTGGTATCATTAAGTAGATTCGACCTATTTAGGTGAAATCTAACTACCGATACCGTATTGTGGTAAACATGTGTTCGTAGTATTTTATTATTTTTTTATTTATTTTTTAGAGTCTATGGGACTTAACTACGGGGTCATCAGTCCCTAAACTTACAAACTACTTATGAACTACTTACAACTAAGGACGGCACAAATATCCATGCCCGAGGGGGGATTCGAACCCCCGACCGTAGTGGCCGTGCGGACCGTGACTGGAGCGCCTCAATCCCCTCGGCCACCGCGGTCGGCTGTTCGTAGTATCTCTCGATTATGTATGACGTCCAGTGGCGTAGCTACCACAGGGCTAGGCGGGGCAGTGCCCCGGGGCCCCCGAGCTCAAGGGGCCCCCTCGACCACCGTGAGCGACGTTTGAAAAAAGTTACTGTCCATTTTTTGTTTTTGCTCTCCCACCCTACCGTCCATTATATATGGTTACTTTGTCAGAATAGTGAATTGTCCATTATAAACGCTGCCCTCTACCCCAGTGTCGTGATGAGGGGGATAGAACCCCTCCCCAGATCCCAAAAAGAAAGAAAAAAAAAAGAAAAGAAAAGAAATCGTATAACAACAATCTGGTAAAGGTAAAGATTGGGAACTTCGGGTGTTTTACCATAAGCTTTAATTGGTTGGGAGTGAATTAGTTTCTTCCTCGGGAGCGGTGCATAGTAGTCTGTCTGGAAACTGACTAAAATTTTGCTCGTCAAGCAGATTGCCCCCCCCCCCTCCCCCCCCCCCACCCAAATCCAAGTCCTAGTTACGCCATTGATACAAAGTGTTTCATCATGCAAAATCCGGCAACTTCGTTTTGCTGAAACCATCCTACACGAATATTTCCCCTATTTTCTTTCTTTGACTGGGCTATCAAAGAAATAAGACTGATCGGCATGGAGCATGGGATCGTTTTATCTGCATGTCCTGCCCAGGCCCAACTCTGTCCCTCGGCAAAATTTGATCCAAATGCATCCGGTAATTTTTGCGTAAACGAATACCAAATAAACAAACTTTTACGTCAGAAACAGAATCGCTACGGACCTTCATCAGGGTTTCCCCTGACTTCGTCCTGGCCGGGCATAGTTCACCATCTTTCGCGTAAACAAACTTTTACAGTTATAACTATATTATCTGCTGCGTGACACATAATTTACTTAGCAGTGTTTAGGTTTGCTTTATTATTTCTTCCACCGGGCGGTAAGGAGCTGATGAAATAGTTTTGCATCGGTATACAGTTTTAGTTTAAAGCGGGCCCCAAAGTCATTTTTGCCCCGGGGCCCTTGGCGGCATAGCTACGCCATTGATGACGTCATTGGTCAAAGTAAAGCAAGTGCTATAGGTCAAAGCGGTATCGGAGACCAGAGTTTATTAGGAATAGTAGATACTGTTTCTAAAAGGCGAGGTAACATACATACCTTTCTTAATCATTCATCTCGCCTTTGGTTACTGTAGTTTGTAACAGAGTGATTTACATTTATTCTATCAGTGTCTATGTTGACATTAGGCCCGTTAGATCAGCTGCTTAAAGCGTCGTGCTAATAACGCGAAGGTCGTGGCTTCGATCCCCCCACGGGCCATGCTTATGCCAATTAGTAGAAAATACTACCTAATACTTACTCTGAAGGGAATCTCATTACTTGAGAGCACCAGGTACAAAAATATGGCACAATAAACTACCTGTAGTTGCGAAATAGCCAGTAATAACTACACGATCCCTATTTATTCTTACTCTAGGACAAATGAAGGAAGTACATTTATTTAAGCGCATTAATTTGCTAAATGGCAAACAACTTTATAATCTGGGCATCCGCAGCTGCTATGTTATTTTGAGTAAAAACAGAGGTGCCCACGGGGGAGACATGACGCAAACTGCGTCACTGAAACTTCGAGGGGGGGGGAGGGGCGCGAAAAATTAGTACTTTTGGCCAGCCTCGGGGAAAGGGGGGGGGGGGCTTTATAAAACAATTTACAGAACGTAAAATAAAAGCAATTTAATTTCAATATCAAATGACAAAACTATATTTATTAGGTAATAAACTAGGAATCCCACACCTAATATCTAAGGTGTGGGCGCAGTTGATCGCAGTCTGGGGGGAGGGGGGGGAATGGATGAGTCATTGGCCATAGGGGGGGGGGGGGTACCTCTGAATAAAACGATGCCGCTAGTAGCTTAAAATTGGTTTATTAACGAAACACAGCCGGTTTCGCAGCTTTTAGCCACATCCTCAGAGATGATCCGTGTATATCATAAAAAGGTTTTTGATTAATGTCGCCACGTGGTCTAACGCATCATGCTACGGACTGGGCGGACGAACCCATCAGAGATTCGAGTCCTCCCTAGGGCATGTGTGTGTGTGTGTGTGTGTTGTCTTCTGGTTAGTTTAAGTAATTTGTACAAATGTTCAAATGTTTGTAGAGCTTATGGGACTTAACTACGGGGTCATCAATCCCTAAACTTACAAACTACTTATGAACTAACTTATACTAAAGACGGCACAAACATCCATGCCCGAGGGGCGATTTGAACCCCCGACCGCAGCGGCCGTGCAGACCGTGACTGGCACGCCGCAGACCGCTCGTCCACCGCGGCCGACAAGTAGTTTGTAATCTTAGGGACTTATAACCGCAATAATTAAGCTCCATAGATTTACAAACTTTTTGAACATCTATAGTTTATAAGTCTAGGGACTGATGACCATATCATTTTGACCGAATAGGTTTACAAACGTTCGAACATGTAATTTTTGATGAATCCAACGTTCGTAGTTCACATTAATGGCACATTGGACTAAGAACGTTGGATTCATCCAAAACATTTATTATGCCGCTATAAGCTGCGAAACCGGTGGTGTGTGGTTAATAAGACAAGTTTACCAGATGGCAACGAAATTGCTTTATTCAAAGTAGCCAAATATGTTTACGACAATACCCCTATCTCTGGCGATCTTGTCATCCATTCTCCCTCTCTGCCTACCTCCTTGTTTCTCTCTCCATAACCTCCTCCCGCCTCTTTCGATCCATCCCCACCTCCCTTGTCTTTATGCCCACTTCCGTCCGAATATTCAGTAGCTCCGTAAATATCCCCCCCCCCCCCAACCACTCTGTGCGTAAATCTCCTTTCCCATCTTTCGATCTTCTTGTAAATCTACGGGACCAAGTTACTGTGGTCATCAGACCCTAAGCTTACAAACTACTTCTACACCTACATACATTCTCCACAATACAAATGTGCATGGCGGAGGGTACTCGGTAGCACTACCAGTTACTTGCTTTCCTGTTACACTCCCATATACAACAAGGCAAAAACGAGTACTTGTATGCATCCGTACGAGCCCTAATCGAATGTTGTGGTTTCTACGCGAATTGTAGGCTGGCGACAGTAGAATCAATTATTTTGTCAAGTAGGCTCAACCACACAGATAGTGTATAAAAAACTAAAGTATGACGCGTTTCAAGGGTCAGGTCCTCATCATCAGATAGAATATACAAGAATCTTAAAACCCGAAATAATAAAACTGTAAAACGTAATAAAAAAACCTGGTTACTTCCCTTGTAACCGTGTCTCCGCAGAAAGCTCCTCAGCATACTGTGGTTCGTCAAGATTTAAAACAGACCCCAGCACTGGCGCCGTATAACACTAGTGAAATGCACGGAGTCAGCAACACGAGTGGGGCGCACGTATGCACGTGAAAACAAAGACCTCTAAATACCAAAGATCATCCACAAGGTAGTGGGTACATTCAGGTGTCGGAAATCGTTTGCACAGTAAGACAGAGGTTGAAATTTAAAATAAACGACTTTTGTTATAAAGTTTTTATAAAGCTGTATGTATTGCCTTGAACTTGTTCATTTAATGAAACGTCAGTTTTAGCGTTGTGTATTGTAATCTCCAGCTGTTCTAGCAGATCTAACTTTCTTCCCTTAACCTGTTTATGCATAATCTTAAGGTCATCTTCAGTCCGCTTTAATGGCTTGCCAGTTTCGCGGATATGCGTAGCTACAGCGGACTTGTCAAAATTATTAAGTCGGAAGGCGTCCATATGTTCCTTGTACCTAACTTTAAACGGTCTACCGGTTTGACCAATGTAGTTGGCATTGTAACTACTACACTGTATCTTATAAACCCCTGCTTTGTCACATCTATCAGTCTTTTGGTTTGATTTATTCCGTAATTTATGATGTAACGTATTATTAGTTTTAAAAGCAGCTTCTACTTTAAAAGGTTTTAGTATGTTGGCCACATTCTGAGATAGATTACCAAAATACGGAACCATTACCCTCTTGATATTATCCGTGCCATTTATATTTGATTTCGCACGTTGTTTCTTTCGTATTAAGTTATTGTAATAGTAATAGTAATGTTTGTAAAGCTTATGGGACTTAACTACGGGGTCATCAGTCCCTAAACTTACAAACTACTTACGAATTAGGACGGCACAAATATCCATGCCCGAGGGGGGAATCGAACCCCCGACCGTAGTGGCCGTGCAGACCGTGACTGAAGCGCCTTAGTCCCCTCGGCCACCGCGGCCGGCATTAAGTTATTCACTACGTTTTCTTGGTAACCACTCACCTTAGCAAGCTGTCTTATAATGTTAAATTCAATGGTTCTGTCTTTTTCCTTCATTGGCACTTTGAAGGCTCTATCGACTAAACAGCGTAGGGCAGAAAGTTTTTGGCCATTAGGGTGACAAGAGCTGTTATGTATTAGAATGTCGGTTGTTGTAGGTTTCCTATATACTTTAAATAAGTGTCTGCCATCCTGCTTCGTAATGTTAAGGTCAAGGAACTGAAGTGTGCCATCCTTCTCTTGTTCAACGGTAAATTCGATTTTTTCATGTAGGCTGTTAAATTTATTAACTATTTCAGTAATTTCAGTTTCAGTTTCACCTCCATCTATCAATAGCAACGTATCGTCAACGTAGCTTTTATAATATAAGATTTTATCAACTGGGTGCTGCATATTTGTGAAAAGCCGGTTTTCTAGGTTATTAATAAAAATGTCTGCTATTGTTCCTGAAATATTTGAATCCATAGCCAGTCCGTCATTTTGTATATAAAATTTCCCGTTAAAGGTAAAATAGTTATATTTCAGAATAAACTGAAGTAGGTCAATGAATGCAACGATTTCTTGCTGAGATAGTCTCTTGTGTTTAAGTAAGTTTGCTTTAATCAACTCGATGGCCTCGTCAACCGGAACATTTGCATAAAAATTTTTAATACCAAGAGACATAAGGTGGGATGTATCGGCTATAGGCTTATCATTAATCTCATTAATCAACGTAGTGTTGTTGCTAAGTGAAAAATTATCCCCAAATGCATAAAACTCCCACCCCCACGAACCACAGACATTGCCGAGGTGGGGTGGCTTGCGTGCCTCAACGATGCAGATAGCCGTACCGTAGGTTCAACCACAACGGGGGGGTATCTGTGGAGAGGCCAGACAAACGTGTGGTTCCTGAAGAGGGGCAGCAGCCTTTTCAGTAGTTACAGGGGCAACAGTCTGGATGATTGACTGAGCTGGCCTTGTAACATCAGCTAATGTGGCCTTGCCATGCAGTTACTGCGAACGGCTGAAAGCAAGGGGAAACTACAGCCGTTACTTTTCCCGAGGACATGCAGCTCTACTGTATGAAAATATGATGGCATCCTCTCGGGTAAAATATTCCGGAGGTAAAATAGTCCCCCATTCGGATCTCCGGGCGGGGACTACTCAGGAGGATGTTGTCATCAGGAAATACAATACTGGCATTCTACGGATCGGAGCGTGGAATGTTAGATCCCTTAATCGGGTAGGAAAATTAGAAAATTTAAAAAGGGAAATGGATAGGTTGAATTTAGATATAGTGGGGATTAGTGAAGTTCGGTGGCAGGATGAACAGGATTTCTGGCCAGGTGAGTACAGGTTTATAAATACAAAATCAATTGGGGGTATCACAGGAGTAGGATTGATAATGAATAAGAAAATAGGAATGCGGGTAAACTACTATGACCAGCACAGTGATCGCATTATCATTGTCAAGATAGATTCGAAGCCAACACCGACAACAGTAGTACAGGTTTATATGCCAACTAGCTCTGCCGATGATGAGGAGATCGAAGAAATATATGAGGAGCTACAGGAAATTATTCAGACAATTAAGGGAGAGGAAAACGTAATTGTGATGGGAGACTGGAATTCGGTAGTAGGAAAAGGAAGAGAAGGAAAAATAGTAGGTGAATATGGACTGGGCAGAAGGAATGAAAGAGGAAGTCGCCTGGTAGAATTTTGCACGGAACATGATTTAATCGTAACAAACACGCTGTTTAAGAATCACAAAAGAAGGTTGTATACGTGGAAGAGACCAGGAGACACCGGAAGGTATCATATAGATTTTATAATGGTAAAACATAGATTCCGGAACCAGGTAATAAACTGTAAAACATACCCAGGGGCAGATATAGACTCTGACCATAACTTGTTAGTCATGAACTGTAGGCTGAAACTGAAAAAAACTGCAGAAAGGTAGGAAAATAAGGAGATGGGACTTAGATAAATTGAAGGAACGTGAAGTTCTGTAGAAATTCAGAGGGATATTTAGGCATCAATTGACAGAAACAGGGGGTAATAAAACAGTAGAAGAGGAATGGTAGCATTGAGAGATGAAATAGTGAAGGCAGCAGAGGACAAAATAGGTAGAAAGGCAATACCTACAAAAAATCCTGGGATATCACAGGAAATACTAAATTTAATTGATGAAAGGAGAAAATATAAAAATGCAGTAAATGAAACAGGCAAAATGGAGTACAGACGACTAAGAAATGAGATTGACAGGAAGTGCAAAATGGCTAAGCAGGAGTGGCTAGAAGGCAAATGCAAATCTGTAGGAGAATGTATAAATATGGGGAAAATAGATACAGCCTACAGGAAAATAAAAGAAACATTTGGAGTTAAGAAAAACAGCTCTATGAATATCATGGACTCTGATGGAAAACCAGTTTCAGCAAAGAAGGGAAAGCTGAAAGGTGGAAAGAGTACACAGAGCAGCTCTACAAATGAAATGAACTTAGAGACGCTGTAGGAAGGGAAGAGGAAGTAGATCAAGATGACATAGGAGATACTATACTGAGAGATGAATTTGACAGAGCCCTGAAAGACCTAGGTCGGAACAAGGCCCCAGGAGTAGATGACATACCCTCAGAGCTACTAAAGTCTATGACAAAACTATTTGAACTGGTGTGTAGGATGTATGAGACAGGCGAAATACCATCAGACTTTAAGAAGAATGTAATAATCCCAATTCCAAAGAAATCAGGCGCAGACAGGTGCGAAAATTACAGAACCATTAGTTTGATAAGTCATGGCTGCAAAATTTTAACACGAATTATCTACAGGAGAATGGAAAAGCTGGTAGAAGCTGACCTCGTGGAAGAACAGTTTGGATTCAGGAGGAACGTAGGAACCCGGGAGGCAATACTCACTTTACGTCTTACCTTAGAAGATAGATTAAGGAAAGGCAAACCTACATTTTTAGCATTTGTAGATTTGGAGAAAGCTTTTGACAATGTTGACTGGAATACACTCTTTCAAATTCTGAAGTCAGCGGGGTAAAATACAGGGAAAAGAGAGTTATTTACAACTTGTACAAAAGCCAGACCGCAGTTATTAGACTCGAAGGGCATGAAAGGGAAGCATCAGTTGGGAAGGGAGTAAGACAGGGTTGTAGCCTTTCTCCGATGTTATTCAATTTGTACATTGAGCAGGCGGTGAAGGAAAGCAAGGAAAATTTTGGAATAGGGATTAAAGTTCAGGGGGAAGAAATAAAAACATTGCGTTTTGCTGATTACATTGTAATTCTGTCAGAGACAGCGAACGACCTGGAAGAGCAGTTGAATGGAATGGATAGTGTGTTGAAGAGAGCGTATAAAATGAACATTAACAAGAGCAAAACAAAAATAATTGAATGCGGTCTTAGAAAATCAGGCGATGCTGAAGGAATTAGATTAGGTAACGAAACAATGAAGGTGGTAGATGAGTTTTGTTACTTGGGTAGTAAAATAACATGCGATGGTCGCAGTGCAGAGGATATAAAATGCAGAATGGCAATGGGAAGAAAAGCATTTTTGAAAAAGAGAAATTTGCTAACATCGAATATTAATTTAAGGGTAAGGAAGTCTTTTCTGAAGGCATTTGTGTGGAGTGTTGCTTTGTACGGGAGTGAAACATGGACGATAAGCAGTGCGGACAGGAAGAGAATAGAGGCTTTTGAAATATGGTGTTACAGAAGAATGCTGAAGATTAGGTGGGTAGATCGCATAACTAATGAAGAGGTACTGAACAGAATTGGTGAGAAAAGGAATTTTTGGCATACCCTGACTAAAAGAAGGGATCGTTTGGTAGGACACATTCTTAGACATCGAGGAATCGTAAATTTAGCATTGGAGGGAAGTATGTGGGGTAAAAATTGCAGAGGGAGACCAAGAGACGCGTATAGTAAGCAGATTCAAGTGGATGTGGGTTGTCGTTCATATGAGGATTTGAAAAGGCTTGCTCAGGATAGAGTAGGGTGGAGAGCTGCATCAAACCAGTCTCCGGACTGAAGACCAAAAACAACAACAACATAAAACTCCTTTAAAATTTTCTCCAGTTTTTCGTAATTTTGCATAAGGGGCCCTTCATTGAATTTACGATAGCTCTAATAGGATGCCCATTTTTATGGACCTTTAATTGCGATCTTAGTCGAGGAGCTGTGGGATTCATGGCGTAACATTGAAATTTCTCTTTCTCAGTAAATAGGAAAGACGTCCTTTTAAGAAACTGTTTTAGCTCTGCCTGTACCTTTTTTAGTTGGATCTTTAGCTATTTCTGTCACACCGTTTTCTGAAAAGAATTGTAGTGTTTTATTAATACATTGTTCTTCACTAACGATAACAGTAGTATTGTCCTTATCGGCCTTAGTAACGTTCGCTTTATTAGAGATGAGCTTGTCGTTAATGGAGGTTACGGTTTTGTGATCACTGTTATTATGCATACTGTTCTAGGATTTATTCGTTTCGGCCTTGATGGCGTTAGCTAGTTTATATCCCACGTGTCCTTTTTCGTTTTCATTCAGTTTAGCAACATCTACTGCCATTTTAGTCCAAAATCAAATGTTTGTAAAGTCTATGGGACTTAACTACGGGGCTATCAGTCCCTAAACTTACAAACTACTTATGAACTACTTACGAACTAGGACGGCACAAATATCCATGCCCGAGGGGGGATTCGAACCCCCGACCGTAGTGGCCGTGCGGACCGTGACTGGAGCGCCTTAGTCCCCTCGGCCACCGCGGCCGGCCCATTTTAGTCGCTACGATAAGTTCTTTTACAGTTTTATCATTTATGCTAGGTTGCACGTTAAATTTAAGACCTTTGTTCAGCAGCCTTAACTCTTCATCGTTAAAAGAGATGTCAGTTTCATTAACGACGCTGAGGTAAAACTGAAAATTGTCTACATTTTGCGCGTTGCTTACTCTACAGTGAATTTGTCTCATCAGCTTCTTTAGTTTCTGTTCCTGCCTACTCTTTAAATTGAGAAATTCGACCTGTAGTTGTTCATCAAGTTCGGATTTAACCGTATCGCATACGTCATTGTGTACCGCATTAGCTGCTTCTAAATGAGCCTTAAGTAATTTCCCACTAATACAATCTTTTTTCTTATGGAGTAATTTTATTTCGAAATTCAACCAAAATTTCCGCGCTTTATCAACCACTACCCTACCTACATTGGACTTTGGATTACATATTTTAAACTTGACATAGTTCGGGTTATATTATTCTATACACAAGCCTTGTTGTAATTTATGTTGGCCGTCGTTTTTAGCCATTCGCGACAGCTGAATGTACCCACTACCTTGTGGATGATCTTTGGTATTTAGAGGTCTTTGTTTTCATGTGCATATGTCGGCCCCGCTCGTGTTGTTTACTCCGTGCATTTCACTAGTGTTATGCGCCGCCAGTGCTGGGGTCTGTTTTGAATCTTGACGAAGCACAGTATGCTGAGGAGCTTTCTGCGGAGACACGGTTACAAGGGAAGTAACCACATTTTTTTAAATTACGTTTTAGATTTTTATTATTTCGGGTTTTAAGATTCTTGTATATTTTATCTGATGGTGAAGGCTTGACCCTTGAAACGCGTCATACTTTAGTGTTTTATACACGATCTATGTGTTGAGCCTACTTGACAAAATAATTGATTCTACTGTCGCCAACCTACAATTCGCGTAGAAACCACAACATTAGATTAGGGCTCGTACGGATGCATACAAATACTCGTTTTTGCCTCGTTCTATATGGTAATGTAACAGGCCTCTCTGTACAGTCTTTAGTGGTATCCATCGTGGTATCCACCTTATTCAATTTGATAAGACTCAGGTTTTAGCAGCCACAAATGGAAATAGAAATTGTAAAACACCCCAATAATTTCAATAGGATGGAGGAGGGCGTGAAACTAAATGAAATCTGGATTCCGGTTTTGAAGAAGAAATGTAACAGTCTTCCACCATGGGACGATATGAACGGACGGCGGCAATCGGCAACGACGAATTGCGCGCGCATGTCAAAAACATCTGACGTCACACCTCTGCGCGCGAGCCCTCATAAACGGAGTTTGGCTTCAGTCAGTAGCGAGCCAGGGTGTGTATCGGACATTCAAAGTGCCACGATCCCCCTTGAGTATGTCCTCCGCAGTCGGGGACGAAACGTTGGGTTTCGACAATAAATTCACTAGACCACGGCATAATAGCCCGGAAATTTTTAGTAATTTTGAAACTGAGGTGTCATATTGATACAATACAGCCGCCAATGATCTTCCATTTTCAGGTGTTAAGAAGAAATTTAAAAAAATAAATAAAGCTAGTGGAGGCTATGGAGGTAGGGAGGGAGAGATATCAGACCTGTATAACATAGATGTTAGCGTCAGCGTCACATCATTGTGTACGCTCAGGTGCAATTGCCAAGGACGCAGATGCAGGTTATTTCAGTAAAAGTGACTCACGAAAGAGGGAAGCGTTGCGGTGCAGCAATGAAACGTGAAGCCTTCTAACAGGAGGTGTTGCGCGAGCAGCTGACGTAACGCGCTTATGGCTGGCAAAAATACAACAGGGCGTGCAGTGACAGGTCTCTCCAAACTCAAGAGCTCGACAAAAACATAATTACAAGTTTATCCTACTTTTGTGAGTAACTTCGATTACTCAACAGAAATCGAAGCGTCCAAGCACCTTGACAAATCGCTCGTTAAATCTTCTAACCTCGACAGGATCAGCTGAAATGGATCTGTCACGTAAAACGAAAACCGACAATTCTGATTTATACACTGAAGAGGCAAAGAAACTGGCTCAGATCCCAGAGTTAGTTTTTCGTTACAGATTATGCTATTCCCAAACAAAAATTTAAAAAATCAAGCTGTAGTTTCACACCACAGCTTGATAATGAAGTGTCTGTTGGCCCACTTTAGGTTACGGGGGGGCCTTTGCGATCGCAATGACAGCTCGAAATTGAAATGAACGTAACGGCTTAACCGTTCATCTGACACAAACTGCATTGTTATAACGGCGATTTGACAGTCTGTCTGTACCGTGTTTCCACTTTTTAGGTCACGCTGTTCCAGCGATCGGCACCAAATTTTGCAGACATAATTGTTTGCCGCGGATGACCAGAACCTCCCTTGTTAATTAAATAATTCTCAGTCTCTGTTGCAATATATTTTTTTTAATTCTCCAATAACGCGTTTCGCGCTGTTAGCGCATCGTCAGATTGGGCGGAGATGGAGCCACAGAACTATCTATAGCTGTGGTGGAGGTAGCTTAACATTTTGTGTTGTCATTGGGCCCCATAGCAGCAGAGGAGTCGCTGTCGCGGCAGGTCCACGTTTACAACTGGTAGTATTGCTCCCTTGTTAAAATATTTCGGACGAAAAATAGATAAGTAACACTAAAAAAAAGGCCGGTTGTGATGGCCTTTTGACGGCAGAAAATTTAATTACAAATAAAGCCTTAACGGTTCATCTGAGACGAAAATTAAATAAAACATATTTGTAGAGAAGATAATTTTCAACAACTTTGCTCTCTTATGTTATTTCCTTATCTTGCGGCGTTACAGAGATATTTACACAAAATAACGGCGATTTTTCACTTTCGGTTAATTTTACGTAAACCAGGCGTTCGGAAATCAGTCACGAGACATTCCTCGCCCAAAACCCTTTGTGGCACACGCCATCTTGCTTTCTGTATTTTATGATTTTCTTACACGAGTTGTCATTTCAGAGCAATGGCGCACTGAAGAATTAACAAAACACGTCGTTCTTAGTACGATAAATTATAATCTTGCGTCTACAAATGCCATATTAGCAGTTAACAACTGCCATCAATGGTACGGCATTTACGAAATACTTTCGTGGGTGTTCGCCCCAATGTAGTGGGCAGTCCATTACGTTGTGATGCACATGGTCGGTAATTCGACACCCAACCATAGCAATTTCTTACCGCCTTCGCTCCTAAAGGGTTTTAGACAGTCTTAGTAATTAAATAGTTATGTTCTGGAATATTTATAGTTTTGCATATGTAAGAGTGCTCCCTCTAAAATGTGCATTTGTTTTATTTCGTGAAAATGCCGTGAAATACGTACATTTTTAAAAAGTTATAACCATGATTCCAAATCTATATTTTCGCATTTCTAGCATCAAAATAGTCATAGTAGAACCCTTAAAAGATTTTCCCTAACTCCACCCGCTTAAAGTTTGAATTTCCAAAAGATATCGAAACACGTGTTTTGAAATTCCAATCAAAAATGCAAATCCGAAGTTTTGTATTTTGTTGCTTCAAAATTGCCTTAATAGTAGTGTATCTTCGAAAAACCATTTCCCATTTCACCGCCTTAGGGATGGGAATATCGAAAAATCGCTGATGCCTACAGAGTAGGATAAACAACGTCTACAAATTTCAAGTTTCTATTTTCTGTAGATTCACTTATCAGCGTCATTTTCTGTCTTTTAGAAACGGATAGTGAACGCAAAATTTCTTTCTTACGCTTTGGCATCTTTCTTGGTAGTTTTACTTTTCAAACTGCAATATGCACTTATTTCTGTTTATTCGTACGCTTGTTGCAGAAAAACAACTGAAGAATATGCATCACGTTTCGTAGTATATAACCCCTTTGCTATTACAGTGTCATAAGTCAACCCTGGTCTTCAGTCCGAATTTTATATAAGCTGACGACTTTCAACCACTATATCTTCCAACCTCTTATAGCTATCGACACGAAACTGCTATGGTGTACAACGGGAGACTTTGTACTAGAACAACACTGAGAGATCGTTTCCATTGTGTAGTTTTTGCCGAAGAGAAATATATTGACAGCCACACGTAGAATTTATGTAAGTCGGTAACTTTCAACTTCCATCTCTTCCACCACCTTATCGTTATGAACCCTCTATCACCGTAGTGAACAGTGGGAGACTGATACCTGCTAGCACATACAAACACTATTCGTTTGCGATGTGTAGTTTTGGCTACAGAATGAAATATAGGCACAAACACCTCAATTTTTACATATATTATCAGACAGTCTGTGGTATCCGTCCGCCGTCCGTCCGTCGAAGACTTATCTGTGGCGTGCTGCTGGGGCTGGTTCCGTAGGTGGGCCCAGATACTCGCAGAGACTCGGACCCGCAGGCCAGCAGAAGATCTGTCAACACGAATTGTTCTTTACATCATTTGTTGTAATTACATGTTATCAACCAATATATCTACCAGTAGTGTATAACTGTGGCGCAGAAGTAGTCTCGTGGCGCTGGTTCAAAGCACCTCAGAAACAACAATGTTTTCTTCTTTTATTTTGGTTTTCTAATAAACCCAAACACTTTCCAACAAATTTCGTAGAAGTATACTGCATAATATTCGATGCTAAGTAAACAAAGTGCACATCGTCTGAGGAGTGAGTTTGTTGGATTTTATGAACAGAACAGTTTGTACTTTATTTACAGTAAAATACGCACTTTATTGTTTCACGTATTGTGTTTTACACGTTATTAACATTCATCTACTGAATAGTAACATTGACTGTGGAGGAATGACGTTTAAGTTTTACTAAAAAGCGATACTGTTGCAACGATGTTTGCCTCATGTGAAGGCATTTTCTAATTTCATATCGCAGTGTCGCACAGTGTCATGAAACCTTTATTATTCGCTGCACTTATTGACGTAACATGCAACTTTTATAAGTCTTAGATATCTTGACAATATTGTCGCTGGAGCGCGCTGCGGTCGCGTGTAGCTCGTTGAGGCCACGCCCCCACAATCGCGTAAGGGGCCGACTGCGAACAGCGGACAAAATGAAGAGCACCTCGGCGACCATTGTAGTCGCAAACTTCCTCGCGAACTTTAAATGTGCGTAAGATTCATTTGGATTAGAGATAGTATGCATTTGCGTTAAGTCGCAAAACTATGTCTAATTGAAATTATAACTACAATACAGCTTCAGACTCCTTGAATATACAGCAACTATCGGTTGTGCGTAAGTTTATTACGCATAAGGTGTAGAAATTGGCCCACAGCAGTTTCCTCTTCCTCACGAAACCGAACTATAACAATTAGTTATTTAGCGTTCTAAGTGCAGCATATGAACGGAATTTATCATCAGACACGATTTTTTGGCTCTTTCTCAGTAGGCTATATTCTACGATTGTGAAACTTTTATACAAACATTAATTTCGGAAGAGTTTCACACTTTACGTCTTTGTTTTAGTGCTGTATTTTCTAATATTTAGATATTTAAAAGCACCAAAAAATGAAACAGAGCTGCCTCAAACAGCTAATATTAAAAATCGATTGTGAAAGTGAAATATGCCATCAGATACATAACTGGAAAATAGCGTCTTTACCTTGTGAATACAGCAATCAGTCACGACCAAATTCTTTTAAGAACACAAAGTATGTCATAACTTGTTCTTAACTAATGCATGTAACATTATTAGTAGGATATGTAGCAAAAATATTAATGCTGTAAGCCAAATATCTTACAGTAGCGTGAACTGCTCAAAAGTCAACAACTATTGTCATAGGATTCAACTTCACAATATGCATCCACTGTGGCTATGTACCGTTCATATATGGAACTATACACAGGTCTGCAAACCCCTTTCAGCTGTTATACCTTTATGTAAAGCAGATAACCTTTAAATTCTGTGTTACAAGTTGCTAATATTAATTTCGTAAACGAAAATTCGAACTGCAGTGAGGCAACTAATCTCGTGACCCCAATAGTTATTTTAAACAATAATAAAATGAAACTTTTTGAACTTCCTGTCCACCAGCACTGCCTAAAGTAGCTCCTTTTTAAGAGCTGCCAGTATTGTAAAAGCCTGTTATTTATTTCATTCAATTCTATATTGCCTTGAATAACAACCTGTTAAGTCAGAGTATCTCTGAACACAAGTAGTAGAGCTACTTGTATTCCTGAGCAATATAAATGGGAAGACAGTATTTGTTCCTGTAATTCCTTTCTTAAATTGATTTATGCATTTAAACGCTGAGCAGCTCTTCATCATCTTCATGTACGCTGCAGTAGTCAAACAATACAGATGTGGCTATCAATTGTGTACATATACCACAGTAGCTATTTAACATACGATTTTCCTGCCAGCAACACTCGTATTTGTCTGACGTTTGCCACTACCATGGCGGCCGGCCGAGGGTTCAAATTATCCCGCGACAGCAGCGCCGTTAGGGAGTCTAGTTACTTTTACACGGTCTTTGGTTGAGGCACATGTCTCGTATGCTCAAGTCGCGCCGTCTCCGAGCGTTGGACTCGGCACTTTGACCACACGCTCCGTGTGCCGACGGCCTAACGGGCGGCACGGGCAGCCTGGGCCGAGACGTGAGTCCGCTCGCCGCTCGGCCTTCCCCTTCCGCCCGGCCGCCCACGCTGCGGCGTGACCCGGCGTATCGCAACGTAACGGAACGGCACGGCGCGACCGCTCAGGAATCTGCCGGCAGCGGTGCATTTCGCAACGCGGCGCCCAGCCACTCATCGCAGCCCGCCCACTGACACTCTGCCCTCACAATTGGGACCGGCGAAATGCCACTGCAGATCCACCAGTCGTCTAACTGTGCAGCACTTCTAATCATGACGTGTAGGCTTTCACGGCCGGCGTCTTCAGTGATTAAACGTGCAGTTGGGACTCTGGGTCATAAAGTATACAGAAAAGATACGCACACCGATCGGTATCTCCATAAAGATTCTAATCATCATCCCAGGCAGAAGAGAGGTGTTATTAAAACATTAGTGGACAGGGCTAATAAAATCTGTGAACCAGCTTATTTGCAAGAGGAACTCGATCATTTACGAATCTCATTTCAGAAAAACGGATACAGCCCAGAAGACGAATGTCTGCTAACGTCCAACAACAACAACCTTTGGCGGGGAAAGTGTTTCAAAATGTTCAAATGTCTGTAAATCTATCGGACCAAACTGCGTGGTCATCAGTCCGTAGCTTACAAACTACTTAAACCTAGGTAAACTAACCTACGGACAAACACACACCCCTTGGCTACTCCGGGTGTGTACAAGATTCCATGTACTTCTGGGAAGGTTTATATTGGAACAACAAATAGAAGTATCAATACTCGCCTAACGGAACACAAGAGGAACTGTCGACTGGGACACACGGACAAATCGGCCGTAGCGGAACACGTTTTTGAAAACGGTAACCACAAAATAAAATTTAGTGAGACAAGCATGCTAGCTAAGACATCGCATTATTATGCACGTATGAATGAAGAGGCTACAGAGATTTTTAAACACCGCAATAATTTTAACAGGAAGGAAGTAGGCTTGAAGTTAGACAAGATATGGCGGTCTACTTTGTACCAAAGATGTGACAATCGATTACCTTTGATCGAGAGTAATGACGCCAGCCAGAGATAGTTTTACTGTTGACATCACGTGACGAGTGGTGGCGCCCTCTATGCCCTCTATTATGCAGGATCTCCACGGCCCAGCAGCCAGTCGTCGACTCACCTCAGATGTTGCCCGCAGCCGGCAATGAAACGTCAGGGGAAGAAATTTCCACTGTTCTACCACGGCCTCTCAGCCCCGAAGTTTTAATTACTGTGCAACACTTCGTCAGTCGGGGACCGAGTTTCCGTGACTACTTCCCAGATGACATAAGCAGCATATCACAGACATGCAGCACAGTGTTTGAAGATGGCGAGTGCAGAATCGTGATTTTGCGTGTCCCGATACTCGGTTCCTATCTCAGATGGAGACTTTCAGGTTTCGGAAATTCAGTTTGGGATGAGACTTCGCATGTTAGTACTTTATTAATATTCTATTGAGGTTCTAATTTTCCTTATTTGCCTAAAAACAGTACGCAAACAAAAAATCCAAAGATATGCAAGTTCCTACATGGAAAGTAGACGTCCTTGACAAGGTATGACGTCACCTAAAGTGAAATCCCGTACTGCATCCACTTGTAATACTAGAGTGGATGAATGGCAACAATAACAAAAGATAATAATGTACACGACAATGATATTCCTATCCGCTTTCCCACCCTTCCGGCACCTACCACCTACCATCCTACTTTATTCACCCCATAATGTAGGAGATGTCCTTACCCACGACACCATTTTCTAGGATGGCCTAAGGCTCTGTGACTGAGGAAGGACTTTACTAATATCCTATTGGGGTTCTAATTTTCCTTATGTGCCTTAAAACAATACGCGAACAAAAAATCCAAAGATATACATGAAAAGTAGACGTCCTTGACAAGGTATGACGTGAAATACCGTACTGCATCCACTTGTAATACTAGAGTTGATGAATGGCAACAATAACCAAAGATAAATAATGTACACGACAATAATTTCAGATCCACCAGTCACTTAACTGTGTAACACTCCGTCAGTCAGGGACGAGTTTCCGTAACTAGTTTCCAGATAACATAAGCAGCAAATCACAGACATGCGGCAGAGCTGTAATAATAGTGTTTGAAGATGGCGAGTGCAGGATCGTGATTTTAGGTGTCGCGATACTCGGTTCCCATCTCAGAAGGAGACTTTCAGGTTTCGGAAATTCAGTTTGGGATGATACTTCGCATGTTAGTACCAAATAGCTTATAAAGTATCAAGTATCAGCATGCGAACCATAAAAGAAAGTATAACCCATATAATGATTGGAATAAACGCAAGTTCTGAAGCAAGCAGGACTAAAATATAGGGAGCCTAAGGTTATTTACAACTTGTATAGAAACAAGACAGCGGTTGTCACAGTTGAAGGGCATGAAAGGGATGCAGTGGTTGGGAAGGGAGTAAGGCAGGGTTGTAACCTTTCTCCAGTGTTATTCTATTTGTACATTGAGCAAGATATAAAGGAAATCAAGGAGATATTTGGAGAAAGAATTAAAGTACAGGGCGAAGAATTAAAAACATTGCGTTTTGCCGACGACAAAGCAATTCTGTCAGAGGCAGCAAAGGACCTGGAACAGCAGTTGAGCGGAATGGACAGTGTGCTGAAAGGTGCATATAAAATGGGCTTTTACAAGATCAAAACAAGGGTAATCAGGCGATGCTAAAGGAAGTAGGTTAGGTAACGAAACAATACAGGAGGTAGATGAGTTTTCTTACTTGGACAGTAAAATAACAAATGATGGTCGCAGTGCAGAGGATATAAAATGCAGAATGGCAACGGGTAGAAAAGCGTTCTTGAAAAAGAGAAATATGTTAACATCGAATATTGATTTAAGCCTATGGAAGTCCTTTCTGAAGGCATTTGTGTGGAGTGTTGCCTTGTATGGGAGTGAAACATGAACGAAAAACAATGGGGACAGGAAGAGGATAGAGGCTTTTGAAATGTGGTGCTACAGAAGAATGCTGAAGATTAATGAAGAGGTACTGAAAAGAAATGGGGAGAAAAGGAATTTTTGGCATGTTGTTATGGTCTTCAGTCCGGAGACTGGTTTGATGCAGCTCTCCACCCTACTCTATCCTGAGCAAGCCTTTTCATCTCCTCATAACAACGACAACCCACATCTCTTTGAATCTGCTTACTATACGCGTCTCCCTCTGCGATTTTTACCCCACACACTTCCCTCCAATGCTAAATTTACGATTCCTCGATGTCTGAGAATGTGTCCTACCAAGCGATCCCTTCTTTTAGTTAGGGTATGCCAAAAACTCCTTTTCTCGCCAATTCTGTTCAGTACCTCTTCAATAGTTATGTGATCTACCCACCTAATCTTCAGCATTCTTCTGTAGCACCACATTTCAAAAGCCTCTATCCACTTCCTGCCCGCACTGCTTATCGTCCATGTTTCACTCCCGTACAAGGCAACACTCCACACAAATGCCTTCAGGAAAGACTTCCTTACCCTTCAATTAATATTCGATGTTAGCAAATTTCTCTTTTTCAAAAATGCCTTTCTTCCCATTGCCATTCTGCATTTTATATCCTCTGTACTGCGACCATCGCATGTTATTTTACTACCCAAGTAACAAAACTCATCTACCACCTTCACTGTTTCGTTACCTAATCTAATTCCTTCAGCATCGCCTGATTTTCTAAGACCGCATTCCATTATTTTTGTTTTGCTCTTGTTAATGTTCATTTTGTACGCTCTCTTCAACACACTGTCCATTCCATTCAACTGCTCTTCCAGGTCGTTCGCTGTCTCTGACAGAATTACAATGTAATCAGCAAAACGCAATGTTTTTATTTCTTCCCCCTGAACTTTAATTCCTATTCCAAAATTTTCCTTGCTTTCCTTCATCGCCTGCTCAATGTACAAATTGAATAACATCGGAGAAAGGCTACAACCCTGTCTTACTCCCTTCCCAACTGATGCTTCCCTTTCATGCCCTTCGAGTCTAATAACTGCGGTCTGGCTTTTGTACAAGTTGTAGATAACTTTCCTTTCCCTGTATTTTACCCCTGCTGACTTCAGAATTTGAAAGAGTGTAGCCCAGTCAACATTGTCAAACGCTTTCTCCAAATCTACAAAGGCTAAAAATGTAGATTTGCCTTTCCTTAATCTATCTTCTAAGATAAGACGTAAGGTAAGTATTGCCTCCCGGGTTCCTACGTTCCTCCTGAATCCAAACTGATCTTCCCCTAGGTCAGCTTCTACTAGTTTTTCCATTCTCCTGTAGATAATTCGTGTTAAAATTTTGCAACCATGACTTATCAAACTGATGGTTCTGTAGTTTTCACACCTGTCTGCACCTGATTTCTTTGGAATGGGGATTATTACATTTTTCTTAAAGTCTGAGGGTATTTCGCCTGTCTCATATATCCTACACACCAGTTCAAATAGTTTTGTCATGGCTGGCTCTCCCAGAGACTTTAGTAGCTCTGAGGGTATGTCATCTACTCCTGGGACCTTGTTCCGACCTAGGTCTTTCAGGGCTCTGTGAAATTCATCTCTCAGTATAATATCTCCTATTTCATCTTGATCTACTTCCTCTTCCCTTCCTACAACATCGTCTCTCAGTTCATTTCCTTTGTAGAGCTGCTCTATGTACTCTTTCCACCTTTCAGCCTTCCCTTTTTTGCTGAGAACTGGTTTCCCTTCTGAGTTCTTGATATTTGTAGAATTACTTTTCTTGTCCCCAAATGTCTCTCTGATTTTCCTGTAGGCGGTATCTACTTTTCCCCTTCTTATTCATTCTTCTACAGATTTGCATTTGGCTTCTAGCCACTCCTGCTTAGCCATTTTGCACTTCCTGTCAATCTCATTTTTTAGTCGTCTGTACTTCATTTTGTCTGTTTCATTTACTGCATTTTTATATTTTCTCCTTTCGTCAATTAAATTTAGTATTTCCTGTGACATCCAAGGATTTTTTGTAGGTCTTGCCTTTCTACCTATTTTGTCCTCTGCTGCCTTCACTATTTCATCTCTCAATGCTACCCATTCCTCTTCTACTGTTTTATTTCCCCCTGTTTCTGCCAATTGTTGCCTAAATCTCCCTCTGAAATTCACCAGAACTTCACTTTCCTTCAATTTATCTAAGTCCCATCTCCTTATTTTCCTACCTTTCTGCAGTTTTTTCAGTTTCAGCCTACAGTTCATGACTAACAAGTTATGGTCATAGTCTATATCTGCCCCTGGGTATGTCTTGCAGTTTATAACCTGATTCCGGAATCTATGTTTTACCATTATAAAATCTATCTGTTACCTTCCAGTGTCTCCTGGTCTCTTCCAAGTATACAACCTTGTTTTGTGATTCTTAAACCACGTGTTTGTTATGATTAAATTATGTTCCGTGCAAAATTCTACCAGGCGACTTCCTCTTTCATTCCTTCTGCCCAGTCCATATTCACCTACTATTTTTCCTTCTCTTCCTTTTCCTACTACCGAATTCCAGTCTCCCATCACAATTAAGTTTTCCTCTCCCTTAACTGTCTGAATAATTTCCTTTAGCTCCTAATATATTTCTTCTATATCCTCATCATCGGCAGAGCTAGTTGGCATATAAACCTGTACTACTGTTGTCGGTGTTGGCTTCGTATCTATCTTGACAATGATAATGCGATCTCTGTGGTGGTCATAGTAGTTTACCCGCATTCCTATTTTCTTATTCATTATCAGTCCTACTCCTGTGATACCCCCAATTGATTTTGTATTTATAATCCTGTACTCACCTGACCAGAAATCCTGTTCATCCTGCCACCGATCTTCACTAATCCCCACTATATCCAACTTCAACCTATCCATTTCCCTTTTTAAATTTTCTAATTTTCCTACTCGATTAAGGGATCTAACATTCCACGCTCCGATCCGTAGAATGCCAGTATTGTCTTTCCTGATGATAACATCCTCCTGAGTAGTCCCCGCCCGGAGATCCGAATGGGGGACTATTTTACCTCCGGAATATTTTACCCGAGAGGATGCCATCATCATATTTTCATACAGTAGAGCTGCATGTCCTCGGGAAAAGTAACGGCTGTAGTTTCCCCTTGCTTTCAGCCGTTCGCAGTAACCGTATGGCAAAGCCACATTAGCTGATGTTACAAGGCCAGCTCAGTCAATCATCCAGACTGTTGCCCCTGTAACTACTGAAAAGGCTGCTGCCCCTCTTCAGGAACCACACGTTTGTCTGGCCTCTCCACAGATACCCCCCCGTTGTGGTTGAACCTACGGTACGGCTATCTGCATCGTTGAGGCACGCAAGCCACCCCACCTCGGCAATGTCTGTGGTTCATGGGGGTGGGAGTTTTATGCATTTGGGGATAATTTTTGGCATACCTTAACTAAAAGAAGGGCTCGATTAGTAGGACATCGAGGAATTGCGAATTTAGAGTTGGATGGAAGTGTGTGGGGTAAAAACCGCAGATGTAGGTTGCCGTTCTTATGTGGAGTTGAAGAGGCTTGTTCAGGATAGGGCATTGTGGAGAGTTGCATCAAACCAATCTCCGGACTGAAGATCACAACAACAACAATCGATATGGCCTTTAGGAACCGAAAGCACACTAGTGTTTCATTCCTGACTGCTCAATACATGCTTCACGTCTCGCCTCGTTTGACATTAGACTGTTGACTGGAATCATGTTGCCTAGTGTGACAACTCGGATTTCCAGTTGTATTGAGCGGATGGATGTGTACAGGTATGGAGACAACCCCCCATAGACCGGCATAAGGACATACTTCAAGCTGGTGGGGGCCCTGTAATGGAGTGGTCGTGTGCAGTTGGAGTGATGTGGGGCCCCTGATACGTCTAGACACGATTCTGACAGGGTGCGACCTTCCTATCGGTTTCACCAATAAGACTTGGGCAATACATAACTCGGGGAGTAAAAGTTTATGCCTCGTTGTCTTTGTTCATAGGGGTGAGTTGTGATGTCAGCTTCTTGTCCTCAACAGCTACCCAAACTGTTAAATAAGATCCATAATTAATCTGTAGTTTAGCCAGTCTGTCAATCTGCATATGATGACGTGAAAATATACTTAACAAACATAAATTTAACCTCCGAAAGACCAACAAAATGGATTCTACGATAAAGAAGTCATTCACTCACGAAGTAATTCTTTATCAATGGAGTTTATTACTAGATTCCATTTTATTTTTCCAGTTTATTACTCTTAGTAGACATGAAACGCGGAGGTAGTCCTACTTTATACATCGCTAAATAACTGAATATTTCTCCTACTACTGTTCATGATAGGCGCAATAAGTATCACAAGCACTCGAGAATAAAACTTCTAAATTATCACTCGTAAGTTAGTGTAGTCCATCGAACTTTGCAGTTCCAAGTTAATCCGCGATAAAAGTATTTGTTATAAAACACAGTTTGTAATCACACGAGTACACGATTGCTGAATTATCAAAGTTCCACAGCCCTACTACAGTGCATAGTTTATCACTGTTCAAGCAGAGACGAAGTCCTGCAGTCAGAGTCCCGTAAATTTTCCAAGTTCACCCATGCTTAACTCTTCAAATCACAAGTTCGTAACGCGGTTTCAGACCGCTGAACGCCACAACCTTTCACCACCACGTCCAAGTTACGAGTCCCTTCCCAAGCATTCGAAAAGCGTGCTCTCCCTGCTCCCAAAATTGTATCCTTCCGCGCATCCTAACGCCTCATCTTTAAAATACAATTTCCCTTCCAAAATTTTGTACATTTGAATATCACAGAATTAAATGCTTTGACCTCCTCCCTACAAATGTTGTTTACATTTAAGAAACAAATACATATTTAATAATACTAAAAAACGGTTGAGACTTAAGCTCATTGCTCAGATAGCCATTAAGCGTGGCTGCCGCCGCCGTCGAAATACAGTTAACACAATTGATATTTATCATGGCTTTTTACACATAGCCGGCCGGGGGCCGAGGGGACTGAGGCGCTCCAGTCACGGTCTGCAGGGCCACTACGGTCAGGGGTTCGAATCCCCCCTCGGGCATTGATATTTGTGCTGTCCTAGTTCGTAAGTAGTTTGTAAGTTTAGGGACTGATGACCCCGTAGTTAAGTCCCATAAGCTTAACAAACATTTTTTGATTTGAACATTTTTTGACACACATTATTCAGTTCTTGTCCACAAATACTTATAATTCTTTATATATATATTATCTGCTACAAATCTACTATTTTTAGACGGCCATGAAATATTTAAGTGACAGTGTTCAACATAAAAAATGAACGTTACTAAGAATATTGAATATAATAAAATATATATATATATATATATAAATGTAATGCGCTTCGTTGAGTTCATGTTTTGTTTTTCTGTGGTGGGATCTATGTTCTGACACAGGAATATTACTACCTCAACGAAAAGCAGCACAAGAGAGAGAGAGAAACAAAGTTCACTGAAAGAATACGGAAACAACGTGGCACGTCTTTTAAGATAGCGTGGTGCAATGCCGCTCATTTGCTTCTTAAACTGTAACTGATAAACACTACGTATCTATAATTGTAAATATAAGTCTTATAATATTGTTATAGAAGTATCGGCTTTTTATCTGTAAGGGATATTGAAATTGTAATCACGGCGTTTGATTCTCACAAGTCTCCTGAATCAATTCATATAATTATACTTGCCGTATGATCATTCCCTGATTTTATATGGATTTTTAGAATAATGTATGTGTGTGGCTATATTGTATTTCAGTTGCAATTTGGGAGAGCCGCCCTCGCTCAGCCAAGCGTTTCCGGTTTCCGACCACATTAGGAAAAACCTGACTACCTGCTGTATCCCATTCACTAGGTACAAACTGTTAGGCGGCCGGCTGGGGAACCCAACACCCTGGCAAAACCCGCCTTTCACGTGGAAACAATCAGCTCCCCCCTGTATCTGTAATGTCACAAGGGGCCACATACGTGGGCATCCTGGCTGATCACCTGCATCCATTCATGTATATCGTGCATTTCCACAGACTTGGGCAGTTCCACCAGGACAATGCGTCACCCCACGCACCCGGAATTGCTACAGAGTGGCTCCAGGAACACTCATCTGAGTTGAAACACCTACGTTTGCTACCACAGACATGAACATTATTTAGCATATCCGGGATGCCTCGCAACGAGCTGTTCGGGAAATATCTCCATCCCCGCGTACTCTTAGAGGCGCATGGACAGCCCTGCAGGATATATGGCGTCAGTTGCCTCCAGCTCTAGACAGACATTATTTGAGTTCATGGCACTCTCGGGGGCCCTACAAGTATTAGGAAGTGTACCTGTTTTTTTTTTGCTTTTCAGTGTGTTGCAGTGGTGGGGGGCGGTGTAGCCAGGACAAAGTGTTGCGTTCTAATGGTGCTCGATTAGTTCGTGAATACAACCACACAGTAAAAAAAAAAAAAAAAAAAAACAGTGAGTTTCTCTCTTCCGGTTCGGTATTTAATCAAGATATATTGGATTCTGTACACGTGCGCAACTCGCTCTGCTTTGTTTTCTATGAAGATGTAAAGAGAACACAGTCACGAATGCTCTCCCATAAGAAATTAATGTTAAAAGCGGCAAACGTCAGGTACAATTTCTGAAGAAACTAGTGGAGGTATGAAACTTTTACGTTGATTTTGTCCATCTTATGCTTGGGCGGCGGAGCTGCAGCCGCATATATAGCAATGAATACAATTAACAATAGCCATTGGCGGACTAACGCTGTCGGAAATGAGGTCCCCCGTCTACTCGGAAATACATGTATTTTTATTATTATTATTACCGTTAAATCCCCATTTAGGAGAGCGTTTAAACACAATCAATTTTCATGGCACTTTTTTGTCTTTTTCTTTTCTCTTCCCAAAAACGTCTCATATATTCACTGTGTTTCTTCTTCCTCTCTTCTGCCACTTCTTTCCTGGTTTTTTCTTTTTTGGTGTTTCTTCGAATTTCTGTTTCCTGATTTTTTTCTCTGTATTTTTCTCTATTATTTCTTCTGTAGATATATTTAGTTGCTTGAGGTCTTCCATGATTTCCTTTGCTCAGTCAGTTTTTATCGTATTACTCATCACAATGTTAAATATCTTCTTGATCAGCCTATTTTCATTCATCCTATAAATATCACCATAAAACTTTGCCCTTCTTTTTCTGATGTTATCTGTAATTATCTCTGTCTGTTTGTACAGTTCTTTTGTCGGTCTCTTTATCCAGATCCCCTGTCTCTGAACTGGCCCATAGATCTTCCTAGAATTTTCCTCTCTTACTTATACATTTCCTTGATTTTCGTTCTTCCTCTGATTACTGTTGTTTCTGCAGCATACAAGGTTCCTGTAAGACTACTGATTTGTAATGTCTCAATTTGTCATTAACAGAGATACTTCTTTTATTGAAATGGCTCCATGTAAGTCCGTAAGCTTTTTGAATCTTTGCAACTCTTTCTTAATTGGCTGTCGAGTTTAGTCCTGTTTTCTGTATAATCTCTCCCAGGTATTTGAAACACATGTATTACTATAAAGAAAGTACGAGGCGAGTCCAGAAAGTAAGTTCCGTTTGGTAATAAAATGAAATTGTACCCAGATACAGAAGAAATTGTTATTGCACAAAATTCTACAACTCTTAAACTACTTTTCCACATAACTGCCGAAATTTTGTAGGCACTTTTCATAGCATGCCACAAGCTTTTGTATGCATCCTTCACAGAAGGTTTCCGCCTGTGTATTCAACCAGGTGGTAACAGCTCTTTATCATCGTTGAAGTGTTGACCACCAAGGACAGATTTTAGGCATAAGAAGATATGAAAGTCGCTAGGACAGAGATCCGAGCTGTATGGAGGATGATCAAACAGGTCCCATTAAAATTTCCGTATGAATTGTTTGGTCACATTTGGTGTGTGAGGTCAGGCATTATCGTGAAAAAAAATCTTTTGATAGTAATCCTCTTCTTAAACCTGAAATCTGTCCTAGATGGACAACACTTCAACGATGATGACGAGCTGAAAGACCATGCTACCACATGGTTGAATACACAGGCGGCAACATTCTATGAAAAATGCACACAAAACCTTGTGCCATGCTATGACAATTGCCTACAAAATTTCGGAAGCTATGTAGAAAAGTAGTTTTAGCAGTTGTAGATTTTTGTACAATTAATTTTTTTTTTCTGTATCTGTACCCGTTCGTTTTATATAACCAAACGGAACTTGCTTTCTGGACGCGCCTCGTAACTTTGTGATTTGGAGGCTTCGAGGACAAGAGGCACGGGACAATTAAATAATAATAATAATAATAATAGCTTTCGAGATGTGCAGGGCCCAGAACGAGACGCCAGACCGCAAAAAAAGTAATTAAAAAATAAAACACCACCTGGTTTTGAGGTATTTGGAGGCCCCCTAAGAGAAGAGGCCCGGGGCGGTCCGCCCTCTCCAACCCCCCCCCCCCCCGCCATTAGTTCGCCACTGATAATAACATCGTCAGCTGTATTTTCATTTTACTGGCAACCAGTTTCGATGGGCCAGGCCATCATCATCATCAGGCGCTTATAATAGTGTAAACTGAACTTTGCTGCATAAAAAAAAAAAAAAAAATTGGGGTCGCACAATCATAGAACACTAGATGACCCGATGAACTTCATATCACTTATCTCTTAATATAAACCGTATTGATTTAAATCTTATGTATTTTAGACCCAGTATCTTTATAAAGGAATCATCAGATAGTCTAAGTATCGGCTCGATAGTTGGCGGAAAGAGTCGGCGAATCACGCACACATGTCCAGGATAATGTTCTTGTCACACTCGTGGGAGTTCAGAGAATGTTTAAACGGTGATAAAATATGGAAAAATTGCGAGGAAAATTTAGATTTATAACGTGTAAAATAATGACTTGGTTGTTGTGTTGGGTGTGTTCAGAAATACACTTTGAAAGAGCGAAGTTGGCTTTACACGATCAGAACCCGTATATGAACTATCAAAGTTAAAAATGATTTGCTGTTCGCTAGTCTCACTAAAACTTGAGAACGGCTGTACCCATTTGGCTGTATATCATTACATTAACCACTTTTTCTCAAATTTTTCAATTTTCCGGTAGATTTTCCAAAAAAATTATTTCATACAAAGCTCGTCCTGTCAAGCCGTACTCAAGTGAGTAACCATGTGGCAATTGATTTCTATTCATAAAAAAAAACGCTTTCGGTTTTTCATAAATTTTCCTACTTTCCGGGTGACTTTTCCATCTTTTTATTTGATGCGAACCTTCCTCTTGCTTTCAACATGCAATGTACAAAATGTTATCGCAATTGGACGAACGATATTGATAGCTCACTGGAAAAACCTGTTGCAGTTTTTCCCGATTTTCCTCTTTTCCGGACAACTCTTCCATATTTTATCACCGTTTAAACCTTCCCTGGGTACACGAATATTTCAAGACTAAAATTAGCGAAATCGGTTTAGTCGTTCGAGACTAACGAATAGCAATTCATTTATATATATACAGGGTATAAATTAATGAAATGCAGCAACCAGTTGCTTGTGGTTATTTATTTATTTTAACTTTAACGACCGGTTTCGGGCGCTTGAGTGCCCTTCTTCTGGTCTATTTTTGTACTGTTGCTTAATAAATATACATGCTAGTGGTGGAATCAACGCTAAGTGATATACAGGGTGTCCCAACTATCTTGTCCACCCAAAATATCTCTGGAACATTAACAGCTATTGGAAAACGACTTTCACCGGTATCAAAGTACGGCTGGGGCCCATGAATGTACATATTTGGAAACATTCTAAAACGAAAGCAAATGTGTTTTTCAACACAAACTTATGTTTTTTTTTAAATGGACACCCTACATTTTTTCTTCAGCAATCCATAGCATGACAAATCAGATAAACAATGGCGTTGATTGTATCGCAATATTCCAATTACATCCCGAGATATTGCGACGCGAAGTTAACGCTTGAAAAACCCGAAATGCGCTGTTAGTACACGTCCTGAGGCTCAGGCGTGAACCCCATGCTGCCCGTAATCGCGATGTGGTTGACATGCGTAATCACACTTCCATACTTACCAAGAGGTCTGAAACGAATAATACGGTCTGCTGCCATCCTGCACTAAAGTCGTACATTCCAGCAGGTATTTATCCCATAGGCTAGGGGTGATGCGGTTCTGTAACGTCTCTGTGTACCGCAACGTTAGTCACAAAGTTAACATTTGTTTGAAACAATTTGTCATGTAACACATTAGATAAACATAACATTGACAATTATGTGATAATAAAACTAACCGCATCACCCTTAGCCCATGGGATAAATACCTGTTGGAATGTACGACTTTAATGCAGGATGGCAGCAGACCGTATTATTCGTTTCGGACCTCTCGGTAAGTACGGAAGTGTGATTACGCATGTCAATCACATCGCTATTACGGGCAGCATGGGGTTCACGCCTGAGCCTCAGGACGTGCGCTAGCAGCGCATTTTGGGTTTTTCAAGCGTCAATTTCGCGTCGCAATATCTCGGGATGTAATTGGAATATTGCGATGCAATCAACGCCATTGTTTATGTGATTTGTCATGATATGGATTGCTGAAGAAAAAATATAGGGTGTCCATTTAAGAAACGTAAGTTTGTGTTAAACACATTTGCTTTCGTTTTAGAATGTTTCCAAATATGTACATTCATGGGCCCCAACCGTACATTGATACCGGTGAAAGACATTTTTCCAATAGCTGTTATTGTTCCATAGATATTTTGGGTGGACAAGATAGCTGGGACACCCTATATATATATATAGTTCGCCTCTATGGATATTAATGAAGATCAGATTAATAAATAGAAATGTAAATAGACATAGATCATCAAGGCCGTCACCAGCTCAACGATAGCACACGAGGTTGGTGTGTCCGCTCGTAAGGGGCGTCTTTGATACATTGGCGTCGTACGTTTATGCGTGAGGAGTGTTTTGATTGGGAGCCTCGGGTCAGTGGGTGGAGGCGCGCGTCTGGAGGAACGCGGGGTCGATAGTCGCGGTCGGTCGCGGTGGTCGACCCTCGGCAGGGAGGCGGCGTCCCGCAGCCGTGCTATCAAAGACGTGTAAATAATAACTAGACTAACGGCGCTGCTGTCGCGGGATAATTTGAACCTTCGGCTGGCCGCCATGATACTGGTAAGCGTCAGATAAATGTGAGTGTTGTCAGGAGATAAATCGTGTATTATACAGCTGCTGCGGTATACATACCCAATTCATAGGCACGTCTCCACTGTTTGACAACTGCAGTATACATGAAGCACGATGGTCAAGAGCTGCTCAGCATTTAACTAAATAAATCGGTTTAAGAAAGGAACAAAAAGAACGAATACTGTCTTCCCTTTTGTACTTCTCAGGAATACAAGTTGCCCTACTAGTTATATTCAGCGACATTTACTCTTGCTTAACAGGCTGTTACTCGAGACAGTATAGCATTGAATGAAATAAATAACAGGCATTTACAATACTGGTAGCTCTTAAAAACGAGCTACTTTAGGCAATACTGGTGGACAGGAATTTCAAAAAGTTTCATTTTATGATTTGTAAAATGACTGTTGGGGCCACGAGATAACTCACTGCACTTCCAATTTTTGTTTATGAAACTAACATTAGCAGCTTGTAACACAGAATTTAAAGGTCACCTGCTTTATATAGGTATAACAACTGAAAGGGTTCGCAGAAGTGTGTTTAGTTTCATATATGAATGTCACATAGTCACACTGGATGCACATCATGAAGTTGAACCCTATGATGACTGTTGCTGACTTTTTGAGCAGTTCACGCTACTTTAAGGTGTTTGCTTACAGCATTAAAAATGGTAATATTCGTGGTAGATACCCCAATGCTAACGTTACGTGCACTTATTTAAGAAAAAGTTATGGCATAGTTCGTGTTCTTAAAAGAATTTGATAGTGACTGGTTACTGTATTCACAAGGTAAGAAGCTATTTTACAGTTATAATTATGGGAAATTTCATTTTCATTGTGTATTTTTAAAATTAGGCGTTTCAGGCAGCACTGTTTCATTTTTGATGCTATAAAATATATCAATATAGGAGAATATAGCAGATACTCCAACAAAGACGTAAAGTGTTGTGAAACTTCCGAAATTAATGTTTGTACAAAAGTTTCACCATCGCAAAATATACCGAGAAAGTGGCAAAAACCCGTGTCTGACTATAAATTCCGTTCATATGCTGCAGTTAGAACGCTAAAAACCTAAATGTTATAATTCGGTTTAGTTAAGAAGAAAGAGCTGTTGGCCGATTTCTACACCGTATGTATAACAAATTTACACACAACCGATAGTTGCTGTATATTCAGAGAGTCTGAAGCTGTTTTGCGGTTACACGTTTAAATGATACATAGCTTTCATGACTTCTGTCGAATGAATACACCCTCTAATCAAAAGGGTCTTACGCTCATTTAAAGTTCGCGCGGAAGGTTACCACCACAATGGCCGCCGAGGCGCTCTTCAATTTGCCAGCTATTCGCGGTCGGCCGCTTACGGAATTATGGGGATCGTGCGGCCTCCCGCGTCGGAGGTTCCGGTCCTCCCTCGGGCGTGGATGTGTGTGTTGTCCATAGGTTAGTTTAACTTAGTTTAGGTAGTTTGTAAGACTGTGGACTGGTGACCAAGTAGTTTGGTATCATAGGATTAGAAACATCTGATTTTTTCAAACGTTTTCTTGGTCTGTGGGACTTAACTACAAAGGTTATGAGCCCCCAGTCTACAAACTAACTTGAACAAACCTGAGAACAACACACATGCCAATGCCGGGGGGAGTGCTCGAGCCACCGACGGGGAGCAACTACGCGCTCAGCACATAGGCGCCTTAGAGCGCTTGACCATTTCACCGCTACTCTGTGTTCTTTCCAGTTTTAGTTGTTCCTAATTGTAATGTCTAGGTTTTTATTTGAATTTACGTCCTGTATATTTGACTGATCTATCTTTTGCATGAGGTTTAACGGATTTCTTGTAGTGCTGATACGGATGACCTCACACTTACCATTATTTAGGATCAGTTGCCAATTTACTCACCATACAGATATACATGGGCAGTGTCTTCAAAGAAAGATATAAGATGAACATTAACAAGGCTAAAACGAGGGTAATGGAATGTAGTGTCAGAAAATCATGCGATTTGGGTAGCAAGATAACTTCTGATGGCCGAAGTAAATATGATATAAAGTGCAGAATGGCTATAGGAAGAAAGGCGTTTCTGAAGAAGCAAAATTTGTTGACATCCAATATTAACTTAAATGTTAGGATGTCCTTTCTGAAAGCATTTGTCTGGAGTGTAGCATTGTATGGAAGTGAAACTTGGACGATAGAGAGTTCAGAAAAGAAGATGATAGAAGCTTTTGAAATGTGGTGCTACAGAAGAATGATGAAAATTAGATGGGTAGATCACGTATCTAATGAGGAGGTGCTAAGCCGAAATGGAGAGAAAAGGAGGTTCTGGCATGTCCTGACTAAGAGAAGGGATAGATTGGTGGGATACACTCTGAGACATCAAGAAATCGTCAACTTAGCATTAGAAGAGGAGTGAGTGGGGTAAAAATTGTAGAGGGACACCGAGGGACGAATATAGCAAGCAGAGTCAAAAGGATGTCGGCTGCCGTTCGTATTCTAAATGTTCAAATGTTTGTAGAACTTATGGGACTTAACTACGGGGTCATCAGTCCCTAAGCTTACAATCTACTTATGAACTACCTAAGGCTAAGGACGGCACAAATATCCATGCCCGAGGCGGGATTCGAACCCCCGACCGTAGTGGCCGTGTAGACCATGACTGGAGCGCCTCAGTCCCCGCGGCCACTGCGGCCGGCGTTCGTATTCTCAGACGAAGAGGACTGCATAGGGCATGATAGCACGGAGAGCTGCATCTAAGGCAACAACAGATCATCAAGGCCGTGACCACCTCAACGATAGTATACGAGGTTGGTGTGTCCCCTCGTAAGGTGTGTCTTCGATACATTAGCGTCGTACGTTTCATGCGTGAGGAGTGTTTTGATTCGGACCTTCGGGTCAGTGGGTGGAGGAGTGCGTCTGGAGGAACGCGGGGTCGATAGTCGCGGTCGGTGGCGGTGGTCGACCCTCGGCAGGGAGGCGGCGTCCCGCAGCCGTGCTATAAATAGCGCGCCCACAACTCGAGTGGCGCTGCGGTCGCGGCGGCGGCCGCCGGAACTAGCGGCCAGCCTTCACCGCCGAGGCGCGCGAGGACGTCAGCGTAGCCTCTAGCCTGGCCTCCAACGCGAAGGGGCGCTCTCTCCTACCATTTACACCCGTCTGCTCTGGCGCACGAGACGAGTAGACGCTGCAGATTACTCAGCACGCATGTAGCTCTCATAGAATCGCACGATTACGAGTAACTGATTGATGTTGTTGTGGTCGTCAGTCCGCAGACTGGTTTGATGCAGCTCTCCACGCTACCCTGTTCTGTGCAAGTCTCTTCAACTGAGAATACGTTCGGCAACCTACATCCTTTTGAATCTGCTTACTGTATTCGTCCCTCGGTCTCCCGCTACGATTTTTACCCAACAAACTTCCTTCTAATGCTAAGTTGACAATTCCTTGATGTCTCAGAATGTGTTCAACCAATCTATACCTTCTCTTAGTCAGGATATGCCAGAAACTCCTTATCTTCCCAAGAAACTCCTTATCTCTGTTAAGCACCTCCTCATTAGTCACGTGATCTACCAGCACCCCCTATAGAAGAAAGCCTGCGCACGACGTCACAACATGGCGGCGGTGAATGGCTTAGTCATCTGAAAGATTGTAAACATTGGCAGTGCACGCTGTTTATAATGCATTATTTCGTTCAGGAGTGTATTTATTACGTAAATTGGTGTTGTGTACGGTGTGATCGCTATGCTGGACAATTTGTGTGTGTGAGAACAACGTGTGATCTCTGTTTTACTGACAAAATGCCGTTTCGCTGTTCTGTGCCGAAATGTAGAGAAAATTACGACTGTGGCCAAAAAGTTACGGTCTTTAAACGTCCGGAGAAGAATAAGCTAATGAGGGTGGTTACGTAAATAAAATGAATCGCAATATCCAACGGTAAACAGACATGACTTAAAACTCTTTTATAAGGTTAAAAAAAAAACGAAAACTTACTCATTAACGTGAAGGATCCAAGTTATCCTGGGAATTCTTGATATCCATTTCTTCTTCTCCGGACGTTTAAAGACGGTAACTTTTGAGCCACAGTCGTTATTACCTCTACATTTCGGAACAGAACAGCAAAACGGCATTTTGTCAGTAAAAAAGAGATCACATGTTGTTCTCACACACAGAAATCGTCTAGCGTAGCGATCACACCATACACAACACAAATTTACGTAATAAATACACTCTTGAACAAAAGAATGCACTATAAACAGCGTGCACTGCTAATGTTTACAATCTTACAGAGGACTCTAAGCCTCTCACCGCCGCCATGTTGTGACGTCGTGCGCAGGCTTTCTTCTATAGGGTGTGCTGGATCTACCCATCTAATCTTCATCATTCGTCTGTAGCACCACATTTCAAAAGCTTCTTTTCGTCTGCACTACTTATCGTCCACGTTTCACCGCCATACAATGCTACACTTCAGACAAATGCTTTCAGACAGCACTTAAATTAAAATTGGATGTTAACAAGTTTCGCTTCTTTAGAAACGCTTTTCTCCCCATAGCCATTCTGCATTTTATATCTTCTTTACTTCGGCCATCAGAACTCTTGCTACCCAAATAACAAAATTAATCTACTCCTTTTATTGTCTCATTACCTAATCTAATTTCTTCAGCATCGCCTGATTTTCTGACATTACATTCCATTACCTTCGTTTTACTCTTGTTAATGTTCATCTTATATCTTCCTTTCAAGACACTGTCCATTCCATTCAATTGTTTTTCCAGATCCTTTGCAGTCTCTGACAAAATTACTATGTCATTGGCAAACAGCAAACTTTTTATTTCTTCTCCATGAACATTAATTCCCTCTCCAAATTTCTCCTTCCATTCCTTCTCTGCTTGCTTAATGTACAGATTGAACAACATTGGGGAAAGGCTACAACACTGTCTTACTCCCTTCCCAACCTCTGAGTCCCTTTCTTGCTCTTCGACTCTAATAACCGCAGTCTGGTTTAGTATAGGTTGAATATAACTCTTCGCTCCATATATTTTACCCCTACTACCTTCAGAATTTGGAAGAGTGTATTCCAGTCGACATTGTCAAAAGTTTTCTCCAAATCTACAAACGCCAAAATCGTAGGTTTTCCCTTTCCTTACCCTATCTTCTAAGATAAGTCGTAATGTGAATATTGCCTCCCGTGTTTCTACATTTCTCCTAAATCCAAACTGATCTTCCCCGAGGTCAGATTCAACAAGTTTTTCCATTCGTCTGTAAATAATTCGTGTTAGTATTTTGCAATCATGACTTATTAAATTGATAGTTCTGTAATTTTCACACTTATCTGCACTTGCTTTCTTTGGAATTGGAATTACGATATTCTTCTTGAAGTCTGAGGGTATTTCCCCTGTCTCATACATCTTGCATACCAGGTTGACCATTTTTTTAATGACTGACTCTCCTAACGTTTAAGAATACGATATTTTGTAATGCAATCTACATACATGCTCTAGAAATCACAGTTAAGTGCATTGTAGAGGGTTCATCGAACCGTTTTCATGATATCTCTCAATCGTTCTATTCTCTAATAGCGCGCGGTTAGAACTAAAACCTAAATCTTTACGTTTTCGATCCGATTTCTCTTATTATGATGATCATGTCTCCCTATGTATGTGAATGCTAACAAAATAGGTTTGCATTCGGAAGAGAAAGTTGGTGAGAGAATTTTGGCAAAAGATCTCGCCGCAACGAATAACACCGAGCGAGGTGGCGCAGTGCTAACGCACTGGATTCGCCTTCGGAAGCACGGTGGTTCAAATCCACCTCCGGCCATCCAGATTTACGTTTTACATGATTTCCCTAAATCCAGGCAAATGCCGGGATGGTTCCTTTCAAAGGACACGGCCGATTTCCTTCCCCATCCTTCCCAAACAATCCGAGCGTTAGCTCCGCTTCTAATGACCAAGCTGTCGACAAACAATCTTCCTTCCTTCGTGCAGCGAATAACGCTTTTCTTTTAATGATTTCCACTCCAACTCGTGCATCACTTCTGCAGCACTCTCTCTGCTATCTCCAGATGACATAAAACGCGCTGCTACTCTCTGAATTTTCTCTGAATCCTCTGTGAGTTTCACTTGGTGTGGATCACACAATGCGCAGCAATACTCTCAAATATGGCACAAAAGTGTAGAGTAGCCAGTAGAACTGTTGCATCTTTTAAGTTCCTGCCAACCAAACGTTGCCTTGGTTCGCCTTCCCTACAATTTTTCTTAGTGTTCTTTCCAATTTAATTTGTTTGTAATTGTTATTGTTAGGTATTTAGTTGCATTTACTGGCTGTAAATTTGACTGATTTAAATGAAGCCCACAGGGTTTCTTTTAGCGATCATTTTGATGACGTAACACTTTTCATTGTTTAGGTTCAATTGCCCATTTTTGCCCAATACAGGTATCTTATATAAATCATTTTCAGTTCCTTTTGATCTTCTGATTTTACTAACCGTAAACGACAGCATAATCCGCGAAGTCTTAGCAACTGACATTGTCTCCTAAATCGTTTGTCAAGATAGTAACAGGTCAACACGGATTTAGAAAATATCGTTCATGCGAAACACAACTAGTTCTTTACTCAAACGAAGTGATGGGTGCTATCGACAAGGGTTTGCAAATCGATTTCGTATTTCTTGATTGCCAGAAGGCTTTTGACACAGTACCCCACAAACTGCTTTCTAACTGGTTATGGTATATCGCCTCAAATTTGCGACTGGATAGGGGATTTCGTGTCAGAGAGGACACAGTAATCGATGGTAAGGCATCGACTAAAACAGAGGTGATATCTGACCTTCCACAGGGTAGTGTTATTGGTCCTCTGCTGTTCCTTATTTACAGAAACAATTTAGGAGAAAATCTAAGTAACTCTCTTCGGTTGTTTGCAGATGACGCCGCCACTTACTGTCTAGTAAAATTATCTGAAGATCAAAACCAACTGCAGAGCGATCTGAATGAGATATCACTGTGGTGTAAAAATTTGCAATTGAGTCTAAACAATGAGAAGTATGAAGTCGTCCACATGAGTAGGTAAAGAAATCCGTTAAACTTTGTTTATGTGATAAATCAATCAAAATACGTAGGAATTACTGTTACTTCGGACTTAAACTGGAAAGAACACGTATATAATATCATGGGAAAGGCGAACCAGAGATTGCGTTTTGTTAGCAGAACCCTTAAAAGATGCGACAGAACTACAAAAGAAACTGCATACACTACGCTTGTCCGTCCATTTTTGGAGTATTGCTGCCCAGTGTGGGATTCTTATCAGGTGGGTTTGACGGAGGACATCGAAAGAGTCCAAAGAAGGGCAGCTCGTTTCGTATTGTCACGATACAGGGGAGACAGCGTTACGGAAATGATACAGGATAGGAATCATTACAGCAACGGCTCTTATCGCTGCGGCGTGGGCTACTTACGAAACTACAATCGCCAACATTCTCCTCCGATTGCGAAAAGGTATTGTTGACTCCCACGTACATAGTTAGAAATGATCATCAGAATAAAATACGGGAAATCAGACCTCGAACGGAGAGATTCAGGTGTTTTTTTCTTCCCGCGCGCTATTCGAGAATGGAATGGGAGATAAATACAGGTAGTATAAAGTTGGTTCGATGAATCCTCTGCCAGGCACTTAAATGTGATTTGCAGAGTATCCCGTGTAGATGTAGAACAGTAGGGGCCCTATAACACTTCAATGGGGAACGCCACATATCACTTCCGTTTTACTTGATGTCTTTTCGTCAATTATTACGAACTGTGTCGTTTCCGTCGAAATCACGAATTCAATCGCTCAACTGTGGCGATTCTCCATAAGCATGCAATATGATTAGACGACACTTCTGAGGTACAGTGCCAAAAGCCTAAGGGAAATCGAGGAATACGGAACCTAGTTGAGATTTCTCGTGAACAAAGAGCTGGCTGTCTTTCGCAAGGACGATACTTTCCGTATCCATGTTGACTATCAGTCAATACGTCGTTCTCTTCGAGGTACTTCGTTATGTTCGAAAAAAGTATATGTTCCCAAATCCTTCTGCAAACCGACGTCAATGATATGGGCCTGTAAGTTTGTGAATCACTACTGGAATATTGGAATGGCTTGTGCAAATTTCTAGTCTTTGCGTACAGATTTTTCGCTGAGGGAGATATTGTATGTGATAACTAGATATCGAGGAAATTTTGATAAATGATTTACATTTTACAATTACTGATGAAATTGTAAATTATGTCTCTCAGAAAATTATTAAGTGGTTTTTTTTACAAAGGGACTCTCATTAAACTTTAATAAAACATAGCATATACGGTCTCATACAGTAAATGGCATGACACCATTAATAAATTTGGGCTTTGAACATAAATCTGTAGCTAAGATAGAATATTCAAAATTTTTAGGTGTTTGCATTGATGAGCGATTGAATTGGAAGAAACACATTAAAGATCTGCTGAAACGTTTGAGTTCAGCTACTTATGCTATCAGGGTCATTGAAAAAAAAAATAAATAAATAAATAAATAAATTTCTTCCGGTCGACACTGTATACCAATTCGGTTCCTTTCAGAGTATGCTGATATGCAATAGCTCGATATCTAGTTATCACATACAATAGCTCCCTCAACGAAATAAGACTATAGCTCGGTGTTTCGCAAAATTTGCATTAATTTTTGCATTAGCATAAATATCTTGCTTATTGATTTAGGGAGCGTAAGTCTATTGGTGAAATACATCTCAGTAAATTAACTTACTATGTCGATTTTCATTCACTGCTTTCATATGGTACTCTGGGGCAATTCAACATCTAGTAAAAAACTATTCATTGCACAAAAGCGTGTAATCAGAACAATTCCTGGAGCCCACCCAAGATCATCCTGCAGACATTTATTTAAGGATCTAGGGATCTTCATCGCAGCTTCCCAATATATATACTCACTCATGAAATCTGTTATTAACAATCGGTCCTAATTTAAAAGTAACTACAGTGTGCACAGCTATAACACTAGGAGAAAGGGTGGTATTTAGTATTGAAGATTAAATATAACTTTGGCACAGAAAGCGGTGAATTATGCTGCCACAAAAGTCTTTGGTCAGTTACCAAGTAGCATCAAAAGTCTGACAGAGAGCCAACTAGTATTTAAAAAGAAATTAAGGGAATTTCTGAATGGCAACTCCTTCTGCAGTTTAGATAAATTTTTAGATAAAACTTAAAAAGTAAAAAATAAAATAAAATAAAAAATTCCTTAAAATATTGTGATGTATAGACATCATTTACTAAACTGACACGTTCCACATCATTACTAAGTGTGGTATATATGATCTATGGAACAAGTATTAATCTAATCTCTAAGTTGTCTTTGCATCTAGAAAACAAGCAAGTAAGATGTACACTCTGCGATGAGTAATGCGAAATTCTTTGGTAAAAATTCATGCGTTGTATGCATGCGTTCAATGGTGAGCTGCAGATGTACTTGACCGAATGCCTTCGTCACCCGTAATAATAATAAAAAGAATCCAGGTTTGTATTCCGTTTCCAATAACTTCGTTGTCGAAGGGGTGTTAAACTCTACTTTCCTAGTGAAGTCGGAAACTGAAGTTTGCACGGTTTTCTAAACTTTACTGCCGTTTCGTGAGTCACGAGCTTCCGAATTCCTTGCCATGGGAAAATAAAATGGGGCTTTAAACAAGGAAACTGTGCAATCGAATGTTACCCATCGGTCATTTCCGATCCCTGAATTTAATTTTCAAGATTGCTACTGCCTGAGAACGCCAGTTCTCTAACTACATTTTTCTGTCGTCGACGTGCGCTGAGGATAACTGGTGGGGCACGGAGTGAGCACGTGTATGTTTACCAGACCCGTATTAACGAACGCTAACGAAATGGTAACTGCCGACATCCGCAAAGCCCCCACTGAAGAGAGGCAGAATTCTAAACGGTGAAAGCTATATTTATGGGTATGAGGTCCGCCTGATACGCAAAACACTGTTTTATTATACATCCGAACTAGTTTCAGCACCTCTGTACCATCTTCAATGGGTTTTCCATTTATTTAATGCTGTGAAAACAAAATACATTGATTTTCCTACTGTACTATATGTAATTTTAGGCCTAAAAAGTGGTGAGTCTTATTTTTACCTTATTTACAGTATGTGGTCATGTGGGACCCTTTGTATACATACTTATGTACTGGTAGCGTTGTCATCTGCAACCAAAATTATCTCTTTGAATCTTGTGAGGATTATAAAAACGCTGCTTATAGTGTGAAAACGTAAATTTGGAATGTGGGGATATTTCGATCAGCTGCCTACTGTCTATTACTTATAGTTTCTCTTAGCGTACACTTCCTCGTCCGTAGATAGCACTCATGTGATGCACGTATTTGCGGACTTTTTTGTACCTCGATCACTTCCCACTTTAGCAATTCGCCTGTGTATACTTTGTTACCATCCCCATGAACCACAGACATTGCCGAGGTGGGGTGGCTTGCGTGCCTCAACGATGCAGATAGCCGTACCGTAGGTGCAACCACAGCGGAGGGGTATCTGTGGAGAGGCCAGACAAACGTGTGGTTCCTGAAGAGGGGCAGCAGCCTTTTCAGTAGTTACAGGGGCAACAGTCTGGATGATTGACTGAGCTGGCCTTGTAACATCAGCTAATGTGGCTTTGCCACACAGCCACTGCGAACGGCTGAAAGCAAGGGGAAACTACAGCCGTTATCTTTCCCGAGGACATGCAGCTCTACTGTATGAACATATGATGATGGCATCCTCTCGGGTAAAATATTCCGGAGGTAAAATAGTCCCCCATTCGGATCTCCGGGCGGGGACTACTCAGGAGGATGTTGTCATCAGGAAAGACAATACTGGCATTCTACGGATCGGAGCGTGGAATGTTAGATCCCTTAATCGGGTAGGAAAATTAGAAAATTTAAAAAGGGAAATGGATAGGTTGAAGTTAGATATAGTGGGGATTAGTGAAGTTCGGTGGCAGAATGAACAGGATTTCTGGTCAGGTGAGTACAGGATTATAAATACAAAATCAGTTGGGGGTATCACAGGAGTAGGACTGATAATGAATAAGAAAATAGGAATGCGGGTAAACTACTATGAGCAGCACAGTGATCGCATTATCATTGTCAAGATAGATACGAAGCCAACACCGACAACAGTAGTACAGGTTTATATGCCAACTAGCTCTTCCGATGATGAGGAAATCGAAGAAATATATGAGGAGCTAAAGGAAATTATTCAGACAGTTAAGGGAGAGGAAAACTTAATTGTGATGGGAGACTGGAATTCGGTAGTTGGAAAAGGAAGAGAAGGAAAAATAATAGGTGAATATGGACTGGGCAGGAGGAATGAAAGAGGAAGTCGCCTGGTAGAATTTTGCACGGAACATGATTTAATCATAACAAACACGTGGTTTAAGAATCACAAAAGAAGGTTGTATACATGGAAGAGACCAGGAGACACCGGAAGATATCAGATAGATTTTATAATGGTAAGACATAGGTACCGGAACCAGGTTACAAACTGCAGGACATACCCAGGGGCAGATATAGACTCTGACCATAACTTGTTAGTCATGAACTGTAGGCTGAAGCTGAAAAAACTGCAGAAAGGTAGGAAAATAAGGAGATGGGACTTAGATAGATTGAAGGAAACTGATGTTCTGGAGAATTTCAGAGGGAGATTTAGGCAACAATTGGCAGAAACAGGGGGAAATAAAACAGTAGAAGAGGAATGGGTAGCATTGAGAGATGAAATAGTGAAGGCAGCGGAGGACAAAATAGGTAGAAAGGCAAGACCTACAAAAAATCCGTGGATATCACAGGAAATACTAAATTTAATTGATGAAAGGAGAAAATATAAAAATGCCGTAAATGAAACAGGCAAAATGGAGTACAGACGTCTAAAAAATGAGATTGACAGGAAGTGCAAAATGGCTAAGCAGGAGTGGCTAGAAGCCAAATGTAAAACTGTAGAAGAATGTATAGCAAGGGGAAAAGTAGATACTGCCTACAGGAAAATAAAAGAGACATTTGGGGACAAGAAAAGCAACTCTACGAATATCAAGAACTCAGATGGGAAACCAGTTCTCAGCATAGAAGCGAAAGCTGAAAGGTGGAAAGAGTACATAGAACAGCTCTACAAAGGAAATGAACTTAGAGACGATGCTGTAGGAAGGGAAGAGGAAGTCGATCAAGATGAAATAGGAGATACTATACTGAGAGATGAATTTGACAGAGCCTTGAAAGACCTAGGTCGGAACAAGGCCCCAGGAGTAGATGAAATACCCTCAGAGCTACTAAAGTCTCTGGGAGAGCCAGCCATGACAAGACTATTTGAACTGGTGTGTAGGATGTATGAGACAGGCGAAATGCCCTCAGACTTTAAGAAAAATGTAATAATCCCCATTCCAAAGAAATCAGGCGCAGACAGGTGTGAAAATTACAGAACCATCAGTTTGATAAGTCATGGTTGCAAAATTTTAACACGAATTGTCTACAGAAGAATGGAAAAGCTGGTAGAAGCTGACCTCGGGGAAGATCAGTTTGGATTCAGGAGGAACGTAGGAACCCGGGAGGCAATACTCACTTTACGTCTAATCTTAGAAGACAGATTAAGGAAAGGCAAACCAACATTTTTAGCTTTTGTAGATTTGGAGAAAGCATTTGACAATGTTGACTGGAATACACTCTTCCAAATTCTGAAATCAGCAGGGGTAAAATACAGGGAAAGGAGAGTTATTTACAACTTGTACAAAAGCCAGACCGCAGTTATTAGACTTGAAGGGCATGAAAGGAAAGCATCAGTTGGGAAGGGAGTAAGACAGGGTTGTAGCCTTTCTCCAATGTTATTCAATTTGTACATCGAGCAGGCGGTGAAGGAAAGCAAGGAAAAATTTGGAATAGGGATCAAAGTTCAGGGGGAAGAAATAAAAACATTGCGTTTTGCTGATGACATTGTAATTCTGTCAGAGACAGCGAAGGACCTGGAAGAGCAGTTGAATGGAATGGAAAGCGTGTTGAAGAGAGCATATAAAATGAACATTAACAAGAGCAAAACAAAAATAATGGAATGCGGTCTTAGAAAATCAGGCGGTGCTGAAGGAATTAGATTAGGTAACGAAACAATGAAGGTGGTAGATGAGTTTTGTTACTTGGGTAGTAAAATAACATGCGATGGTCGCAGTACAGAGGATATAAAATGCAGAATGGCAATGGGAAGAAAAGCATTTTTGAAAAAGAGAAATTTGCTAACATCGAATATTAATTTAAGGGTAAGGAAGTCTTTTCTGAAGGCATTTGTGTGGAGTGTTGCCTTGTATGGGAGTGAAACATGGACGATAAGCAGTGCTGACAGGAAGAGAATAGAGGCTTTTGAAATGTGGTGCTACAGAAGAATGCTGAAGATTAGGTGGGTAGATCACATAACTAATGAAGAGGTACTGAACAGAATTGGTGAGCGAAGGAATTTTTGGCATACCCTGACTAAAAGAAGGGATCGCTTGGTAGGACACATTCTTAGACATCGGGGAATCGTAAATTTAGCATTGGAGGGAAGTGTGTGGGGTAAAAATCGCAGAGGGAGACCAAGAGACGCGTATAGTAAGCAGATACAAGTGGATGTGGGTTGCTGTTCTTACGAGGAGATGAAAAGGCTTGCTCAGGATAGAGTAGGGTGGAGAGCTGCATCAAACCAGTCTCCGGACTGAAGACCATAACAACAACATACTTTGTTAATATGCTTATGTGTTAGTTGACTTTCATTTGTTCTCCAGTGGAATGGCGGTGGATTTGAATAGTTTTTGTTTTGTCTCTCTCTCTCTCTCTCTCTCTCTCTCTCTCTCTCTCTCTCTCTCTCTCTCTCTCTCTCTCTCTGTGTGTGTGTGTGTGTGTGTGTGTGTGTGTGTGTGTGTGTGTGTGTGTGTTTTTAGACAGTCTTAACTACCGGTACGATATGAAACTGTTTACCGCATATATGCCACTTTCAGTGTGACAGTTTTTTTGTTTTTGTTTTTTCATTAATATTTGTATAGCTTATGGGACTTAACTACGGGGTCATCAGTCCCTAAACTTACAAACTACTTATGAACTAGCTAACCCTAAGGACAGCACAAATATCCATGCCCGAGGGGGGATTCGAACCCCCGACCGTAGTGGCCATGCAGACCGTGACTGGAGCGCCTCAGTCCCCTCGGACACCGCGGCCGGCGACAGTTCATTCTCTTAGATGTATTGATACCGGCAGTTAGCTACCTGTTCTGTTCAACGACAATTTCTTAATTTTACATCTGAGCAATGGAATGATAACTTTTCCTTCACTGCCTTTGATTAAGCTAGTTGTCATTGTCTAGAGCCGTTTTTTCAACCTTTTCCAACGTGCGACCCCCTTCCAAGAAAAAATTTCATGGCACCCCCTTCCTTCTCCATCGCCTGTCGAACTGTAAAAAAACTGTTAACTTTTTAACAACTTTTCGAGCAGTGAGTTTCGCGATTGTATAAATGTTAGGTTGTGGCAACACTGTAGCGCCAAGTGGGAAACGTCAACTAGCAACTAAAGTTAATTCGACTCTGAGTCGGCTGTACACCCTCAGGGCCGGCGCTAGCCCAAGTGCCGCCCCGTGCGAGCTGCTAAATTGCCGCCCCCCTTTTTTTAAGTTTGTGGAATGTTATTTAAACAAATTTGTTGGAAATGTCAGCAATCAATCGCAGTCTCAAAACTTTTAATATGTGCGTACATATAAACCGTCATGTTGACAGTTACGTTCAGTATGACGGTATACATGTCAACATAAAGCATTGAGAATAGCCACACTGTGGCCGAAATCAATGTAGATCTGGAAAATAAAAACAAAAATTGCGACTGATTGGTGACATTCTCTACAGATTTCTACAAAACAGTCGCTGGGCACCAGCTCAAAAATTTAGTCAAACCTGATTGAAGAAATCTAGCTAATTTTAATAAGCCTCGTGAATTTACAAATTTGTGTGAAATCTTATGAGACTTAACTGCTAAGGTCACCAGTTCCTAAGCTTACACACTACTTAACATAAATTATCCTAAGGACAAAAATACACACTCATGCCCGAGGGAGGACTCGAACCTCCGCCGGGACCAGCCGCACAGTCCATAACTGTAGCGGCTTAGACCGCTCAGCAAATCCCGCGCGGCATGAACTTAGATTAACGTAAATAAACATTTTTCAGTGGTTGTGAACAGATAATGTATTCAACGGAAAACAAAATATATTTACAACTTAACGATAATACGTACAATAACAATTCAATGTTGAACAAAATAAGAAACAACACAGTAAATAACCAAGATACTGATCATAATACAAAAATTAAAAAAAAAAAAATGCTAGACGAATCGATCCTTCCTGGCTTTTACTTGTGCAAACTCTTTCACACGATCTGTGTAATTTAAGTCTTCTGCAAGCTCGTATTCAACCGATATTGTTGCAAGATCATACAAACGAGTTTGGCTCATAGTTGATCTGAGGTATGTCTTTATCAATTTCAGTTTTTAGAAACTCCTCTCTCCACTCGCCTCTGTCACTGGGAGTGTTAGGAGAATACTCAGAGAAATGTTAATATTAGGTCAAAAATTGTGTTCTCCTATAAACTTCACAGTCTCTTTTTAACCTATTCCAGGTTTCAACAAAGTTGATAGCACTTTTAGTTCTTCCCTCAACTCCAGTGCATCAATGTCGCTTGACTTATGATCTTGCAAAATCGCAGCGAGGTTTCTACACTTTGTATCCAGGCTGTCTGGAGGTCCTTTCTCGCCAATGTCGTAGAGAAAATCAAAATAAACGCAATGAGATTTCAGTTGATTGTATCTCTTACCCAAAGATGCGGTTGCTATATCTAAAAAAAAAAAAATAGTAGAATTCAATCTTGTAACATTTTGTTGGGTCATCTGTTGTCTCATGCTTTTCTTCACAGATAAAGTATATTGGCTTCTTACTTCGTCGCCGGGAAACACTTATCCTTGGTAACGTTAGATCTTCTAGCTCTAATTCTGTAGCCAAGTCTTTGGAATCCGTTAAGAAAGACACAAACTTTTCTTCTGTTCTGCAGGTCTCAAAACATGCTTTCGTTTTTTCATGGATTTCCACAGCCTTATAAATTTTTATGTCAATTATCTGGAAGGTCTTACTGACTACACTGATGTGAAGCAGAACGTCTACCAGATTACTAGAGAAGTGAGAAAGGTGTATTTTTTTTTATTTGATTCGCAAGTGACGTCGCTTCGTGAGCGGTCATGCCATCGAATTCTTCTGAGATGCCGCGTGGGAGTAGCCGAGCGGTCTGGAGCGCCACGTTGCGGATCGCGTGACCTCCCGCGTCGGAGGGTCGAGTCCTTCCTCGGACATGGGTGTTTGTGTTGTCTTTAGCATTAGCTAGTTTGTAAGTAGTTTGTAAGTTTAGGGACAGGTGACCCCGCAGTTAAGTCCCATAAGCTATACAAACATTTGAACTTTTTTTCTTCTTCTGATATCTGAACCAGTGCATCATAAACGCCTCCATTGTTTTGTGCGGACGAGAGGTTCAAATGTTTGTTAAGTTTATGGGACTTAATTGCGGGGTCATTAGTCCCTAAACTTGCAAACTGCTTATAAACTACCTCTATTAAAGACACCGCAAACATCCATGCATGAGGGGGGATTCGAATCCCCGACGGAGAACGGCCTCGCGCATCGGATCATAGCGCCTCAATTCGCTCGTCCACTCCGCCGCGGCCGGACGGAGGGCATGTTGCTAAAAGAACATACTATCTCGGGTTTTCATTGGAATCAAAGCGACCAGTAGTTTGCTCAAATGAAACATGGAACACACATTATACTGTAAATAAATTTTGGCAAAGTAATAGTGTGCGAGTATTATTGTCAAACAAAAGTGCCGGTCAGTTTAATTGTTGTTCATTCAGGCGAAGACAGGAGTTTCATGGCTCAAAAACAAAACGTCCGACTATCACTCAGAAACAGAACGCAAAAATTTCCAAAAATACGTCGAAACTCAAAACCAAACTTATGCCAGGCTTACTACCATTGTCTTTATCCCTTCAGGCTTAACATGTAACCGCAGTAACGAACAATGCATTCGAATTTCCAAATTAGATTTCGTCTTGTGCAAAATTAGTTGTGAGTAAACGCACGGCGCTTAACAGCGCTCCACTCTTCAGAATACTGGCCGGGGGTGTACGCTAGACTGCTTCCCCCTCTCCTCTCGCCGCGGTGGAGTTGAGTGAAACCAGTCGGTGGGATCAACCGAATGAAAAAATCGACGCAGTCGGTTGGCCTACTCATTCCTTCTTTTGAGTGAAATCAGTCGGTCGGAGAAACCGAATAAAATCGACACATTCGGTTGGACCGCTCATTCCTTTCCTTTTGAGTTAAATCAGTCGATGGGACCAACCGAATGAAAAAATTGACACAGTACGTTGGCCTCTTCATTAGTTCTTTTGAGTGAAACCAGTCAATGGGAGCAACCGAATGAAACAGTCAGTCGGTCGTATGAAAGTTCGCATTTTTTTCGAATGAAAGTAGTCTGTGGGAACAACTGAATGAAAACATGCGAAACTTTTGCATTTTTGTACATTGACTGAATTACTCATACTTTCTTTTCAAGTGAAAACAGGCAGTAAGTTTTGTCATATCGCTGTAGCAGACCTGCGATCACTTTAATTGCCCACCCCAGACTTCATAAACGCCGATCATCTGGGCTCGATCAGATTACTTTCGCAGACACCCACAATATGTAGGAGATAAGTGGCCGATCACCACTAGTACCGCGGGGACAGGAGGGCGGGTGCTGCCTCGCTTGCGTTTTCACTGCTGAGAGCGCTAGCAGGCGCGCGCCATACTTCACACAACAGTGTTTGGCTGGCGGGACGTGCCATCGCCGATTGTTGTCGGTTTCTTACTGTCTCAATAAAGAAGCGTGGAAACTACAGGGTGTTTCAAAATGATCTCTACAAGTTTAATCTCGCATACTGTATCTCCGAAGTGGGAACAGGTAGAAACGTGCGGTTTGCGGCTTATTGTTCATACATATCTAAGGTTCTAGTAGGACAGAGTTAAGTATGTTAACTTTGAGTATATTTGCTAGATCCAATTTCTAAGATCACTAAAACATTAGTATTGTAAAAAAAAGCCTCCATTAAAATATTTTGTATAAAAATATTTCTTATAAAAATATTTTTGTTAATTCCATCTAATTTGAAGGAGGACGAGAAGACATACAACATTTATCAATGCTGTAAATTTTCTGTAGCGTGTCTGTATTCGTCAACAGTATATGAAAACATTCAACACAAGTTTCATAATTATTCACTCTTGTCACGCAGCGTGGAGTAGCCGAGCGGTGTAAGGCACCTTGCTGCGGAGCGCGCGGTTGGTCGCCGTCGGAGGTTCGAGTCCTCCCTGGAGCATTGGTGTGTGTGTGTTGTGCTTAGGTTAGTTTAGTTTAAGTAGTTTGTAAGCTACGGACTGATGACCACGCAGTTCGGTCCGATAGAATTACCAACATTTGAACCTCTCCTCTCCTCCGGCGTAAACACGACGGTGCTGCCACAGGCCGCGGCGGATTAGCCGCGCGTGCTGGAGCGCCGTGCTGCGCTGCGCGCGGCCGTCCGCCGTCGGAGGTACTCCCCCTCGGGCATGCATGTTTGTGCCGTCTTTAGTATAAGCTAGTTCATAAGTAGTTTGTAAGTTTAGAGACAGATGACCCCGCAGTTAAGTCCCTTAAGCTTCACAAACTTTTGAACATTTTTTGCTGCCACAGTGGCGAGGAAGAAATTAGTCCTCCTCCGTCTCCTTGTTCAACAGTGGCGGCTGGCAGGTAGTCGAGGCACCATACCACAGTTTCCGAAGCCGCTCCATCCGAGGTTTGGTTTCGAATGCCCTCTTGGGCATGAATGTTGAGTTTGTCCTAAAAATATATATGTAATAACAATAATAAAATAAAGAAAAAAAGGGGGCGGCAGATTTGCCGCCCCTCGGAAAGTGCTGCCCCATGCGGCCGCACGTTTCGCACGTGCCTTGCGCCGGCCCTGTACACCCTCGTCAAAGATGTGTATTACTGGCGTTCACGCAGTACACGGCAACAGGCGGAGCTTGGTTGCGAGCGTTTGCTGGCAGATGCCGCTGGTGAGCCGCGCTAGACCCGGCTGGGGTTTGTAATCACTCTGATGGCAGCCCTGCCGCTGTTATTTTGCCGTGGAAAAAGAAGAGTCGTCGCAAGTCTCCATCAGGTTAATGAGCACGTTCCAGAAGCCCTCCAGTTGTAATTTTCCTGGGGCTGAATCTACGGTCATTCCCCTCGGCATTCTTTTACAAGTGAATTCTTTCAGTTGTTCTCTGCTTTTAAATGCCATCCAATATCTCTGTTACTAAACAATGAGTTTTGTAACATCTTAAAAAGCCGAGAAGACATTTAATAAAAATACCAGGTGACTTCAGAAAGTAAATTACACATTACCGCGGTAGTCAAAGTAACTTACACTGCACAATATAATTATGGTAACACTGATTCAAAATCATTTACGATTGGCTCATTACCACTCGTAAGTCTAACATTTGGCGCAAAGTTGCCTACAGTCTTCCTCTGGCATGGTGATGAAGTATGGTGCCCCGTCACGTCACCGTCGATCTCGGGACGCTTCAAACAGTACTGTCATAAAAAAATTAAAAAATATAAACAAATAAGCCAGAGAATTTCGTGTGAGTATTAAGGTGTGTTAGCCACTGTGGAGCGGCCGAGCGCTCTACGGCGCATTGCTGCGGAGAGCTCTGTTGCTCGCAGTCGGTGGTTCGAGTCCTCCCTCAGGCATTGGTGTTTGCGTTATCCTTAGCGTAAGTTACTTTTTGGTTTAAGTAGTTTGTAAGCCCAGGTACTGATGACCAACGTCGTTAAGTCCCTTAGATTTACAAACATTTGAACATTTGAAGGCGTGTTAATGACGGCACATCAGCACTACAACGTTGTCAAACGCTACCTTGTTTCTGTCTCAGAGCGGGAAGATCATCACAACCCTCTCAACTACACACCACCCCTAATTTTGGCGCCTCTGCGATCGTGGTCGAAACCGCGGCTGGCCGAGGGGACTGAGGCGCCCCAGTCACGGTCTGCACGGCCACTACGGTCGGGAGTTCGAATCCCCCCTCGGGCATGGATATTTGTGCCGTCCTTAGGATAAGCTAGTTGATAAGTAGTTTGTAAGTTTAGGGACTGATGACCCCGTAGTTAAGTCCCATAAGCTATACAAACATTTCAAACCGCGGCGAGGTCGAGAAACCTTCGCAAGGTGCTTTGGATGCAAACGGTTTTCCTCTACCGTACTATACGTGCTAATTTGGAGTGTTCGGAGTTTAGAATTTTGAAGGAAATCTTTCAGTGAAGCAGCTGTGGAAGTAGAAACAGGTCCATTTCGTAAATACAAGAGACAACCTGGGTAAATTGAAACGAAATGTTTGTAATTCCATGGGACCAAACTACTGCGGTTATCGGTCCCTAGACTTACAAACTACTTAAACAAATTTAAACTACCCTAAGGACAACAGACGCACAGCCATGCCCGAGGAAGGACTCGAAGCTCTGACGGCTAGAGACCGTGCGATCCGTAATGTGGCGCTCCAGACCCCCGCGGCACTGGGTAAGTGCGTAAAAACTATAGAAGACATGGTTCTGAAAAGACAACGGTAACGTTTGGAGACTATTAGAAGCCTTAGCAATGATACAACCTTCACGCCAATGCGCATGATGGAACCAGTGTCCATCACCCAAACAGCACATCAGTTGTGGTGGAATGGAAAGGCAAATCACGAAAACCCAAACTGTAAAGACACGAACGAGAAGATACTAGTGACGTAAAGCATCATTCAGGATCAAGAGTTACAGAAGGCTATCAAACAGAGAAAAAATGGAAAAGACGACAACATCCTTGCGAATGGCCTTAAATACTACAACACAATGCAAATTAAAGGAAATCCCTCAAATACTATGTGGTGTCCCACAAGTATGAAGTGCGCGACACGTATTTTCGCCGCGCGCCGCCATGCACGCACGGCGCGGCGTTCTTACGACGTCAGCCACGAGCGCCCTCTGCTGCAACTCCGCTCGTGGCCACGACTGCTGCATCGGCCACTTGGGAATCAGATAGGTACCAGTTAAGACTTGGCTATCGGATAGGTTCTAGAAATCATCAGTAGGCAGGCCTCTCTATATAAACCATGTATCAGCATTCTGCAGTCAAGAACTATGTAAAAGTTGTGATTCTTCAGTTTCTCCCGGCGTATATTTTGATTATGTAAAAGTTAAGTATTACCAAGACTCTATGAAATATATTTCTCGTTCTAATTTAGCCTAGTGTTCTAGTTTCTGCTGTCCCACTGACTGCTCACCTCCGTACCTGCACAAGCGTGCATCCTTTATTCCTGTGTCGGTCTCTTTCTGCTCGGCCACCGACACCCACGACTACCGGCGGAAACGAGACACAAAAGTGGCGACGAGGCTGGGACACAAAATACACAGATTAGTGTTTTTCATTTACGAAACAGGATAGTCTCCAATCAGAGATAGTATGACTAGGTGTAGAATTTAAACACTGGGACCGGGATGTATCTGAGAGTGATACTTTCAGCGTCAACAGGACTTGGGTTTCGACCAGGAACAATCTTCCACGGAAGTTGGCCGGGTCACAGTTCGGTGGTCAGACCTGTAGTGGTCCGTGTCTGCCTGCAGTTTATTATGTCCACTAAAAATGTGGAGCATTCTGTGGTCAACAGTCCGCAGCAGCCCTCTCAGAAAAACTATTTACGTAACTAGCCACACTACGCGGTTTCCCAGGTCACGTTCAGGTGACACGTTTTTGGTGACAGTTATGGAATGAGGAAGAATTTTGTTACTGCCACAAAATTATAACACAAACCACTAGCAACACCGTTATTATTAGTTTAATGTTTGGTAGTTAATCTTTTATCTTTTATTATGAAGTGAACCTACGTATCCAGCAAACACAAAGAATATACACTCCAGCCCATTAAACTTGCTACACCACGAAGATGACGTGCTACAGACGCGAAATTTAACCGACAGCAAGAATATGCTGTGATATGCAAATGATTAGCATTTCGGAGCATTCACACAAGGTTGGCGCCGGTGGCGACACCTACAACGTGCTGATATGAGGAAAGTTTCCAACCGATTTCTCATACACAAACATCAGTTGACCGGCGTTGCCTGGTGAAACGTCGTTGTGATGCCTCGTGTAAGGAGGAGGAATGCTGCGTTTGTCGCGTTGGTCGCGATCCAATGACTGATAACAGAATATGGAATCGGTGGGTTCAGGAGGGCAATACGGAACGTCGTGCTGGATCCCACTATCACTAGCAGTCGAGATGACAGGCATCTTATCCGCATGGCTGTAACGGATCGTGCAGCCAAGTCTCGAACCCTGAGTCAACAGATGGGGACGTTTGCAAGACACCAACCATCTGCACGAACAGTTCGACGACGTTTGCAGCAGCATGGACTATCAGCTAGGAGAACATGGCTGCGGTTACCTTTGACGCTGCATCACAGACAGGAGCGCTTGCGATGGTGTATTCAACGACGAACCTGGGTGCACGAATGGCAAAACGTTATTTTTTCGGATGAATGCAGGTTCTGTTTACAGCATCATGATGGTCGCATCCGTGTTTGGCGACAGCACGGTGAACGCACATTAGAAGCGTGTATTCGTCATCGCCATACTGGCGTATCACCCAGCATGATGGTATGGAGTGCCAATGGTTACACGTCTCGGTCACCTCTTGTTGGCATCGGCGGCACTTTGAACAGTGGCTATTACATTTCAGATGTGTTACGAACCGTGGCTCTACCCTTCATTCGATCCCTGCAAAACCCTACATTTCAGCAGGATAATGCACGACCGCATGTTGCAGGTCCTGTACAGACCTTTCTGGGTACGGAAAATGTTCGACTGCTGCCCTGGTCAGCACATTCTCCAGATCTCACATCAACTGAAAAGTCTGGTCAATGGTGGCCGAACAACTGTCTCGTCACAATACGCCAGTCACTACTCTTGATGAACTGTGGTATCGTTTTGAAGTTGTATGGGAATCTGTATCTGTACACGCCATCCAAGCTCTGTTTGACTCAATGCCCAGGCGTATAAAGGCCGTTATTACGGCCAGAGGTTGTTGTTCTGGGTACTGATCACTCAGAATCTATGCTCCCAGACTGCATGAAAATGTAATCACATGTTAGTTCTGATATAATATATTTGTCGAATGAATACACGTTTATCTTCTGCATTTCTTCTTGGTGTAGCAAATTTAATGGCGATATTAATTATTGCAAGGTTTAATTTATTATTAGGGATCCAAAATTAAGTCAGAAACTTTTGATTATTACAAAATGTAATTTTAATCAAAACTGTGTAGTTATATGATACATTCCTGAGAAATTTTAAAATTGTGAAAGCAATTCATTTAGTTCAGAATATAACTGATTATGTTTCACCGTACTCAGATCATAGATAATCTTATTTAAGCATAATGGTTTGTTTCACTATATTTAGAGTGAAGAAGTTATGTGGCTGACATTTGTACTTGTTGCACCTTCCGTTAGTCAGTTACAAAAAGCAAATGAAGCAGGTGACGTAAATTTGCTGTTATTATGTTGCATAAGCGGTAGATCTGCTTTTTATGTCTAAATATACGGTCACCGTAATTAATGTAAACCCAGCCTACAGACCAGCTGCTTTCTGTTTAAAAGTTGTAACCAACCTCAAGAAGAGGTAACTACACTCTGTTCTTAATGGCCGCGGCTGAGTGGCCGAGCGCATCGAAGCGGTATGCTCCGATGCGCGAGGCTGTTCCCCGCCGGGAGTTCCAATCCTCCCTTGGAATAGATGTTCGTACTGTCTTTAGTATACGGTAGTTCATAAGTAGTTCGTAAGTTTAGGGACTGATGACCCCGCAGTTAAGTCCCATAAGCTTAACAAACATTTGAACATTTGTTCTTAATGTTACAATGGCAAAAACATTGAAGATCACAAGGTAACGCATTTATCAGGCCGCCTTCGGCACATTTGGCCTGCCATCGTCACAATTAAGAGCACCATTTCCAAGCAAAAGGTGCTTTCAATCTGAAGACGGCCTACTATATGCGCCGAAACTGGTCATTTCAATAAACGAGATTTTTGCGGTCTTCGTTGTTTTGGCTACTTGATAAACTATAAATCAATTTTTCTCATTTACTACTGTTACCATAATTTCCTATATCTGATATTATTTTATAGAAATGGCAGGCAAATACAGAAGTACGTACTTCCAAACTCGTCATGGTGCCATTTTGAAACACAACCGATGTCCGGCGGCGACAGCGAGCAAATGCCGTCGGACCAGACGGATTAGATTAGATTACTTTGAAAAAATCATTCTTGTGCCAGAGCTGTAAAATACTTTTATTTGTTATGTTCGAGCGGTTTCGGCAATTGCTGCCATCAACAGGAAAGCAACAAAATATTTTACATCAAAGACAATACGATAACATTTTTACTGAGTACAGCATCGTCAAATTTACAGTAAGTATAAAATGTTCAAATGTTTGTTAAGCTTAAGGGACTTAACTGCGGGGTCATCAGTCCCTAAACTTACAAATTACTTATAAACTACCTTATACTAAAGACGACACAAACATCCATGATTCATGCCCGATTGGGGATTCGAACCCCCGACCGTAGCGGCTGTGCAGACTATGACTGTCATGCCGCAGACCGCTCGGCCACAGCGGCCGGTCTACAGTAAATATAGCAATCGTTTCTAAAATCCTGTCCATTTTACATCATGTGTTACGTATTCCTTCAATTAATCCGTAACTATTGTAATAGTTTACAACTAGCCTGTATCACCAGGGGCTTAAAAATACAATAAAGAGGAAAAAATGTGATTACTTGTCGAGTACACCCGTTTCTCCCATGCACTAATGTTGCACTCACTTTCGAATTCGTACCTCTATTTTGAGTGTTATATAGTCGTGGTTTCATATGTGTTGCGGGAACATACTTAAACCGGGTTACACAGGCCCAAACTCAACACTGATAATTTTATTTTTAAAATTTTCCTTAGTGTTCTGATTTGGAAACAGGAGAACATAACCGGCCGCGGTGGCCGAGGGGACTGAGGCGCTCCAGTCACGGTCTGTAAGGCTACTACGGTCGGGGGTTCGAATCCCCCCTCGGGCATGGATATTTGTGCCGTCCTTAGTCTTAGTTAATTCATAAGTAGTTTGTAAGTTTAGGGACTGATGACCCCGTAGTTAAGTCCCATAAGCTATACAAACATTTGAACATTTTTAGGAGATCATGGCAGACATAAAATTTGCGACTTCAAACACAGTAATTAACTTTCCTAATTTTTAAAGCATTCTTGGATACAGTGTTCTTAAAAATGATAACTAATTGAAATATGACCGTCTAGATCGCAAGTTGCTGAGTTTTTTTTTTATTGGCAACCGGTTCAAAAAGCTCAGCAACTTGCGATTTAGACTGTCATATTTTAATTAATTAACTTTCGGATTGTCACTGTATTAAAGTGTGAAGAAAAGTATAAAAGGCATGTTATAAGGTAATGCTAATATTTATTCTTACCATGTCACTTGATATTCCTACTGCAGACCAGCTACATGACTATTGTGAAATTAATTACAAAGTATAACACATTATCAACTCACTTTTAGTAATGCTGCCAATAAACTAAAGTAAAAAGTTTTCAGCTCTGTAATACATATTGAAGAATGCCGCCCGAGGTTCAAGTGTGTGAGTGTGGGTGTGTGTTGTATCCTTAGGTTAGTTTAAGTAGTTTGTAAGCCTAGGGACAAATAATGAATGAAGTCAGGTCTAATAAACAAAATAGTCAAATGTTTGTAAATCTATGGGACTTCTTTGTTCATCAGTCCCTGGGCTTATAAACTACTTAAGCGAAGTTAAACTAACCTCCCCAGGGAGGACTCGAACCTCCAACGGCGAGCAAACGTGCTCTCCGTAGCAATGCGGCTCACATCGCTCGGCCACTCCACCGCTGCAAACGAGAATGAACCCATTAGACGCAAACTAAGATTGTTACTATCACATTCTCTTGAAAGCAGCCTGTTATTAAAATAAGCAAGATCTCGGGCAGTAAATGAAAGTTAAAACGCTCACTGCTGCTCTAAATTACTTTATGAGTGGCCACAGTACATGCACAATGGAAATTTATCTAACTGCTCACTCCTTAAGGGAGCAGCCAACGTTTTAACAAAATCAGTGTCAAAAAAATAAATGAATAGGTAATTAAACATGGGACAGGGAGCATGAAATCATAGAGGGTTGATACTTTAACATCATAATCTATTCAGAAAAATGAACAAGCAATTAAATGTGGGAATATCAAATTAAGCACACACCTTGCACAAAAGTGAATTAAATCATAAAATTAATACCCATAATAAAATTGTTTCTGCCCTTTATGAATATAGAGGTAACGTGGGAGGAAATTTTCAAACACACAATGGGTAGCGGAAAACACATTCATTCATTCACAGACACACGCATAATGTGTGGTGGTACATTACTCTCCGGGTACACTTGAAAGCGCCGGCAGCGGTGGCCGAGGTGACTAAGGCGCTCCAGTCACGGTCTGCACGGCCACTACGGTCGGGGGTTCGAATCCCCCCTCGGGCATGGATATTTGTGCCGTCCTAGTTCGTAAGTAGTTCATAAGTAGTTTGTAAGTTTAGGAACTGATGACCCCTAGTTAAGTCCCATAGACCAAAAAAAAAAAAAACCACTTGAAAGCAGCAGCAAAATGAGGTTGGGCGCTAATGACCTTAGCCATTGTGCGCCCTAAAACAAAAAAACAAAAACAAAAAAAACAAAAACAAAAACAAAAAAACAAGGCAAAATGAGGTGTCGGCGACGTCTTGACGAGATAGCAGGTGTCTTCATCACTAATTTTAAGTACACCTTACACTAAACGAACACATGTTCGAGGAGACAGTGGCTTACTAATCTTAAGTACCACATGGTGTGCCAACATGCCAAATTTCATAGCATTTACAAACAGAAATTAATTTAGAATAAGCGAGTAAACCACATGCGAGGATTCGTATAGAAGAAAGCTAGTATTGATGAAAGAATGGCTGAAGGCCAAAGTAGCGACCGTTATGAAAGCACTCGATGCAATCAGTCGTGTAAGACAGGAAAGAATGTTTCAAGCTAGAAAATCTGAGAAATATTTAGCATACTCGCAGATACAAAAGCGACGTGAAAAGCAAGGAAATTTGATCATATTCAGTTTACACAAAAGCTGAAGGCCACACGCGTCTATTGTAACTTGAGCAAAACCAGACACTAAATCATCACCAGAATGAAAATGCAAATAATAAATTTACACTGAATTTACTCGAGTTCTGTAAATTGAGAAACACTTCGCCTCACATAGTGAAAGAATTACTCAAGAAAACTATCACTGAAAAACCAAGACTGCCTGATCACAAAGAATGAAGTCCTAACAGCATGCCTTCCCCTCAGCATGATTCGGCGGAGTATTTACTTCTACAGTCGTCGGAGCCAGAATGAAGACTAAAGCTCTAAGGCCTCGGAAAAACCACCCCCGCCATACACCAGATGTAGAGCGCGCTAAAAGCGACGCAGAATGCGTTCCGAGACTAGTGTTTACCAACCCTTGCTACCTGGCCAAGACAATTCCCTCTTCAACCGCTCCCAGAGAGGTCTCCTGTCACCTCTTCCGTCCAAGATCAGGTTGGTACGACACTAAAGAACACGGGCACCTAGCCATCTTACCAAGTAAGCTTGTCTCTGGCCACCCAACACACGCTAGCGCAGACGACAAAGGAAGCCATGCGTTTTTAACTACAGCAAAACGAGGCCTAGAGTGGGAGGCGGCGACTGTAAGTCATTGCACGGCAGTCAGTCAATATTAAGAGCAACCTTCCACATTTACATGAACACACAAGTTCAATCACATGGGTGGAAACATATATAAATATGGGGCAAACCTATATAAACATGGGGCATTGATAGATAGATAACATTAATGGTGCAGAAACACTTTAGGTTAATGAATAAATCAAAATGGCACACGCCCACACATTCAGTGGACATGTTTCACTCTATAAAAATACTCTCGGAGCTTCTTGGTCTATCACTGCCACAGAATTCATTAGTTGTTGTTGTTGTTATGGTCTTCAGTCCGGAGACTGGTTGGATGCTGCTCTCCACCCTACTCTATCCTGAGCAAGTCTTTTCATCTCCTCATAAGAACGACAACCCCTATCCACTTGAATCTGCTTACTATACGCGTCTCTTTATTTTCATTAGTAAGGAAATGTTTGTGCGAATAATCAGCCTATCATTTGTCGACTTACGTAACTGTGATGCAATGCTCACATAGACTGTGCTCATATCTGCAATACATAGAAGGAAAGTCAACAGAGCGCTGTTCTTGCATTCAGTTGCTATCGATAGCTGTCGGAATACTGTCTACGACAAGTAATTTTCACTTCATATGATTTTGCTTTTACGAAAGTAGGAATATACGTATTGCACAATTTTATCGGTTCATTTCTTGACATTAGAGGTCACATTTCAATATGGATGAATGAAGGTACCCTTTGCTTTGTACTTCAGACATACGCAGAATAGTATATGTATACTGCATTTCAAGATAAAAACAAATTGACTGTCCTGAAAGTATGAAATTTGTCTGAACCGTTTTTAGACAACACGATCAAAAATTTGCCACGTAACAAGTTAAGCTTGTACAATCAAGAGATTGATTCAGGGACCTGTTTGGCGAGTTTCTGTGTTACGAATTACCACACTTCTTCAACAGTTAATTGGGATTTGATTCTTGGACAGGCGAATGCCGACTGTATGCCTTGGCCTGACAAATACGGTGATATAGGAAGAAGTGCTTCCTCGGGAGTGTACAGAGTGAGTAGGCTTTCTGGTCTTCCTGTGGCCGGAACGATACGCCAGCAGTATGTGGAAGGAAGGAAGTGACTGCGGTTGTATATCAGCATTTCGTAGCAGTCGTAATAACCCATGACGGTGTGCATTATCGATTCTGTTCCTCATGCGTCCTCACACGTGTTGGAGCACTGCCATGAACGCGGCGCGCCACGACTCTATGGCCACTTCAGTCTGCGTAGTGAAACAGTCTTACTTGTCTTTGGCTGAAAAGATGGCTACAAGTACTTACATAGGTCCCCTATTCTTCCTTGTGTTTATAAACGATTTAGGAGACAATCTGAATAGCTTGCTTAGACCGTTCGCGGATGACGCAGTCATTTATCGGTTAGTGAAGTCAGCAGAGGATCAAAAGTAACTCCAAAGCGATTTAGACAAAATTTCTACTTGGTGCGAAAATTGACAATTGACACTAAATAATGAAAAGTGTGAAGTAATGCACGTGACTACGAAAAGAATTCCGCTGAACTTCAATTAAAGGGTAAATCAGTCAAACCTTAAGGTCGTAAATTCTACCAAATACCTAGAACACATTCACAGAATATATGACATCAACTGCGAATGGGCAAAGCTGAAAATGTGTACCCAGACGGGATTCGAACCCGGGTGTCCTGCTTTCTAGGCAGTTGCGCTGACCCGTACTCCACTGGCGACACAGTAATTACCACACCTTCAACGACTACCTAAGTACGTCTCCCGTGAAATACAAATTCCCAACTTCACCCTGCCCACAGTACTCAAACTCGTAGTTATGGAACTAATTCCCGTAATAGTAAGGGTCACAAACTTGCCCACCCCTCCCCACTAAGAGTTTGAGTACTATGGGCAGGATGAAGCTGTGAATTTGTATCTGACGGGAGGCGTACTTACGTAGTCCTTGCAAGTGCAGTGATCACTGTGTCCCGAGTAGTGTAGGGGTCAGCGCAACTGCCTAGAAAGCAGGAGACACGGGTTCGAATACCGACTGGGTGCACATTTTCAGCTTTGCCCATTCGCAGTTGATGTCATATATTCTGTGAATATGAAACAATAACAACTTCAGGATCAGAAGTGACAACTGTTCTTTCGAAACAGACGCCACATGTATAAATACCTAGGAGTTACAGTTACGAACAACTTAGACATAGAAAATATTGTGGGGAAGGCGAACCAAAGGTTACGTTTTATTGGCAGAACGCTTCGAAGATGCAACAGCTCCAACAAAGAGACTGCCTACATCACACTTGTGCGTCCTCTCCTGGAGTACTGTTCCCAGTGTGGAACTTTTACCAGGTGGGACTGACGGAAGACATTGAGATGGTTCAGAGAAGGGCAGCTCGTTTTGTTTTATCACGTTACGGGGGGAGGGGGGAGGGGGGAAGCGTCACGGAAATGTTCTACGATTTGAGGTGGAAATCATTAAAAGAAGACGTTATTCGTTGCGGCGAGGTTAATTTGCAAAATTTTAATCGCCGTCTTTTATTTCTGAATGTGAAAATATTTTGCTAGCACCCACCTACATAGGGAGACATGACCATCCCAATAAAATAAATCAGATCGAAAACGGAACGATTTAGGTGTTCTTTCTTCCCGCACGCTATTGGAGAATGGAACACTAGGGAAAGGTTATGAAAGTGGTTAATGAACCCTCTGCCAGACAGTTAAATGTGATTTCTAGAGTAACTATGTAGATGTAGATAACTCTGCCTTCAGTGCGAACCGGAATACGACATGGAAGACACGTGTGCTGAGAAAAGTAGTGTCCGAACACCATACAAACGTTTTTCTGTTTTTCCTACGGAAATTACTATGTCTGGGTGGATGAACAGTACAATCTGATAGCTACCATTTAGCACATGTGTGTGAGGGGAGGGGGGAAGGGTGATGAAGCGGCGCACGTACACTTTGACAAATACTCGTCTTTGCGGCACTGGAGAGAATACAGTAATTTAAGGCACAGAGTGATACATCGATGTTCAAAGAGTGAGCCCGCCCACAAGCGACGTCTACGTAGTCTACACTGATGAGTCAAGCACGGTGGAACACTGGGACGGAGCGATGCGCGTTGCGCCACACCCAGCATGAGACTGTGATATTACAGATACAGGGGGAAGCTGGTTGTTTCCATGTGAAAGGCGGGTTTTGCCAGGGTGTTGGGTTCCCCAGCCGGCCGGCTACCAGTTTGTACCTAGTGAATGGGATACAGCAGGTATCAGGTTTTCCCTAATGTGTTCAGAAACCGGAAGCAACGCTTGGCTGAGCGAGGGCGGCAACTCCAGATTGCAACTGAGATACAATACAGCCACAAACATTATTCTAAAAATCCATATAAAATCAGGAAATGATTATACGGCAAATATAATTATATGAATGGATTCAGGAGACTTTCCAGAATCAACGCCGTAATTACAATTTAAATATTCCTTACAGATAAAAAGCCGATAAATTTTATTACTATAATTATAATAATATTATAAGGACTCGAGAAAATAACACAAAACAACCGATTACAGAAAATCAAGAAAGCATTCGGAATTGTTCAAAACATATACAACAAAAAATGCCTGTCAAAAGGAACTAAAATCAGGCACTACAACACAGTTATCAAACCTACAGTCACATAATGCAAGTGAAACGCTCTCACTGAATCGAAAACTAGATTTAGAAGAAATTAAAAAAGTAGAGAGAAAAATTATTAGGAAAATTCTGGGACCACGATACCCGCAAGATGGATACAGACTGCAGACCATCGAGACAACCGAAAAACTATCAAATATCGAAATTGACATCAGAAAGAGACGAATGAAATTTTATGGACACCTACACAGATTACCTGGAAACAGGTTAACTAAACGTCTACTGAACTATGTGACATCACTTAAAGCAACAATACTCTGGGTAACTGAAGTTAAGAAGGATTTGACAAAAGCAAAAATTGACATAACAAACACACCAGACAGCAATACATTCAGAAGAAAAATTCAAATGTTCAAATGTTTGTATAGCTTATGGGACTTAACTAAGGGGTCATCAGTCCCTAAACTTACAAACTACTAAGAACTAGCTACAACTAAGGACGGCACAAATATCCATGCCCGAGGGGGGATTCGAACCCCCGACCGTAGTGGCCGTGCAGACCGTGACTGAAGCGCCTCAGTCCCCTCGGCCACCGCGGCCGGCGAAGAAAAATTGACAAGTGGAAGTTTACTTCGGAGACGGCACCAAAACCATACCGACCAAAGTGGACCGAAGAAAGAATGAAGGCCTTTGGGGAGGAAATGAAGAAATATTGGGAAAAATAAGAAAAACCGTAAGAAATATTTATAAATCACCTGCTTATCGTTCTCCCATGGGGACATTCGTTAATAATAATAATAATATAAGACTTATATTTACAGTTATGGTTACGTAGTGTTCATCAGTAACAGATTAAGAAGCAAATGGGGAACATTCCACCACGCTACCTATATTAAAAGACGTACCACGTTATTTCCGTATTCTTTCAGTAAACTTTGTTTCTCACTCTTGTTCTGCTTTTCGTTGAGGTAATAATATTCTTGTGTCCGAACATAGATTGCAACACAGAAACACAAAACATGAACCCAGCAACGCGCATTACATTTATATATGTATGTTATTATATTTAGTATTATTGTTAGTAACGTTGGTTTTTTTATGTTGTAGACTGACACTTAAGTATTTCATGGCCGACTAAAAATAGTAGATATGCAGCAGGTAATTTATATATAAACAATTATAAGAATTTGTGGACAAGAACTGGATATATTTACATAAAAAGCCATGATAAATTAAATATTAATTGTGTAAGTATATTTCGACGGCGGCAGTATATTTGAACAGTGAGACGCCACGCTTAATGGCTATCTGAGCAAAGAGCTTCAGTCTCAACCGTTTTTTAGTATTATTAGATATATGCTTGTTTGTTAAATGCAAATTTGTAGGGAGGTGGTGAAAGCATTTAACTCTGTGATATTCAAATTATAAAATTTTGGAAGGGATACTGTTTTTTAAGGATGAGGCGTTACAATGCGCGGATACAATTTTGGGAGCAGGGAGAGCACGCTTTTCGAACGATCGGGAAGGGACTCGTAACTTGGTCGTGGTGGTGAAAGGTTGTGACGCTGAGCGATCTGAACCCGCGTTACGAACTTGTGATTTGAAGAGATAGGCATGTGTGGACTTAGAAAATTTACGGGACTGTGACTGCGGAACTTAGTATCTGCTTGAAAAGTGAGAAGCTTTGTACGGTAGTAGGGCTGTGGAACTGTGATAATTCTGCAATCGTGTACTCCTGTGATTACAAACTGTGTTTTGTAACAAATACTTTTATCGCGGATTAACTTGGAACTGCAAAGTTAGATGGACTACGCTAACTTACGAGTGATGATTTGGAACTTTTACTCTGGAGTGCGTGTGATAGTTATTGTGCCTCTCATAAACAATAGTTAGGGAAATATTTATTTATTTATCGATGTGTTAAGTAGGACCACCTCCGCGTTTCATGCCTACAAAGAGTAATAAACTCCATTTATAAAGAATTACTTCGTGTGTGAATCACTTCTTTATCTTAGAATCCATTTTGTTGGTCATTCAGAGGTTTAATTTATGTTTGTTAAATATATTATCAAGTCATCATATTGATAGATTGGCTAAGCTACAGATTAATTATTGATCTTGTATAAACAGATTGGGTAGCTGTTTAGGGCATAGCATCTGACATACATAACTCACCCCTATGAGCAGAGACAATGAGCCATAAACTTTTACTACCCTCAGTTATGTATTGCCGAAGTGTTATAGGTGAGAAACGATAGGTAGGTCGCAAGACGACTATTTAACTGTTCTTCAGTCACTCCGAGTAGACACACGGACTCTAACGGAAATCCAGGAAGTGGTATTGCCAACCGCGATTGTCCCGTTCCCGAGATGAACCTCAGTCGATACGATAGTGGAGTCTTGATGGGCAGTGCATCACTGAAGAAAGAAAAAAAAAAAGTTCAAATGTTTGTAAATCTATGGTACTTACGAACTACTTAAGCTAACCTAAGGACACACACACGTCCGAAAAGGACTCCGATAGGGACGAGCAGCGCTCTCCGCAGCAAGGCGCCTTAGAGCGCTCGGCCACTCCACCGCGGCGGTGCCGCACTGACTCCGACACCACGTCAAGTTCAGAGATTTTATACGAAACCATCAATTATTCAAATGGACGAAACAGTCCTTGATACGCTGAAAGTGCTGTAGTTTACTAAGCGTGTCTGTTTGTAACTCATGTACGTCTCAGTCCAAAAATTTTCTAGACTGGATTTATTCAAAAGAAGATAACAGTTCAGATGGTTTTAGTGCTTGGGGTTTTTCGTTGGAGTACAATGCACAGAATGCTCAATCGCTCATAAAATCACCTGAGACTACCATTATTGGGATGATGATCAACTCCTGCATCACTACAACTTGAATGTCAACTATATCACCTTATATAAGGAACTCATTGTTCGTTGGGACGATCTGGAATTGTTTAATAACAGATTTGCAGCCAAGATCGCTATTATGTATGTACTTCATTTTGTAAAAAACTTGGTGTATTAGGTCTGAAGATGCCGTCTAGCACGCAGAAACCGGTATTTAAATCTTATTATATCACCTTATGTGAGTTTCTACACTTTCTCGTTTTATGGCAGTTTCGGCTGTTAAGACTACAATGAGGCGACACATTGAAATCCGCAAATGTTATCAATCCTAAGGGACTAGATTCCTGATGTCATCGGCTCCACACCCTGGACCCGCATTCGGGAGGATGGTGGTTCAAATCCATCTCCGCCCATCCAGTTTTAGGTTTTCCGTGATTTTTCTAAATCACTCCAGGCAAATGCCGGGATGGTTCCTTTCATAGGGCACGGCCGATTTCCTTCCGCATCCTTACCGAAACAACCCAAGCGTAAGCTCCGCCTCTAATGACCACGCTATAGACGGGGTATTAAACACTTATCTTCGTTCCTCTTTCCTTCATCGACCCCTACGCTTACAATCTACACTGCTCAAAAAGGGGATCAGGTGATATATATATATTTCTCTGTATGTCCTCTATGCTTTCATAAACCATTCATTTGATTGCAATGAAACTTTGATAAACTGTTCACCGTACGCCCACGAAGGTTCCTGACCCAAAAACAAAACAGTACGGCACATAGCTCAGAGATATTACGTCACAAATAATGAGAGGCTACTGCGTGAAAAAAAGAAACCAGAATTATTCGTCAATTATTGGAGAATGGGAGTAGGTTGGGATCTGCAACAAAGTCAGCATGTAATTAATGAAACGAAAAGAAGTCTACCACTTACAATAGTTTCGCCGTACATACCGTAAAACTGTCGCATCAGGCATGACCTCGTATCAAATAATGATAGCATTACAGATTTGCATGTTACTATTTATTTTGTCTAGAAGTCTCCCTTAATTCTCTTGCATACAAAATGAAGCAATCTGTTTTCTTAATCTCTATCTATATAAAAGCGGTAGGACACTCACTGACTAAACACGAAATCTCGAAAACTACTTCACCTATGAAGCTAAAATTTGGCAAGAATGTAGTTTATAGGTAGAAAAGTCAGCTAAGAAAGTATTTTATGATAGGTGCATGGAGGAGCATACTTCTTCTACAGACTCACGAAATATACAGTTTCATTCCGATCTTCACGAAATTTCGCAGGCTTGACCTTCAAAAAAAGAGGAACGTCACCGTCTACCTTAAGTTACATAAGGTGCATGTGGGAGGGTACTTTGCAACATAAAAATGGATCCCTAAATATCTTGGTCGCGCTATAACTTGAGAACGGCTCGACCGATTTGACAAATCCTTTTTAGTTGTTTTCTTTATTTTCAGAACAAGAGTTGTATGAAATAAAACTGGAATATTTAAGAACAATGTGTGTTTTTTAATATGACCTGCGTTTCTGTTGCATAGAAATCCATAGTTTTGTTTCGATATTGATGAAATTTTGCACGCTGTGCCTTAAAAAAGAGACGCATGTCACTGTCTGTATAAAATTTCGTTCGGTGCATGGTGAAGGGTACTTAACTTACGGAACTTTACAAAATGCATAGTTTTGCTCCAATTTTTATGCATTTATGCGCTCAAAAAATGTTCAAATGTTTGTTAAGCTTATGGGACTTAACTACGGGGTCATCAGTCCCTAAACTTACAAACTACTTATGAACTACCTTATACTAAAGACGACACAAATATCCATACCCGAGGGGGGATTAGAACCCCCGACCGTAGTGGCCGTGCAGACCGTGACTGAAGCGCCTCAGTCTCCTCGGCCACCGCGGCCGGCGCATTTATGCGCACATGACCTTTAAACCAAGAGGAAGATCACTGGGTACATAAATGTTTGTATGGTACATGACAGAGGGTACCTTGCAGAAAACTTTACCGAGAGAGGGAAACGAACAATGAGGTGGGAGAGGAAGAGGTGGATGCAGAAAGAAGGGGGAAGGGGCTATGGACTACGAGAGTGTAGAATAAATAAACAACCGGGCAACGCCGGGTTTACAGCTAGTATACAATATAGTCTACGTATGGTAACGTATTTTATTCAGATATGGGTTACAATTTAAGTTGTGTGTGATACAGTTCGATATTATGGTATCACAACTATTTACCCGAGGTTTACATGGCGCCTACTTAGAGCTAGGCACCATGAGTCTACGACAATAGTGAAAAAGTCATTCTCATTCTCCTCTAATATGGTATGAGGTGATATCGTACGGCCAATATCTTGCACACCTGTGTGGCAAGCACAGAATGAGGTTATCAGTCAACTCTTGAGGGATATTTGGCCGTTGTACGATGAGCGCAACATCCAGCGGTGCAACCGTTGTGGGAGGTGCTGGTCTGGTTGCAATGCTTCTGGCAAGTGTATCCCAGACATGCTCAGTCTACGTCCGGTGACCAAGCTTGCCACTCTGTGCGTTCAATTCCCTTCAGCTTGAAGCGTATTCGTCCACCAGAATGAACCCAACTCTTATGGCACCAGCGTAAGGCACTATCTCTCTCCAGATGAGAGAACGACGATTGTCTGGCTGAACGGAAAATCTTGACTCATTTGTGAACAGAACGCCGTGCGCATTGAGGTGCTATGATATGCGCGAGGCCGTTCCCCGTCGAGGGTTCGAATCCCCCCTCGAACATGGACGTTTGTACCGTATTTAGTATAAACTAGTTCATAAGTAGTTTGTAAGTTTAGGGACTGATGACCCCGCAGTTAAGTCCCATAAGCTCTACAAACATTTGAACTATTTTTTTTTTAGAACAAAACCCGGCGCCATTCGTTACGACTCCAATTCTGATGTTCCTCTGCCCAGATTCTGTGTGGCTTTAATGGGGCACTCACCATATGCCTCCTTAGGGGCCACATTTCCGCATGTGAGTTGGAATTGTTTGTGTTGATATTGCGCGTTCTGTTGCTGCCTGGAGGATGCGTTTCAACGGAGTTGTGTTAAGACTCCTGTGTCCGCGGGTTCTTAACTGGAGATAACGGCCATCTCTTCCTGGTGTTAGCCGGCCGCGGTGGCCGAGGAGACTGAGGCGCTTCAGTCACGGTCTGCACGGCCACTACGGTCGGGGGTTCGAATCCCCCCTCGGGCATGGATATTTGTGCCGTCCTTAGTTGTAGGTAGTTCATAAATAGTTTGTAAGTTTAGGGACTGATGACCCCGTAGGTAAGTCCCTTAAGCTTAACAAACATTTGAACATTTGAACATCTTCCTGGTGTTACCCGTGGACGAGCTTGGCCTTGCCTTCTTCTAATGGTAACTGTTGACTGAAATTGCGCCCAGGACCTGGAAACTGCACTTTGGGTGACTACAATAGCTGTAGCCATGTCCCTCTGTAATGAAACTTTCACTCTGCAGCGGAGTGTGCGCTGATATGAAACTTCCTGGAAGGCGAGTTACTGGCGGAAGTGAAGTTGTGAGGCGGGTTCGTGAGTCGTGTCGGGATAGCTCAGTCGGTAGAGCGCTTGCCCGCGAATGGCAAAGGTCCCAGGTTCGAATCCCGGTTCCGGCACACAATTTTAATCTGCTAGGAAGTTTCATGCTACAACATAATTCGCAAAAAGTCTTGAGGAAAGCCGGCCGCGGTGGCCGAGGGGACTGTGGCGCACCAGTCACGGTCTGCACGGCCACTACGATCGGGGGTTCGAATCCCCACTCGGGCATAGATATTTGTGCCGTCCTTAGTGTTAGCTAGTTCGTAAGTAGTTTGTAAGTTTAGGGACTGATGACCCCGTAGTTAAGTCCCATAAGCTATACAAACATTTGAACTTTTTTTTTCTTGAGTAATCATAGCGACCCATGCCCGGAAACGCCATTCAACGCTGTGTAGCGCCCAGTGTTAGCGCAGCCCGAGTGCACAAATTTCGCTTCAACCTGTAAATTCTGAAAAGTAAAGTGCTCTATCACTCCCCTGAGACATGCCAGAAATCACATTGACGTCAAAAGGCTTCTCTGCGTTGAGAATGACGAGCTATGCTGCTACCTAGAAACGTTTCAGTCCGTTAACACAGCCGGTCACATTCGATACGCCCGCACTTTGTTCACCTGGCGACAGCGCGGTCTCCCTCCTATTGACACAGTGCTTCATCTTATCGACTGCGACTCAGATAACTACACACTGTGACTGATATACGTGTTCCTCGTAAGAGCGACAGCGTCGAATTTGAGCCATTCGGTAACACCTGCAACGCGCTGTCGCTCTAAGGTGATCGGAGCGTCCCTGGGCTAAGTGTGTGGCGCTTTGACCTTACGTAAAAGCTTATCTGGGCCGCGAGCCGTGAATGGCAGCTTACGCAAGCGATGGTAACGCTGCACCGCCGATAAAAGCCGCGGGGTGTCGCTTTCGTCCCGTGACGTGGGCAACGCCGAGTCACAGACAGCGCTGCGCACAACGTTGCTCAACAGCAGCACCCACCGACAACTGTGCTCATACGTTTCAGGTTCTTATTGGTGACGATTTCAGTATCGTATCTGTGTTACGTGACGACTATTCTAGGGGTTTATGCCCCTTGATCGAAAAAGGGAATAGAGGTTACACAAAAACCACATTTCATATGGTGTGAAAAGTAGGAATTGACCCTAAGAAAAGTGAGAGTTCATTCAATACGTACCAAAAGAAATGCGTTGAACTGTCCCTCTCGTATTATAGTCCTTTCAAATTCTGGAGAGCCACGCCATTCGCTTGGCTTACCACATCCGCCTCTCCTCTCCACACGCGGATCATCTATGATCTAATCCCTTTCCCGCACAACATACCCGCATCCTATACGTATCCCGCAAGATAGAATCCCGTCATCCCCTGATGTCTCCTGTTAAATCCCGGGTGTCTGCCACGCCTGTACCAATGCTTCCCTCCTTCCCTACACCATCATTCTCTCCACATTCTTTCCGAGGGACCTCTAATGACTACGCTGTCGACGGGACGTTAAACTCTTTCCGAGGGTAACTTTCGCCACCTCTCTCCCCGGGATGACGTCCTCCGTCCTGATTTCTATCCCTCCTACCAGCCTTAGTCCTTTTCCCTCCCCATATATGACGCGCACCCTCTCCCCCCCTCTTTCTTCCGTTATCAAAAAGGATTTTATTACAGACATAATACATTCATAATTAATAGCAAAGTGCTGCTTGTTTATTTTAGTTCCGATATAATGACAATATTTTATTTTATAATCTGACAATGGTAACATAGTAATCCAATGTCTGTTTTTTAAATTATAACACAAGCCATCACACGGCTTTCTATATTTCCATATGCTACAAACGTTTGTTATGTAAACTTTATGATGTAATTTTAAATCTTTTTACATTTTTCGACCTGATTATTCATTCTACACAATAATTTGGTTTGTTACATAATGAAATCCATTGTTGCAATAACTTCCATCAGAAGTTATACTTGATTGGCCAGCGTTTGAAGTAGAGGGTGGAGCTTACAGTATTTAAAGGACGACTGCACCTACTTCTACAGCAGTCAACATTCAACCTTTTAGGCAACTCCAGATGAGAGCAACCGGTGGCCAACATTATGGGCGTATTTTATTCTTATTTTTAAAAACTTACTTTAGAAATAATTTATCCCTCTAATATTATATACCATTACAGTAATGTTGTGGTCTGAAGATGGCCACGTAAGTGGCTGAAACCGGTTACCAGAGAAAGAAAGAAAATAATTTGCGATCTAGACCGACTTTTACATGAATCAATAATTCAGATCGCTGTTACTCCATAATGTTTTCAAAAGTAGTTGCTCTATTATTAAAAACCCTAAGCTTCTCCCTTCCTTCCCACCCAATTCTCTTCGTGCAGTGCTATACATGTGAATAATTTACCTAAAGGTTTGTGAATCGTGTAAGTGAGTCGTAACTTGGGCACCAGGTCGGTATTCACCTATTGGAATGTGGGAAACCGCCTAAAAACCATATCCAGGTTGGCCGATCCCCGCCGGGTGAGTTCCAACCGTAACCAGCAAAACTCCCCGTACTGGAAAGCGCCGCCTTAAACCACGTGGGTCACGTCGTCACGCTATCTATTTAAATTACTCTTGCCAACTAATTGGGAGAAAATTATTATCAAATGTTTCTTACGAGGGCTGATCAGTAAACAATGATAATTCTTTTTACAACATGATTTTGATGGCCTTCTCACATAGTCTCCCATGAATGCGATGCACTTGTTCCAGCGTTTCTGTTTTCAAATAGAGGCTGGAAACCATTTTTCGAGAGGTCCTTCAAAATCGTCTCGCCAGCCTTCACCACTGCTTCTGATGATGGAAGGCGTTTCTTCAAGTTAGGCAACAGAAAAAAGTCACATGGGGCTATGTCCGGACTATGGGGAGGACCAAGGGTTGCACTTCAAGATATTCAGTAACAACACTGGCAATATGTGACCGCGCATTATCGTGGTGCAGCATCGAGCCTGCATCACACAAATGTGGTCTTTCCAGCCTGAGATGGTCTTGCATTGTTTTCAGGACATCCCTGTAGAACTGTCCAGTTACTGCTGAGTGTGGAGATACGACATGCTGATAAACCATTCCATGAATATCAAAGAATGAGATTATGACTGTTGTGGCATAAAGCCAGCCCCACACGCCAGACGCAGAAGAAAGATCGTGTAGAAGGCAGTGAACGACCGAAAGCCAATCGCAAGCAGGCGCCGCGCATCCTGGAGGGAGTAACCGAAGATGCGCGCCCTCTACAAGCGGCTGTATCTAGGCCGACATACGCCTGGACGGCCCGTCAGTTACTAGTCAGAACTCAGGCTATGATTATTTTATTTATTATTAAGCATACAACCACGACCTCACATCAACTATGGATATAATTAAGTCAGGCTATGAACTAGGTCTCAGCGCAGCTAGCATCATACGGAAGACGCCCCTAGAAGCAAGAAGAAACTTACTTATGTTCTAAAGTTGCTGGTAGAACTTCCGGGTTATAAGGCCGTGGTCCATAAAACGTTTAGTTTTTCCTAACGTTTCGTCCAGAGCTGCGCCGGACATCTTCTGAGGTCTTCCTATTTCCGCTGAGTCCTGCCGACCGGCAATGTGAAATGTTCAGTATTTCAGAAAGTGATTTTAGCGTAATTCGTCGATCCTCTTTCAGAATGGCAGCAGCAGTGTTGGTTTCCTTCCTTAAGAGCAGTAACTGCAACAATTGGGTCCACCTTCCTTTGAAGTTGATTGTCTCCCCTATATAAACATTTTAAAGCACCTTCGAGCTGTGCTGTAGGGAAGAACAGACTCTCAATATGCCTCTATAACATTGTACAGGCCTTCTTGAGACGAAGGCAGAATTTCAGAGCCGCGTATTGTTTTACCTCCATTGCTGTGGTAGGCGATGCTGAACACGTCTGAACTTGCCTGCCTCTCACAGACGGGAACGGGAAGTCTTTACTACGGCGTGATTGCTTCACATTAAGCTAAAAGAATATCATACTATTAAATTTTAGCGTGGAAAACTATGACCATAAAATTATCATCATTCTTTATTGAACATCTCTCATAGATATCGAGGTTCAGTCTCATAAAGAAACTCGCTCTTCTGTTCGCATAATAACTGTAAAAACAGGATTGCTGATCTAATGAAGTTAAGCAGTTTTTGTAGTAGCAGACATTACCCGGGTGTGCACGAGAACAGAACCCCAATCTACCGTTTCTCACTGAAGCGGTTTTATTAACCACCTAAAGTACCTCCAATATAATTTATAGGTAAAGTTTCATGTTAAATAATTTTCTTTTTCTGTGAAGACCAGAACTAAAGATAACCAAACATAATTCTAAATTGTGTGTCTCGCGGTTTCCTGTTACAAAAATGTCCATGAAATAATTAATGTTTCAATATTGTTATGTTAATTCAGCAGTAGCTAAAACATGCCACTTTTCCTGCATCCGAATAACGGAATCAAAATACCGATAGTTTTAAGCCCAGATTCGGGTGCCATATCCGAATTACAGTGATACTGGTGTTATCAAAGGGAAGTAGGTAAAAGGAAATTGTCATGGGGAATGGAGCAATGATTAAAAATACAAAGGTATTACTGTTACCAGTCACTCATATATATAAAGCTCTTACTGCGTGAAGGGCAATCTCTGTATAGTATGTTGGCTTCTACATTAACCCCAAATTGTGGGTATGTATATATACATATTAATTTATAGTATGCATTGTACATTGGTCTCCTGTTTATCATCATTTAAAGTATATCTTTAGAGTCCGTCTTTAGTGCATTACGTCTTTAGTGTAAGTTCTTTTCTTCTTTATAATGCTGAGTGACTGGTAACAGTAGTACCTTTGTATTTTTAATCAATTTCAAACAACAGTCACGGTAACGACTTTATTAAAAGGTTTTCATTTAAAGGAAATGGAGCAGTTAAGTGAAGCAAACTCACTGCGAGAAAATTGTGATATACATCTACATCTACATGGATGCTCTGCTAATCGGCTTCACTGCGTTTACAGGCAACACATCTTCCGGAAAACGAAAACTGATTTTCGTAAACCGTTCTTCGCTGTCGTGTTTGTATGTTATAGCCTGAATCGGATTTTCTAGCCCACTTAAAATGGCGGCTTGAAAACAGTCTAAGAGAGCTACTCAAACTGTCTCCTAAATCGTTCATAAAAATAAGGTACAGTAGGTGTGGTGTCGCACAAGTACAATGTGCGCGCCACTTACTTTCGCCGCGCGCCGCCATGCACGCACGGCGCGGCGTTCTCACGACGACAGCCACGAGCGCCCTCTGCGAGAACGCCGCTCGTGGCCACCACTGAAGGACATCGGGCACTTCGACTTCGCACTTCGCACTTCGCACTTCGGACTGAGATAGCAACGAGTTAGGACCTTCGTAATCCGATAGGCACGAGTGAAGACTTTGCTATTGTACAGGCACTAGGCAGGCCTCTAACAACTATGTATCAACATTCTACAGTACTATGTAAAAGTTAAGTATTGTTACATTCTGTTCAATATATATATCTTTCTAATTTACTCGAGTGTTTATAGTTTCTGGCTGCTCCCCTCCGTACCTGCACCAGCGTGTCGGTCTCGTTCCACTCGGCCACCGACACCTACGACGAGGCTGGGACACAAAAGCGGCGACGAAGTCGGGACACAAAAGTAGGGGCCCTATAACACTTCCCTTGGGAACGCCAGATATCACTTCTGTTCTACTCGATGACTTACCGCCAATCTTTAAAACAAATGTTGTCATATTGTGTACACTGAGTAGAAAAATGGAACTGTGTATTCCCTTCACTAACATAAACTGTAATAGTAATTGCAACAATTCTATCAAAACAGTTAATCAACGAAAGATAATAAAAGATCCTGTGAATGTGTTTTTGATTCAAAACGATCGGCTCTAATACCGTTGACAGAGATGTACTACTTAGAATCAACCAAATCTAAAAATTACATGTAAAGCTGTATGCCATGAACATTTCGGAATTTAACTGATACAGTGTATAAATTTATATCTACAAATTATTCCTTTGGTTCTCCATACAATATTTGATACAAATGAAGTAAACAGATACGATAATAGTTTAATATTCTACTCTATTTATTATTTAACGAACCGACTGTCATCATTAGGTACACAGATATGACTGTGTTTAGTTTGTGGGTTCAAAGATTTGAAATTGAGATACCAGTACTTTGGAAACTGAAATCTTCAAACAAACAAAAAATTCTCAACCACAGCTTTATAACCGTGTACCTGATAATGGCGTAGCAATCTAAAACCTCTTTGATAAAAAATAAATATTGTAGTCTACTCCACAATTGTCGTATCTGTTTTATTTATAATGAATAAATTTATGTTAAGCACCAAAGACATTCTAGTCTACCGGAATCGGTTATCAACTTGCAAATCATCGAACAATTATAATTTATTTCAGATTTTTCAAGCTATCTTTCCGAGATATTCTGACGGTAACGTTGAGTAACATCCGTTGCCTCACTGTTGCGAGTGCTTACAAATTTTGCCGGGACGTAAGCTACACTGCCAAGTTACCCAACTGCATAGGGCATGCGTTTATGAAAACCTCGTGGCATTATAAAACGCGTCACTGACTTAAAGGTTAAGGCACTGAGCCAGAAACTGATACCGTTATCTGCTAAGCACACTCAACCCGTCTCCAGGTACCAGCTTACGATCTGTGATTGCCTACCCGTGCGCCGATGTTCATTCAATCACCGTTATAGTCGTTTGAGGTTCCGCGAACTTTATGAGCCATACCTGTGCCAAAATGTATGGAAGTCTATTACACCAGTGTGGGGAAACGCAGAAAAACATTACCGTTATAACATTTCAATACAAAAGTCTTCACGGAAGCCGGCCGCGGTGGCCGAGGGGACTGAGGCACTCCAGTCACGGTCTGCACGGCCACTACGGTCGGGGGTTCGAATCCTCCCTCGGGCATGGATATTTGTCCGTCCTTAGTCTTAGCTAGTTCATAAGTAGTTTGTAAGCTTAGGGACTAATGACCCCATAGTTAAGTCCCATAAGTTCTACAAACATTTGAACATTTTTTCTTCACGGAAAGTGTAGAAGTTTGAATGACGCATCAGGGTTGAGATATTCTGAGTATATGCAAATTGCTACAGCCCTGTCTTCTGGGTACAATCTAAAGAAACTTACTGAATACTAAATTTTGAAACTGGAAGCTGTAACGTTCCACAGGCAGCTTGAGATGGCTTCATCTGCAATATTAATACGCGATAAAGAAATAAAACTTCTTACTAATCGCTTGCTCACTCGCAGTTTTGTTTCGTTAGAACTCAGACAAATTTTTAGTACTAGTGCTATGTGAATTATTGTGATAAAGTACCAAAACACGACTTCGTTGCATACTTATGTTTAACGGCATTTCCTCCACTATTAGGAGCAGAAGTTATTATGAAATTACGAATGAAGCAGCAACTATCACTTTACAGGCTTTAACAATAACTTCGCGGCTATGAAAGAGAAAAATCTCAACATCGCCGTCAGTGATGAGTGCTGTAATTATTTACGCTATACACACGAGATCTACATAGCCCTGTATTGCTAACAACTAGACAGATAAAAACATTTGTTTTTCTAGCTATCGTTATTCAAACACTGGTTATCACCATTCGGGATGAATCAAACGTTGTTGTGGTCGTCAGTCCAGAGACCACACACGATTTGTATTTGTTCTGATGTCATAATTATCAGAAATACTTTGGATACTATAATATCCTCTTCCAGCTGCTACCTACGTAAGGCGATGAAATTGTGTTTGCTGTCTCACTAAAGGTCAACACTGGGTTTTACGAACATCGTGTGACTTCATGGTGATTCTTTAAGTATTTGTTAAGTTTGTATACAATCTCCGACACGAACTACATCTATTAAAAAATTACTTTGTAATAGCTCTGCCACGTTAACCTAAGAGTAACTAAAATAGCTGAAAAATAAAATAACGGCCATTTCAGTACGTGGCTATTAGCAGACAAAGCGTGTGATACGCAACTGGAGCACGCGAGGTTCTAAAGATGTACATTCAGAAGAACATAACTGCACACTGTCAGAATTATCGGCGAAATAATAGTGCAGGATTGATTAGTGGGGCTGAAATCTTGCAAGGCTGTTTATTTATTTATTTATTTTCGTGAAACATTAGCTCTATTTGATGATATATGCTTATTTACAAAGGCAAATATTCTTTAGTTAATTGCAATATTCTTATACAACTATTCTAACAATACAAGACTCTTACAGTACTACTCTCAAGCCACTTTAAGGCGGAGTCACTGAGTCTGTGTATGTCTTTCAAGTCACCATTATAACCGTACACTCCACACGCGAGTAAATGGTCCATTGTTTGGGTTTCACCACACTCACATTCAGAGCTGTCTGACAGGCCCCATTTCTTCATTAGTTGCTTACATCTGCCGACACCTGTTCTCACGTTCGATCTTTTCGTTGGGGTCGTCCACCAAATAGCAGTTCTTTTGTGCACTTGCAGCCCATAGCTCTTTCTAGACTGTTTTCGAGATGAAATCTTTGAAGCTCTTCGCCGGTTTTCAAAAGACTGTCCTGGATTTAAGCCTGTTTGTAGCTCTTAGATCTTCATGGATAGGTAGATCCAGGTTGCTTAGGATTTTTTGGTATGTTCTTACGGCTAGCTGTGATCGCCTGATTTCAAAGGGCTCTATGTTGGCAAGGACAGGAAGTCAAGCACAAGGGGTGACCCTGAGTGTACCCAAGATTATTCGCATCGTCTTCCTCAGCTGGACGTGCACTTTAGCTATGTGTGCAGCGCTCATCCAGACTGGCGAGAAATTTTCAGCTACGCTGTAGACAAGAGCTGGTCCTGATGTCCTCAAAGTGCTCACTCCACATCCCCAAGTCGTTCCTATTAGTTTCGCTAGGATAGCATTGCTGGATTTTAGTTTCGGTTTTGGGTCCTCTAAGTGTGTGTTGTATGATAGTCGTCATTATCAGTAGAGACTGATTATACCTTTCAGCGTTCAGTCTGGAGCATAGTACCTCTAATAAAATTCCTCCATGATCCCCTATTCAATGCTAACATTGATGCCTCGTCTGAAGTTATGCCTTTTATTTCAAAATAATTCTTCACCGAATCTAGGTACTTTCTCCTTGGTCTACTTCGACTCCTCTTACCCTCCGCTACCGAGTTCATGAGTCTCTTAAGTAACCTTGTTTCTCCCATGCGTGCAACATGACTCCACCATCTCAGTCTGTTCGCTCTAACTGCTACATCTATGGTGTTCATTCCCAGTTTTTCTTTGATTTCCTCATTATGGACAACCTCCTACCATTGTTCCCATCTATTAGTACCTGCAATCATTCTAAATACTTTCATATCTGTAACCTCTACCTTATGAATAAGCTAATCTGTATCCACCCATCTTTCACTCCCACACACCAAAGTTGGTCGAAAGATAGAGCGGTACACCGCTAACTTAGTATTGGTACTTACTTCCTTCTTGCAGAAGAGAGTAGTTCTTAGCTGAGCAGCCACTGCATTAACTTTGCTGCATCTCGATTACAATTCTTTCACTATGTTGGCATCCTGTGAGAAAATACATCCCAGGTACTTGAAACTCTCTACCCCAGCCGCTTTATTGCACTGCAATGTACTGACCATTTTCTCCACTTCCTCAAATGAGATCCTGTTTTCATCGTCGTTCCTATCCCATTCTACTGAAAATCTGACACATCATTGAACGTTTCACCTACGTTGAGCAATTCTTCAAAATATTCCCTCCATCTGCTCAAGGCATCCACAGGATTGACTAGCAGCTTTCCTGACCTGTCCAAAACACTTGTTAATTCCTTCTGCCCTCCCTTTCGAAGATTGATAATTACGCTCCAAAATCGTTTTTTCGCGGCTTGAGCCAGAGTTACTAGCTTATTTCCAAAGTTTTCCCATGATTTTTGCTTGGAGTCTGCAATTATCCGTTTGGCTTTGTTTCTTTCTTCAACATAACTTTCTCTGTCTGCCTGATTTCTAGCATGGAGTCATTTTGAAATGCCTTCTTTTTCTTTTTACTGGCTGCCTTGACTGTCTTTTTCCACCAGGCTGTCTGCTTCTTCCTACCTTTACACACTACTGTTCCAAGACATTCTCGAGCTGCTTCCGGTAGTGTGTCCCTGTACCTTGACCATTCCTCTTACAGTAACTGTAAAACATTACATTCAACTAACTGGTACCTTTCAGAGATCATTGCTATGTATTTCTGCCTAATTTCCTTGTCTGGAAGCTTCTCCATTCTTATCCTTCTACACCTGGACCTGACTTTCTGCTCTTTTGGCCTCACAAAACCAATTTCTCTGCAGATTAAATAATGATCAGTATCATCAAAGATAGTGTATGATCTAATTTCACACCGAAGTATTTAGGCTTATTCTCATATCTAATCTGCTGACCATTGTAATATTATATGTGTTTCTCTGTTGTTAAGGTGCATTACGGTGCTGATTGTTTTGTTGTGGTTTTGGTGTAGGTGCCACTTAGAGTAATATGTATTCAGGACTTAGCTTGTCACTCTTCACCTTTATCTCATTATCTTTCTTTGCACTTTACTGGCCAGTTCTAATTGCACGCCCACCGAAGGTCCTTGCAACTGTTTTGTTTTGAATGCAGCTACTGAGACATATGATCCAGTCATTTCCTACACTTTTGTCTCCAAGTAGAATGGCGGTCGGTACATGGTCTCCGTTTTAACCTAAACCTTATCAGTGATGTGAAGATTCGCAAGAAACAATTTGTAGTTCGGATTCCACGTTAAACTGTAACCTCCTTTTCCACAATTGGGTGACTGGGGGTATGTTATGGAAACTCGAGTGCTGAAATGGCGTCACGTACAAAGACAAGCACCAAACCAGTGAGCCATATATATAAAGGAATTGCTGTTCGTTAGTCTCGCTAAAACTGGAGAACGGCTGAACCGATGTGGCTTAGTCTTGAAATATTCGTGTAAGTCCAGGGAAGGTTTAAACGGTGATAAAATATGGAAAAGTTGCCCGGAAAAGAGGAAAATCGGGAAAAACTGAAACAGCTTCTTCCAGTGAGCTATCAATACCGTACGTCCAATTGCGATAAAATTTTGTACATTTAATGTTGAAAGCAAGAGGGAGGTTCACATCAAATAAAAATTTGGAAAAGTCGCCCGGAAAGTAGGAAAATTTAGGAAAAACCGAAAGCGATGTTTTTCTACGAATAAAATTAATTGCCACATGGTTGTAAAAGCATCACTTGAGTACGCCTTGACAGGACAAAATTTGCATGAAATAAAGTTTTTGGAAAATCTACCGGAAAATTGGAAAATTTAGGAAAAATTGAAAGTGCGTTTTTCAATATGTTTTTGATTGAATTCAGCACTATAACTGACTATTCGCACGACGGAGAGAGCTAATTCTTTTTTTTGTTTTGTTCACTATGGTCTTGGATAAGTTTTCAGTAAAAAAATACGGACAGTTAAAAAGGAAAGTCGCAAAATTCGAACCAAGTTCCTTTATCATTGTGTTTCTAAATGTACTCAACACTATAAATTGAGAACTGTTCATCCGATTACAATAAAATTTTGATCATTTGACGTCCAACGAAAGTTGAAAGTTCTTACGAAATAAAAATTTGGAAAAGTTTCCCTGAAAATTGGAACATTCAGAAAAAATAGAAAGATATTTTTCTATGACATATCAATACCACTCATCTGATTGCTATAAAATTTTGCACATTCGACTTCAAAGCGAGAGGAAGGTTTCAGTGAAGTAAAAATTTGGAATAGTTGGCCAGAAAATAAGAAAATTTGGGGAAAACTGAGAGAGCTGTTTTATTTTGGATATGAATATCATTCGTACGATTACGATAAACTTTTGCACATTTGACTTTCACCGATACTTACAGTATCTGATGATGCCTTTGTAAAGCTACTGGGTCTAAAATATATATGATTTAAATTAATATGGTTTATACTAAGAGGTAAGTGATACGAAGTTCACCGGGTCGTCTAGTTAACTATAAATTTTCACACCGGACAAAATATTAGTCCGCTTGTGATTTCCATTTCAGAACCATAGCGACTGATACCAGGTCAATTCAAGAGGATTAACGCGTTGTAAATCTAGACAGTTCCTCTAAGGCTTTCTCCGTTGACCTTGTGTTCTTGTTAACTGCAAGGCGTGAGCTGCTGGTTAGCATACGTATCCTACACGGCTGCAGCAAGCCGTCTCTCTTTAGAGGTGCACCATTGGCCAGTAGGAGTAGATTTTTCTGGAGTATTTTTACATCTACATGGGATACTTTGCAAATCACATTTAAGTGCCTGGCAGAGGGTTCATCGAACCACCTTTATAATATTTATCTCCCATTCCATTCTCGAATAGCGCGCGGGAAGAAAGAACACCCGAATCTCTCCGTTCGTGCTCTGATTTCTCGTATTCTATTCTGATAATCATTTCTACCTATGTAAGTGGAAGTCAACAATATATTTTCGCATTCGGAGAAGAATGTAGGCGATTGGAGTTTTGTAAGTAGCCCACGCCGCAGCGATAAGCGCCGTTGTCGTAATGATTCCCGTCCCAGATCCAGTATCATTTCCGTAATGATGTCTCCCCTGTATCGTGACAATACGAAACGAGTTGCCCCTCTTTGGACTCTTTCGATGTCCTCCGTCAAACCCACCTGATCAGGATCCCACACTGGGCTGCAATACTCCAAAAATGGACGGACAAGCGCAGTGTATGCAGTTTCTTTAGTAGTTCTGTTGCATCTTTTAAGGGTTCTGCTAATAAAACGCAGTCTCTGGTTCGCCTTTCCCACGACATTATCTACGTGTTCTTTCCAGTTAAAGTTTGAAGTAATAGTAATTCCTAGGTATTTTGAGGAGTTTACCGCCTTCACATTTGATTTATCTTGTAAACAAAGTTTAACGGATTTCTTTTCGTACTCATGTGGACGACTTCACAGTTCTCATTATTTAGAGTCAATTGCTAATTTCTATACTATAGTGATATCTTATTCATATCGCTCTGCAGTTGGTTTTGATCTTCCGATGATTTTACTAGACGGTAAATGACGTCGTCATCTGAAACCAACCTAAGAGAGCTACTTAGATTTTCTCCTAAATCGTGTATTTAAATAAGGAACAGCAGAGGACCAATAACACTACCCTGTGGAACGTCCGATATCACATCTGTTAGTAACGCGATACTGTCCGCTAAACCAAAGGAACCAACGACTAACGAACTTTCCGTCACAGACATAAATTATCGTGTGTCTACAGTCTGTGTATTGCAGTGAGCTCAAAGATAATATGGAGATGGTACTATGTATTATGAAACCGTGACACTAGACGTATATTTGTCTCTCTAATCCAGTTGCCAGTATTTTGATCCTAAGCACTACAGTTGTCTTTCCAGTGTTTATATTGAGATCATTGGTGTATTGCCCTTGTAGTTAATGCTCAGTTAATGTATGTTTGTATTTCCCAGTGTTTTATTTTTGAGTCTTTTTATCTTTGAGCATCTGTTGATCGTCGTATTATACGGACACACGTCCCCCGTTCCATTTTTATATATGTATATTGATTTATCCCTCCTTTTTGGACTAGCTTTAGCATTTCAGCACCGTATACAGCCTCTGTTTTCACAACTGTGCTGTAGTATTTAATTTTGGTGTCCTACGATAATTCATTCTTCTTGTAAACGTTTCTGCTGGTCTGGAATGCTATGTGCATCTTTTTTGCTCTTTCTTCTAGACGTTGTTTCTCATTATTTTTATCGAATGCCACTGACCTAAATATTTAAATGAATTACCTTTCTTGATTCTGTTTTGATTTATTAATAATTTCTCTGGACAATCCAATACAGTAGTTATAAATTCTGTCTTTGTGAAAGAAATTTGTAAACCGACTTTTTTTGCTTGCTCAATTACGTATCTATTTAGATTTTTGCATTCTCCGGTATACCTGTGATCAGAGCAATTTCATCCGTGAATGCCAAGCCATCTACGTAGATGTTATCCTTTCGGTTTCCAAATTTTATGCCTTTCGTTTCGCATTTTCGCCACAATATTATCACTTTTCCAAACACACACCTAAAAAGTATGGGCGACAAAAAGTCTTCCTGCCTGACTCCTATTTTTATTTCACAGCTTTTCGAGAATTCTCCACAGAACCTGACCAGATGAGCCGTTTGTCAACGTGTCTTTGATAATGTTTGTAGCTTTTGGACCTGAGCCGTTTTATAATACTGATAGGGATTCTGATTTGATGGACTCACAATCTTTCATTAAATCTGCGAAGGTAACTGTTGTTTCTTTGTTTGTCAGTTTTCTCATGCGTTTTACAATACATTGTTTACTATTTCGTAAGTTACAATACAAATTCGATCATGTTCTATACCTTGTAGATAGAGAGTTGAGGTATTATTTGTTGCTGGTAATAATAGAGCGTACGAGATGTCAATGATTTTTTTGTAAATTTCCTATATAAAATAGACTAGAGCGCAAATTTATTGTTTATTATGAACTAGTTTCGACCCAATGCTGTGCCATCTTCAGAATGTTGCTCCAAGATGGTGCGGAGCTGTGAGATCTTTCAGGTGCCGTCTCTGCACTGTGCTCTATACAGTTTTTATATTTAGAAAGCATTAAAATAAAATTAGAACAGCACTGTTTCCCAGAGGAAACAAACAAGTTTCCAAAAATATATCTTAGATTTTGCAAGTTGGGGCCGTTTGAAATGTTCTCAGAACACGCGCCAGTCCCTCCCCCCTCCCCCTTCTACTTTCCCAACGGCCGCTCGCCCGTTCGTGTGTTCTAGCTCAATGCCCTACTCGCTTGTACACTTTGCTTTACTAATCGTTTACTAATACTAGAAAACTTTGCAATATATCCATGTATTTTTGCTTACTAGCATAAGTATTCAATATTAAGCTCCATGAAGCACATCGCTGTAAAAATGGCAGTTACGTCCACTAGATTTTTTTCTAATAAAAAGATTTTGGCTCCAGAACGTCGTAGAACAACATTATTTGTTTCAAAATTTGTGAAAAAAAAGTAAGCAAAATATTCTTTGACAGTTCCTTTCATAAAATAAAAATAGTAATGGAAATTAGAAAAAAAGGCCAAAATGTGGAAACTTTTCGAAGTCATTCTTTGATACTTATAATTAACAAAATCTAAAAATTTAATAACATGATTCACAACTCTTCAGGAACAAAAGAGACTAAAAACTGTTACTCTGTGTCGATCTCCTAAACAACTCTAGCCAGTTTTCTAGAATTTTTTTAAAATGATATATCTCGAAAAATACTTTTTATTTTTATTTTTTTAGCAAGTTCTTTTTAGACTTATCTCGTATCATACCTACGGCAAATACTAAGTTAGGAAACTTGAATGTTGACGAGTTATAAAGGAAATAGTTTTTAAAAAGATTTTTAAGTGGTTTTTCGATATATCACGAAACGTAACAAAGCAATCGATACGTACAAAAAACCAATCGATAGATTATTGTAAGGCCTATAACTTTCTGTTTTAACAATTTCCCATCGGAGTTATAGTTTTTCATTTCTTTAAGAAAAACCATTTTTCGCTACTTTGCGAATTTTTTCTCAATGTCCGCCTTTTTGGCTCGAGTTTCTTAAAACTTAAATTCAAAAGTTTAATTTCCTATACGGTCATATGTTTGCTTTTCAGGTAATAATGTTTGGAGCCTCTTCTCCCTAATGCTTGGAATAAATGGCGGCCGCCTCCCAGTTGACGCTACTTTAAACTGTTGTTGTTGTCTTCAGTCCAGAGATTGGTCTATGCAGCTTTCCACAGTACTCTATCCTGAGCAAGCCTATTCATCTCCTCACCCACATCGATTTGAATCTGCTTACTGTGTTCGTCTCTTTGTCTCTGCGCGATTTTTATCCCACACACTTCCCTCCAATGCTAAATTTACGATTCTTTGATATCAAAGAACGTGTGCAACTGATCGATCCCTTCTTTTAGTCAAGGTATACCAGAAATTCCTTTTCTCCCCAATTCTGTTGAGTACCGCCTCATTAGTTACGCGATTTACCCACCTAATCTTCAGCATACTTCTGTAGCAGCGCATTTCAAAAGCCTCCAACCTCTTCCTGCCTGAACTACTTATCGTCCAAGTTTCACTACCGTACGAGGCAACAATTCACACAAATGCCGTCAGAAAAAGAGTTCCTTATGCTTAAATTAATAATCGATGTTAGCAATTTTCTCTTTTTCAAAAATGCTTTGCTTCCCATTGCCATTCGAAATTTTATATCATCTGTAATGCGACCTTATGTCACTTTACTGCTCAAGTAACAAATCTAATATATCGCATTTATAGTTCCGTTATCTAATAAGATTCTTTCAGCATCACCTGATTTTCTTAGACTGCATTCCATTACCCTTATTTTGCTGTTGTTAATGTGCATCTAACGCGCTTTCTCTATACAGGGCTTTGCAACCAGCCGCTACCATACTGTTTACCGCTCGCTATAAACTCTTTCAAGTACTGAAGCAAGCAGGAGTAAAATATAGGGAGCGTAAGGTTATTTACAACTTGTACAAAAACCAGACAGAGTTGAAGGCCATGAAAGGGATGCAGTGGTTGGACAGGGAGTAAGACAAGGTTGTTGCCTTTCTCCAGTGTTATTCAATTTGTACATTGAGCAAGCTATAAAGGAAAGAAAGGAGAAATTTGGTGAAGGAATTAAAGTTCGGGGGGAAGAATTAAAAACATTGCGTTTTGCCGACGACATAGTAAATCTGTCAGATACAGCAAAGGACCTGGAAAAGCAATTGAACGGAATGGACAGTGTGCTGAAAGGTGCATACAAGATGAACATTAACAAGAGCAAAACTAGGGTAATGGAGTGCAGTCTAAGAAAATCAGGTGATGCTGAAGGAATTAGATTGGGAAACGAAGCAGTAAAGGAGGTAGATGAGTTTTGTTACTTGGGCAGTAAAATAACAAATGATGGTGGCAGCACAGAGGATATAAAATGCAGAATGGCAATAGGTAGACAAGCGTTCTTGAAAAAAAAAATTTGTTAACATCGAATATTGATTTAAGCCTAAGGAAGTCTTTTCTGAAGGCATTTGTGTGGAGTGTTGCCTTGTATGGGAGTGAAACATGGACGATAAACAGTGCGGACAGGAAAGAGATTGAGGCTTTTGAAATGTGGTGCTACAGACGAATGCTGAAGATTAGGTGGGTGGATCGCGTAACTAATGAGGAGGTACTGAACAGAATTGGGGAGAAAAGAAATTTCTGGCATACCTTGACTAAAAGAAGGGATAGATTGGTAGGGCACATTCTTAGACATCAAGGAATTGTGAATTTAGCGTTGGAGGGAAGTGTGTGGGGTCAAAACCGCAGAGGAAGACCGAGAGATGGATACAGTAAGCAGATTCAGACAGATGTAGGTTGCCGTTCTTACGTGGAGTTGAAGAGGCTTGCTCAGGATAGGGTATTGTGGAGAGCAGCACCAAACCAGTCTCCGGACTGAAGACCACAACAACAACAAACAACAGTTGCACCAGCGCTGGCGGTGCGTATCCATGGCAACCTTGCCGTTGCCTCTTGCGTGAACCGGCCCTGAAACAAGCCGCTGGCCCGTTTGACCGACGATGCTCCTGCAGAGCCTGCTACTTGCTCTCGGAAACATCACAGTTACCTGCCGTTATTTCAACTGCTTGCTTTTCGTCTATAGATGTTAGCAGGTTAGGTCACTTAGCCTTCTTTGAAGAGCAGTAAGTTTTCCTTTTCTTTATTTTTGCGTAATACAGTACCTTTTAAAAGTGCAATTACATTTGTTTTGTTTATTTTTATTGTAGTTAGTTTGTCTAGTGGGTAAATGGGTAATTTCATTGTTAGTTCGTCGATGAACAAAAGTATTTCGGCTACCACATATGCAGAAACTACTTCACGTGACTCCAGTTCGTATATCGTATGAAAAGAAAACTGGACGTGTTGTCGGTGACCGTTGTTTTCAACAACAGTGCGAAGACAAATATAACTTAGTATTATACGACAAATAGCGCGGTATAGTGCTTTGTTGTGATGAGTTCCTCAAGTTACAAAGATTTGTATCTTATGGAAAGTCAAATTATCACATGCCTTGTAGTAGTAGAGTAAGTGCAGCTGAAACTGGTGTCAACGTGCAATGTTTAGGCCTAATGTCTAAGCCGCAAGAATAACACTGTTGAGATGTCAACTGCGTTTTCTCGTGATGCAGGGGTTATCAATCCGTGGCACACAAATGAAAATTCTGGTTACAGTGCATTGTTAGAGTTACTGAAGACAACTCCAATTTGTCCTCTTGGCTTTGACGATGAAAGTGTAGCTTGCTTTCGCACAACAATGAACTACGTTCGTATTATGGCCAACGAAGTCTTTGAGTATTCGATAAAGAAAGGCAAAACATTGTAATACTATTCCATAATAGGCTATTTTCCTGTGTTAAAAATATGGTTCGAATTGTTGTTATTCTGAATGTTTATAACATTCAGATAGTATTTTCGCTCATTATTCTTACAAAACATCTCTTATTTTTACGTAATTAAAGCTTAAAAATCATTCAATTCCATGATTAGATCATGTGATGGAAAACGCTCTGTTATTGGCTGAAGTACTGGTGACGTCACAGACCACTAGGACGCGGCAACTAGAACACTAAATTCTCTGAGGAAAGAGCTCGAAGAACCCGATGGTTCTCAATTTTCTGTCCTTTTGAATTTATCTTTGTCATTTCCATTCTTATTAAAATATTAGAGCCAGTTGAGATTTGGAGTGCTTTTCTGCAAAACAACTCGCTACAACCTTAAAAAGCCACTGATGTCGTGAAGGTATCTTGAACTGATGAACCTTACGGTGAAGTATGGTGCTCTTGCTTGGAATGCGAAACTATTTGATGACGAAGATGCAACACTTCCAAAAATTCGTAAGTTTTCCCGAAAACTTGATGACACTAGTCTGCCATATGCTGTTGCTAGCCCCTGTGATTCATACCGGAAAATATATTATACATTGTGATTCAATGTTTCGAGGATCGATTTTTCTAAAGCTGCTATGGCTCAGTTCAGGGAAATAGAAACATTTTCAAAACGAAATATTGTAGTTATGTAACAGATTCTAAAAGGATGACTTGGATTCAGGAATATTATATTCATACCGAAATATGATGTTAGATGTGTCTAAATCGAGAAATACTTTCGTTGAAAGAACATAAGATTAGTGTGTCTCTTTCCTCAAATAAGCAAGTCGGCGAATTGATCCCAGAGGTGATATTAATAAAACTTCGTTTAAACTATATCGGTTTGCACGTGTACAGTAGAACGTTCTTTCTCCGCCATCACAAGATTAAAAACACACGCGAGGAACAGCGTGACCCAAGAGAATCTGTGTTGTGGCGTAAAGTTGACACCAGTACGACATAATTGGAACTCAAGAGAGAGAAGGCTATCAAGAGCCCAACGACCTATATAAACAACATAGACTGGCTAAGGTGCTGCCATACTTGAAGCAAATTGAAAGCTCGGCCGCCATGTTTTACAACGTCACGTAGGCGTAACCAGTCGTCTGCTATAGCACTAAATCATATCACTTTCACTTTGTACAATGACTTAACAAAGCATTCTCTACCTGATTATTGTTATTTTTATACCCAAGCTAATGTGGATAAATTGTAAATGATAGACAACAAGTGTATGGTAGACAAATCGGAAAGTTTAATTACAAATGTCACATACACTGGATCGGCTAAACATCGTCTCATTCATACAAAAACCATGCCTTTTCACTGTCCTTTAAACAATATTAATTTCGTGTACATTTGCCTAATCTGCTTACCTCTTTCCTCCGCAGATTTGGCTTTATATAAATGATGTATTCTACAACTGAAGTAATGTTTTAATAACAGCTTTATTAGGCTGGAGTAATGAGATTCCTCCCAAAATTACGAGTTGGTAAACAAAGTAGGTCTGTTTCCCAACATTCTAAATACTTCTACATACATTTTCAAAAGAAAATTTCTCTTCCCTAATGACGTTTAATGATTCCTCAGAACCGTTTTTGCCACTTCGAAAAGTTTTACAAGATCTTTATAGGGATTGAACAGACTGTCTTTTACACCTTTTAATCGGATTAATCCTGTTTTACTCCCATTTTCAGGAGCAAGGAGACCTTCCAAGCAATCTAAACACTTAAGTTACCTAATGATGCTTCCAGAAATATATACAACTACTTTTTCGGAATATAATGTAATCATTTCGTACTCTGACACATAGTCATGGTGAAACTGAATAGGCCTACTGCTCTCTGAATGACTTAAATCATGATTTGCAATAGGTAATACAAGAGGTTCCATGTCTCCTGCTCGGCTACATGACATATATTCTAATGAAGCTGATTCAACTATTAGCCAGAAGCCGCTTTGTATCATTTGTTGCTTACATAATTTCTCCTCAAAATGCGGTGAACAGATGTAACTGTATGCAGTAGGTTTCCACTTATCTCGCCTCATATTGGCTAACCATCGTTTTGTAAATTCTTCATTTTTGAAAGGAAAACTGAATAATATAATGAAAGCTTACTTTAGTTGCCGTCCGCGGTGGCCGAGGGGACTGAGGCGCTCCAGTCACGGTCTGCGCGGTCACTACATTGGGGGTTCGAATCCCCCCTCGGGCATGAATATTTGTGCCGTCCTTAGGATTAGCTATTTCATAAGTAGTTTGTAAGTTTAAGGACTGATGACCCCGTAGTTAAGTCCCATAAGCTAAACAAACATTTGAACAGTTGAACATTTTTGCTTACTTTAGTTGCAGTTATACACATACACAGCCCATACGACTATTGTATGCAGAAATGTGGTAAGTACAAAAGACGAGTAAACGAAATGTTAGACACGAAAACATACAAATACTAACTGAAAATACGACACTCCAATAGTATCATTACTATGATTGGTACAGTTATATGCTGCGCATACACTCGGTATGATCTCAGCTTAAGAAATAACCTTTGAAGCTTAAAACCAAAACACGTAAATAGCGTCGGTCTATCTTTCGTATTCGGCGCACTAGACGTTAAAAAAATGGCCGCCACAGTTTCTGGTTGCTGCCACAAGGAGCGCTGTTCACCCAGAGATAGCCTCTCTATGTAGTATATATAGCTCGTTGGAAGTGCCGGCAGCCAATCTCCCGTCGGCAGACCTCCCTCCACGCCGATAACTCGCACATGAGCGAACTCTGTACGACGTCTACTAAAGCGCCGTAACTTCCGGTCACGACCCTCGTGTATGCAACACTCCGAGCGGACCACAAGGAAGAAGACTCTAGAGCTCGATAGTAGAGTTGTGGCGATTGTTGAATGAGTCGTTCATTTGAACGAATGCAAATAAAGAATCGTAAGAATTTAATCGTGATGCGGACAAATAGTCATTCACAGTGGCGGCTCCTACAAAATTTGACCATTGTGCTACAATATTATGAAAATAAACAGGAAACAAAATAACCTAACATAAAAAGTCAACCTTTGTATGATTGCCTGTAATTAAATATCAATTAATACTGTAGACAGTAAGACCTTCATGGGAATCTATAACAGCGCTGCCAACTGCATGTATTCACTGCAGGTAGAAAATATAACGTTTAAAAATATTAATTTTATTTGCAGAAATTAAAAATTTAGACTCAGAGGTATTTGAATACGAGCCTCACACAGGTAGGTTTGAGAGACAACGCTCAAGGCGCGAGAGCCAGCGCGCTATTTGGCTCTGTATGCCATGGCCATGTTTGTGCCGTCCTTAGTATTAGCTAGTTCATAAGTAGTTTGTAAGTTTAGGGACTGATGACCCCGCAGTTAGTCCCATAAGCTTTACAAACATTTGAACATTTTGAACACACACACACACACACACACACACACACACACACACACACACATAGCCATGCCCCAGGGAGGACTCGAACCTCCGACGCCGAGCAACCGCCCGCTCCGCAGCGTGACGCTTTAGACCGCTCGGCTACTCCACCGCGGCTCAAATGTTCAAAATGTTTGTTAAACTTAACTTGCAAATTACTTATGAAGTACCTTATACTAAAGACGACACAAACATCCATGCGCGAGGGAGGATTCGAAACCCTGACCGTAGCGAGCGTGCAGACTGTGACTGGCGCACCGCAGACCGCTCGGCCACTGCGGCCGGCATAATAAATAGTATCACAGAATAAATGCATTCTCCGTACTAGTTTTAGTTACAGAATTCATATCGATACGGTAGATGCGAGTAACAAAATGTATGCATGAATAAATTCGTATCGATACGGCAGACGCGAGTAACGAAATGGATTCATGAGTAAGTTCCTATCGCTAAGGTATATGCGAGTAACGAAATGTACTCATCAGTAACGATTCAGCCAAAGTATTCGTTACTCAGTACCGAATACATACGCTTTGATACAGCCCTTTGGTAAACACCACCACGGGCTCGAGAGTATAAGCGAGGAGCAGAAGACGTAGCCCTTGTGTTCGAGTAAGTTCCTGACAGCCGCCGTAACCGAGTTGCAGACCAAGTTGCAAACGAGCTCCTGTTCCAGAGTGTTCGACGGTTCTACAGTCTGAATACTAGTTAAGCCTGATGTAGTACAGCGGAACAGATCGCCGCCAGCGCTTATTGCGGATGTTCGTGCATGTTCCCTGTTAGGAACAGGCAGACTTAGCTACAAAGTCCTGTGCGGAGGTTATATAGTACTGTGTTCTCTCACAGACTACGTTAAGTGTCTTAGTAGTTCGGCATCAGTTGCCATAGACCGCTACTACTGCTACTGCTAGTGACTAGTTTCTTGTTGCATTGTACTCAGACTGCTAGAAAGTCCAATGATTAATTGTTTACATAATTGTGTATTGTAATGTTTTTCTGCATTGGTCTATGCAATGATCGCAACATAAATTCTCACGCTAAAAACTATCTTGTCGAAGCTTTCAGACTACCTGCTTTCATGCAAAATTATCCTGGGGAGGTATTCCTAAGAAGAAACAGACATTTCATACAACTCTTTGTGTAATTTCTATTGCATGCCATTTACTCCAAAAGATCGTTAACATTGTTCTAAACATCTTCGACGACTACCGACCAATAAAACAAAAACGAAAACCATCAACTCAAAATAACTCGGAGCTACAGCGCACATGTACGGCAATATGTGCTTGCGAGCTATGGGTACTGTAGGAGACATTATTGAACAGTACATGAAATATTAGTTACAATCACAGATTAGCAACGGAAATAGATAGTTAAATCAATAAATACATTTGTTATAAAACGTCGATTTTATATAATAAAATGGTACTTCTCTTGTCAGCTTCTTTGTGAAACATAACGAGAAGTCCTAACCAACAATATCTTTTACAAGAACTAATTAAACTCATTACATAGATTATAAAGATTAATATTCGATTTCATTATATGGAAGGAAGCGCTCAACGTCTACAGAATAATCATTACAAAGGAAATCTTTTGCTTTTATTGTCGCAAATCGATTTCGGCTACTGAGTAACCATCTTCAGCGCTGATGCTAAATCAAAAAAGAAATATACAAAATCAAAGCTATATGAAAATAAGCACAATTTCTAATAAGCATGAACGTTATAAGTATTTGATACGTACCAGAAAATTCACAGGACATGTTACACGAATTATAAAATCACACATAGATTTGATACATTCCATATTACAATGTCTGGATAGTGCATGTGGCATGCGCCCTACAAACAAGTGTTAGGAAGTAAGCGTTTCCTGAACCTTGTTTATTGTACTTTACTTTCTTGTTTCGGTGAATACTATAAGCTCTCGAAATATTCGTTCGTCCTTTTTTTTATGTTTGAGCAAGTCTGTCGGAAAGAAATCAGCAAACGCCGTCACTAACGTAAAATGTACAGTCTTAGCGGTATCACATCGACCGTGTTTTTTTTTTTTTTTTTTTTTTTTTTTTTTAAAGAAAAAGAGAAAAAAAGGTAACCATTCAGACTCTACGAAATCCTTAAAAACGCAAATACGAGACACACTTCGTCACATCTTCACGGTACCATCTCTTTTTCAGTCAATATATGTTTACGTTTCGTATTGGTTTCTACTTGATCACTTATTTAACTGTTCCGCCTTTCCCCCATTCTGTTGACATGTTCGCATTTACATTCTACCTGCAATTTTTATGAATATGTTATATTTTAATGTAGATATTTATTTCATCTGTGGTACATCTTTATTTCATCTGTGCTACATCTTTTTACCGTACTCAGAATGGCGTTACAGCCGACTCCATTATGCTTTTGATGTTATTAGCCAGTGTGCAAGGTTCAGTTACGTATGGTGTTATAGTGGTAGCCACGACTGACAGTGTTTTAGCATTTTTATCCTTCATTGTCTTGGACCTACAATCCTGATTATTGTGCGACCTGTGGACGCGTCGTTACAACTTAATTCTTCCCTCATTATTTTTCCCGACATACCATTCGTAAATTAGCTAAATTATTAGTGACGTTGAGTTGATAACCACAGTGACAGCAATTTTTCGTTATCCGTATGTACCGAACAATTACATTTCTATGGTTTTTAATGCTGTACACAATTCTTACATATTTTGTTTATTCACCATTTTAAGATGATGATGACCTTTGCCTAAAGAATATAATTCAGAAAAGAAAAAAAATAGGTATATTAGACACTGACTGAAAATTACTTGGATAATTAGTTAAATACAATGGACAAACTTATGCAAAAACCACTTAAGAAACGAGGCGCTAGGCTTGTCACACGGGGGACCGCAAAGTACGCTTCATGCGAGACTAGGCAACTCAGTATGTTGCACACTGAGCACTAGATCGACTATGAAAATAGAACATCACTAAAATAAAAAATCTAATATATAGAGCAGAGTGTCCGTATGTGTGTACGTGTCGCATACAAATGTACAGTTTTGTTCCAATCTTTATGAAATGTTGTACACGTAAGCTTCAATCCATGAGAACGGTCGCCGGAAGTGTAAGAATCACATACGTTATACGGTTCACGAGATATGACGTCATAAACAATAAACTGCTGCATTTTGCGACAATGCTGCTCATTTTCTCCTAAAGCATTGGACCGATTTCAACCAAATTTGGTACACACATTTCTTACCGTGAGGTAACAAGTGCTGCATGGTTAAGAATCACACACGGCACATGGTTCAAAAGATATTACGTCATAACCAATAGGAATCGCAAAAAATGCCATATAATGCGGCGAGACTTTCGAAATACACTGTATGAGAATGACAGTACTTAGCGACTTGCAACAAACTTTAAAAATAATTTCAAACCTTTATTAAACTTTTTCTCGCTGGCAACCATGGTAAAATGACGAAAGGAAAAAAAAAAAGTTTCTCGCTTACTACTTTTCCGCTGTTTATGGAGTAAAACTACGGCATTCGGTATGACGTTACTATTTATAATTTGTACACTACAAATTGTGGCCGCAGGAAATTTTACAGAGAGTAGACACACTTACAGTTGAATGTACCTTCTAAATTGTATCACAGTACGACACTTAGTTCATGAGATATGAGCACATAAACAGCAAAGTTCCGCTGTTCATGAACTAAACCTACGGCTTTCGAAATGACATTATTATTTATAATTTGTACACTACAAATTATAGCCGCAGGACGTTTTACAGTCAGTATACACGCATATAGTTGAGTATACCTTCTAAATTTTATCACAGTACGATACGTAGTTCATGAGATAAGAGCACATAAACAGTAGCGTTCATAGAAAACTGCTCACCAAGCGCCAAGTTTTAATCTAATACTTCTTTACTACTAATAGTCTTCCCAAGAGATTTTACAGACATACAGCCATAATACAAATGAATATATACCTGAAAAATGGCAGGAATAAATAAATAAATACCCGGACAACGCCGGTTTTCAGCTAGTAAAAATTAAAAAAAAAAACACCCTCTTATCATAAGCAAAAATATACGTGAAAATACCAGAAGATCCGAGTGCAACGAACAGTGTGCAGGAATATTAAAAGGGAGTAGAAGATAATTGGACATGCGGAAGCAGCTGCAGTTGAGAGTGAGACGGGCCAGAACCGCTGCCGTGGTAGAGCTGCACGCTCTGCTTCCCGTTTGCATACAATCACAGGACAACGCTCCGGGTCACGTAGCGCCAGGCACCCACCAGTCTTCGCGGACAATGAACTCAGAACAATGCAATGCCGACCATCTCTGTATGTATAAAAGCAAAAGGTCACTCAATAAACACGAAATCTTCAAAACTACTGCACCTATGAAGCTGAAATTTTGCATGTAGTTTATAGGTAGAACAGGGTGACCATGTGGTATTACCCCACATTGTTACCTATTTTATTTCGGGATTTATTCCATTACATTTTCGTTTCTTTTCGTCTGGCCTGCCTTCTGCCGTCCACACTGTTTTTGTTTCGGATAGCTGGCCGCACACGGAAGCGAGCCAAGCTGGTTCAAACTTGCCGTGACATACTGTATGGTGCAGTACCGTGGGAAGCATTCGTTCGCTGCGGCAGTCACGGCGGTTCTTCACGGCTGCTGTCGAGGCGGGAACCGCGTGCTTTTCATTTCATTATTTTGCCTATAATAAACTACAGAACCATCAGTTTAATAAGTCATGGTTGCAAAATATTAACACGAATTATTTACAGAAGGATGGAAAAGCTGGTAGAAGCCGACCTCGGGGAAGATCAGTTTGGGTTAAGGAGAAATGTAGGAACGCGGGAGGCAATACTCACTTTACGGCTTATCCTAGAAGATAGATTAAGAAAAGGCAAACCTACATTTCTACCTTTTGTAGATTTGGAGAAGGCTTTTGACAATGTTGATGGGAATAAACTCTTTCAAGTGCTGAAGCTTCAAATGTTCAAATGTTTGTACAGCTTATGGGACTTAACTAGGGGGTCATCAGTCCCTAAACTTACAAACTACTTATGAACTACTTACGAACTAGGACGGCACAAATATCCATGCCCGAGGGGGGATTCGAAACCCCGACCGTAGTGGCCGTGCAGACCGTGACTGAAGCGACTCAGTCCCCTCGGCCACCGCGGCCGGCAGTGCTGAAGTAAGCGGGAGTAAAATATAGGGAGCGTAAGGTTATTTACAACTTGTACAAAAACCAGACAGCGGTTCTCAGAGTTGAAGGGGATGAAAGGGATGCAGTGGTTGGAAAGGGAGTAAGACAGGGTTGTTGTCTTTCTCCATTGTTATTCAACTTGTACATTGAGCAAGCTATAACGGAAAGCAAGGAGAAATTTGGAGAAGGAATTAAAGTTCAGGGTGAAGAATTAAAAACATTGCGTTTTGCCGACGACTTAGTAATTCTGTCAGAGACAGCAAAGGACCTGAAACAGCAGTTGAACGGAATGGACACTGTGCTGAAAGGTGCATATAAGATGAACAAGAGTAAAATAAGGGTAATGTAGTACAGTCTAAGAAAATCAGGTGATGCTGAAGGAATTAGATTGGGAAACGAAGCAATAAAGGATGTAGATGAGTTTTGTTACTTGGGCAGTAAAATAACAAATGATGGTCGCAGTACAGAGGATATAAAATGCAGAATGGCAATGGGTAGAAAAGCGTTCTTGAAAAAGAGAAATTTGTTAACATCGAATATTGATTTAAGCCTAAGGAAGTCTTTTCTGAAGGCATTTATATGGAGTGTTGCCTTGTATGGGAGTGAGACATGGACGATAAACAGTGCGGACAGGAAAAGGATTGAGGCTTTTGAAATATGGTGCTACAGAAGAATGCTGAAGATTAGGTGGGTGGATCGCGTAACTAATGACGAGGTACTGAACAGAATTGGGGAGAAAAGGAATTTCTGGCATACCTTGACTAAACGAAGGGATAGATTGGTAGGACACATTCTTAGACATCAAGGAATTGTGAATTTAGCGTTGGAGGGAAGTGTGTGGGGTAAAAATCGCAGAGGAAGACCAAGAGATGGATACAGTAAGCAGATTCAGACAGATGTAGGTTGCCGTTCTTATGTGGAGATGAAGAAGCTTATTTAGGATAGGGTATTGTGGAGAGCTGCATCAAACCAGTCTCCGGACTGAAAACTACAACACAATATTTTCTGAGACATAACTCCAACCTACCGAAGGATTACGATCATGTCTTATTAGATTAATTACAATTTCAGATTCATTTAAAAGTGCAGATTTATCATAAACTAAAAGTTATAGAAAGTGATTTGTTATTGGCTGATATAAATCAGCTAATCGGATGAAATCTTCTAACATCTAGGCGCCAAGTCAGAGCGTGGGCTCTGTACCCAGTCTGCGACAAGCCACAGGACGGTCAACACGTATGTGAAAGGCTAGGGTCATAAAGTGTACAATTAGGCGTAATTAACCGCCAGATAAAGTGATATTAATTAGGATTATCTGCCCTACAGTGACGAGCAGTACGTGTGAAGTTTTGGTGTTGATATTGTTTGAATTAGACGAGCTACGGCTCCGAGGATAGTCTGCAAAGGAAAAGAAGTAAATATTGTCATTGCGACACAGTTGATAAGTATAATAATTAACAGATTCAATATTGAGAAGGTGCTCAAGATATTTAATTACCGGGATATTTCAGAAGTTTGTGAATCAGGTTCCAACGTAGTTAGCGGCACTAAAGTTAATAAACAAAATTGTTCAGAAAGGCCGCTTTCATTTCAAGTAGGCAGAAACATTTTCTCCTGTGATATTAATTTCCAGCAACATACGGCGAGATTTACATTCCATCAGAGTCCACGGCCGGCGGAGGAAACATCCAATGGGACTTAATCGAGTCTGTATAATCAGGTAAACAAGCCTCAACGGTGTTTGAACGAGGTAGGAGGAGAGGGCGCACACCGCAGAGTTGAAAACTGTTCTAGATATTGACATTTATTCAGAGTGTGTGTGTGTATGTGTCCGCGTGTAACCCCACTCGGCAAATTAATTCCGAGCTACGGCGGCACTTTCCCGTAGCTGGCATTCCGCAAAAAACTGTACTGACATTTCATAATTGCCCAGTGAGTAACCGTTACAACCAGACGTCCCGTTTTTAATGGGACTGTCCCTTTTTTTCGTTCTTTGTCCCGTTGTCCCGCAAAATATTCAACGGGACACCAAATGTCACTTTTTTCGTATCGTTTATTTGCTACTTCTGAAATTATCTGTCATTAATCAATTAAAGGCTTTTGAAAGACATTAAGTGGGGATGTGGGGTGTTCACAGCACCCCAGTTGTAAAAGTTTACCGGTATTTAGTGAAGCTGGTTGGTCATACTGTAGAGCGGCTTGTTACCTTCTTTCAAATGGATACACAATATACATTGTTGCGAAACTTTTGTTCTAGTTTTTTAAAAGTATGTAACATTGTACACAACAAATTTTAAACACTGCGGTGCTCATAACACCCCACCTACCTATTAGTGCGACTTTCTGTGTTGAGCAGAGCACATCATGATGTCATATGAGGAGGAGCAAAAACTTCTTAGAAGGCTGTTGGAGGAAGTTGTTAATGAAGATGAAGACTATAATATTCCAGAATTTGAAGATTGTGAAGGAAGCGATCATTTAACACCAAGTGATCAATCTGACGACGATACTGGTGATGATACGGCATCCCCCTTTTCAACTACGCCGGAGCAGTTGTTCCGTTACAAGTGTGTGTTTAAATCATATGAAAACCTCTGCAGTATATGTATCGATTCAGAATCTTTTTCCAGTGATGACAAAAATAGGTCAGTGATGAAATCTGATTTTACTCTAGAATTTTGACATGAATGTTTTAAGTAATATAAAGATGTATGTTGCTTTGTCTGTTAACATCTATCTATAAATGGTTAAAGCTTTTCTTATTTTATTAATTTAAAAATAGTAGGTATACGGACATTTGAAACCATTTGACACATGTTATTGATATCTGTTACTGATAATTATTCAAGTAACTTAGTGGTTAAATTTGTAAAGAACTTTGTATGACGGGCAACCACAGCTAAAATGTTTATACATATTTAAGAAACTTTCACACAGTTAAAATTAGGTGTGAAAATTGTAAGAGTCTGAATGAAAGTCCATGGTTTACTTGAGCTCAAGTGGACCAAGGACTTTCATTCAGACTCTTACAATTTTAACACCTAATTTTAACTGAGTAAAAGTTTCTTAAATATGTATAAAATTGTAGTTAAATGAATTAACAAAAGACTAAATGCAATGTTTATTGTAAAATAAACAATTTAACGAAAAGATCGGAACCTCAGTATCGTATTTATGTAGGTTGCTGTGAACACCCCACGTCCCTAATTATGTCATTAATGCTCACCTCCCCAGTAAAGGTAATAGCAGTCTTCCTCATATAGTAGTTAAACGGTTCACGAATTTTAGTTATTCTATCAATTTCTCAGTATTTTGAATTAGAATCAGAAACAGTGAATTATCATATAATGCAGCGCCATTAGAAGTATGTGTTGAAGTGTTTCATTAAGATGTATACTGTTTTTCTGAGTATACTCTTCCGTTGTTATTTATTTTAGTAAAGCGACGCTTTCATATGTGCAGAAGATTTTCTTGTCTAGTGTCCTCAGAGGTGCCCACAGGGGGTGGTCATGACGCAGACTGCGTCATTGAAATTTCTAGTGGGGGGTGAAAAAAGAACTACCCTGTAGGGGCTTTATAAAACAACTTACGAAACGTTAAATAAAAGATGGTTAATTTCAATATTAAATGGCAAAACCATATTTATTAGGTTGGAAACTAGGGACCAAATATTTCGGAGGGGGGGGGGGGAATTGGTTGCAGTTGGTGGGGGGAGAGGGGGTTGAGTCCTTGGCCAAGGAGGGGGGGGCACCTCTGAGTGTCCTGTTTTGTCCCATATTTAATCCCAAATTTTCGCAAATGTCTCGTTTTTTCACGTGGAACATCTGGTCACCCTAAGGTTAGAAGGCGTCAGGTAAGATAATGTGACCATATTTTCTCAAGATGAAAACGGGACACTTCTCAAATGACAACCCCCCCATCTTCCCCCTCTTTTTTTTTAAATAATATATTGTTAACCCTACCCTTTTAAGTTAATGCAATTAGATAACCTCAAACCTTATTTATGTATTTATTATTAATAAACAAAATTAATGTAATTATCAGAGAACTTATTATATTCTTTAAGAAAAAATCAATTTTTATACAACACACAAAATAATAATGTGTATAGTATTGCTAATACTATAAATGTAAACACCAAAACAATTATGTTATATAATTCATAAAAATGAATCAGGCCGCGTTTTCTTTAGGAATGTACTAGCTGGAAACCCGGCGTTGCCCGGATATTTATTTATTTATTCCTGCCATTTGTCAGGTATACATTCATTTTTATAAGGGCTGTATGTCTGTAAAATCTCTTGGGAATACAATTAGTAGTAAAGAAGTAATAGATCAAAACTTGGTGCGTGATGGGAGCAATTTTGCATGACCGTTACTGTTTACGTGCTCATATATCATGAGCTACGTGTCGGAATGTGATACAATTTAGAAGCTACATTCAACTATATATGTGTATACTGTCTGTAAAATTTGCTGTCGCTACAATTTGTAGTGTTCACATTATAAATTGTAACGTCATACCGAGAGCCGTAGTTTTACTGCATAAACAGCGAAAAAGTAGTAAGCGAGAAACATTTTTTCTTTCATCATTTTACTATGGTGTCCAGCGAGAAAGAGTTTAATAAAGGTTTAAAATTATTTTTAAAGTTTGTTGCAAGTCGCTAAGTACTGTCATTCTCATACAGTGTATTTCGAAAGTCTCACCGCATTATATGGCATTTTTTGCAATTTCTATTGGTTATGACGTAATATCTTTTGAACCATGTGCCGCATGTGATTCTTAACTATGCAGCAATTGTTATCTCACGATAAGGAATGCGTGTACCAAATTTGGTTGAAATCGGCCCAATGGTTTAGGAGAAAATGAGCAGCACTGTCGCAAAATGCAGCAGTTTGTCGCGCATCTCATTGTTTATGACGTCATATCTCGTGAACTATATATCGTATGTGATTCTTACACTTACGGCGACTGTCCTCATGGATTGAAGCTTACGTGTACAAAATTTCATACAGATTGTAAGAAAACTGTAGAAATGTATGCAATACGTACAAACATACGGACACTCTGCTTTATATATTAGATACCTATGACAGAATAATATAGTACTTGTCAATTTATGCATGACTATTCCGCGTTAATTTAAATTGCTCCATAAATACTAAGTCCTCTTCCATAAAATAAGGTACTTACTTTTCTTGCAACGCAGCAGTGAACACACACTTTCGTTTAGGCATCTTGAATCTCTCACGGAACTGCTTAAACAATGCACATCACAATCCGACTGTCGCTGAGAGATTGGAATCGAATTGTCGAAGTGAAGGTCGGCATACAAGCATTGTCGGCAGTGTCGTCATTTGGATTAGTTCTTTTTCGTAACGAATTTTGTCCATCGATAACATAACTTTCATTCTCAGAAATTATGGACATACAGATTTAAATATTACGAAGCGTAACACAGAATAAAAAATAATTCCTATTTTCTAACAAAACGGAAGAAACAGGCGTCCCGACAAAACCTGTCGGGACACCGGGACAACAGGCTATATAACGGTGCTGTCCTGTTCAAAACGTAACGTATGGTCACTTTAGATAAGAAAGTATTTTGCGATAGTGTCGTAGTGAGGTGCATGGCGGAGTATATCTTTTCTACATACTGGGCAAATCTACAGTTTGATTTTGATGAAATTTTGCACGCTTGGCCGTCTACCTAAAATTTCATAAGACTCATGGGGGAGGGTACTTTGCAATAATCTTAACCCTACTCGGCATGGTGTTACAGTTTGGCAACGCAAATTTTTGTTACATTTTTCAGGCGTACTTCTTGTTGCGAGATGGCAACACCATGTATAAGTCTGTCTACTATTTGGCTGCGATAACTTGACAATTTTGCTGGTGCTGCCTCAAGTGGCGAATATTGGCAGTAGTTGAAAGTCATTCTTTTATTTACAAGTGCTGCCAACTTTACAATGGTCCTTGACACGAAAGATTACTGTAAACATTGTTAGAGTAACGGTTCCAGCACTGCAGCAAGCTGCCTCCTCCTCACCCTCCACTCCCCACAGCAACCGAAATGGAGCTCCCAGCAGCTACCGCGCAAATCGTCAAGTTATCGTGGCCGAACAGTATACATTAGTCTGTTCTAAGCATTTAGTTGATCGTTTCCTCCATAGATGGCTGCGCAATAGTGAATGAGGAGAAATGCAACAAAGAACGCTACACTGGATTTTACTTACTGTTGAGCATTAAATTGCGTAATGTAATTACAAACTGATACGACTTCTATCAAGTAAAAAAATAAAAAATTAAAAAATAATAGAAAATCATGTTACAGACATCTAATAGGAGTAGAAAACATGTTAGATACTATATTTTCCTGGATAGTAAGTTATGTCTAAATGCATTATGTTACCAAATGGCAACAGGTAATGAATAATGATTTTCACATTGTTAAATGAGGTATATAATTTGTTCAATATTTTCCCCTTCATTGGTGAAAATTTTCTACAATATATATATATATATATATCTTTGCGCTAAAATAAAATTCCACGCAGTGTAGGGTAAAGTATCACTTCACCAATACGGCACAGGGTTTTCCGGTTGTTTTCATATACGTAAGAGTAACGAAATTACACGTTATCGCGTTTTCTGCAAGATGTCCGTGCAATGTCCCATATTATAAACCGACTATTACCAGGCAGCGCAGCGGGAGAATCCAAATCCGAATCCGAATTTTCATAGTTCCAGCTTCAAAATTGTCCTATTACCAATTTATTTAGATAATGAGCAAAACTTAAATCAATTCTTTCCCTGTTTCACCTCCTGATTGGTTAAATTTCCGAAAGTACTGAAACTTTTTTTTTTTTTTTTTTTTTTTTTTTTTTTTTTTTTTGTAAATCGTTGTTGTTGTGGCCTTCAGTCCGAAGACTGGTTTGATACAGTTCTCCATAGTAGAGCTGCATGTCCTCGGGAAAAATAACGGCTGTAGTTCCCCCTGGGTTTCAGCCGTTCGCAGTAACTGTATGGCAAAGTCACATTAGTTGTTGTTACAAGGCCAGCTCACTGACTCATCCAGACTGTTGCCCATGTAACTACTGAAAAGGCTGTTGCCCCTCTTCAGGAACCACACGTTTGTCTGGCCTCTCCACAGACACCCCTCCGCTGTGGCTATTTGTTTCGTTGAGGCAAGCAGGCCACCCCACCTCGGCAATGCCTATAGTTCATGTGGTTCATTCCCATTAAGAATCAAAAGCCCAATATTTGTACGTCTCGCTGCAAAATTGACTTAATCGCAACGGATTTTCAAGAATGCTTTCGTCCCCTGTTACTCCTCCTTAGGGATGATATATCGAAAAATTGAAAATTTGGGAGGCCCACCGGAAGACATAGACTTGGATGACAGCTGCTAGACTGCACTTGTAGTAAAAATGCGAAAGAAGCTATGTCTGTTACACTTTCACGACTACACCGTTTAATCGATTTTGATGAAATTGGGTATAAAGACAGCCTGAACGCTGAAGAAGAACATAGGCTACTTTAGAAAGTGTATAATTCAAGGTATTTGTTGATTTAAGTATCGAACATTGCTCTCTGTACTACCTGGATGTTGAACTTAAGCTGTCTGAGCGTGCCAGACATAGACGTTTATATTCTGTTTCTTGTCAAATTTCAGCATAGCTGCTATCAAGAATTACAAGAAAACGAAAAGGAAATACGTTTCGATTCCTATCCCATATGAGTCTAGTACATCGCATATTGACAGAAATTTCAAATAAAAGGTAAGAAAGCAATTCTTTGCCATACAATTGCTGAAGTAATTTCGTTTGCCAAATTAAAATATGGCGGACAATGCGAAATCATATGAATGTGGAGGCATGCTGTAATCCCAAAGTTATACATCAAGGAGGTTAGAATAAATGGAGGTGGCGTTGTCTATGCTGAGAACAGGCATTGGTTGAAGCCAGGGGGGCATGCTTTTGTGCCCAAAACAAGGATTTATCGCTTAGAAACCTGTGTGTATATTGCCCTCTTTTCGTAAAGCCACTAAATTGGTAGTCACATCGGAATATTTATTTAGATATGACATACCTTTCAACGACTAGAACTAGTTTACCATACATTACGGCCAATATTTTGGGCACAAACAAATGCCGGCTTCACTTTATCAGTGTTACGGCATCTCCAGAGATTCACATCCAGGTTGTATAGAGATCACTAGTATCGAAACTTGAAACTGATGATCATCAACGCTTCCCTTGTAGCCAGTGATCTCTATACTACCTCGATGTTGAACTACAGATTTCTCAGCGTGCCAGTCAAAGATATTCATATTCTGTTTCTTGACTAATTACAACGTGGCTGCTATGATGTATGAACTATTAGAAGAAAACGAAAAGGAAATATGTTTCGATTCCGTACGCACGCGAGTATATAACTTCGCATATTGACATAAGTATCAAATCCAGAGGTCGTCTAGCTATTATTTGTGAGCTAATAACTGACGAAAATTCGTTTGACTAATCACAACATGGTGGACAATACATATTCGTGTGCCGGCTACGGTGGCCGAGGGGACTGAGGCGCGCCAATCACGGTCTGCACGGCCACTACGGTCGGTGGTTCGAAACCCCCTCGGGCATGGATATTTGTGCCATCCTTAGTATTAGCTAGTTCATAAGTAGTTTGTAAGTTTAGGGACTGATGACCCCGTAGTTAAGTCCCATAAGCTATACAAACATTTGAACATGTTCGTGTTCATAACATAAAAATGTCCAGTTGTCATACTTGGCGTGGTGTGAGTTATCCATATTAATAACATCTTCAGTTAATCATGATTTGCTAATAAAGATTTTTAAAAAAGATCGACTGATAGAGTATTGGAAACACAGTGACCAACGCCGCTGCCTGCGTGTGTAGGCACGATCAGCATAAATGACAATGAATGTTTAACTGGTTCCATACAAAGAGAACAGAATTGTAAAGTGTTGTAGCAGACACGTTGGCTTAGCGAGGTCAATGTTCGTAGCATCTTTGCGGAGAACATTTGTTATCGTTGAATGTTTCAAATATTTGTATAGCTTAAGGGACTTAACTACAGGGTCACCACTCCCTATGTTATCGTTGAGTGCAGTCTGGCGCGAGGCTAGAGAGAGGTTGGTGTTGATTTCTCGAGGTGAACGGTAGAAAAGTTGGACAGCAGCAGCAAACTGCAGTAGCGTGGTGTTTTACGACGCGTTGGTACAAGCACCAGTTTTGGCAATTGGGCACTGGCAGATAATTAACACGGGCACAGCGTTAAAACTTCAAGAGGAATTATATCAAGAGGAATGCTGTGGGCCCAATGTTTAAACAATATTTCGTCGTCAAGAAGATCCCATTTTGCCAATCATTATAAAGCGCCAGCAACAATCAACAGCTACACCACACCACCGCTGCAAACTAAGATCTAAGCAATTACCGTCTTTAGATGTGTAATGCTAAGCCGATGTTTAGTTTTGCAAAGGATCAATAGCGTACTTGTGTGAAATAAATTAGCGTTGATAAAATTATTCACCCATGGCACTATCCAAACTAGTTCCTATTCCGCTACCTTTAATATCCAGACGCTCAAGCTGAACAATAAAAGACTTTACGCAAATCTAATTAAAATCAGTAGAGTTTCAAATGATTTCAACGAACGAACAACAATTATTACCTTTATAAAAATTCAAAGTACAGTTAGCAACAATTGCAGGCCATTGATTATGAGCATGTTGTGTAATCATTGAACAATACAAAGTAGTGAATGTTAATTTTGTATTAGGTGTTCAGTTTACGTGTGTTAAAATTGCATTGTAGCACTTTGTTAAAGCTTTAAAGTGAACAATTCAATTACGCTGCGAAACATATTTCATGATAGATAGGTTTGTTGCTATTATAAGAAACAATGTCAAAATTTTACTTCTCAGAAATGATATTTTATTCAATTTGTTAAATAAAAGCAAATTGCGTAATTTATCAGTAAATGACTCACGAAATCAGTCAGCTAGCCTTTGTAGGCGCAGTTCAACCACAAGTCTTAGTTACTATTGCTAATCAAGGTACAGTAAATTGATATGACAAGCATTATGGTGATGGTTTGATTTTACGTAGAATTGTTGCATGCAGTTTTTCTTATAACAACTTTCATGTTCATTAGAGTAATTTATGCTAATTGTTTCCATTGAATAAGTAATCTAAATTTACTGATTTTGTTTCCTGATGCTGTGGTGTGCGCGCTTAGTCAATCGGTGATTATTGCTGCTGCACATTATACTTCCACTAAATAAATTTGTTGCTCGTACATCGAGCTGGCGACCGTATCTATGTACATATTCAAAATTGCTCACTCGTTACAGTTTTGCCTTGGCCTTATTTTTCCTCACCAAAAGATGGTCATTGTGAAATTGGATCTCAAGTAACGTTTTTGTATGTAACATCCACTACGTTATCGGTTTCGCCACCGAGAGCCTTATTCGCGTAATTAATTCATAAGGCACACGGGTCATTCTGAAGTCTAATTACTCGCAGTTGTCGGTAGCGTAAGCCGGTAAGGTTACAAACTGAGTAATGTTTAACGAACTGAAACAGTGTATTCACCGCCAGCTTTGAACACATGTTCGACTAAAAACACACGCTCTTCAATGGTTAACAATGCAACAGTGACAAAAACAAAACAAACGAACAAAGGACTAAACTTAATCGTTCATGTCAACACGTACGACACTCACCAACGATACTACTGACGATGGAAAAAAAATTGCGACTGGATAGGGGATTTCCTGTCAGAGAGGACAGTTTGTAGTAATCGAAGGTAAGCCATCGACTAAAACGGAGGTGATATACGCCGTTCCACACAAGGAGGTTACACAGGATAGTGTTATTGGTCCTCTGCTGTTCCTTATTTACATAAACAATTTGGGTGAAAATCTAAGCAGCTCTCTTAGGATGTTTGCAGATGCCGCCGTCATTTACCGTCTAGTAAAATCATCTGAATATCAAAACCAACTGCAGAACGATGCAAACAAGATATCACTATGGTGTAAAAATTGGCAATTGACTCTAAATAACGAGAAGTGTGAAGTCGTCCACATGAGTACGAAAATAAATCCGTTAAACTTTGTTTACAACATAAATCAATCAAAAGTGAAGGCCGTAAACTTCACTATATACCTAGGAATTACTATTACTTCAGAATTTAACTGGAAAGAACACGTAGATAATGTCGCTGGAAAGGCGAACCAGAGACTGCGTTTTATTGGAAGAACCCTTAAAAGATGCAACAGAAGTACAAAAGAAACTGCATGCACTAAGCTTGTCTGTCCATTTTTGTAGTATTGCTGCCCAGTGTGGGATCCTTATCAGGTGGGTTTGACGGAGGACATCGAAAGAGTCCAAAGAAGGGCCGCTCGCTTTGTATTGTCACGATACAGTGAAGACAGCCTTACGGAAATGATACAGGATTTAGGATGGAAATCATTGCAACAACATCGCTTATCGCACGCAAGTCGCCGAAGTGGCGTCCAGTCGAAAGACTTGCACCAGGCCACTGAGCCACACGAAATTATTATTATTATTATTATCATCGCTGCGGCGTGGGCTACTTACGAAACTCCAATCGCCAACATTCTCCTCCGAATGCGAAAATATTTCTATGACTCCCATGGACATAGGTAGAAAAGATCATCAGAAAAAATACGAGAAATCGGAGCTCGAACGGAGTGATTCAGATGTTCTTTCTTCCCGCGCTCTATTCGAGAATGGAATGGGAAATAAATAGTATAAAGGTGGTACGATGAAACCTCTGCCAGACACTTGAATGTGATTTGCAGATTATCCCGTGTCGATGTAAGAGTCCATTTTAAGGGAAGTAACCCAGGCAGACTAACAATCATACGGCATGCGTGGCTAACAATCATACGGCACTACGAAGAGAGGTTTTGAATACCCAGTGGGTACCAAGAAAGGAGCTACAAAAAGAAAATTACCATTCCAGTAAAGGAAATAGACAAATATAAATTAAATGTGACATCTGTTTCCTGGTACTTTGTATGTTAAAAATAAATAAATAAAATCTGAAACTTTCTTAATTTCTCGCCAATGGAGTGCTGGAACAAAATGTAGCTGGCAAACCTGCACACGCCTGTGTTGAATGTGAACTGCCGATAGTTCCATTATTGAATGTCTGTCAGTTATTTTTCAATGCTATATTATTATATGCTTCCGCACGAGTCCTAATTTTTTTTATTTTTTGGCCTTACGCGAAATGTAAGTTGGCGGTAGTAGACTCGTTTTGCAGTCAGCTTCATATGCTCGCCGTATAAAATTTCTCAAGTGTTTCTCGTAACGAACGTTGTGTTCTTTCCAGAGATTTCCATTTGAACTGCCGAAGCATCTGCTTAACACTCGCGCGTAGATCAAACCTGCCAGAAACCAACCTAGCAGCCCGTCTCGAATTTGCTTCTACGTCTTTCTTTGAATCGATCTGATGGTGGTCACTAACACTTGAGCAGTACTCCAGAACATGGCGTCGGTGGCAACTGGGGTGGTTCTCGGCGGTGTCACCCCACGAATAAAAACTTTTAAAATAAACACAACTAGATACGTCGCAAGTATGAGATCAAGTAATACAAAAGAAAGTAATTAATCATAAAATTGCAATTTATAAAACATTAATATTCCTTTATTATGCACTATACATTAAGAAACAGTATTATACACAATACATTAGTATAAATTCTTCAGAAAACAAACTACTGAAGGAAGATACTCTTAATTTTTTTCTAGCTTTAACAGCTGCGAAATCAGCTTCAAAATTAATGTTTTGTGTTGCCTCATGTTCGATTCCTAATATGGCCGGATTATTTAGCCTCGTGTGGATCGTCTCATTGTGCATCGAAGTAGTTTATAATTAGTTTAAATTTACTAAAGCTCTTCTCACGCGAAACAACTGATACGCAAATTGCCACAAATAACTTTCGAGAGAGCATAAGGTTTGGAAGAGTGTCTGTAAAATCCCACTTCACAATGAATTTTAAGAACTCTAGACACACCCAATTGGAAACTATATATTTTTAATGGTAGTAGGTAGATGGTTATATAAATCTGATTACACCGCATGTGAGATGCAATATATTGCTTCGCTTTGAGACGATTTATAGCGGACGAAATAAATGGAAACATATTTATAACAGAATTGATTACATTAATTACTGGTGTAGATTGAAAAACGAACCATTTTTAAATTTGAATGAACTGATTACAGGAGCAACCTGTCGAATGATTTTAATATTGAACGTAACATTCTATTTCCTGGTAGGCGAATTTTTGAATACGACATTAGTAGTGTACTGCTAGACAGAGTCGCGCGTATAAATATCTAGGCGTAACTTTGCAGAGCGATATGAAAGGGAATGAACATGTAAGGACATTTGTGGCTGAGGTGGGTGGCAGACGTAGTTTATTGGAAGCCTTTTGAGATGACGCCACTCATCTGTAAAGGAGACGGCCTATAAAACACTAAGGCGACCTATTCTGCAACAGTGGCGTAGTTAATGCAAATCAAACAAAACACGAATCAAACACAAAAGTTGATGTGCGGAATCTTACAAAATAAAGGTTTTATAAGGTGATGCCTAATGGTGAAAAAATTCTGCGGTCTTGGATGGTGTACTCTCCTACAACGACTAACCTCTACTGCTTCTGCTGTGGCTTATTTGCTGAAACGAGTAGTACCAGTGTAAGATCTACATTTATAACTGGATTTCAGAAGTTGCCAGCCACGAATCTATAAATGAACATCTGGAAAAGTGGAAAACTTTGGATATGGGCCTAAAAATCAAATACAAGAATAGATGCAATTTATGCATATTGAGAAACTGAAATGGAAGAATCTCTTAGATAGACTATTGGAGGACGACGCACTGAAAGGGCTGTAGTAAGTTTAAGATAACCAAGAACATTCATGTATACTGCAGTCTAATATATACAGACGCGACAGCTGTAACGACAATAGCGCTCTTATTGGCGGGCAAGCCACAGAAGGACTAATTGTTCATTATTAATTACTTTTGTACTTAATTAACGAAGTAGGTACTATATTTTTTTGGGTTACAAACATTAGTAAAATATCAAGAAATGTACATAATCGGAAAATTAATGTAAAAACTGGCGAATTTTACTGACTGAGTGGTATAAAAAGCAACTTATTCATTAACAAATACTTACGAATATTTGCAGCTTATTCCGCCGAAAATAAGTAGAATATAAACATAAGAAAAAACAAATTTTTATTAGGTCTGTTCTATGAGAGGCGGTTTTTTTTGACGCGTATCAATTCAATATGGCGCCTATGGATTCGAACTTTTTATCCTTAATTCGTCTTTCTTATATGCGCTTATGCTTTAGAGTGTAATTGCGTAAGCTGAAAAACCCAATGTTTTGAAGATTTTTGCCGTTTGTGGTTCAGCTGTAGCAACAATTATGATATTGGTTTCTTCTTTGTGGGGGAAACAGTTCAATTGCTTTTACCGTTTCATTTTCACGTCTGTTACGTTTTTCCTTCAGCTGCGGCTATTGTGGCCGATTTGGTACTTTAAATTCTGTAGTTATTGCATTCTATATACGTTTCCTACGTTCCACCCTCACCGATTTTACTGGATATGTAGTGAAGAAAACTTAATGTTTCTCTGTAGAAAAACGACGTCTTCTTGCAAAAGGGCGCGTCTTCTGGTTTTTACTAGCTAATTTTTATTTTTCGCAGAAAATTATAGCTATTGTTTAGTAAAAGCCTGCAGTTTACAATACTGTAAATGAATTGTCCTCTAATGTACTGTTTCATAACTTGTTTGGGATCTGATGAAACCTAAGAGACAAAAGTGGAGCTATTTTAAGTTATTACTTATTTTTAGGGCACTACATATGTTCCTTAATCCAAAAAGTACGTTAAAATCAATATAACGATACTATTTGTACTCTTCCAGTATCGTATTCAGAAATTTAGTTTGTCGACCGCTTGGAGCGCTGCTGTCGCAGTGTATAACAAAGATCTGTGTGAGTGTCGTGACTGTATGTGTTAAACTGTAGTAAAACTGTAGAATGTTTATTTACTTTGTTGATACGTGTTATTGTATTAATCTAATTTCAGTTTTAAAAATTACTTGTTAGATCTGAAGGTGACTTCTACTGGCTGATTCCAATCAAAGAAGACAAGTGATAGTGTAATTTAGACTGCATTACTCACGACAGTTTGAATGTCATACAGATTCTTCAAATTTGCTTCAGTGTAGTTGTTTATAGAAAACAGTCACAATGTTAGATATAAGTTTCAACTCTTAATAGCAAATTATCATTAAGTGTAGTACTATTTGCAACTTAACATTTTGAAGTAGATGCAACCCCAATGAGAAATTCTGTGATATGGACACGGAAAGAGTGGGCCCATCCATGTAATTCCTTGAGTTATCATTGCTTCATGTAAATGTCTCTCTTTAATATAAATTTAAATAAAATATGTTAGTGTGTTAAGCTCGTTAACACTGATTACTTTACTATTCTATGAAATATGTTTACTTCATTTTGTTGATAAAAACAGAAATGAAACAAGGCTAAATCGGCTTAATTTCTACTCCGTTTCTCATTAGTTTGAAGTAAACGAGCATAAAAAGATATTTAATACATGAAATTGATATAAATTATAAGATATAGTAATAAATCTACATTCTGATAACGAGTAATATTCTTTCAGTGTCAATATTTCACTACTAATACTTGAACTGTTTGTTCACCACTATGTATCATTGCACATTAAAAAATGCTTCTTATCCCAATCTCTATCCAGCACAGGCTAGTGCTCTGTCTCCGATGTCGAGAACAAATTTTACAGCATTCACTACGAATTTTACTTGTCTCTTTTATTTATAAAATTAAAAATAAATGTGTAGAGTTAATCGTCGATATACTCTGTACGGAACTTAACAGCATATTGATATCGAATGGCATTTTTGAAGCTTTTTATTATTATAACAAACATTTAGCAGGTATTACAATAATTTGACACAATTTACAACAATTAAAAATTTTTGTCAGAAGTGGGATTCGAACCCACGCCCACAGAAGTGGACTGCGACCTGAACGCAGCGCCTTAGACCACTCGGCCATCCTGACATATGCTATATACATCTACTTTAGCGGTTATACACCATCACATTCGTTCCTATATTTACCATTGTTGAACTAAAAGTTCATTTAAAACAAATAAGGCAACAGCACTAACAAAAGTGAAGTCTTATATTGATATCTGTTGAAAATACACGTGGTGAACGCAAGTTTTGTGAAAAGGAAGTAGCTTTTCAGAATGTTAAATCCACTTTATTGTTTTGTTCCTTGGGAAACTAATTCACACGTGTGAATGTACTAAAGACTGTTATCTTTTCTGACTGCTCCATAATCGATGGCCTTAATACTAGAGCGAAAGGGTTTTGAAGAATGTTACGGTAGTAGCAATCAGAAGCAACCGATACACATATTACTTTTCAATACTGGTAACGGAACATTCGATAACTGCTTCTTAAAGTTACTTGGGAAGGTAATTCAATTTCTCGAGATAAACTTATCACACAAATTCAATAACGGTATCCTATATACAACTTAACCCGCGAGAACTCGCGCCTTTAAAAATTACGCGACCGATTACGTGTATAGTATTTTTCTGACAGTCAAAGAACAGTTTGTAATGTACTTAATATGTCTAAACAAGTATTTATAGTTGCGTTTATAAGAAAACGCATATATTTGACTGTTTAAAATTAGTAAAATGCCGATTGTTTTTAAATTACTGTGAGCAAAATGCTCACGCTCGAGTACTCGTGGGTTATTGTTCGTAAAGTAACTGTTGTCTTTAGTTAAAATGATATCAAGACTTAAGGTTGGGTCTTAAAATACCGCACTTAAAAGATTCAAGAACCGCCTTTAATCCTAGATTCTCAGTTGTGCTTTCCGACCTCCTTATAGTCCTTGTGTGTACACAGAAAAAATACTTTACTGTACTTTGTTCTGTAACCAGGTTTCCAATATAACCCAATGCGTGTCAACACTAAGCTCTGGGTAATACAAAATCGTTACAATAACAAATTCCAATTGTTGTACAACAATCTGAACTATTTATTATAGTGAAAGCTTTGTTACAGTGAACTGAAACTCAAGATTCTCAGACTGATAATTAGAACTCGGCAAATCTGAATACAGCAGGAGCTTAAGCTATGAAGTACCGGTAAAAGAAGATTGGAATCACGAAGTTATTGTGTAATGTTGACACAGAAGAGAATGAAGCTACATATCTCAGTAAAGAAGATTCCAGACCAATGTATGCCAAGTGATGAAGGTGCTCCTGTCCTGTCTTAAGTACCGGCATTGAAGATGCTAATCTTATTGATGTCTGTAAATGCTGAAGTTAGAAGCGAGATAACAACACCGATGGGAATAAATGAACCTACGAAAACAGTGAACTGATGACTTTTTCAGGCAGTCTACGTGGTAAAGATGGAATTGAATGGCATAAGGAACCTTTTGTGTCTAGAGTGTTGAACTAGAACACTCTGCGGCAAAGGTCTGATCCAAAACGTGTGACAAAAATTATATAGAAGACATCTACACGAATATATTTACAAGTGACATTTATTATATTACAATAACTACATGATAGCACCAGAAGGGAAATCACAAGTTATAAACACCATTTAGAAGCAGCAGCGAAAGTGTGGAAGTCATTTGCAAATGGAGAATTTGATGAATACCTTGGTATAGAGCATGTAAACAAACTAAATGGAACACTGAGTAAACTATGCTATAGTCTACGCTTAGTGCATGTCAAAGATCTGAAACTGCCAGAATTGCCTACTTTTCAGTTCCGCAGCGTACTACAGTATGGGATTATATTCTGGAGCAATACGCCACCTAGCTCAGTGGTTTTCTTAACCCAGAAAAGAGCTGTAAGAGCGATCCACCATGCCCGGCAAACAGACTCCTGCAAACCCCTCTGTCAGAATTCGTCAATCCTCCCACTCCCCTGTATGTATATACTGGAAATTTGTAAACATGTTAGCAAAAATTTAAAGGACTCATACAAAAATTTCGATATTCATGAGCACGAAACAAGGCAAAAGGAAAATTTTCATGTCCAGCAAACAAGAACAGCAGCTTATAAATGTTCCACAATAAATAGTGCCGTTCAAATCTACTTTAGCCCACCACATAAGATAAAAATAATATCATCATACCCGCTCTATTGCAGAAACCTAAGGGCATTTTTATTAGACCATTGCTTTTATTCAGTAACTGAGCTTTCAGATCACCTCAAATATATAAGGCTTGAACCAAGTCAGTGTAAATACTGCCAGTAGTGCACATTCCTTAAGCGTTATACGTCTGTTTATATTATATATCTGTGTGTGTGTGTGTGTGTGTGTGTGTGTGTGTGTGTGTGTGTGTGTGTGTGTATGTTTGTATGTTTGTATCCCACAATCTGGAAAGATTTGTTGGATAAATAAATAAATAACGGTGAACACGCAGAGAAAATGTCGAATACAATAGCTTAATTCTCATTTCATTGAACAAGCTAATGCTTCAATGTATTTTTGGCAGATAAGCAGATTTATAAGATTTGATTTGTGACCCCTACGGCTGAGTGTTCACAACTTCGGAAAAAAAAGGTTGGTCTGCCTCAGTTGCACTGACAAATTGATATCAATGATGACTAATTTCGAAAGAATCCATTCATTACTGAACCACTAAGTGGTTCTCAAATGACAATCAAAAATTATGACAACCAAATAATAATTGTTGTTTTTTCGCTATTGTTTGGTTAGTTATTTGTATATTCATATAGTAGTGGTCCATCTATGCAAGTAAATGAAAGGCTGTTTATTTTCTGGAAACAGCTTTTCGCTTCTTTTTTTTTTGTGCCTGAAACATCTTCAAGTGGCATGTAATATGATTGTTTGATACACGGTTACAATATTGGTTTAAACTATAAATATAGTTCTACATCTGTAATTATATCATAGTTTTTGTTATGCTCCTGTTGTTAAATGATGAACTACTTTTCGGAGGTAAAGTTTCATAACTGTGTTTACTCTTTTGGTCTAATTAACGATTTTGTAATATATTTATTCCATAATATTAGAAATCCTGCTGTCATCATTGGTCTGAGTTCACAGAAATGTCCGATTTAACGCTTGTCAAACATTCTACTTTCGCTTTGTGATGGTTGCATTTGTTTAGGTAAATACCAATTACATCCACTGCGGATTATGTTTTATGAGCTGCGAATGTCAGTTGAACGAAAAACTCTTGTGTCAGTCAGGGAAATATAGCCTATTCTATCTTGTAGGAGGCGTTTCGATGAAGCATCATACTGATGTGGATGGCATTTCTGCATTGTTTTTGTCGGTGAAGAGCACAGGTGATTTTGTAAAGCACCCAGTGAAGCTGTTGTGATTTGGACTGTCGCAGTGAGCGAATCAACCACAGAACTTAGGTGCAATAAAGCATATTGTTTAAATATATGAAAAATATCTACAGAATAAATAAAGTAACATTTGTGCCGTATTCGGCCACTGCAAATTTCATTAGCTTCCTATCTAAATTATTTACACGAAGTAGTAGTACTAGTATAAGCAAAGAAGTTACATGTTTGCAATTAAAATTTGAAACCAAAGAATTAACATTACAGAATTACTGCAAAAAATGAGATTGATAAAGTTCTGTATGTTTATTTCTTGTGACAAGATATATATTTGATATGCAATTAATATTTGCTGTTGTTGTTTTAAGTCTGCAGACTGGTTGGATGCAGCTCTCCACGCTACCCTGTTCTTTTCATCTCCGAATACGAACGTCAACCTACAACCTTTTGTATCTCCTTACTGTATTCGTCCCTCGGTCTCCTTCTACGACTTTTATCTCACACAATTCCTTGCAATGTTAAGCTGACGATTCGTTGATGTCTGAGAATGTGTCGCACAACCTATCCCTTCTCTTAACCAAGATATGCCAGAATTTCCATTTCTCCCCAATTCTGTTAAGCATCTTATTAGTTACGTGATCTTCCATCTAATGGTCATTAGTCTGTAGTACAACATTTCAAAGACGTTATAATGTACATATTTATGTAATTCTTCTGTTGTTGTTGTGGTCTTCAGTCCGGAGACTGGTTTGATGCAGCTCTCCACCCTACTCTATCCTGAGCAAGCCTCTTCATCTCCACATAAGAACGACAACCTACATCTGTCTGAATCTGCTTACTGTATCCATCTCTTGGTCTTCCCCTGCGATTTTTTCCCCACACACTTCCCTCCAACGCTAAATTCACAATTCCTTGATGTCTAAGAATGTGTCCTACCAATCTATCCCTTCTTTTAGTCAAGGTATGCCAGAAATTCCTTTTCTCCCCAATTCTGTTCAGTACCTCCTCATTAGATACGCGATCCACCCACCTAATCTTCAGCATTCTTCTGTAGCACCAAATTTCAAAAGCTTCAACCCTCTTCCTGTCCGCACTGTTTATCGTCCATGTCTCACTCCCATACAAGGCAACACTCCATACAAATGCCTTCAGAAAGGACTTCCTTAGGTTTAAATCAATATTCGATGTTAACAAATTTCTCTTTTTCAAGAACGCTTTCCTACCCATTGCCATTCTGCTTTTTATATCCTCTGTACTGCGACCATCATTTGTTATTTTACTGCCCAAGTAACAAAACTCATCTACCTCCTTGAAAATGAATAATAGAAGTTTACCATATGCATTTCGCCTTTATTTGTAAGACATATTCAGTGCACTGTAATATATACATGATTATGCTTTATAATCTTTTGTTATTTTCGTTTTTTAGGATTTTAGGTATAAAAAGTTCTGGCGCGTTATCTAACTATACCTAATAATATTTGGAGTTATTACTTACAAATTTTATTGGATGCTTGTCTACATGATGTGCTGTTTTGTGAATAATTTGTTTTGTTTCCGTCTTTTACTCCATGGGCGTTTTCGTTCAGAACTTCACCACCGACCACTAGGCACATGCCATTTTGTTTCTCTTGTGTTTTTGTTTTGGGTGGTGTCGCCAACTGTTGAATGTGTGTATGTCATATCTTTGCTTTATGTGAGGGCGTGCGCGCGTGCTTGGGTGTGTGTGTGTGATGTGTGTGTGTGTGAATTTTTCTCTTTAATTACTGTCTCATTTCTTTGATTAGTTTTAGCAGTGAGTTTTCATTGATGTTTGTCTGTTCATTTCTCGGCTATGTCTTTCTGGATATTGTAGTTTTCTTGTGTTTGTATGAGATGTTTGTTGTGGTTGCTAGTCCTGATTATTTTCATGTCCTTTTCTATATTGGTTGCGTAATGCTTGTGTTAAGTGTTCGGCAACTATGGAGTGGTTTGTTTCCTATTTCCAACATCAGATGTGTTCTTTCTATCGTGTTTTGAAATCTGTTTGTCATTTCTATGTACTCTGCTTCTCAACTTTGGCATTCAAGTTTGTATATTCCTTTTGCTTAGAATATATCTTTCTTGATTTTCGGTTGTAGATTTGTTTGTAGAAATTGAGCAGTTTTTTCAGTGTGTTTGTCAATCTTTTTGTGTGTGTCATGGTGTGATATTTGGTTTGTGTTTGTGTGGTGTTGTCATTGTGTGTGTTTGTTGTTTGTATTGTGAGGGACTACATATGATTTCCCCAATAACAGGAAACTTAGCTGACACTTTCACGAGTCACTTAGAAACCAGATACTTGAAAAGGTAGAGACAGATAGAAGGTTCCAAGTTATGTACTTCGCTCCAGAATGATTGGTTGGAATTGGGAATCAAGGTTGATGGAAAGGAAAACTAAGTACACACCGACAAATATGCCTGAAATTGAGGACAGGAAAGGATACAGGAAAAGGATAGAAAACCACCAGTGGAGGATACTGAATTCAAAATGTTCAAATTTTTGTTAAGCTTAAGGGATTTAACTGTGGGGTCATCAGTCCCTAAACTTACAAACTACTTATGAATTAACTTATACTAAAGACGACACAAACAACCATGCCCGAGAGAGGATTCGAACCTCCGACCGTAGCGGCCGTGCAGACTGTGACTGGCGCGCCGCAGACCGCTCGGCCACTGCGGCCGGCGAAGCTTTTTGAAGAAGAGCGGGAGAGAAGAAAAGAGGAAGAGATTCTGGGAGGAGCAGAGAATGATGCAATCCACGAAGGGGCTATCCGTGGTCCTACAGAGGCCGTAACGCAATAAATAAATAAAATAAATATACTGCCATTGATATGTAGATGACATATGTCTGATAGATGAGCCAAATGAGAAAATAGATGAATTACACTCTGAAATTAACACCCATAAAAACAAAGTTCACAATTGAAAAAGAAAATGACAGTAAAATAAATGTCCTTAACATAACAATAGAAAAAGAAAAGGGCAAACATCCGTTCAACATTTATCGAAAACCAACAGCGAAAGACATTATTATAGAGTCAACCTCCAATCATCCTCAAAATCACATACTTACTGCTTTAGTCACATGTTATATAGGCTAACAAGGAAAACTATCAAAAAGAAATGATCAAACTTACACAAATAACAAGGAATATAGGTTACGACACACAAGTAATACACAAAAACTCAATCAGAAAATTAAGACAAATACGGAACAAACACAACAATTCATAGACAATCAAGAAACAGCAAAATACATAACATCCAATCTGTATCGCTCTCATACGACAGGGTTTTAATTACCTATCTTGTACTACACTTTGTGCAACATAAATAATTATAACATGGTGCGATAACCTCCTTACTGACTTGCGTGAGTATCGGTTTCATGTGGGACACTGTGCCCCCGTGGCCAGAGATAAGATTTGTGTTAACAACTCGAACTGTGTCATTTTAAAGACTAGCACGTGTCTTTTACGACTTTTCTTGGTACAGCATCCTCATCTGACGTATTCTGTCGCGTGCCAACTACACCCGTGTCCCATTTTGCATCGCCGCTTCCGGGTTCGTTATATTCTGCAGACGCTATGCGGGCAAGTGTCTGTGAACGGTGAGCTGCATCGTTTCCCGTGTAATGGGTTTTAGCGATAATTAGCGACGCCTGCACAGACCTGTGTCGGCGCAGAAAATAGCGCCCCTGGCGGCGTTTCCGCGAAGCTTCCAAAAGCACGCTCGCAGCCACCTCACACGTACAGCGCGTGTTAGAAGAGTATCGTAACTACGAAACAAATACTGTTTAGTCACCGAGCTCCCTACCGGTTGCTATCGATGTAAAACTCCTCAAAGTTACCTGAATTCTTTCTCTCTGTGTGCTGCCCGTACAACCGGTGAAATCTTGGTATCCTCGAATTGTAAGGTAACAAGTAAATCTCTATATATAAAAGGAAGTGTCCCGATTGACTGACTGACTGGCTGACTCACTCATCATCGCGCAGCCCAAACCACTGAAGATAGAAACTTGAAATTTGTGGAGGGTGTTGATCTTACTCTGTAGGCGTCATTTAAGAAGCGATTTTTCGATGTTCCGTCCGTAAGGGGGTGAAATAGGGAATGAAACGTTTATTTGAAAATATGTAGCTATTTAGGCAATTTTGAAGATAGAACTACAAAATTTCGGATTTTAATTCAGGGTTCGAATTTAAAAGACACGTGTTTCTGCATTTTTGAGATTCGACAAATATTGGGGTAAAATAGGTGACGCAAAAAATTGATTTTCAAAAAATGTTGCTGTTAACTCAAATTTCAAGCTATAACTACGAAACTTAGGATATGGACTGTTGATCAGGATTAAAGAGACACGAGTTTCGGTATTTTTGGAAATTCAAAAACTAAGGGGTAAAAAAGGGGATCAAAAATTCTTTTCGAAAACACTTTGTTGTGAAGATAATTTTGAAGCTATAACTGCAAAAACTGGTATTTGTATTGTTCATTATGGTTTAAAAAATACGTGTTTCGGTATTTTTGGAAATTCAACTATCAAGCGGGTTAAATTGGAGAGGGGAGTGTTTTTCGGAAATATGTTGCTATTTAGGCAATTTTGAAATTAGAACTACAAATTTTCGGATTTGGATTCGGGGTTCAAATTTAAAAGACACGTGTTTCGGTATTTTTGGAAATTCGACCAATAAGGGGGTGAAATACGATATGCAAAAATTGATTTTCAAGAATATGGTGCCGTTAACTCAAATTTCAAACTATAACTACGAAACTTAAGATGTGGATTCTTCATCAGGATTAAAAAGAAACAACTGGTGCAGGCCAACCAGCCTACGCATGCGAAGCAGCGGGGGTTCAGCTAGTCTAATATATCAAGCAGAGTGTCCGTATGTTTATACGTGTTGCATACAAATCTATAGTTTTTTTCCTATCTTTATGAAATTTTGTACACGTTAGTTTCAATCCATGAGGACGGTCGCCGCAGTGTAAGAATCACGTACGATAAATAGTTCACGAGATATGACGTCATTAACAATGAGATGTGCGAAAAACCGCTGCATTTAGCGACAATGCTGCTCATTTTCTCCTAAATTACTGGACCGATTTCAACCAAATTTGGTACACACATTCCTTACCGTGAGTTTACAATTGCCGCAGGGTTAAGAATCACATACGACGCATGGTGCAGGAGATACAGCGTCATAAACAATAGGAATCGCAAAAAAATGCCACATAATGCTGAGAGACTTTAAAAATACACTGCATGAGAATGACAGTACTTAGCGACTTCCAACAAACTTTAAACATAATTTCAAACCTTCATTAAACTTTTGCTCGCTGACAACCATAGCAAAATGATGAACGGAAAAAAGTTTCTCGCTTACTACTTTTCCGCTGTTTATGGAGTAAAACTACGGCATTCGGTATGACGTTACAATTTATAATTTGTACACTACAAATTATAACAGCAGGAAATTTTTCAGACAGTATACAAACATATTGTTGAATGTACGTTCTAAATTATATCACAGTACGACATGTAGTTCATGAGATATGATCGCATACACAGTAAAGTTCATGGAAAACCGCCCCATCACGCACCAAGTTTTAATCTATTACTTTTTTGCTACTAATATTATTCCCAAGAGATATTACAGACTAATAGCTGTTATACAAATGAATATATACCTGAAAACGGCAGGAATAAATAAATAAATACCCGGGCAACGCCGGGTTTTCAGCTAGTTGCATGATAAATAAGACATTATCGTGTGAATGTATGTGAAGCTGCAAAGCCACGAAATCCGCTACTCACGATTAGTACGACATATTTTATGTGCCTTAATGGATAAAATTTGCTGTGTTTACAGAATTAGTAACCAAACCCCAAAGTATAAGTTAAATAATTAACGATATAAAAATTAGTTTGGGAGCATGTGTAACAAAAGAAAGAGTGGTCAGAGCAGCGAGCACAGAATAACATAGAGAGGCCTTACAATGACAGTGAAATGAAGCCGGCTGACAGCGCGACACCCAACCAACATGGCGGCCGAGCGTCATCCGGCCACAGCTGCGAGCACAGCGTAGATTACTGAGTTCGCTGCCTGGCCATTACTTTTTCATATATTTTAAGTCTTTTGTCATAAATAATTACAAATTTCAGCTAGGTATAGCAAGTCATACTATTATATAACATGGAAGCACATTTTCCCTCTGTCTGTCCATTTAACCTTAACTCCAGGAGTACCGAACGTATTGTCATGTTTCTTTCTTTTAATTTTTTCTTTAGAATCCTCGGATAATCTTAGGCTACATTTAATGTCAATACGAATATATGAAGAAAAAAGAGAAAAAAAAAAAAAAAAAAAAAAAAAAAAAGAAAACTAAAATAGGATCATAACATAGAATCGTTTACTGCGAAGAGCGGAAGTGGTAAACCATTCTACTTTATTACTCTTATTTCAATAATTTCTCATTTTCATATTGGCATTTAATATAGCCTAAGTTGCACACCGGATTATACCGAAGACATTGAAAGAAACCGCATCATGATACGTTCTGCAGTTCTCAGGTTAAAGTAGTTTAGAGATTACCCGTGCAGAGCCAGAGCGGCTCAGGTAGTTAGTAATAAAATAAATAAAAAGTGTTACGTTATAATTATTGGGTACCGAAAATTGTATCGCAAATTAAAAATGTTTATAAATATTGGTCACAAAGTACAGCCGGCCGCGGTGGCTGAGGGGATTGCGGCGCGTCAGTAACGGTCTGCACGGCCACTACGGTCGGGGTTAGAATCCCCCCTCCGGCGTGGATATTTGTGCCGTCCTTAGTATTAGCTAGGCCCTTAAGTGGTTTTTAGGTTTAGGAACTGATGACCCCTTAGTTAAGTCCCATAAGCTCTACAAACAATTGAACACAAAGTACAAGACGAGTGGGCAACAGAATCGGTGCTCGCTGGTGGGAAAGTTCGCTGAAAGTAACGAGTAGAATTTGAAAAGTTCCAACGCTCTACCGTATCCAAATTTGTGAGAAAACCAGGGGAGCTATAAAAAAGTTGTTTAAATAAAAAGTAAAGTTCATTTTATTATCTACAACTTTCTCGCTGAAGAAAATTTCCTGACCACAAAACAAAAAAAGTGGTAGGCGACGTAACTTTTTCATGTCACAATTTTTATTTTCTATAAAAGTAATAGTTTTAATTATTATTTTTATACAAATATAATACTATTGTACTTGCGAAGAACACTGTTGCATTCCTTCAGTATTCACCTGTCTACGTGAAAAATTTGGTTATTTTTTTCCCTATCCTGAGGGGATCAAATGACAGTGTAATTAAGGCGAGCTCCAGTTGAAGAATTACGCATTTATCGGCCCAACTCCGTTTCTACACCCAACCAAGATGGCTGCCGGGTTTCACTGCCTGTACGCTGATTAGACGGTATTGCCCCACTAAGTTATTATGTGCTCGCTCGGTCAGACACGTGACTTGTGGCGTGGGAACAGGTAGAGGAAACTTAAGGTTCGTTCAAACAGCTGCCAGCGAGCCACTCGCGCATGCGCAGAGCACAAATTAAGTTCAAACAGCGCCTTCGCCCGCTTCTGGCTACTTGCCGAGCAGCTGTTTGCTGTTTAAGCATAAACCATAAGCTACCTGATTCTACCCGGGAAAATATTTCTGCTGCGCTCAAGCTGCCAGATTCCCGCATGCGCAGAACTGTCTGAGTTGTAGTGGGAGGGCGCTCCAAGTGATCTTGTTTACGTTTCGTGATAGTTTCATTTGTTTGTCTTCGTCTACAAGTGATATAGCTATTAAAAATTGTGCGGTGTACACGAGTTCCCTGGACTTAATCTATACTGAAGATGTTCATTCAGTGAACGAAATTGACATGATATTGAAAAATGTATATTTTATATAATAACCACCAAGTGGAAATGCCTATTATTGTTGTAATATAGTAGTTATTTGGACACACGACTCATTATCGAGTGTTCATACAAGATCAAGAATTATTTGATTTGAAGAACATTTAAGTTATTTGTGGTGTCGCACAAGTCCAAAGTGCGCGCCACCTACTTTCGCCGCGCGCCGCCATGCACGCACGGCGCGGCGTTCTTACGACGACAGCCACGAGCGCCCTCTGCTGCAACTCCGCTCGTGGCCACGACTGAACGACATCGTTCACTTGGGACTGAGATAGGAACCAGTCAAGACCTTCGTATTCATATAGGCACCAGCGAAGACTTGGCTATCTGATAGGCACTAGGCAGGCTCAACTATGTATCAGCCTTCTGCAGTACAGAACTATGTAAAAGTGAAGTATTGTATAAATTCTGTGCAATATATATCTCGTTCTAATTTACTCTAGTGTTTCTAGTTTCTGGCTGCTCCCCTCCGTACCTGCACCAGCGTCCTACCTTTATTCCTGTGTCGGTCTCATTCCACTCGGCCACCGACACCTACGACGGAAACGAGACACAAAAGCGGCGACGAGGCTGGGACACAAAATTATTTTTGTCGGTTTGCGAAAAAATTTGGCTTTTTTTTTCAATCAACTACAATAAACTGTTCCTTGCCACAGAGGCGTCAATTTATTTGAAAGAAACAATATTCCAGACTGTTGCCTAGTTGAAACTGTTCGCTGTGTTTTAAAGAGCTCGCGTTTTATTTTATAATGTTAATAGATTTCATATTCTGCTATAATAGAGAACTAAACAAGAGAGTATACTTAAAGGAAATTGGTATTTTGAAAACCACAAAGAAAACCTTAATATCAGGCACACATACGTTTGTCTGGTCATTGGTCATGTTGATATACTCTTAGAGGCGAATAGTGGTTCGAGTAAGGTTACGACATTGATACTCTTGGCTTATCCTCGGATGTGTTGTTTGTTTCATGAAACAATGTAGGATCTCTTAATGCTGCACGTACGGGTATTAGTAAACGTTTATTTGAAGGTAACACAAAGGCGAAATCAAATGTTCAAATGTTTGTATAGCTTAAGGGACTTAACTACGGGGTCATCAGTCCCTAAACGTACAAACTACTTATGAACTAACGGATACTAAGGACGGCACAAATATCTATGCCCGAGGGGGATTCGAACCCCCGACCGTTGTGGCCGTGCAGACCGTGACTGGAGCGCCGCAGTCCCCTCGTCCACCGCGGCCGGCACACACAGGCGATTTAATCAGTAATTGAGAATAAAATATATACCTATATTGACAGCTTAATAAGAAAAAAAATGTTTTCTCTTGGGCACCCACTATCCACGAAACAATGTTTCATATTATCTGTGGTACATTCTCTAGGCTTCAACTTTTGTCTTAATTTGTGTCTTTACGTTTTAAATTTATAGACTGACATTCCTTGGCAAATTACTGAAAAACAGTGAAGTGTAAAACACTGCCAACAAATCGTTCACCGTTTTATCACTGTATACATTTTCGTTACTTTGTGCGTATGATGTAGTACGTGAAAAGTTTTAATACCCTTGTCATGTTTTGATTAAGTCACACTAATAAAACCGAAAAATGAACCATTGTTGTTCTGCATAATTGCTCGGCATTATATAGGAATACCGAAATAATGAGGTCGCAGTTCAGTTATTCCACCGCTATGCATGAGAATCCTACAAGAATTGGGACGAAAAACGTTCAAGCAGTGCAAGCTCCAAATATGTCATCGTAGCTGCGCAAGCGCAGTAACGCCTACTGTGAAACATCTTTATATTGTGAAACATCATAATATATATATATATTACAAATTGGTAATGAAAATTAGCAAAGAAGAACTACAGTCAATATTCAGAGAAACTTTAGAATAAACTCATGTAAAAAAAAAAATACCGACAGTTTTCTGAATGTCTTATTGTTGATTGCTTCATCACATCTCAGGGTCATTATGGGGTTAACTTTAAGGCCTAAGTAATACACTAAGACGAAACTTTTCGCTCTTGAAAAAGATTTGTATTTTCTTAAAAACATTTACATCACAACTGAAAGTTTACAAAAAAAAAAAAAAAAAACCGAGACAGCTCATCACTTTTAACTAGTGATGGAAACAATCGAATGAAAACAATCGATTCATTCGGTTGTTGGGAAAAAAATCGATCATTCGGTTGTAGTTTCTCGTATCGGTTGAATTATTCATTCATTCTTCTGAGTGAAACCAGTCGGTGGGACCAACCGAATGAAACAACCGATTCAGTCGGTTAGACTATTCATTCGTTCTTTTGAGTGAAACCAGTCGGTGGGATCAACCGAATGAAAAAATCGACGCAAGCGGTTGGCCTACTCATTCCTTCTTTTGAGTGAAATCAGTCAGTCGGAGCAACCGAATAAAATCGACACAGTCGGTTGGACCGCTCATTCCTTTCCTTTTGAGTTAAATCAGTCGATGGGACCAACCGAATGAGAAAATTGACACAGTACGTTGGGCTCTTCATTCGTTCTTTTGAGTGAAACCAGTCATGGGAGCAACCGAATGAAACAGTCAGTCGGTCGTAGTTTTACTATATTGGATTAAAATTCGTTTATTTTTTTCGAATGAAAGTATTCTGTGGGAACAACTGAATGAAAACATGCGAAACTTTAGCAGTTTTGTACATTGACTGAATTACTCATACTTTGTTTTCAAGTGAAAACAGGCAGTAAGTTTTGTCATATCGCTGGAGCAGGCCTGCGATCACTTTAATTGCCCACCCCAGACCTCAAAAACGCCGATCATTTGGGCCCGATCAGATTAGTTTCACAGACACCCACAATCTGACCACGAAGAACCGCGGGGAGCGGGGACACGAGAGGGGGTGCTGCCTCGCTTGCGTTTTCACTGCTGTGACAGCGCCAGCAGGCGCGCGCCAAACTCCACACAACATTGTCTGGCCAGGGGGGCGGGGCGTGCCATCGCCGATTGTTGTCGGTTTCTTACTGTCTCAACAAAGAAGCGTGGAAACTACAGGGTGTTCCAAAATGATCTCTACAAGTTTAATCTCGCATACTGTATCTCCGAAGTGGGGACAGGTAGAAACGTGCGGTTTGCGGCTTATTGTTCACACATATCTAAGGTTCTAGCAGGACAGAGCTAAGTATGTTAACTTTGACCATATTTGCTAGATCTAAATTCGAAGATCACTAAAACATTAGGTATGGTAAAAAAAGCCTTCATTAAAGTATTTTGTATAAAAATATTTCTTATTAAAATATTTTTTGTTAATTCCATCTAATTTGAAGGAGTACGAGAGGACATTTATCAGTGCGGTAAATTTTCTTCAGCGTGTCTGTATTCGTCAACAGTATATGAAAACATTCATCTCAAGTTTCATAATTATTCACTCTTGTCACGCCGCGGTGGAGTAGCCGAGCGGTCTTAAGGCACCTCGCTGCGGAGCGCGCGGTTACTCGCCGTCGGAGGTTCGAGTCCTCCCTGGAGCATATGTGTGTGTGTGTGTGTGTGTGTGTGTGTGTGTGTGTGTGTGTGTGTGTGTGTATGTGTTGTCCTTAGGTTAGTTTACCTTAGTTTAAGTAGTTTGTAAGCTACGGACTGATGACCACGCAGTTTGGTCCGATAGATTTACAAACATTTGAACATTTGAACTCTTGTCACAGATAATTTTGTGGTTATCGGTGAAACGGTGTGGAGGTTTATTCCATCCTTCCGCCATGTACCATACAAACTCTTAGATGAACAGTGATCTGCCACTTGTTTTGAAAGTCAAGTGTGCAAAATTTCATCAAGATTGGAAGAAAACTGTAGATTTGCATGCAATAGAAACACACACACGGACACAGTGCTATATTTATAAGATTTGTCTCTAAGAAAGTTTCATGCTGAATCACGGTTCATTTATACCCGAAAAGAGTGAAGGAGTATGCAAATAAAGTCACACAAAGTCGGTGAATTAATAAAAACATCCATATAACTGCAGAAACCGCAGAGCCTTTTTCCAGCATCGAGTGAACATTCATATAAAGGACAGAGATTTGTTTCATTCGGTGATCGCGCATCGACTGAGACAACTCAAACAAACCGAATGAGTGAAAACATTCATATAACGGCTGCAACCGACAGAGACTGGTTTCATTCGATTGTTTCGCATCGACTGAAACCACTCAAACCCCGCCAGTGAGTGAAAACATTCATACGGCCACAGAGACTACTTTCATTCGGTTGTTTCATTCGACTGAAAAAACCGACTGAACGAAAAAACAACCGATTGACCAATCGGTTGTTAAAAACAGTCGGTTGTCCCATCACTACTTCTAACTGCTCGAGAAGACAAGACAAGACTGATTGCTAATTAACAAGCAAAGATACTGCTCTTCCACTTTTTTCTTTTAGTTCCACAGATTAAATTTTTTTCTTCACAACATTAATTAATAATTGTCTATTATTATTATTATTATTATTATTAATTTTTCTTTTTTTAATAATAGAAAATGAAATTAAATGAAATTAAAATAGAAATTCGCTTCTTACTATTCTGATACCCCAACACTCCATTCCTGGTAACAGCACACTACTTGCTCGCGCTTGAAACTAGCTTTCTGGCAGCTGCTTAAACGAACCTTTATGGTCTTCTGTCTGGCGAACGACGAACGGGTAAGGTGGAGTTAATTAAGCGGCTATGTGCGACTTGGGATTGTTTGATTCAGGGGCCGTACAGACGTGTGTGTCTGGAGGCGACGGATGGGAGTGACGCCGAAGGAGGACGGAGTGGAAGGCGGGGGGGGGGGGGGGGGTGAGAGAAGCAGACAGCTGTCGCATGTCGTGCCTCGGGCCTAGCAGACAGGCGCGTGCCGTGGACTGTGTGTGTGTGGTGCCCCAGTTGCCTGGCTGGTGCGGTGGGCCGTTCGCCAGCGCCGTTCAGCCGTCTGTACTCTGTAGTGCGTGCCGCCGCCGCTGGGACGCCGCGCTACGCAGAAGTCAGTCCCTGTCGTAGTCGCGTTTCCCGGAACGGGCAGCCAGCCAGCGCTCCCGGTGCGCACCGGCTGTTTCCCAGAAAGCGGCCCGCAAATTACTTCCCCCTGTACTGCGTGCGAGATGCTATCTCAGTCGTCAGATCCACCTGCCGCGGCTTCACGTCTGCTAATAGCAGCAGAACCTTCTAACTGACCTCTCACCACCTAACGTAAGGCAGACAACTCAGTGCAGGATAGAGATGGGAAAATTGAAACATCTGACGGTTTCGAAACCAATGAAACCGCACCATCTGTGGTTTCGAAACACTGTTTCGAAACCATGAAGCAATGTATGTTTTATCCGAAAATCTTCGCTCTAGGAGGGCAATATTTTTCACTATGTGGACAAGGGTACATACAAGAACCTGTCAACCATAGAGTATATATTTACTTCTTGGTCTGTACGAAACATGTTGATAAAGATTTTCTCCCGTGTTGTTGATGTTGCCAACATAGTCACGCGAGGCCGCCGGTATAGTAGGTAAAAGTTTACCCAGTTAGGAACTCAAACTGCAATATGGTACGCATATTACAGTGATGGATCATAAATGCTACTTTCTATACATACTAAATAAATTATAGGGAATAAAGGGCACACTAAATAATCACAAGTAATGCTATGGAATTACAAAAATAATAAAATAAGAGAAGTTCACCACTGCTATGTCTTGGCCGTTACACCACCGCCGCAATTCCTTTAACACGACAGTCGAAAAATTATAACGACAGTAGTAACTTCGTTTTCGCTCGTAAGAAACTAACTCTTTAACAAGAGATTAAATATGCGATGTACCCTTGTTCGTATAAAAAATGTCATTTCAGGCTTCATGCTGTATCTTATTTTTAAAAAATGTAGTTTCACTCATGTTTTTAATATGGTAGATAAATCTAGAATTTAAGTGGTTATTTCAATGCAAATAGTGAACGTTGTTTTATTGTTCTTTTACATTTATAAAGCAGACATTATGTCATTTCGGAATACAGCAGTCTCTTGCAAACGAATCTTGATATCAGTAATATTAAGCTGCAGACTCAAGAGTGTCAACTACTATTTGACACTCTTCAGTAAAATGAAACACCACATTTCGATACCATTAGTCTGTTCCGCCTTTCTGCATTAGTGGTTCGAAACACCGGTGTCGTGAAACCGACACGAAACCGTGAAACCGACATGAAACCGTGAAACCGACAGGAAGAAACGGTTTCAGTGTATCGACAATCGACCGCGAATGTGATCCGAAACAGAACGGAATGAAACCGCATGGTTTCGAAACCGTGAAAGATGCAGGTTTTGAAACACTGAAACTGTTGTGTGTATCGAAACCTGGTTTCGAAACCATGAAACCATAGCCAACTCTAGTGCAGGACATTTCGAGGATGTGAAGGAGGATCACGTGACTCACTGTGCCAGTTATTCTGAAACTACGAAAGTAATTTAGGCGAGCAGAGTAGGCCTACTCATTTACTTTTTACGGTGAGACGGTAGGCCTTATACCGTACAAGCTTCCTAGGGTTTTTTATTTGTGGACGGAGAAGTTAGTACTGCTTCCTCCCACAAGTCCCCTAAAACCTCCACATCTTTGCGGATGCTGTTGGGTAGCAGTGTGCGTTTGTACCGCCCTACAGTACGCACGAGGTGCTGTAGTTGCTGTCCAAGTCTTCATGGAAAGCATAGAGTTCTGACTAACCTGTTGTCTTCTATAGTTGTGTCCCCAGTGCAGAAGACAGCACACAGATCGTTGGTTCTTCTACAGCATACAAGTGAGGCTCAAATAAGTTCTGTTGGATGGAAGCATAAGAAGCGACTCGCGAGATTTTTAATTGTCAGGGATGCCATTTTATTAAATAAATAATAAAATATGAACAACTATTGTTAATCTGACACGGCCTATGCTGCCCGTAGTTCATGTTGAGACCTCGACTGTTATCACAATTATACAAAACTTTACTCATTACCGGTGCGGTCCGGCGCGTATAGTGGTCAGATCGAGACTGCTACTGCGGCGCGTTGCGAGAGGGCACCTGACGCTCTATTTCGCGCCAAAACAGGGCCGTCGCGCGACTTTTGCAAAATCGCTCTTCTCTTGTTACAATAAGAGAAGGCACCTTAAACTTTTAAACTGTCAAAACCTAGCCTGTCTTTGAGAGATATTTATTACAAATTCTCAGCTCTGAATAATTAATATTTAGTATATAATAAACAAAACTAATATCAAAAGAAATCACGTGACGCGAAATGCAGCAGCCAATGCGAGGAGAGTACCAGTAACATAGGCGGGCTTTCCCATGGGAACCAGCACCTACTGTGCCATATGCTACTGCTCCCCACCCCACATTACAACATATGCTGCACTTCTGTCTTTCTTCCGAGTTTAAGACACGTACGATGTTAGCAAAGAAACGACCAGCGGCCAGAAATATGAAGTGGGCATAGGTTAAATTAACCAAATTCATGCCCCACTTTCTCAAAAACTACGGAACAGATTTGACTGAAATGTTCACTTAAAATTAAATGATCTTTGTGCAACTCACTGAACCGAAATCGTTGTGGTATTATAATTTATAATATACTTACTAATTTAATTGCCGTGCATTAAATTTTTTGTGAAAAAAGTAATAAAATTTTTATTACAGCAGAATTACTGGTGCAATCAACATGACTGCGAGTCCACAGCTGTAATGCAATGTTGTTTACAATCTGTTAAATTTTCATTAAAGTTTCTTTAATAGTTTCTGAGGAAACGGGGCTAATGTTTCAGAATTTATAGTTTTGAGAAAATGAGACAAAAAATTATAACATGTTTATTCTAGGAAAAACTTACAGATTCCTAAGAAGTAGCTAGAAGCAGCCTGCACCATAATCATGGTCCTCATTATCTTTGGGTTCATTTATCTGCTTCCTTTCCCTGCTTCTTGACTCTTTAGACGTTAGACAAGCAGCAAAATCTGACTTGGAAATACGCAAGCTGTCAAGTTCTCTTAGAATAGTTACAGTATTCTGTCCGGGTGATATGCCTAACTGTTCGAAAACTTTTAGTCTGGCAATGTTTCCATTGTTCCACGTTATCGTAGCATTTGACACTCCTAGTTGCACTACGTATCACGGGGTGGCGGACATAGAAAATGTGTTGACTTCTCGTCAGTGGATATACGGTGGAAGAAAGTAGCCGACACTTTTCTTCTTTGCCTGCAGATCTCCAGAATACTCCCTAATGACATTCCCATAATATTTCTGCAACTCATTAGCAACCAACGAGTCACGTTTTTCCTACAGAACATTTGTTTACAAGCGCGCATGCAGACATTTGACTATCGAAATGCGCTCCAGCAGGTTAACCAACATATGAACCGTACATTTCTGTACAAAACGTAAAAAAATACAACTCTCCAACTGTAATAGTGCCGGAGGTATAATCCTTCTTACGAAAAGGGACGTAAATTATTACAGACTCACAGAGTAAATTATTAGAGAGTGACAGATGTCATGAAATTAAAAAAAAAAAAAAAAAAAAAAAAAAAATGCAGTTCTAACTGGCTGACATGAATAAAAAATACATGTAAATGTTCACAAAACAACAAGAACATAGATGGAAAAAACTGAAAAAAATGTAAATTGATTTTTTGAATAATTTCAGCCTACCTTCTTACCTTAAAGTAACATATCTGACATGAGGGACATTTTATTCTTAATATTCAAATTTTATTTACAGTTCATAAATATTTTCTCCTGCTCCTATTTTGAATTTTACAGATTGACAGTTTTTACATATTTTTCTCCGTTATGTTTCTGATCACCTTCGTTGTCTGTACTACTTTTATTTGTTCCAGGTCAGAGCATCGTGCTCCATCTTAAGCCGCCCAAAGAACTATGTTTTGCAATAACATCTGAAACATTCTCGAATATTTAGATGTCAGTTTGATGTCTAATAGCAACCCAATTAACGACAAATATGACCGTGTGCATAGGATAAGGGCTATCGTTAAGTATGATTCGGAAATAGCTTTCACCAGTAATTAATTTGCTGCTGATAAACAATTGTCTTAAGGGTTCATAATTTGTCAACAATGGCAACAGACACAACTTCGAACTGTAACTATTTTTTTCCGTATTTCTAAATAATCACATATATGCGAGGCAATCACGCCCTTCACCGCACATTCTAATAACGGTAGCCGGCCGCGGTGGCCGAGGGGACTAAGGCGCTCCAGTCACAGTCTGCACGACCACTACGGTCAGGGGTTCGAATCCCCCCTCGGGCATGGATATTTGTGCCGTCCTAGTTCGTAAGTAGTTCATAAGTAGTTTGTAAGTTTAGGGACTGATGACCCCGTAGTTAAGTCCCGTAGACTATACAAACATTTGAAACATTTAATAACGGTAATTTACCAATATTAGTCATCACACGCCAGTTATTACTTTTACCTCATTATTTCACAACAATCCCTCACTGCAATCCATGTGGTTTGTAGCCGGCGCGGTTGACACGATTACACAATTCCGATCGACACAAATGGTGAGAAAATCTACCTATGGCACTAGGGATAAACTCATCCCGAAATACGCACAATGAACGGACTTTCACCATCACTCTTATTACTCACTTAACGCGGCTTACACACTCGCCGACATTCCACACTTGAGTCGTACCACCGCCAGACCACCAACAATCGACTCACTGCGCTCGCTACGCCAACTATCGATATATGACCAATTCGATCTGTGTTATGCGACTAGGGCAATAACACATCCGTAATAGGGGCTGATACCTTACACCTCAAATTAAAATTGATAGAAACTACTTTTTAAAACCGTTTGAACTACTCTGTAATAGAAGTTCTTTCAAAGAAGCGCAGAGTTTAATTATGCCTTATTACATGCAATGGTCAATGACTTTCGTTATACCTCAAATTAAAATTGATAGAAACTACTTTTTAAAACCGTTTGAACTACTCTGTAATAGAAGTTCTTTCAAAGAAGCGCAGAGTTTAATTATGCCTTATTACATGCAATGGTCAATGACTTTCGTTATACCTCAAATTAAAATTGATAGAAACTACTTTTTAAAACCGTTTGAACTACTCTGTAATAGAAGTTCTTTCAAAGAAGCGCAGAGTTTAATTATGCCTCATTACATGCAATGGTCAATGACTTTCGTTATTACATTTTCGGAATTTCACTACGTTTTTATTCCTGAAGGAAGTAAGCTGAATGTATTTGCATATCAGATTTCAAAGACTTTTATACATATTTTGACACCATTTCAACATGTTTGCCCTTTGAACACCGAAAAATATTCCATTACACTTACTGAAACGTGTGGTGTCGCACAAGTACAAAGTGCGCGCCACCTACTTTCGCCGCGCGCCGCCATGCACGCACGGCGCGGCGTTCTTACGACGTCAGCCACGAGCGCCCTCTGCTACAACACCGCTCGTGGCCGCCACTGAACGACATCGTTCACTTGGAACTGAGATAGGAACCAGTTAACACTTCGGAATCAGATAGGCACCAGTGAAGACTTGGCTATCGGATAGGCACTAGGCAGGCCTCTAGCTCAACTATCTATCAGCATTCTGCAGTACTGAGCTATGTAAAAGTGAAGTATTGTATAAATTCTGTGCAATATATACCTCGTTCTAAATCACTTTAGTGTTTCTAGTTTCTGCTGTCCCACTGGCTGCTCACCTTCGTACCTGCACAAGCGTGCCTCCTTTATTCCTGTGTCGGTCTCTTCCTACTCGGCCACCGACACCTACGACGGAGGCGAGCCACAAAAGCGGCGACGAGGCTAGGACACAAAAAAACGTACTTACGTAGGCACAGAAAATATGCCAATAATAGAATTTTTAATAAGTCATCCTATCATCAAAGGACGCGGCCGGCAGAATATCCGTGCGCACTAAGGCGCCATGTTGCAGTGTGCGCAGCCTTTCGCCGTCGGAGGTTCGTGTCCTCCCTCGGGCATGGGTGTTTGTGTTGTCCTTAGCATAAGTTACTTGAAGTTAGTGTAAGCAGTTTGTAAGCCTAGGGACTGATGACAAACGTAGTTAAATCGCTTAAATTGACAAACATTTTAATTTCTGTCACCAAATGCAGTACCAGCTTAAAACAAAAACAACTTCCATTGCTAACTACTTTGTCATTTTGAAATAGATGAGGTGTATCTTTTTCTTTTCTTTCGTATTTAATGTAAAAAGACAGTAAAATTCGTCACCTTCCCTCACACCTTTTTTCGGCCCACTTTAGGTACGGTAGTAACACAAAAAGTGGGCCTTTGCGATGGTCTTTTGACAGCTCGAAATTTAAATGAAAATAACGGCTTAACCATTCATCTGACACGAAAATTGAATAACCTAATTTGTAGAGGAGAAAATTCTCTACAACTTTGCTCTCTTATGTTTTTTCATATCTCTTAGCGTTTCAAAGATATTTGCAAAAATAACGGCGATTTTTGGATGTATGTCTGTCTGTCCGTCTGTCTGTCGGTCCGTAACGTATTCCCTGTTTTTAAGACGAATCGTTCAACCGATCAGCACCAAATTTTACAGTTATGATTGTAGGCCGCCAGAGACCGGAACCTCCCTTTTTCAAATTTTTCGGACGAAAAATACGGTAGTAATAAAAAAAAAGCCGTTTGTAATATAACTGTAACTGCAAACGAATCGTTCATCTGACACGAAAATTAAATAACGTAATTGGTAGAGGAGAAAATTCTCTACAACTTAGGTCCCTTTTTTTCCATATCTCGTATCGTTTGAGACATATTTGCACCCTCCATTGAATTAACGAAAACCAGCCGTTAGATGTCACGTGACATTCCTCGCCCAGAACTCTCTTTGACATACGCCGTCTTGCGTTGCGTATTTGATGATTTTCTTATTGTAACTTACACGTTGTCATTTCAAAGCAAAGGCGCACTGAAGAATTAACAAAAACACATCGTTCTTCGTACGATAAATGATAATCTAGTGTCTACAAATGCCATATTAGCATCAGTTAACAACGGCCATTAATAGTATGAGATTAAAGGACTCATATTTTGATTGATAGCCGTAGCGTAGTGGGCAAGGTGTGGGGCTCTGACGCTAAAGGTCGTTGGTTCGGAACCAGCAACTACTTAAGTGTTTTCCCCCCTAAAAGCGTTTCAGACACTCTTATTAATTTTTTTTTTTATTTAGATTATTATTTTGGTCCAAAATATTTGCAAAAACTTATAAAATTACAAATCTAAAGTGGGCCGTAAAACACGTCAGTGCGATTTTTTATGTCGAATACCTCAAACATTTCAGCCCGAAATTTTCCGTTTGATTTCGATTCTGTAAGAGTTTCACGTATAAGGTTAGCTAGTTTTAATGCTAAATTCTCGAATCACTTTATCTGGTGTTTCTCTATCATGCGAATGAAATACTTTTTTTTTTGGACATGTATATAAGTTACAACTATCTCTTTGGAGTTTGTGACAGGTTTCAGGTTCCAAGTCTTTACAAACTGGTGTTGACATGTGTTTACTCACCAAATGTATTACACAAACAGTTGGGTTCAGATAGTGTAGTGAGCAGGTAGTGCAATGCAAGCTGTGTCATGGAGAGCCGTAGGAAGGTTGGAGAGGGGACAGACACAGAGGGAGGTGGCTGCAGCTGTAATTTACAGGAAGTGGACGCGAGTTCAGACAACAGGAACTGTTATAAGAAGTAAGGCCAAGGACACCGCAGGTGACATCTGCCAGAGATAACCGTTATCTCCGGTTAACAGCCCGTCGAGGCAGGAGGCTGAATGCAACTCAGCTGCAACCTACTAGAGTTGTGGCGATTCGTCAATGAGTCGTTCATTTGAACGAATACAAATAAAGAACCGTAAGAATCGAATCGTGATCCGGACGAATGGTCGTTCAAAAGAATCGTCTGCCGCGTGACGATTCTAAGTTCCAACGATTCACGATTCGAAGGCGACTGCCGAATCTTGCCGAATCGTGCCGAATGCCGGAGAGAAGAGGGGGGACGAATCGTCGTTCAAAAGAATCGCCTGTCTCCTGACGATTCCAAGATCCAACGATTCATGATTCGAAAGCAAGTGGCCAATCGTGCCGAATAATCACGAATGCCAGAAAGTGTGTGAACAAAGGAAGCACAGAACGAAGATGGTGAACTGTTAATTATTACCTATTCACGAATTACAGATGACAGAAACAAAACGTAGCGAAATACACAGCTGCCAATACATACGAATATACGTCGTTTATACATCTTACATATTATGTATTTAAATGAGCAATCCTCACACTTGCAGTTTTTGTAAAAACTCAATTTCACAGAAATATTCTTTTTATATAAAAACGCGATTTTAAATGTTTTTAAAGCCACCTCAAAACTCTTTTTTACCTTGGTTTTTACGTTATAAGCTTTCCTGAAAGAAACCGATTTTACAAAAAAGGAACATTTTAATAAACCTGAATTTTTTGCATCTCGAAAGAAATTTAATATTTAGAGACGGATTTTTTATTTTTAATGTTTATTTCGTGTTTCCTTAAACTAATTGATTTTACTTAAGTATTTTATAATGATTAGATATCTGTTAATTACCATAGATTTAATTAAATGTATATTTAAATGGCTGACGTATTCAAACAGAACGAAAAAAATAATTTATAAGGTTACAGCAGGATTAGAAATAAGTGACCTACGTTTACTAAACCCACAACGCTACTAAATGAGCTATGATGACAGCAGAAATAGTTGGTAGTGTAATATGTATTTATAACCGTTCGCAAAACTTCAGACTATTTACTCGAGAATTTTTGAGAACTGAATCGAATAGCTTTGCCTATTATTTTAAGTCTGAACTTTACGCACCATAAATATTAAAGAAAAATGCGATACCTATATTGACACCTTTTCGGCATTTTGTAAGAATCGTGCCGTCGCAGACGAGAAAGAATCGTGAACGAATCGTAGGAACAGATACAAAAGGTTAAGATTCCAACATCCATGACACAGAAATGTATTGCCATCTATGAGCAAGATGTAGAAGTAAGAATCGCGCCAATGCAAACTAAAGAATCGCGAAAGAATCGTGAACGAATCGCAGAAATCGATTCACAATGTGGGATTGAATCGCAAGAATCAATTCCTAAAAAAGAATCGTGTTGCCCAACTCTACAACCTACCCTCCAGGCAGCAACAGGACGCGCAGTATCAACAAAACGAATCGCCTTCGGGGATGTGGCCTCTACGAAGTAGGCCTATACTGTGCGTCCCATTAAAACCACGACACCGATTAGCCTCCAGGAACTGGCGGTGAAACATCAGGATTAGAGATGTAGCGAGTGGCGCCGGGTTCTGATCACAGATGAGTCAAGATTTTGTGTTCAATAAGACAATCGTCGTTCTCTCATCTGGAGAGAGCGACGAACTCAAAATAATCCTGCTTATGAGCAGGAAACATCAGAATGCGTATAGATGTGGAGACGAGATTCTTCGATCTTTTTTTGTTCCCAATGCTGGTGAACAGGATATGGTTTCCTTCTGGTGGACGATAACGCTCGTCCCCACAGAACTGCACTGGTGTACAATATGCTTGCAGCTCAGTGAATTGAACGAATGGATTGACCAGCTTCTTCACCAGACTTAAACCCGAATGTGCATGTCTGGGATGCACTTCGCAGACACACTGCAGCCAGACCAGCACCTTCCATAACGTTTGCAGAGCAGGGTATTGAACTCATGAAAGAAGTTCCACATATCCCGCAAGAGTTGATTGATAGCCTCATACTGTCCATGCCACGCGGGTGTGCAACTGTAATGGCTGTCCGAGGTGATCACACACCATGTTATAACGAGAATGATACTTCAATTTCACTATTATGGTAGCCCCATGGTGCCTCGCTCTAAGTAAATGCCATGTAAAGATAAAGTACTGTATCACACACAAATTACAATTGTAACCAGTATGTGAATAAAATACGTTACCACATGTATATTGTGTGTGATATATCACCTAATCCCCGAATTGTTTTGAGCAGTATGAATGAAATACACAAGATAACTGTGAGATATTCTGCAAATTTATTGGTTTACGAACCGGTTTTCGCTGTTAACGCTATCATCAGGTAAACATTACAAGTTTAAGTTACAAAGATCTTAACTTGATAGATATATAACTTTCAAAGGAGACTAGTATTTTGGTTTATGCCTAATCTGCGGCAAATATTACAATTCAAGTTTTGGTGTAATTTTCTGACATTGATAAAATACGTGACAATATAATAGATTATGATGTTATCCTAAGAAATATAAAGTGAAACAATAGAAATTCGCTGAAAAATAGTTATCAAAACGTAGCTAACTTAAACAGCTCCAATGTCTAGAAATACGGAAGCGTTGTGAATACATGTTAAAATTTTTAACTGTTTAAATTAAACTTGACCAAAAAATTGTCTTAAACAGGACCAATGTCTGGAATATGGAAGCATGTGACAAAGATGAATGAAACATCTGTAAATATGTTAAAAAAATTTTCAACTGTTTAATTAAACTATGGTTACTAGTAGAATAAGACATTAAGGTTTATATCACATAAGCAGGTAAAACAGTTGTGATTAGTAACCATAGTTTAATTTAACTAGTGGAAATTTTTTAAAATATATTTAAAGATGTTTCACTCGACTTTGTCACATGCTTCCATGTTCCAGTCATTGGTCCTGTTTAAAATAATTTTTTGGTCAAGTTTAATTTAACCAGTTAAAAATTTTAACATATATTCACAACGCTTCCGTGTTTCTAGACATTGGACCTGTTTAAGTTAGCTACGTTTTGATAACTATTTTTCAGCCAATTTCTGTTGTTTTACTTTATATTTCTTAGGATAACGTCATAATCTATTATATTGTCACATATTTTATCAATGTCAGGAATTTACACCACAACTTGAATTGTAATATTTGCCGCATGTTGGTTATAAACCACAACACTATTCTCCTTTGAAAGTTATATATCTAGCAAGTTAAAATCTTTGAAACTTAAGCTTGTAATGTTTACCTGATGATGGCGTAACAGCCGCTAACCGGTTCGTAAACCAATAAATTTGCAGAATCTCACAGTTATCTTGTGTATTTCACTCATAATGTATCAAATATTGTGTCAAGAACCGACGGAACAGTCAGTGTATATGTTTTTAGTAGTGTATATGTACTTCATTCGTAGTGATTGTAATTGAGTACAAAAAATGGAAAAGGATGTAAGTGCCAAAAATTAAAAAAGCTACTTTTTTAGTGAAAAGCCAAGCGTAATGAAACGAGAAACGTTGCAAGTGCCAGAAAAATTCCTATCACTTGGTTCATAAAACCTTCCATTTTGTGGACAAGCGACCATACGTTGGCATGCATGAAATTTTTTTTTGAAAAGTCTTGGTCGCAATTAGCTTTATTTCATGACGCGTTTCGAGAACATCATCATCAGACTGTGGTACAAAAAAAGAAAATTACATTTTAGATGTTTATAGCACGTAATTATGATATCTATAAGGAGTATAAACCATATTAATACATGTATACTTACAAAAGATTTAAAAAAAAAGATGGGAAATACTACCATCTTGGTATAGATGTCTGATTACAACTTAAAATATCATCATGGATGTCTGGTGACAGTGTTGAACCAGACTCACATGCCCAACTGTGGTGGGAGGGGGGGAAACACCGTAACAGGTAACCTAGGCCCCATTAGCCACCAGATGGCGTAGGGTTGGCATTGAAAGTTACGTGAATAAAACTTCACATAAAACATCTTGGGCACACTATACTGTGTGCAGTCATAGAAACTGTGAAAGTTGCGTTAATAAAACTACACATAAAACATCTTGGGCACGTTTTATTCACGTAACTTTCAATGCCAACCCTGAGCCCTCTGGTGGCGAATGGGGCCTAGGTTACCTGTTACGGTGTTTCCCCGCCTCTCAGCACAGTTGGGCATGTGAGTCTGGTTCAACACTGTCACCAGACGTCCATGATGATATTTTAAGTTGTACTCAGGCATCTATACCAAGATGGTTGTATTTCCCATCGTTTTTTAAACTCTTTTGTAAGTATATATGTATTAATATGGTTTCTACTCCTTATAGATATCATAATTACGTGCTATAAACATCTAAAATGTAATTTTCTTCTTTTGTACCACAGTCTGATGATGATGTTCTCGAAACGCGTCATGAAATAAAGCTAATTGCGACCAATACTTTTCAAAAAACAATTTTTCATGCAGAAAAATTCCTACTTGTTCCAAGAGCAGTTGTAAGATAGCAGCACAGTGCAAGCGCCAGTGGGGCTGAGATGGGAAGGGATGTAAGTGCCACCGCCATGATGTATGTGCCTAAGCTACACAGTTTGCTTTTGTTGGTGACAGTAGGTTCACACGGCAGTGATTATGGTCGTTATACCTGTGTTTTAGAGTGTGCTTCGGTTGTGCGTTTAGAAAATGGAAAAGCGTGTGAGGAAGAAGGTGATTGTTAGTAAGACACGTGAAGCAAGAGAAAAGGGTCAGCCGTACATTAACAGCCGTCGGAAAGAATAAAAATGGTGAAATGTTTGTAAATCTATTGCCGGCCGCGGTGGCCGAGCGCTCTGCGACGCGCCATTCACAGTTTGCACGGACACTACGGTCGGGGGTTAGAATCCCTCCCCCCTGGGCATGGATAATTGTGCCGTCCTTAGTATTAGCTAATTCATAAGTAGTTTGTAAGTTGAGGGACTGATGACCCCGTAGTTAAGTCCCATAAACTCTACAAACATTTGAACAAACTACTTGAACTAAGGTAAACTAATCTAAGGACAACACAAACAACAATGTCCGAGGGGGGACTCCAACCCCCGAAGGCGAACGGCCGCCGCGCGCACCGCAATACGGCGCCTCAGTGCGCACGGCTAATTCGCCGCGGCCTAGGAAAGAGATATCTGCAAACCAACCTCCAGCACAACAGGGAAGCTTCTCCTGTAAGTTCAATTGCACAAACATAAGCAGTGAACAAAAACAGCTTACACTTACCGATGAAAGAAGAAGGGAAATAAACTGAAGACAAACAGCTATTCTTCACCAAACATCCAATATTTAATTTTATTCCTTTTATATTGGCGTAGCATTGAAAGAATAAAATTATGTGTACAGTTATTAAACGTTCTCAAAACTATAATGGACTTACAATATTTTTTAACATAAACCCTTGACTTACATCCTTTTCAAAAAACTTAGTACGGCACTTATGTTTTCCAGAAATCTAAAGGGTGGCACTTACTTCTTTTTCCGTATTTGTCCCCTTTATACTTATCCATAAAAAACACTGTTTTCATGTTTTGTAGAGGTAATTTGATTTACACATTTTTTCATAAAATTAATATAATAATCCATTATTAATACACATTTATTTGAATACTGAAAGTTTTAGTTTGTGGCACTTACACCTTTCTCCATTTTTTGTACACAATTATACTCCATTCTCAAATGTCAGTATTACGTAAGGCAGATGTGCATTGTTAGAAAAGATCGTAGAAGGAAGACTTAGAAAGGTAGTTGAACTCTTGCTTGAGGAAGAAGAACATTGATTCAGGAAAGATCGAGGTACTATGGATCTTATTTTTGCAATAAGAATGCTAACAGAAAAGTACTGGGAATATGGAAGAAATCTCGTTATTATATTTGTAGACATCGAAAAAGCATACGACAGTGTTCCACGAAGCAAGATATGGGAATGTTTGGAAAACCTAAAGGTGCCAAAGTATCTGATTGATAAAGTCAAAATGATATACCAAAAGTGTTATAGCTGTGTCCAGATAAGCAACGGACGATCAGAATGGTTCGAAACAAAGAGAGGTGTCCAGCAAGGAAGTGCCCTATCACCACTCCTATTTGTAATAGTAATGGACAAAATCATAAAATCTATCAATAAAATAGACAGCGAACCTAATGCCTTTGTTTTTGCCGATGATTTGATGGTATTGGGAGAGACAGAAGCTGAAGCACAGAGGAAACTGAATGATTGGAACAACACAATCAAAAATTTCGGAATAAAGATGAGCAAAACAAAGACAGCAGAAATGACCATCAACAGGCAAGGAACAACATCAAATATATTTCTAGATGGGGCCAAAGTAGAATCTGTTTCTCATTTCAAATACCTAGGAAGTATGATCTCTAAAGACAATACCGTTAAGCAGGAAATACTCAGCAGAAGACAGAAAGTATCCAGTTTTTACAGTCAAATAAGATATCTTCTCTGGGATGATAAAATGCCACAAAAAGCAAAAGCAACCATGTACCATACCTATTTCGTTCCAATCCTTACATACGGCTTAGAAACATGTACACTACTAAACAGAGACCTCAGTATGTGAGGATACAGGGTTTTAGCGTAGTAACCTCTTTGGTACGTTTTGGTCGAACGATAGTTATCGTTGGCGTGCAGCGATAGCTGCTGGGTGACAATGCTTAAGGGTATATTACACGGAGCGAATTTAGTCGCTAGTCGCTGGCGTATTTGGACGCAGCTTCTAAATTCGCTCTGTGTAAACAGGGACAGCGAACAAGGTCGCTGCTCAGAAACGCGAGCGTCTAAAGTTGAAGCGTGGGCTACTTTAGACGCTGGTCGCTAGCGTTTTTGGTCGCTGGCGTTTTTGGACGCCCCGTGTCATATACGAGAGCGTCTAAAGTAGCCACCAGTCGAGTCAAAATGTCGAAGGAAATTGTAAATGCTGGCGTTGTGTTTCTCGTAACGGAAAAGTAGTAAAGAATAAAAGAAAACGGATTAGAAGGTGGATTGCGAGGAGGGATAAATATGGTGCTTCTGCAAATCTTTTGGGTGAATTAGCGTGAATTCTGCCTACAGAAATATGAGGATCACGTGAGAAAATTTTGATAGATTACTGTAAATGGTAGAGGATAAAATAAGGAAACAGAATATCATCATGAGGATGACGATCTCGCCAAGAATAAAATTTAAATAATCCTTATTTTCAATGCCCCATAATACTGGAAAACTTCGATAAATTTTCAGAAATTTGATTACAGTTCCACTTCATATTTTGTTTTGTGGGACACAAAACTTTTAATATCCTTATTTACGTCGATGATCACAAAATTTATCGTCGTTTTGACGACCGGTTTCTGTCAATGATGATCATTTTCAAGCCTACAGCAAATCATAACAGACGGATACATCTAGTATTAGAGTACCTTAGAAAACATAAATAATGCATTAACTTACAGTCATCAATACATGTAATATTGCCATATGGCATCATCACAGCATAAGTGTATCTTCATTAAGGAATGTAACAACAGGTATGATGTATAATATTTTTAACACGTTTTATGTATTGATGACTGTAATGCCTTATTTGTGTTTTATAAGGTAGTTTATTACTAAATGTGTCCTTGTGTTTCTGATTTGCTGTAGACTTGAAAATGGTCATCACTGACCGAAACCGGTCGTCAAATTTTGTAATGATCGACGTAAATAAAGATATTAAAAGTAATTACAAAATGGATCACTGATATAAATTCGCGACCATGTCGCACCTTGGGAAACAGAACTGTTTGGTTTCACCTAACCTCCAAAACGTGTATCATATACTACGTCGTGTTTCAATTGTTTTCACGAAGACGCTAGCGTCTGAAGTCGCTCCGTGTCATTGCGTCAGCGTATTCATTCGCTATTCGCCAATACGCCGAGCGACAACAGACGCCAGCGACTAGCGACCAAATACGCTCCGTATAATATACCCTTTAGGTTGCAATGTTTTTTGTTTGTAGGCCGGTGTGCAGCAGTCTCCCGCCGACCGCAGAGCGAGGCAGTAGCATGTTGACTGTGCGTCCGTAACCCGCGTTTAGCGGTGGCTAAAGTTTTTCCCATCAGTCGTCTCGCAGATGAGTTTCGGTTGCAGTTGCGTATTGAAATGTTTCAGTGTGGACTTGTAGACATTATCGTAGTGGCACGCGGTTATTTAATCAGTGTATTTAAAGAAGTGCGCCTCGGTTGCACAGTGATAGAGCGCCAGACTACGCATCCAAAGATCGCGGGTTCGATCCCCGCCAGGTCCTAGGATTTTTATCTGTCACTTTCCACTTCTTTCACCTCTGGCAGTGTTGCTAATGTGAAAAATACCGAGTAGCACCGTGGTTCGAAACCCACGTTAAACTGTAGGTTCCCCTATAACTGGCTGGGTAAGTCAGTTCGAAGGGCGGAGGAAGGCAACGGCATACCACCTCCAAACAGGACCATGCCTAGTAAAGCACTATGGTGTTCAAACCAATCTTCGGATTGTTGACTGCTTTTTTTTCTTATTTAAAGAAAGAGTTATTAACATTTGCCGTAATAAAAAAGTTAACAAAGTTTATTGTTATGTATCAATCCAGTAATTGTCCGCATCCCATACTGTCATACCATTGGAACAATGAGTAAGGATTAATTAAACAGCAAATATAATATAACGGCACCTTCGCCCATCGAGGATTAGGTGGACGCAGCTGTGACGTTATAAGTAGAATTCAGGCAATGGAAATGAGATTGATTAGAACTATAAATCAAACAACCAGACAGGGTAAAATTAGGAATGAGGTGAATAGAAAAGTAGCTGGTATTGAGGTTCCTTTCACCAGCATCATAAGGAAACGCAGACGTTCTAAAAAGTATTTTAACCTCAACCTCATAGGAAGAAGACCTCGGGGAAGACCAAGGAAACGCTGGATAGAGACTGTTGTTGTTGTGGTCTTCAGTCCGGAGACTGGTTTGATGCAGCTCTCCACAATACCATATCCTGGGCAAGCCTGGATAGAGACTATAAGATCAGATGTGGAGGAGAAAGGACACAAATGGGAAGACATTCTGGAACAGAAGATGTATGAAGACAGGAGGAGATGGCGAGCGCTTGTACACCACACCCGGGAAACTGCAGTTGGAAAATGATGATGATGTGCATTGTGACACCGAATCTGGCCTACAACAGATGGTCGCATAAGGTGTAGCTGAGTTAATATGAGGGAAGGAGGTCGCGTGTGAGGACCTCTGAGGCGTGTGCATGAGGCAGGGAGGAGTCCCGATTGTCTATTGTCTGCTGGCCAGCCATGCTGCTCGGCGGCCATTACGAAACGCTCCAGCGGACACCGGAATGCGTTCTCCTCTTCCGCTGGGCGTGCGCTTTGAGGCGAAAGAACGCCTGACTACGCGTGGCCAAAATTAAACTTTCACCGTCCATCCGTGAAAAACGACTCATCGTAAGAGAAAGAAACTTTGTGGTAACATTTGTAAGGACATGCAAAAGAAATGTGTGCTGTAGAAAATGTAGCTAAAGACATATACCCGGGCCGCTGAAACATTGCACTTGACGTTTCGCGTTACGGCGAGTTAAGTTGGCTACACTGCTTTAGCGACGTTGCAACACTAGCTTCTATACGCACAGCAGACTAAACGGTTTTCACTTGCATCTCGTAAATGTGAGCTATTGAGCAATAAAAGTGCATATAATAATTCGTTCTTGAGCAGCAATTAATTAATGGCATATTAATGAAGACCAGAGCACAACAATGAACACGCTTTCATTAACGGAGCAAAGCAATATAGAAAAAAAAAAGCATTAGATCACGACGGATACGAAATAAACAATCAAGATAGTAACTTCTCTCTCAGAATGCTTTTCACTCCAATTTACGGTGACAATGCTACAATTACACCCAGCTCCCCATCTTCACTGTTGTCGTCATCGCCAAAATCGTCATTACCAAGACAAATCATTAACCGTTAATGAATACTGATGATCCCTGCAATTTTTTCCGCTGCCCGAATCACTTTTTTTTTTTTTTTTTTTTTTTTTTTTTTTTTTTTTTTATCAAGTTGCAGCATCCACATTGGTAACAGATTCATGGAACAGCTTTTCCACCTCCGTTATTGTGAAAGACTTATTGTTCCTTAAGTAATTCACGTCACACCACACCAATTTTATAGGGTTAAAACGGCAGTGAAATGGGGGCAGATTTATTTCATTGTGGCGCTGTTCCTTTCCGATTTCGTCTACTGCATATATGGGTGTGATAGGGTTATTTTGTTTCACGAGCGATTATAAAAGAAGTTCTGACATTGACATATCTGCAGCAATATTTCTTTCTTGAAACCACTGCACCATAACTTCTTTCCTATCGTTTGAAGCGAGAATGAACATTCTGCTCAGACCGTAAGCTTCGAAGTTTTTATTCATACGAAATTGAGAACTTACTCAGAAAACGTCACTAGACAAACGTCTTTTCGGTGACATTATCCAATTACTAGAACTCAGAAAGTCAAGTTAAACCACTCACAGTAAAACAAATCGCAGTGAAGAAGAAAAAAGGACAACATAAACACGGGATAAACACGATACACAACTTTGTTTACGTTAGAACTGAACAAAGCCGGCAACGCGGGAACGTTGACGTCACGGCACGTGATCACTGGAAGTGTTTACCGCGCTGTGATTGGATTGTTCCCAGCGACTAGCGCCTGGCGCTTCTTGCTCTTCACTTGTTATTTGTAAACGTCAAGTGCAAAGTTTCAGCGGCCCGGGTATAGAGGTCCGTACGTCCGCCATTACTGACTCCTGGCCACACCATCCTTCCTCCACGAAGATATTCAGATGTTTCCAGCACATAAGGAGGACTGTTTAGAGTTCCACTTACTCTTCACATGAAGGAACGATGATTTTTCGGATGACAACAAAATCTTGACTCATCTGTGAAGAGAACACGGAAACCTTCGTCACGACTCCAATCCGAGTTTGTGACACTTGCGGGGAGTGACACTTGCGGGGAAAGGGAATGTGTAGACACTTGCGGGGAGACCCCGACGCTGCAGGTAGTGAACAGGGTGTTCCAGAAGTAGGGATACACCACCCCTACTCCACGCCCTCCAGCCGCTACCTGTGCCGTATTCAGAGGATTTTAACATTTTATCAAAAAATGAATGTTACGACAAGAGATACAGCAATTCAAATTTACGGGCACCATAACGTTTTCCCTTTCTGAGTAAATGAGCTGTTTCTTGTAGTTTCGACACCACAGTAGCCTTTTTCTCGAATGTTCTGAATATAAATCTTCACACAGACTTCTTGAGGCGGAGAGTGATACGGATATCTGATTGTAAGCCACTGCCTATTACCTTAGACTTTTTTGACTGTACTGAACAGGAGTTCCGCGTATTCCGTAATTTATATTTATACAGTTAACACGCAATGTAATTTATAACCAACTATTGACTGCCAATTTCGCTTCATTTTTCCTGGAAGTCTTGCAACTTCTTTCTCCCTGTTGGTTTATGCCAAGTTCGGAGTAAAAATGGTTCTATATGACGGTGATAGAAAATAGAATTTATCTTTAGCATTTTTCGGTATGTGACATTCCCTTACACATTCCGTATTTCATACATTTCTTAGATGTATTTGTAATTCGAATACAGTCAAATCGTTTTGGGGTCTACGAATAAACGCTTCAAGTATGTAAAATACTCATTGACTTATTATTAACGTTTTTTAATTGAAGGTTTAAGGTTGCGTCTCCTATTAAAAAGCATAGTAGCTATTTTTAAAGAGATGTAAGTTGCGTGATAGTGGGGTTAACTACATAGTGGTCAATTACATCAACGTATCTGTGCAGATGCCTAATATATTTATTGCTTCCGCAGATGTCTTGATATGCTTAGTGTTCTGAATAATATGCTTTTAGGAGGTATGACTGTGGAATGTCATCATCTTGTAGTAGCATAAAATGTCTCAATGACTCTCCAAACATTATCACTATTGAAATACCATTTTGTTTTCAGGAGGAACACTCAACGAATTAATATGTAGTTAGAACAAGTTGCCGGCCGCAGTGGCCGAGGGGACTGAGGCGCTTCAGTCACGGTCCGCACGGCCACTACGGTCGGGGGTTCGAATCCCCCCTCGGGCATGGATATTTGTGCCGTCCTTAGTTGTAGGTAGTTCATAAGTAGTTTGTAAGTTTAGGGACTGATGACCCCGTAGTTAAGTCCCTTAAGCTTAACAAACATCTGAACATCTAGAACAAGTTACTATATTGCTCTTCAAAGGGTTGTGCAATTTCACTGAGTTTCGTGTTATGTTGACAGTGTGGAAACTTGACAACAGCAGTGCTAGACTCCTTGGTGTGCCTGTACCCAGGAATAGCCATCAGCCGCCCCAAGGGCCCCAGGTTCCCCGTAAGTGTCACTCCCCGCAAGTGTTCCAACCCCCTTAAATCCTGATGTTCCTCCGCCCAGTGACATGGTTTTAAGGGAACATAAGCAGAGGCCTCCGTACGTATAGGCCACATTCCCGAAGGCGGACTGTTTGTGTTGATATTGCGAGTCCTGTTGCTGCCTGGAGGGTGCGTTGCAGCTGAGCTGCATTCAGCCTCCTGTCTCGGCGGGCTGTTATCCGGAGAAAATGGTCATATCTTGCTGATGTTACCAGTGACGGCCTTGGCCTTGTTTTCCTTTAATGGTTCCTGTTGTCTGAAATCGTTTCCAGATCCTGGTAAATTGCACTTTGGGTCATTACAATATCTGCTTCCAACCGTTCTATAGCTCCCCATGCCATAGCTTTGGATAAGTCACATTTTTGTTGCTCACCACACCATCTGAACCCCACTACCTGAGTAGTTCGTTTCGTAAACACAAGTCAACACCATCCCTCTCTGCAAACAACTTTCTATTATTACAACTATCTCGGTTGTCGTAATGTTATTGTTTCCGTAGAATCGACAGAAAGGCGTCGAACCATTTTAGTTCATCCTGCCGATGATGAATACTTCATAACGTAAGTATCTCAAGTGATCCCTAATTGTTTTAACGTGTGTAGCAGATGAAATCAGATGTTCAAATGAAACTTCCTGGCAGATTAAAATTGTGTACCAGAACCGGGACTCGAACCTGGGACCTTTGCCTTTCGCGGGCAAGCGCTCTACTGACTGAGCTATCGCGACACGACTCACGATGCCGCCTCACAACTTTACTTCCGCCAGTACCTCGCCTCCTACTTTCCAAACTTCACAGAAGCTCTACTGCGAACATTACAAGACTAGCACTCCTGGAAGAAAGGATATGGTGGAGACATGGCTTACCCACAGCCTAGGGGATGTTTCCAGAATGAAACTTTCACTCTGCAGCGAAGTGTGCGCTGATATGAAACTTCCTGGCAGATTAAAATTGCGTGCTGGAACTTGGACTCGAACCTGGGACCTTCGCCTTCCACGGGCAAGCGCTCTACCGACTGAGGTTCGAGTCCCTTTCCGGCACATAATTTCAATCTGCTAGGAAGTTTCATATCAGCGCACACTCCGCTGCAGAGTGAAAGTTTCATTCTGGAAATATCCCTTAGGCTGTGGCTAAGCCATGTCTCCAGGAGTGCTAGTCTTGCATGGTTCGCAGGAGAGCTTCTGTGAAGTTTGGAAGGTAGGAGGCGAGGTACTGGCGGAAGTAAAGTTGTGTAGGCGGCATCGTGAGTCGTGTCGGGATAGCTCAGTCGGTAGAGCGTTTGCCGGCGAAAGGCAAAGGTCCCAGGTTCGAGTGCCGGTTCTGGCACACAATTGTAATCTACCAGGAAGCTTCATATCAGCGCACACTCCGCTACAGAGTGGAAGTTTCATTCTGGAAATATATGGGGAAGGATTAAGTTTGGTAGGATCCCCACTAGGTCCTAGGATTTTTATCTGTCACTTTCCACTTCTTTCACCTCTGGCAGTATTGCTCATGTGAAAAATACCGAGTAGCACCGTGGTTCGGAACCCACGTTAAACTGTAGGTCCCCCTATAACTGGCTGGGTAAGTCAGTTCGAAGGTCGGAGGAAGGCAACGGCATACCACCTCCAAACAGGACCATGCCTAGTAAAGCACTGTGGTGTTCAAACCAATCTTCGGATTGATGACTGCTTTACCTTTTTACCTTAGACTGTGGCTAATCCATGTCTCCACCATATCCTTTCTTCCAGGAGTGCTAGTCTCGCAAGGTTCGCAGGAGAGTTTCTGTGAAGTTTGAAAAGTAGGAGGCGAGGTACTGGCGAAAGTAAAGTTGTGAGGCGGGATCGTGAGTCGTGTCGGGATCGCGCTTGCCCAAGAAAGGCAAAGGTCCCAGGTCCGAGTCCCGGTTCCGGCACACAATTTTAATCTGCCAGGAAGTTTCATGTCAGCGGACACTCCACTGCAGAGTGAAAGTTTCATTCTGGAAATGTTCAAATGTTTGTAATCCTATGGGACTCAACGACGTAGTTTATCAGTCCCTAGACTTCTTGATTTAAGGAAGATTATTGCTCTTTCTGCTGTAAGTCAGCTTGATTTAATAATGAGAATTTTATCAATGGGTTATTATAATCATGCTTTGTTTAGGACTATGTACTTACACTAACTTAAACTAAGGACAACAAATACACCCATGCTCGAGAAGGGCTCGAACCTCCGACAGGCAACGGCTGCACGTACCACAGCACGGCGCCTTAGTGCGCTCGGCTATTCCGTCGCGGCAGTGTAGCAGATAGCGAATACAGCTGTGACTCTAATGTTTTGAGACATACTGACGTAGAAGTTTTGTACTTTGACTCCTTACTATTCTTATTTTTAACCAGGAACCCACCCCTACTTCGTACGGGTAGCACAGCACATATGTCTACATTTGTTTCTGTCGTAGTGTGTCAGCCTGTTGCGTCCAGCTTGTTGGTAACGTTAATAAGTAACTCATACACGGTAAAGTTCTTAGTATTATCACAGTCTAACGTACACATTCGCGATGCTCACTGCTGTGAAAGTTGTTACCAACTGACAGTTGCAACGACACTACCGCTCCTTGTGGTGGGCAAGGTGCCGTAAGAGAACTGTTTGTTTGTAATTACTTTTCCACGTAATTAACCAAGTACTTTCTGTAATTTTTGCGTCCCAGACATTAATAAAATATCGAGACACATAAATAAACGTAAAATATTGTAAAAACAAACGAATTTACCTGACTCATTGATATAAACAACAACTTATACACGGGGAAATACGGATATGTGTATATTTTGTAGTCTACTCCGCTGAAAGTGAGAGACTTTAATCAGACGAGAAACGTCAATTCCTGTTGTCTGTTCCTATATGACAGGAAAGTTCTTTGACGTGTAAAAATTGGATATGGAGCTAATGATTCGAACACTTTTACACAACAATCGTCTTTGTTATAAAGTCATATACTTTTGAGTATGATTACTTTTGATTATAAAACGAATATCTTTAAGATTCTTGCTGTTTCTGGGCCAAATGTAGTAAAATTTGTAGAATTGGTTTTTTCTTTGTTGGAATACTCTATTTTTGCTTTCGATGTTTTATTGTCACGTTTGTGACGATTTCCGTCAACTATAGCAGTGGTGGATGATCTGGTATATTTAATTACGTAGGTACTGTATTCCATATAATTGTAGTGAAGAAATCCTGAAGTTTCTGAGTAGAAAACCGACGTCTTTCTGTAAATGGTGTGGACTCCTGTTTATTAGCAATTTTTGCTTTTAATAGAAACTGAAAATGTTAATTAAAAAGTCGTAGATTTCAAGATAATCATAAGGAAACTGTCCTGCAAAGCACCGTTTCATCCTTTCCAATTGTTCTTAGGTGAACTCATAAAGCCAAATGTGGAGTCATTCTCTGGTTATTACCTATTTTTATGGCACAGCATACCTTCCCCGTTGTAAAACGTGTGTTAAAATCAATTTAAAAGAAACTATTCACACTCATCCGATATAGTATTCAGAAATGTACCTCGTCAGGTGCTTGGAGCGCTGCTTTCGTAGCATATAACAAAAATCAGTGGAAGTGTCGTGACTGTATATGTTGCAAAAACGAGCTGAGTGATTTTCTTTGATGTCATATCATGTCTTTATCGTCACTGAAGTGCGGTCGACTAAAGCGCGTAAGCATCGTGTTATGAAACAGTAAACGCATTTTTACGTGTTTCTCTGCTTTGCGTATTTTTGCTCGGCACATTCACCCACTGCCACGCACCGTAATGAATTACACGCACCTAGACTTTCAACGTGATTCACACCCTTCATTCATGGAAAGTATACCTGATAATTCGTTTTTATTTCCTCGAGGACAGACAGACAGGCAGATGCATCAACAGTACTTTATTTTATAATGTGTATAGATCTTCTCTGGTAGTGAGGAATAACATGTTCTTAGTAATTGAATACGACGGAGGAAGACATTAATTTGTACAGCACCTTTCGCCATCTCACCAACACTCCAACTGCGAATGTCACTGATTGCCACCACTTCACCGTTTATGGCGGAAGTTGCCAAAATGCTTTCCCCGAACTTGAGGATCCTCTGAAAACCTTGTGCGATTTCTGAGAAGAAATCGTACATAAAATTTAAAACTGAAGTTTTTATGGAAGCTAAATGTAGTAATAAAAGTCGGCATATCGTTTACTGGAAAACAAGCACACCGCGTGTTTATAGCGGCGCTATGAAAAAGGAAAGTCAATAAACGCGTTGTAAGGTTTTAGTGATCGTTGGAAGCACAGTGTCTGGGAAGGATCCGAGAGACGTGTATGATTTCCTGGAGGTTCTACGACGCACGCTACGCTGGTATGTGGAAAGTGCCCCTTCCAGGTAAACTACGCAACTCTTAAAAAAACGCCGGGAGGCGAGGAACCGCGCGGGAAGTAGCACCAGGGTTGTAGGCTAACCTGTGTGAAGTTCCTTTACTTTACGCGATCAGGCCCAGTGGATGATATAATCAAGGCTCTCCATTCATTGCGATTATTCGCTGTCTGTTCCCAGTTTTTCCAGGCCTCGCGTTTTTGCAGGTCTTCTCTTATCCCGTCCATCCACCTCTTCCTTGGTCGTCCCAGTGGTCTTCTGCCTGTTGGTGTCATCTCCATGGCCATCCTAGGCCATCGCTCCTCACTCATACGCACCACCATGCCCTATCCATTTTAATCTTCTACTTCTCATCAAGCCCACAATGTTCAATTCACTATAGATTTGTTCTAATTCTATATTGTGCCTTCTCCTCCATTCTCCTGTTATGTTGTCTTTAGCCGGTCCAAATATTTTCCTCGAGCATTTCCTTTCAAAAACTACGAGCCTGTTTAATTCCTGTTTTCTAGTGCTCCAGCATTGACACCCATATAGAATGACAGAAAGAATTAATGTTTTATACAACCTTAGTTTGAGGGCTCGTGATATGCTCCGGGAAGTCAAAATGTTGTGTATTGAGTGCGAGCATCTAATTCTTGCCTTTATTTCCATTCCAGACGATGAATTTTCTGAAATTATGCTTCCAGGATATTTAAAATTCTTTACTCTTTTGTAGGTGTTATTATCCACAGTTAATTCCTGTAATTCTGGGTGTGGGGCTCTTCCAACTATCATGTATTTGGCTTTTTTGTGGGGTTCACTTTCAGTCCAAATTTGTTTGCTATGCTTTCCATGGTCATCATTAGCATCTTCAAATTTTCTTTTGTGTGTGTCATTAAGACTATATCATACGCGTATGCTAGATGGGTGATGTTCCTACTTGCTATCTGGATACCCTGATGGTTGAAACTATCCATTTCTCTAATGATCTTCTCAAGCACTAGGCTGAGTAATACTGGGGAGAGACTGTCCCCTTGCCTTAGTCCAGGGGTTACCCGAAAACTATCCGTGGTTCTATTACCCAGTTCAATCTTTGCTCTTGTGTCATCCAGTCATAGCGATACAAGTCTTACCAGCTTCTTGGACACACCAAATTCCATCAAGGTCTTAAACAAACTTGCCCTGTGGATACTGTCATAAGCCTTTTGGAAGTCAACAAACAGAAGGTGTATTTCTTTATCATATTCATACATTTTTTCACAGACTTGCTTAATAAAAAATAAGTGGTCAGTAGCTGATTTCCCTGGTTGAAATCCACCTTGGTATTCGCCAATTAGCTCTTCCGCCAGTGGTTTAATTCGTGAGAGCACTGTCACGTGTGAAGTTGAATGAGTGTAATGATATCTGCAACCGTCTGTTTCGACTCTTTATTTAGAATTTCATATTGCCATCTTCAGGCCCTTCTGTCGCTCTCCGCCTGCACCTGACCTCGCTTCCGTAGAGTGACGGAAGCAGATAGTTCTGCCGTTGATGCAAAACAGTAGCCCGAAATTCTCGACACTACCTACCTTTCACAAGCTACAAACATCTTCTATGAACAGTTCCTGTAAGTTCATTTTTCTAGCGTAGGACATGAAGACGTATAGCTACTTGCAACACAGCGCCACTGGTTACAGTTACTTTATTGTTTCCGGAACCAAAAGAAATTGCTATCAAGTCCGTAATTACTTCCACTAAAAATGTTCTTTGAAGATCGCAGTTCTATCAGTTTGAAGCACCGCTTCTACCCGCAAAGCACCAGGAATTTCCGGATATAAACCTGCGCCAATTCTACGTAATTATCAAGACCCCCACCAACATTCACGCCTTCATAAATCGAGTCTATAGTGTACTTCTTTTAAAGAAGTAGCTCATCGCCGTAATGTTGTGGAATATTCTTGAACACGCTACGAGGTAAAAAATGTTCCTTGTTTGTAAAGGTTGGGGTTTGACTCAGTACTTAAATTTCGCTGGTTCTGCTGTGGTAAAATTATTGTGGAAAAGGGTTCAACTCGATCATAATTAAACTCCACACAGAACATTTGCGTTATAATCAGGTTGATTGCACAAGATGTTACAGACTTTACTTCCGAAAACTCATCGAAGACCTCCAGATCCTTCTCCCCTAGTCGTTTGTATATAATTCAACAATCAGAAGCTTGACTAATTCATTGTTAAAATCAATTTTATCAGACTTACAATCACTAAATTTTAATTTACAGCATTTCAAGTTATAAAGTTATGTTTTGCGACATTTGTTTATAATGATAATTCTTAACAAAACAATTAACTTTTTATAACAAAATAGCTTTAAACATATTTTAAAACAATGCTTTCATTTTCAGTGTTAATTGACTCATGACTGAAATAACTGTTGCTAACATAAATTCAGAGTGTATACTACCAGTAAATTGGAAATACATGTCACACTAGATCGAAATATGTTTTTTATGAGAAAAATACGAAACAGCACTTGTTAAAACTCCAACTTAGCAACGTTAGAAAATAAAGTGATGTAATTTACCTACTGCATTGGGAATCGATTATTTCACTTTACTTTGGTATCGGGTTTATCTAATGAAAGGGGCTGGTTTTGTTACTTTACACGAGGAGTTATTGTACGACCAGATGCAATCACAAGTGTATCACCGAAACTATTAGAATCCAGCACCTCACCGTTGGAGATGTGAAAAATACTTTTAAAATAGGATTTAAGTACAAAATCCAATACTTTTACATTTTTGCACTTGAAATATGACATATAAAATATATTTCTGATTTGGTATTTAAATATAAAATACAAACAGTACTTAGTTGCAGCTGAGCAGCGGAGGCGTGCGCATCGTCGGTGCAGCGCGCTCTGTTCCAGTTGCCGGAGAGCTGTGAGGAAGTCCGTGCTGTGGCGGGAACGAAGCAAATTGTCGTTACGTTGTTGTAACAACGCTGCAAAATTGTCGTGTCCTCCCGCACCACAGCATGGTGAAGAAATCGGCGCAGCAGAAGAAACCTGCAGTGAAGGGGCCGTCGGTCACGCAACTCATCGAGGCTGCAGATCACGGTAAGAAGACCGAAGAAGATCATACACCTCCCCCGCCCTTGTACATCTCGTGCAGTGGCGCATGGGTCGAGGTGTACGATATTATAGTCGGCTGCTGCAAGAAAGAGGTCGGCATCGAGCTGGTCAACTCGAACGCGACCATTTCGCTACAAGCAGCAACGAAGTCGGACCACAGGGCACTGAAGAGCGCTGTGGCCGCCTTCATCGTCGACGCTCCTCCCTTGCAGACGACGTCTGAAGGGAAGCGTGCGAAGCACACCAGGGCGCTCCTGAAGGGCCTGCCATGGTGCTGCGACGAGGCAGCAGTCCGGGAAGGGCTGCGGCGAGCAGGGTTCGGTGGTGTAACTGCTAAGTTGCACAACCGGACCAACAAGACGAGGCCGCCGCTCTACGTTATCGCCGTGCAAACGGTCGATGATGGGGGCGACGTCTTCGCCCTGCGGAAGCTCTTGGGCTTCCCAGTGACGGTGGAAGCTCTCCCCGCCGACATGGACCCTCTCCCTCAGTGCTTCAGATGCCAGGGGGTAGGCCATGTGGCCAAATACTGCCGCAACGCAGCGCGGTGCGTCAAATGCTCTGGCGAGCATGACACACGAGACTGCGTGCGCGGCAGGGAAGAGACGCCGACTTGCGCCCGTTGTGGCGGTCCTCACGTTGCCAACTGGCGAGGCTGCCCGGCTTATTCAAGCCGGAGCCAACCCGGAGGTGGCGCGGCGGCCGCTGCGGCGGCGCCGCATGGTCGGCGGAAACGGCGGCGACGACGACGACGAGGGAACGGCGTGGCAGCCGCGCCCCCTGACCGCGACCGGTCGGAAAACACCGCCAACGGCGGCGCGGACCGGCCGAGAGCGGAAAGGGGGCCGGCGCCATCCGCCCCAAAGAAGACGACGCGGCCCGGGGACGACCTGCGCGTTGCCGCGGAGGAGGCAACGGCGGCATTCAAAGCCGCCATGGCAGCAGAGAGGGTGGCCTTCCAGGCCCAACTTGCTGCGGAGAGGGACGAGGTCTGCCGACAAATTCGGCAGCTGCACGCCGACCTGGCGCGCGACCTCTACGACGACGACGCTGACGACGACGACGCTGAGGACGCTACAGAGCCCGCCCCTGTGGCGCAGAGCTCTGGCGCGCCCACTGCTGTGACGACCGGCGCTCCTGTGGTCTTGCAACCGCAGTCGACAGCTGCCCAGATGTGGACGCCGACGCCTGCCCAACAGCGGGCGATTGACGAGTTCAACGCCAAACTGAAGGCCTCACTGGAGGGGCAATCACTGGAGGAGTCGCTGAAGAAATCGTGCGCCACCCAGTAAGGTTGCGGCCCAGACGACCGGCGGCAGGAACCTCTCCGCGCAGTCATTTGCGCGCAGAGGTACCGTGACGAATGGACGCCACCGCCGGAGAGAGGACGAAGAAACATCGCGGCTCGCTGCCGCACTTGACCATCCGGTCGAGAGTGGCAGTGCAGCCCAACGCAGCAGGTTCTGCTGCAGCATTAACGGATTGATGTCTTTATGACGGCCTTAGCTCTGACACGGTAATCGATGCACGATACCCGCTACTAACTTAACCTAACCTTGCATGAACTATCGCAGCTAGCAAGGAATCCGCTACTGCCCTTACTACCCGCACCTGACTGTCGCAGAGGTTTTTTTCCCTTGGCGCTTGCCTTGGCACTTTTTTCCCTCTGCCCTTAAAACCGCTCTTCTTTCGAAGTTTTCGACCAATACTATCTCCCGATATGGACCGTATTAATGGGTAATCTTATCCACACGTACGGAACACATCACAGTACCCGCTCCTGTGACGCCTTCATTAACTTACTAACACATGCAGAGGTGACAGTAGAACTCTTGAGTTGGTCACCATGCTAGTGCGAGCGTGGAGGGGCTCCACTCTATCTACAGTACTTTCAAAAACTTTTATTAAAATATTGTTTTAAAACACTATTCCATTATCATGTTTTTATTTGAAAATGATTAGTTTCTCAATTCATCATTAATTTTCCTTCTATGGATCCTGATCATCATTTCCCAGAAAGAAAAAACACGTTCTGCTGTAGCAGAGCTTGGAGAACAAGTTTTATACTTCACGAAAATTATCTTTATTGATGGGTATTTGTTTAGTGAAACCAAATTATTGACACAACATTTGAATAAATTCAGTGTCCATAAAGCAGAGGAAATGTTTGTGCTGTCATTTGTTGCTGAGGAATCTGAATCCTCCTTAAACATATGCTACAGCACCCATTTTTCTTTCTTATTTTCAAGACGCTCTCTTTGTTTTGGATTGGTTGTCACATTGTAGGTGTAGAATTACTGACACCGGCGTTACTTGAAGCCACATAATAAAGACCTGCAGCAATCACATGAAGCACACGGTACGCTAGCAGGTCTTGCTACACAGTAGCTTACACGGCAGAGCGAAAAAAATATTGTCATGCATTTTGTATTTTCAAAATACAAAATACATTCGCGCAAAATACAAATTTCCTCCACTGAAAAGGTTTGCCCAACACAAAATATAAATATGTATTTTCTATTTCCATTTTAAATACGTCGCTTCACTGCCTGCCGCACTCTTTAGAAACACAGGGGTGTAAACTAGCTCGAGTCCGTGGTAATATATATCCACCTGATATCCGCAGAGCTTCGGCACTGCATCGAGAATTCCAGAAGATTCAGGAGAACGTGGACCTGCCTATTCATGACGACACACCGGCTCTGCGTCGAAATAGACTCCGCTCAAGAAATCCACCATTGAGTAAAGCTGAACAGCTAGCATCTTTCAACATAAAAATAAGAGATTTGTGGGAGCAGAAAAGTCAAACCATTGAAAACCCCGAGATATGTAAATGGTTTTACGACTACAACCGTGACACTACCGGCGCAGAACTAGAAAGGAACCTCTTGGTGAAATTAAACAGAATGCGTACGGGACATGGTCGCTGTGCGGACTCACTGCATAAATGGGGTTTTGAGGAGTCTTCAGGAAGTGACTGTGGAGACTCGTAACAGACAATCAGGCACATCAGGGAAGACTGCCCTGTGTGAGGCTTCCAAGGGACCTGCAGTGATTTCATGAGGACTGACTGCAGCACTGACCGGGATTAGGAACTTAGATATTAAAATTTAGATAGTTTTTTTGCATTTGTTGTGTATACAGGGTGTTACAAAAAGGTACGGCAAAACTTTCAGAAAACATTCCTCACACACAAAGAAAGAAAATATGTTATGTGGACATGTGTCCGGAAACGCTTAATTTCCATGTTAGAGCTCATTTTACTACTTCTCTTCAAATCACGTTACTCATGGAATGGAAACACACAGCAACAGAACGTACCAGCGTCACTTCAAACACTTTGTTACAGGAAATCTTCAAAATGTCCTCCGTTAGCGAGGATACATGCATCCACCCTCCGTCGCATGGAATCCCTGATGCAGCCCTGGAGAATGGCGTATTGTATCACAGCCGTCCACAATGCCAACACGAAGAGTCTCTACATTTGGTACCGGGGTTCCGTAGACAAGAGCTTTCAAATGCCCCCATAAATCAAAGTCAAGAGGGTTGAGGTCAGGAGAGCGTGGAGGCTATGGAATTGGTCCGCCTCTACCAATCCATCTGTCACCCAATCTGTTGTTGAGAAGCGTACGAACACGTCGACTGAAATGTGCAGGAGCTCCATCGTGCATGAACCATTTGTTGTGTCGTACTTGTAAAGGCACATGTTCTAGCAGCACAGGTAGAGTATCCCGTATGAAATCATTTTGTGCTCCAGTGAGCGTAGGTGGAAGAACATGAGGTCCAATCAAGACATCACCAAAAATTCCTGCCCAAACGTTCACAGAAAATCTGTGTTGATCACGTGATTGCACAATTGCGTGTGGATTCTCGTCAGCCCACACATGTTGATTCTGAAAAATTTACAATTCGATCACGTTTAAATGAAGCCTCATCCGTAATCCGAAATACTAAAATGAGCTCTAACATGGAAATTAAGCGTTTCCGGACACATGTCCACATAATACGTTTTCTTTCTTTGTGTGTGAGGAATGATTCCTGAAAGTTTGGCCGTACCTTTTTGTAACACTCTGTATATTATGACCTCTAAACTGTAAAAGTATTATCTGTTTTCATGTTAACGCTGCATGTAAGTCATACGAAAAATAAATATATAAATATATTTAGAAACACATTCGCTTCCATGTCTCGTAAATATCCTGTTTTCATGTTAAGGTAAATGGAAAGAACGAAACATTTTTTCCCTACTATACAGAAGAATTTGGATAAAAATGACGTAAATCTCAATCGTCGACATTTTTACTCTTATTGTTGTGTGAAAGTGAGCACTCGAAAGATAAATGGCCGTAAGTATAATATGACAGGAAGAGGATAGAGGCTTTTGAAATATGGTGCTACAGAAGAATGCTGAAGATTAGGTGGGTGGATCGCGTAACTAATGAGGAGGTACTGAACAGAATTGGGGAGAAAAGAAATTTCTGGCATACCTTGACTAAAAGAAGGGATAGATTGGTAGGACATATTCTTAGACATCAAGGAATTGTGAATTTAGCGTTGGAGGGAAGTGTGTGGGGTAAAAACCGCAGAGGAAGACCAAGAGATGGATACAGTAAGCAGATTCAGACAGATGTCGGTTGCTGTTCTTATGAGGAGATGAAGAGGCTTGCTCAGGATAGGGTATTGTGGAGAGCTGCATCAAACCAGTCTCCGGACTGAAGACCACAACAACAACATAATATGAACTTGTGAACGAAAACAAAAATTTTATCTTTGCATGATACTGGAAGAGGATTAAAGGCCACGCAAAACAATCTCAATAAACCAATGACGAGCCGGATACAATTAAATAATCTATCACATATGCGACGGCATTTTCGTAACGTCACGTTTACTAGCTCTCCACCGATTTTTTCCACTGTAATATAAACGAATATTTTCATACGAACAGAGTGTTTTTTTCGGACATGCCCGAATGAAATACAGCCTTTCAGACTTATTGGCGTCTACAGAGCGTTGGAGCAAATTCAACGGCAAGTTTGAAAATTTGAGCCGGATCGGGAGTCGAACCCAAATCCGCTGCTTCTCGCGAATGGTTGCCTTAAACCGTCCAGGCAACGCAGGCTTGTTTAGACCAGAATTCTCTTATTTCGCCCTGTCCACACTGCTATTGCGTCTGTACTCTCACTTACTTGCTACCCCCGTCTTGTTTTCAGCAATGGGTCGGACGTTGTGCATCTACAAATAAATTGTCTACAGCTTGGTTAAGGCATATAACAAAGAGAGAACATCATTCAAAAGAAGCGTGATTAGGTAGACCAATGGACCCGGTACACCCAGACGTCAACTAGTATGACTAGTTGACTAGAGAATTAATTCCCACTTCTAATGAAATTGCTTGCTTACGGAATATCGCCCCAATTGTGCAATTGGATTCACGATTTCCTATCAGAAAGGACACAGTTTGTAGTAATTGACGGTAAGTCAAGTAAAACAGAAATAGTATCTGGAGTTCCCCAGGAAAGCGTTATAGGTCCCCTACTCTTCCTTATGTTTAGAAACGATTTGGGAGACAATATCAATAGCTCCCTTAGACTGTTCACGGTTGATTTTGTTCTTTATCGGTTAGTGAAGTCAACATAGGAGCAAAAGCAACTGCAAAGCGATTTGGACAAAATTTCTATATGGTGCGAAAATTGGCAATTAACAATAAATAATTGTGAAGTAATACACATGACCACTAAAATAAATCCGCTGAACTTCAATTACACGATAAATCAGTCAAACCTTAAGGTCGTAAATTCTACCAAATACCTGGGAGTTACAATTACGAGCCGCGGTGGAGTAGCTGAGCGGTCTAAAGCACCTCGCTACGGAGCGCGCGGTTGCTCGCCATGGAGGTTAGAGTCCTCCCTGGGGCATGGGTGTGTGTGTTTGTCCGTAGGTTGGTTTACCTAGGTTTAAGTAGTTTGTAAGCTACGAACTGATGACCACGCAGTTTGGTCCGATAGATTTACAGACATTTGAACTTTTTTTTACAATTTCAAACAACTTAGACTGGAGAGAACACATAAAATATTGTGGGGAAGGCGAACCAATGGTTACGTTTCATTGGCAGAACACTTCGTAGATGCAACATCTCCACTAAACAGACTGCCTACATCACACTTGTGTGTCGTCTCCTGGAGTACTGTTGCCCCTTGTGGGACACTCACCAGGTGGGACTGAAGGACATTGAGAAGGTTCAGAGAAGGGCAGCTCGTTTTGTTTTATCACGTTACAGGGGAGGAAAACTCTTCGGAAATGTAGCACGATTTGAGGTGGAAAGCATTAAAAGAATGACGTTATTCGTTGCAGCGAGATCTATTTACGAAATATCAACACCGACTTTTACTTCTGAATGTGAAAATATTTTGCTAGCACCCACTTACATAGGGAGACATGACCATCCCAATAAAATAAGAGAAATCAGATCGAAAACGTAACGATTTAGGTGTTCTTTCTTCACGCGCGCTATTAGAGTATGGAACGGTAGAGAAAGTTTATGAAAGTGGTTAATGAAACCTCTGCCAGGTATTTATATGTGATTTGCAGAGTATCTATGTAGACGTAGACACAAACGACAGTTCTCAGTCGTACAACACACACAGTAGAACATGCGACGTTACAAAGCGACGTTACCGCTCTACTTGGAGTAGGCTACAGAAGTTTACAGGCCTCCACAAAGTTCTGCATGGTGCATTTAGATCGGTACCTTACTGTCTCGGGGTTTGGTGTAACTTCTGGTAACTCAACATTTGAATTCGCAAATATGCAGCGACGTCTGGATTGCGTTGAATAGGAGCAGCTTGACTCAGTTATTGTGTACGCTATTAATTTGAAATTATGCAGAGCAACACCAGGTAACTTTGACTCAGTATCTTAATCCATCACTTTAAATAAACTGGTATAACATTTATATATTATTTAAGTAATTACAGTTTATTCTACCGATACTCAGCTTTTCAAGATTACGTTGTATGGGGGTTCTGCTCGCTGCAACATTATTCTCCTGGGGCGTCGTGGTAGAAATAAATACTTGGTATGTACAATTTTTCACTTCTTCTTTAATTTAAATCAAACTTCTTCTCCACCAAAACATTTTAACAACAAAACATTTACAAACCATCAGAACGGTAGTACTTCCACTTCAAAACAAAGACTGACATAGCTTCCAGTGCACTTAACAAACGACTGAAACTCGAACTCCCCCCGCGCAAGGCGGTGAGGCAAATATATAACATCGGCAATAATGACGTTACATTAAGCATTGTTCATAACAATAGAATATACTGATTTACAATTAACAAACATAACAGAAAAACATTTCATGCACACAAACATAATCACAATAAAAATGAAAACTATACACACAATAATTTTAGATCGCACCTATCTTTTTAAGTTTTAATCACGCTGCTTTTTGTTTGACAACAAACCAAAATGTTAATATCAATTAATTAGTTAACGAGTACATCACACATGTTCCTAACATATATTGAGCTATCAATTATCTTGGAAATTCTCAAAATAGGTCCAAAATCTCAAGTGAGTCAATATATACAAAGAAATACAATATTCAAATCTCGAGTACATAATTAATTACACAATTAGCTGGTCTACACAACTTTTTTATGAGCCTAACACATATACAATGCTATTTACTTTCGTGTCTTTATGTTTTACAAAAGTTTATTTTGTCTGTCTATTTATTGAAGTAATGTACGATGGCAAAAGTATCGTTTATAGAATTCTCTGGAAACGTCTTATACAAATCTCTTAATTAATGAAATCTATCACTTGTTTTAATCGCAGTATCACTGAGACACTGTCCTACACTGATTCCTAGGCTGGCTATTACGTTTTTAACTTCACACGCAACATATATCACAACTGAACCACACGATTTCGGATCCGACGCAGACGGTATCGTAGGATGACGTTGAGATGAGAGGACCAGGCAGACGGTATCGTACGATAACATTGAGATGAGGGGGCCAGCAGTATCGTTACACTGTCAAGGGCACAATAATTACTTTCATCAATGAAAAGTCAATGTGCTGACGGGTACAGTTGTGGTATTATCCCACCTATTTTATTTCGGGATTTATATCATTACATTTTCATTTCTTTTCGTCTCACCTGCCTTCTGCAGTCCAGACAGTTTTGTTTCGGATAGCTGGCCGCACACGGAAGCGAGCCGAGCTGGTTCATACCGGCCGTGAGGTATGGTGCAGTTCCATGGGAAGCATTCGTTCGCTGCGGCAGTCAGGGCGGTTCTTCCCGGCCGCTGTCGGGGCGGGAACCGCGTGCTTTTAATTTCATTATTTTGCCGATAATATTTGCTGAGACATAACTCCAACCTACCGAAGGATTACGATCACGTTTTATTAGATTTATTACTATTTCAGATTCATTTAAAAGTGCAGCTTTACCATAAACTAAAAATTATAGAAAGTGATTTGTTATTGGCTGACACAAATCAGCCAATCGGGTGAAAGCTAACATCTAGGCGCCTAGTCAGAGCGTGGGCTCTGTACCCAGTCTGCGTCACAGGACGGTCAACACGTATGTGAAAGGCTAGGGTCATAAAGTGTGTAATTAGGCGTAATTAACCGCCAGATAAAGTGATATTAAGGAGAATTATCTGCGCTACAGTGACGAGTAGTGCGTGTGAAGTTTTGGTGCTGATATTGTGTGAATTAGACGAGCTACGGCTCCGAGGATAGTCTGCAAAGGAAAAGAAGTTAATGTTGTCATTGCGACACAGTTGGTAAGTATAATAATTAACAGATTCAATATTGAGAAGGTGCTCAACAGATTTAATTACCGAGATATTTCAGAAGTTTGTAAATCTGGTTCCAACATAGTCAGCTACACTAAAGTTAATAAACAAAATTGTTCAGAAAGGCCGCTTTCATTTCAAGTAGGCAGAAACATTTTCTCCTGTGATATTAATTTCCAGCAACATACGGCGAGATTTACATTCCATCAGAGTCCACGGCCGGCGGAGGAAATATCCAATGGGACTTAATCGAGTCTGTTTAATTAGGTAAGCAAGCCTGAACGGTGTTTGGACGAGGTAGGAGGAGAGGGCGCACACAGCAGAGAGTTGAAAACTGTTCTTGATATTGACATTTATTCAGAGAGAGTGTGTGTGTCCGCGTGTAACCCCACTCGGCAAATTAATTCCGAGCTACGGCGGCACTTTCCCGTAGCTGGTATAAAAAAAAAAACTGTACTGACATTTCGTAATTGCCCAGTGAGTAACCGTTACACAGTGACTGTCTCGACATCTGAAGCAAAACTGCGTCTCCACGACCTCTGCAGCCTCTGCTTTTATATTCAAAATGTTCAAATGTTTCTAATTCTTATGGGACCAAACTACTTTGGTCATAAGTCCCTAGACTTACAAACTACTTAAACTAAGTTAAACTAACCTAAGGACAACACAAACATCCATGCCCGTGGGGGGATTCGAAACCCCGATGCTGGAGGCCGCGCGATCCGTAACGAGGCGCTCCAGACCGCTCGGCTACTCCCGCACGGCGCTTTTATACTCATTTCTCAACAGTGCCCTAGAGTTCTTAAAAACATGAAAATATTCAATTTACAATTATCTGAACCTTAATACATGAAGAAGCGTATATATCACTTCATTTTAATAACATTTAAACCTTCCTTAATGTTTATAATTGCCGAAAATATACTTAAATACGAAAGCAACAATGAATGTTACATTTAGCATAATAGTGTAACTTGAAAAGTAATAGCTGTAGTTGAAAATGTTCCTAACATTTATAGGCTCTGATTTACGAGTATTTCAGTTCTGTAACAAGATTGATTGGAAATAATAATCCAGACTCCGAGTTTATCAATACAGTGGATTTGGCCTTTATTAAGTTAAATCAGTATTCTGTCAAAATGTAATCAATAATTGGTTATTACTCAAATCTTATTTGCTCACGTAATTCATGACGTCTATTTGGTCAGCCATATGCCCATCTATATTTGCAGATTTACAATAAACTATTTCATAATTAATATTCCTACCAACAGATAGGAGCCGGCCGCGGTGGCCGAGCTGTCTGCGGCGCGCCACTACGGTCGGGTGTTCGAATCCCCCTTCTGGCATGGATATTTGTGCCGTCCTTAATGTTAGCTAGTTCATGAGTAGTTTGTACGTTTAGGTACAGATGACCCCGTAGTTAAGTCCCATAAGCTTTACAAACATTTGAACATTTGATTTGAATTAATAGGCCATTTCATATTGCTTATACACTTTTGATACCAGTTAGATAAAGCACTGTGTACTCATGCATGTCTCGTGGACCTTCGTATATATTCTCACTGATGCATCAAAAACATCACAGTTTCAATTTAGTGAGAAAGTGAGGCGGTAACTGTGTTTAAATATTGCTATATGTCTTGTCTGTTACATATCAAACACACATTCATCAACTGAATTTTAGCATTCGTCTGGGATATACACTACCGCTCATAAATTTCAATTCACCCAATAATTGGCACCTAGTTCTCCGCATATAAGATCTAACACCGTGGGTACCGTTGAGGAAGCAAAGGAATAGTACAACAGTTGTCCTCATGTCATGATTTTTGTTTGTGGTCATCCAGATACAATAGTATCCAACAAACAATGTTGTAATAATCTTTTGATGCTGTGTACATAAACGTTATGTAGCTATCGGATACGTTTGTTTGCCTATTTGCCGAGGGATGCGGCATTTGCTGCACCTGTATTGTTCCCTGTAGTGATGTGGTGTCCGCAGCATCCGTCAAGCACTGCTACGATACATAACATCTGGTTCCTGCATGTCAGTTCCTTCGTGACAGTTGAAGTGTAGAGATCGCAGGTATGGCTCCACGAGTGTAGATATCCATAGAAAAAAGTGCTGCAATTGTAGCACTTAGCCAAGCAGGTTTATCTATTCGCTAAATTGCGAAACAGTGTAGAGTGTCTATAGGGGGAGTGCAATACACCCTTCGCCGCCAGAAGACAACAGGTAACAATACGGACGAACCACGATCAGTACGACCTCGTAAAACAGCTAAAAATGATGGTAAATATATCATTATTACCATTTAAAGAAATATATTCAAAACAGCGCCCCAAATTCGTGCAGAATTGGTATACATGAACGCGACAATAATATCTGTTGCAACAGTAAAAAGGAGACTAACTGAAGCCGGCTTGAAAGATTGTGTCACGGCAAGAAAACCCCTTCTAAGGCCAATAAATAAACAGAAGAGACTTGTATGGGCTAGAAAAAATCGTAACTGCACATCGGAAGAGTGGGAAAAGGTGTTATTCACGGGTGAATCTAAGTTCGAGATTTTAGGAATCAGAAGAAGAACATTTGTGCGCTGATTTGTAGGGGAAAGGGTAGCCCAGCAGTGTGTTCTACCTAAAATTAAACACGTGGAGGTTCTCTTATGGTTTGGGGATGTTTTGCAGGACATAGAGTTGGCGACATTGTGAAAATAGAACGATGTGAACATCAGAAGCATACTTCAAAATCATGCAGTACCAAGTGGATTGCATTTAATATGGATAGGGTTCACCTTACAACAGGATAATGGCCCATAACATCATACGGCATACTGTAGGAACTACATTGCATCAAAGGAAAACAGAAAATACTGAAAGATATGGTGTAGTTGTCCAGAAGCCCCGACTGTAATCTCATAGAAATGTAGTGGGATGAAATGGACAGACGTATCAGGGAAGTTAATATATCCAGCAAGGAACATCTCTGTAACATTGTTGAAGATGTGTGGAATCATATGGATTCACGATACCTACAAAAAGATTGACAGCATGCCTCGAGTTTGTGAGGCAGTCATTAAATCCGAAGGAGGATACTTCGATGAAATTAAAATATAATGATTGTGATTGTATTATATATGTGTAAGTCAATATAATTATATTTTGTGAGAAATAACGTTTGATTTGTATTGTAAATCTAAAATACCAGGGTGTATTGAAATTAATGAGCGGTAGTGTATTATAACACTGTTCTAGAACTACATTAAAATAATCTCAAATCAAAGATTTAGTCGAATGGGGGAAGGCTCGTGCCACATTTTCCCAACTGGATTACTCTCTGCCTCACTCCCGGCATGCTGAAACTGCCGCTCGATTATGGGACGCATTTCCAACGTCCGCCGAGTAGACAAATAAAAACGGGACATAACCTCAATTGTTAATATTGCTGTATTTATAAGCATTAAATAACATCGACCAGGTAAAGCAGAATTTCGATATTATTTATATTATCAATATGTCATTAAAAGACCAACACAATGCTGCAGGCCCAAATGAAATGAAATGAAATGAAAACGTCAATTGTTTCCAGCAAAATACGCAGCCAATATTAATATGCCTATCTTTGAACAACAAATTATTTCCGTAGTTCGCAGTGGAAGTAATATTTTGTATTTGTAGACCTGGGCAATCACGAGAAAAAATGTAATTTCCGTGACAAGAAAACAAAGATCCCAATAAAATTAATGTTTCACTCCGTTCCGCATTTACGTAATCGAAATCAAGAAGTATCTGGCAGCGTTAAAGGCGTTAAATAAAGCTGTGCCAGAATGTCGAAGTTTATATCCGTGCTTACAAGGTAGCAGGATACTGCATATAAGCTTGATTTTATATGTACATTTTGTGTCACTGATGGAGTAGTTTTGAAATTTAACGACCACACAACTGCTGCTGGTTTTTAAGGGAACAAACATTCAGTTAAAACTAAACATCTTTACTTGCTCAGGAGTGTACTGATTAATCCACCATACGCTTCGGAATTACGTAATGCATTTCACATAACTATCAATGTCTTTTATATCGCCATTAATGGGCTTAGGTGGGGCGAACATTGAAAGTCGTGTGGTTATGTGAAATCTGATATCGGAAGGAGAGGAAGGAGCTTGATACTTACTGACTGAAACACACCTCCTCCGTTTCGTGCAAAGTGGATGGAAAATATTACTTTAGTGATGGGGAATGGCAGGCACGTTAAGAAGAAATCTCACTCGTACATCTGTCGTTGTCTGAGCTTATTGCAGGTGCACTCCTATTATAAACTGAATAAAAGAGGCTGATATCCGGCAGATATGCCACTACAGTATATAAATAATTAGAAACATTGGTCACACTTTGCAAATATTGAATATGATTGGGGCTTCTAAATTAAAGAAAGGATATGATTAAAATAGATTTATTACAATCATAAAAAAGGAGCACATAACACCAAATTATGAAGAAACAGTGCACAATGAGACAAGATAATTGCAGCTGCTGTAAGGCCAGCACTCAATCCGTTGGTTACTAAAAGGAGGAATAAACAAGGGATTGACAAGAAAAACTAAGATTTCAATAGTATTAAATTATTGATATAATGTCTGTTCGTATCACATATGTCCTAAAAGAACAAACACCATATTAATAATTGTATGCCGGCCGCGGTGGCCGAGGGGACTGTGGCGCGCCAGTCACAGTCTGCACGGCCCCTCGGGCATGGATGTTTGTGTCGTCTTCAGTATACGGTAGTTCATAAGTAGTTTGTAAGTTTAGGGACTGATGATCCCGTAGTTAAGTCCCATAAGCTCTACAAACATTTGAACATTTTGTAACGAAGCGCGCTGCTCTCCGTTGGATCTTCTCTACTTCCTCTATCAACCCCACCTGGTACGTATTCTACAACGATGAGCACTATTCAAGCAGTGGGCGAACAAGTGTACTGTAACCTACTTCCTTTGTTTTCGGGCTGCATTTCCTTAGCATTCTTCCAATGAATCTAAGTCTGGCATCTGCTTTACCGACGATTGATTTTATATGGTTGTTCCATTTTAAATCACTCCTAATGCCTACTCCCAGATAAATTATGGAATTAATTGCTACCAGTTGCTGACCTGCTATAGTGTAGCTAAATGATAAAGGATCTTTCTTTCTAAGTATTCGCAGTACATTACACTTGTCTCCATTGCGATTCAGTTGCCATTGCCTGCACCATGCGTCAATTCGATGCAGATACTCCTGCATTTCAATACAATTTTCCATTATTACAACATCTCTAAATACTACAACATCATCCGCAAAAAGCCTCAGTGAACTTCCGATGTTATCCACAAGGTCATTTATATATACTGTGAACATCAACGGACCCACGACACTCCTCTGTGGCACACCTGACATCACTCTTACTTCGGAAGACTTCTCTCCATTGAGACACATGCTGCATTCTGTTATCTAGTAAATCCTCAATCCAATCACACAATTGGTCTGATAGACCATATGATCTTACTTTGCTCATTAAACGACTGCGGGGAGCTGTATCAAACGCCTTGCGGAAGTCAAGAAACACGGCATCTACCTGAGAACCCGTGTCTATGGCCCTCTGAGTCTCGTGGACGAAAAGCGCGAGCTGGGTTTCTACGATCGCCTTTTTGGCATTGAGCGAAAACTAGCCGCGAAATTGAATTGACATGTACTGCTCTGTCTGTACGTCTCCTTATCTGCAATGCAACTTCAAAGTGGACAGAATATTTCTGGACGTTTCGAAAGTTTTGCTGCACTAGATCGGAGCAAACACAGCACCTCTGAACACATCGACCACTCCGGAAGCAGTCCCTCTGAAAACTCCTCCACTGCTCACCGTCCATAAGGCATGTTTCTTTAGAGAAATTTCCTCCCGAAACAGGTGAGCCCAATAGCCGTGAGCAATTTAAATAACCCGCCTGTGGCATATCTCGGGACACCGACTTGAGGTGAAACGTGGAGTGATACCGAAAACTTTCCTGCAGAGAGTGGATGGTGCCCTCTCCCTGGGATGGTCAGTCACCTGCCCGAGGTTGGAGGTCACTGCCTTCTCGTTTGCGTAAGCAAGTGCTCTGGTGATGCCATACGAATTCACGGTCAGGTGACTGTTGTCATCACAGTGGACCCTTGGACGGACAGTTCGTAGAAATCGATCTCTCCTGGCTTTGACGGCAGAGTGCATTTGTTCACAATGGACACCGTTATGAGTTCGCCTTGCGTGTTGAGTTGGCTATCGTTCTACTCCCGCAAACATTTCACAGTCCAGCAATAATCTCTACGTCCACTTGCCAATAAAAAATCACGTCTCAGCACCAATTTTCTAGCATATACAAACTTGGGGCAAATGTAAGGGAAGAACTGCAGTGCAAAAATATATGAGAGGATATAAGAATCTTTCAACATTACTTCTTCGATATCATTGTGGTTAAAGGCTGAAAGATGACACTTTGCACTTGTCGTACTGGCCATGTCCCCTCACTGCATTCCAGTACATTGAGAAGACGTCAGTCAACTCTGTATATAGCACAATGTCTCCAAATGATTTTTCCTTGTGATTAATATGTGACATTTACATTGGAAAAAGTAATTAATTTCATGATTTGTATTGAAATCTTTAATATATGAGCTCAGAGCCATCCCAATCACACCACATTTCTCGCAGATCCTATTGGAGATCACTGAGTTTCATTGGACGCTCTGAGGGTAAACAAAAAAAGTACGAATTGGACACCTCTTATTTTAATATCATCCATTCTGCTAAATCAAATTGGTTAAGGTCGCAGCCCGATGAAGAAACTAAGAACTATTACATTTAGGTTTTTGTAAGTAACATCCTTCACGGATGATTTACACTTTCTTAGCAACGTTGTAGTTGTGGCACTGTGTAGTAAATTAATTTATTGGCCTTCATAGTATACATATGTAGTCATCTTCAAGTTGCTATCTAAGAAATTCATTTTTGAACTATCGTTCTTCAATTTTTATTAATAAATGTAATAATGTACTTTAAGAAATTAAATCAGATAACTTCAAAATCTGCTGGTAAATACGAGAGTTGGAACTTAAATAGTGGATACACTATGCACTGGAATCTACTATAGTCGCTAATACTATACGTTATTGACATACCTACCTTACCTCCGAGCAAATGAACTCGCCCGTCCCACGTCATCTGCGTGCGCACAATCGAGGGAAACGTAACGGTGTCACTATGTTTTCGAAACAGGAACAAAGGAGTTGCATCAAGATTGAATGTACTAGAGATCGTATAGCACGAGAGTATCATCAAGGTCTTCAAGAGGCGTGCGGGGAATCGGCATTGCCGTACAGAACAGTGGCACGTTGGGTAAGAGCCTTCCACGAAGGTCGGCGAACTGTGGCAGACTTGCATCGGGCACGTCTGTGAAGAAGAAGTGCATACTGTTGCATCACCCGCAACCAGCTTTGCGAAAGAAGCGGCAACACGTTCTGCGCAACTCGCCCATCGTTTTGCTCGACAGTGCACGGGTACATACAGTGCCATCTGTGGCTGCTCTGCTCGGCCGATGGGCCTGGGAGGTACTGTACCATCCACCATACTCAAATGTTCAAATGTTTGTAAATCTTATGGGACTTAACAACGGGGTCATCAGTCCCTAAACTTACAAACTACTTATCAACTACTTACGAACTAGGACGGCACAAATATCCATGCCCGAGGGGGGATTCGAACCCCCGACTGTAGTGGCCGTGCAGACCGTGACTGAAGCGCCTCAGTCCCCTCGGCCACCGCGGTCGGCTCCACCATACTCCCCAGACTTAAGTCCTTGTGACTTTGATTTGATTCCGAAGAACAAGGAACCACGCCGTGGCATTCGCTTCAGAACTGTTCCAGAGATTCGACAGGTAGGCAGACTGCTCTACTCATACCATCAACAGAACAGACTCTGATAACGGTATATTACGCCTTCCACATCGTTGTCAACGGGTTCTACACAATGCTGGTACTATTTTGAAGGACAGTAACAGGTGCAAACATGTAACGCTTTTGAATCAGTTGTAAATAAGTAGTTGGCACTATTTAAGTTGCAAACCTCGTATATTCTTTGATTAACGACCATAATCTAGGGCCGTTTTATACAAACTTCATGAACACAACCAAAGTATGAAAATTCTAGAATGAAACTTTTTACTCTGCAGCGGAGTGTGCGCTGATATGAAACTTCCTGGCGGATTAAAATTGTGTGCCGGAACCGGGACTCGAAGCTGGGACCTTTGCCTTTCGCGGGCAAGCGCTCTACCGACTGAGCTATCCCGACACGACTCACGATGCCGCCTCACAACTTTACTTCCGCCAGTACCTCGCCTCCTACTTTCCAAAGTTATGAGGCGGCATCGTGAGTCGTGTCGAGGTAGCTCAGTCGGAAGAGCGATTGCCTGCGAAAGGAAAATGTCCCAGGTTCGAGTCCCGGTTCCGGCACACAATTTTAATCTGCCAGGAAGTTTCATATTAGCGCACACTCCGCTGCAGAGTGAAAAGTTTCATTCTGGAAACATCCCTAGGCTATGGCTAAGCCATGTCTCCACCATATCGTTTCTTCCAAGGGTGCTAGTCTTGCATGTTTCGCAGGATAGCTTCTGAGAAGTTTAGAAAGTAGGAGGCGAGGTACTGGCGGAAGTAAAGTTTATGTAAATCCTGTTTGAAAGTTGTGAATAAATAACAAAATTTTAGCAATACTTAACAGCAGCGTTTCAGCTGAACACAGTGAAGTCATAAGAAGTGCAAAATATCGAAAATCCGATTGGAAATCTAGGCTCAGCAGCGATGTGCATGACTTGCATATTAACATGCTTGTATGTTGTAGAACGCGTAAATAAAACCAAACTCCGACAACTGACTCAGTTTGAATCATTTTACAGTGCTAAAAGATACATTCGTGAAGTCTCTCTCTCTCTCTTTCGTGTAGCATTTTTGGCCGTTAGACCCCAGCTGGCATAGCGTTCGGCTTGTCTGGTGCAAGTATTTAGTCGACGCCACATGGGCGACTTGCGTGTCGATGATGATGAAATGATGATGAAGACAACACCAGTAACCGAGTAGAGAAAATCTCCAACTCGACCGGGAATCGAAAGTGGGCCCTTTGCGTGGCAATCTATCACGCTTTCCAATGGACTATGGAGGCGAAATTGTCTAGCGGGGACTGACCCAAGTTTTGGAATGGAGGCACAGCCAATTCACTAGATGCCAATTAGCGCAAATTTTAGCCAACTATGCTGAATGGTGAGTAACTGACCGTCTGTTGCAGGTAATGAGAGCACGATAGCATAGTGTTCAAATGTTTGTAAATCTATCGGACCAAACTACGTGGTCATCAGTCCGTAGCTTACAAACTACTTAAACCTAGGTAAACTAACCTAAGGACAAACACACACACACACACACACACACACACCCATGCCCCAGGGAGGACTCGAACCTCCACGGCGAGCAACCGCGCGCTCCGCAGCGAGACGCTTTAGACCGCTCGGCTACTCGACCGCGGCGATAGCATAGTGCCTTGGCAGTTATAGAGAAGTATATTCTGTCTCTAGTATATCTGTGTGCGAGCTATATAGCGACTGTAAGTGGCTATCTTGTATTTATAATTTTTCAATCCATCAAGAGGATCTAAGTATCTAAAAAAAAAAAAAAAAAAATTACCTTAAACGTTTTTGTGAGCGAGTTTCCTCCCACATTGATACTGAATACCACAGTCGCTACACTATCTTGAACCTTCATGCACTCATCTATAATCAGTTCATTACACCATATTCAACATGATCAAGCATGCCTGGAGGAATGCTACATTTCCAGTAGAATGCGATGGTTATGATGCTCCTGAAATTTTTTTTTTTAAATTCGGAAAATTGAAGTTGCTCAACACCAAGCTGCAGAACTGCACAATTTATCCAATGCTTACATTTATGTTTAATATATTTCTATACCGAGGCCCAAAACCATGCTTCATAATAGCTGTATACAGTAAAATACAATAAATAAATAATAATGATAATAATAACAACTATTATTAAATACTGGTACCGCAATTTCCTATCTTATTCATTATTACACATCTTTATCTATAAGGTTGAACAACATATGTAAGTATCGCAATGGGCAGCTGAAGTTGGTTTAGTAATTATTGATAACACCTTCAGATTCCATTGTAGTTAATACTAATTCAGTATTGGTGAGAAACTTTGCGGACATTCTTTGTTAGACATGCAGACTGACACTGTTTTTTGTTGTAGTTTTCATTCCGCACAGTGGTTTGATGCAGCTCTCCACGCTACACTGTCCTGTGCGAGCCTCTTTATCGAAGAATACGTACGGCAACCTGCATACTGTATTTATCACTTTGTCTTCCTCTGAGATATTTGTTCCCCACAGTTTCCTCTGATACTAAATTGACGATTCCTTGATGTCCCATCAATCGATCCCTTCTCTTAGTCAAGATAAACCAGAAATTCCTTTTCTCCTCAATCCTCTTCAGTAGCTTCTCATTAGTTACGCGATCTACGTATCTAATTTTCATCATTCGTCTGTATCACCACGTCTGGAAATCTATAATCTTTCTGGCTGACCTCCTTATCGTCCACGTTTCACTGCCGTACAATTCTACATTCCAGACAAATGTTTTCAGAAAGTACTTTCTAACATTTAAATTAATTTAGGATATCAACAAATTTCCCTTTTTCAGAAATGCATTTCTCCTCATAAGTATTCTCGATTTTATATGTTCTTCACTTCGGTGATCAGAAATATTTAAAAAGGCGGCCTTGTCTGTTTCTGTGTAGTTTGGCTGCAACTGTAATTTGTTGCGAAATCGGTTTTGCAGGTTTCCAAGACTTGAAATAAAAATTTAACTAACGTGGAGTGTATTCCAGTCAATATTGTCAAAGCTTTCTCCTAATCAAGCAAACTTTAAAAGGTAAGATAAGTCGTAATGTATTGCCCCGTGTGTTCCATTATTCTCCTAAATTCAAACTGATATCCCCCTAGGACAGTTTCTACCAGTTTTCCCATTCGACCGTAAATAATTCGTGTCAGTATTTCGCAACCTTGAATTATGAAACTAATAGTTATATAACTTTCATTCTTGTCTGCAGACACGAGCAGACTGATGCTTACTGCACAGGATTCGGCGTAAACCGCTGCAGGAGCGCTGAATAGTTCGTCCACTCCGCAAGTATTTAGCGATTTTTAAATTCTGGTACGAAGTTGATCTCCACTACTCACCAATTCTTTCGGGAATTCACCAGATTTCTATTTTTTCTATAAATAAAAAAATCAAGTAGCAAAATCAATGAAGATCGCAAAAATCTAGTTTATTGAAATGACCAGTTACAGCGCATTTAGTCGGCTATCTTCAGATTGAAAGCACCTTTTGCTTGGAAATGGTGCTCTTAATTGTGATGATGGCCGGCCAAATGTGCCAAGGCGGCCTAATAAATGCTTTTCCTTGTGATCTTGACTGTTTTTGCCATTGGAACATTAAGAACAAATGTTCAAATGTTTGTTAAGCTTATGGGACTTAATTGGTTGATGTTAGAATGTTCTGTCTGTGGCACCCTAAACCGTTTACTCATTGTAACTCTTGGTTTTTTTTTTGCCGGGGGGGGGGGGGAGTTGTAGTTCAATAAACGTTTATTTCTAAAAGGAATCACAGGATAGTTATGGGTCTCCGCGAGAAAAAATTGTGCTTTACAAAACTGCCCTCTTCCGTCGATATGTTGCAAGTGTTTGTAGATCCGGGGTTGAAGTCGACATTTGAACGTAAGCTTTCTTGTATCAACATATAGGAACACCGCAGTTCTTGGAAAGATAGTGACTGTTGTTATGTAATTTGGACAGACATATTTAGATATCCGGTAGACTGTTTTCCGAATTTGATTGTGTAGTCCAAGCGTATCGGGCGTTATCATGAACTTGCGCGCTTTACATTACATTCACATTGTGCGTCATCTGGCACTATCATCCCACAGACTTCCTGTACTTCGTAACAGTTTTCAAGTGAAGCCACCTCATTATACACAATTGGATCGTCAGCAGACAGCCCAAGAAACTGTTGTCCGCCAAAGGTCCGCTATGAACTTTCGCTACTTGAGTGGAGTTTTTGAGTAACTTGTGATCATGGGATACGAAACTTTTTGGAAACATTTATAAGGGCATGCGAAAAAGAAGTAAATCATAAAGCATTTAACCCATTAATGGCCGTTGTCTCTTTTTGGGACGCAAATATTTTATTTAATTCTAGATGAGCAACGTAACTTTTAGCTTTGATTGTGGTACCTGAAGGATATATTTGTCTTTATAATGCCTGCGAAAGCGAAATAAATATTTTTTCTTTAATTAGTTAGCCTTAGGAAAGGACTTAATTTGCCTTTTTTTCTGTATTTTCTCTTAGCTACACTGTTTGCCTGTTGTTCAACAATAAATTGTTATTTAGTGGTTTCGATCTGTTTATGAGTATATAGACATCTAAGTGAATGTGAAGTTGATGACTTAAAAGTAGTGATTATTCGCCGCGTCGGAGTAGCCGAGCGCATTGAGGCGCTATATTCCGATGCGCGAGGCCGTTCCCCGTCGGGGGTTCGAATCCTCCCTCGGCCATGGATGTTTGTGCTGTCTTTAGTGTAAGTTAGTTTATAAGTATTTGTAAGTTTAGGGGGACTGATGACCCCGCAGTTAAGTCCCATAAGCTTAACAAACATTTGAACATTTGTTCTTAATGTTCCAATGGCAAAAACAGTCAAGATCACAAGGAAAAGCATTTATTAGGCCGCCTTGGCACATTTGACTAGCCATCATCACAATTAAGAGCACCATTTCCAAGCAAAAGGTGCTTTCAATCTGAAGATAGCCGACTAAATGCGCTGTAACTGGTCATTTCAATAAACGAGATTTTTGCGATCTTCATTGATTTTGCTACTTGATTTTTTTATTTATATTATAAACTATGAATCAATGCATAAGTTTCTCATTTATTACTGCTACCATAATTTCCTTTGTCTAACATTATTTCATAGAAATGTCAGACAAATACAGAAGTACTTCCAGACTCGTCATGGTGCCATAGTCGGAGCTCGGCTATCGACACGATAGGTCACGAAACCTAGAGCTTTGAAAAGTTTCGCTAATCGTGCGGTAATGTGTAGGTTTGATCATCTAGACGTGTCGATTAATGTGAAATGATGATTATGTACCATGAAATTGTAGAACTGTGGATTTTTAAATAATCAGTGACTTAATCAACATCTTAAAATCATCGTGGCATAGTGTGTAATCAGTTACCGAGAACTGAACAATCAGAGTGACTGATTGACGTAACATTCGATTGAGCTTTCGTACGCAGACAATCCGTGTGGACCAGGTGCTGAAGAAGTAACTGTATAGTGCCAAGTTGAGGAGTACTAAGTAATCACATGTCCATTCGTAACGTCTCTCCCGATGTTCTTCACAGCGTCAACATTCAGAAAGGTGTGTAAGTTCAAGGGAATCACTTCCAGCATCTCTTGTAACATGCGCGACTTTTATACGGCCAGTTAAGAACTGCATACTTACTTATAACAGGAAGAGTCTATCATAAAGTGGCCACAACACTATTTGCGAGTGATAAACAACACTGTCATAGATAACAAAAACACCGGCTACACATACAAAACGCACACTGGAAGTGTGTATTCGTCATCGCCATACTGGCCCGGCGTGACGGTAGGGGGTGCCGTTGGTTACACGTCTCGGTCACCTCGTCTTCGCATCTACGGCACTTTGAACAGTGGCCGTTACATTTCAGATGCGTTACGACCCGTGGCTCTACCCTTCATTTGATCCCTGCGAAATCCTACATTTCAGCAGGATAACGCACGACCGCATGTTGCAGATCCTGAACGGGCCTTTCTGGATACGGAAAACGTTCGACTGCTACCCTGGCCAGCACATTCTATAGATCTGTCACCAATTGAAAACGTCTGGTTAATGGTGGCCGATCAATTGCCTCCTCACAATACATCAGTCACTACTCTTGATGAACTGTGGTAACGTGTTGACGCTGCATGGGCATCTGTACCTATGCACGCCATCCAGGCTCTGTTTGACTCAATGCCCAGGCTTATCAAGGGCGTTATTACGACCAGAGGTGGTTGTTCTGGATACTTATTTCCCAGGCTCGGTGCACCCAAATTGCGTGAAAATGTGATCACATGTCATTTCTAGTTTAATATATTTGTCCAATGAATACCCGCTTATCATCTGCATTTCTTTTTGGTGTAGCAATTTTAATGGCCAGTAGTGTAGAATGTTTACAGTAGCACCAAAGTCACGACACTCTCACAGACATTTCTAAATACGACATTGGATGAATACGAATAGTATCGTTTACATTGATTTTAACATACGTTTTACAATAGGGAATGTATGTAGTGCAATATAAATAGGTAATAAGTAAAAAAAAAAAAAAAAAAAAAAAAAAAATAGCTCCACATTTGTCCTTGTTAGGTTTCGTAAGATCCTGACAAGTTAAGAAACGGTAGATTAGAGGTTAGTTTATTTACAATTATATTGTAACATACAGTCTTTAACTAAGTTATTTCATTTTCTGTTAAAAATAAAAAGACCAGAAGACCTGCCCTTTGGCAGAAAGACGTCGTTTCTCTACTCAGGAACATAAGGTTTCTCCACTACAATTCCAGTAAAATAGGCGAGGGTGGACGTAGGAAAGGTATAACTACAGTACTTTGCGTACATATCAGCTACCACTGCTGAAACTGAAGGAAAAGCGTCACATACTTTGCAAGTAAAATAACAAATGATGGTCGCAGTACAGAGGATATAAAATGCAGAATAGCAATGGGTAGAAAAGCGTTCTATCGAATATTGATTTAAGCCTAAGGATTCTTTTCTGAAGGCATTTGTGTGGAGTGTTGCCTTGTATGGGAGTGGAACGTGGACGATAAACAGTATGGGCAGGAAGAGGATAGAGGCTTTTGAAATGTGGTGCTACAGACGAATGCTGAAGATTACATGGGTGGATCGCGTAACTAATGAGGAGGTACTGAACAGAATGGGGGAGAAAAGGAATTTTTGGCATACCTTGACTAAAAGAAGGGATCGATTGGTAGGACACATACTTAGACACCAAGGAATTGTGAATTTAGCATTGGAGGGAAGTGTGTGGGGTAAAAACCACAGAGGAAGACCAAGAGATGGATACAGTAAGCAGATTCAAACAGATATACGTTGCCGTTCTTATGTGGAGTTGAAGAGGCTTGCGCAGGATAGGGTATTGTGGAGAGCTGCATCAAACCAGTCTCCGGACTGAAGACCACAAAAACAACAAACAACAACTTTTCAATAAAACGGCAAAGTAATCAAACTGGTTTCCAACAAAGAATAACCCAATTCCACAATTGCTGGTACAGCTGAACCATAAATGGCAATAATCATCAAAACATAGTTTACTAAGCTAAAATAATTATAGTCAAAAGAATCTGCGCGTATAAGAAAGACGAGTGAGCAGTAAAAAATTTCGAATTATTATACTCCATACCGAATTGATTCGAGTCAAAAACTGCCTGTCATAGTAAGAACAGATCATAATAGAAATTTATGATTCTCTTATGTTTATATTCTTATTTTTAGCGGAATAAGCCGCAAATATACATACATTCGAAAGTATTTGTTCATGACGAAGTTGTTCTTTACATCACTGAATCAGTTAAATTCGGCTGTTTTTACATTAATTTCCGTATGATGTATATCTTGATATTTTACTAATCTTTGAAACGCAAAAGTTATGCTAGCTATTTCGTTAATTACGAACAAAATAATTATAAACAACCATCACAGCCATTGTATATGTCAGACTGTGGTAATACTGAGTTAAAATGTAATGAGAAACAATCATACAAAGAAACATATTGTTGCAGTGGGCACTGAAGACGTTTTGAAATAAAGCGAAATGCTTTATAACCTGTAAGTAAATCTTCTAACAACAACTTAACTTCAGTAGGAGTGCCCATTTTAATAATAAGAATGACACTGCCATCATGAAATACAAATTTAATTACGTTGTGTTATTAACCTTAGAAAGAAAATATCGGGAACAATCTCTTTAACTAAATTAATGTTTATTTTTCATATAGGTCATAATAATGTTTAAAAGAACTATGGAACTAATAATAAAAATTAGCTACTTTGTAATATAAAGTTAATGAATACTGAAAAGCAAACCATCACTGTCCGTCGCATTCTCTTGTATGTATTCGGCACGAAGGACTCGTTTCCCCACAGTTAGCAAAATTAAACACCCCTAAACGGACTATAAATTCTTACGCTGTACCAGAGGTCGCCTGTCGGAATAGCGGCACAAATCAATACCTGGTAAGACGAAACGATTGATGGTGCCTCGTCACCTCATGGCACGAAAAAGCTCGACTTTATAACGAATGTACTCTACGGTGTCTTACGAGCATTCCACAGTTTTCAACGTAATCCAAAAAACAGTGACAAAACTAGCATGTAAATTCACACAGAGGAACACGGGAAGAAAGTCTGGTCAGTAACATGGCAAGCAATTTCACGGAAATTATGTACTCGCAATCACATTAGAATAAAACATATGCGATGCACTGAATTTATATAATGAATGAACAATAAAATGTAATACACTGGTACATTGAGGGCTACGTAATATACAAGTACAAAATTACAGAAAATTTGAAGTAGATTCATAGAATTAAAGGGGGAAGAGGCGCAGTGTATAAATATATAAAGCTTTATTGAAAAATGACAAAATGGTGAAATATTCATACGCTATTCTGCTGTATTTTTATAAAGCAAGGAACTATAGACAGCATTAACCCAGATAGAGCTGACGTCCTTTCAGAATAACTTTTTAGTCTTGTCTGTAAGAATTCCTGCACAGTGTCATATTTTATTTCTTTGAACAGCCTGCTCGCATTGCAGATCAATTTTGGCTTGTATTGTCGACTGTAAAGTTGTTGGTTACAGCTGCAAAATTGAGGTTCATAACAGCAGATATTGAAGACTTCCTCGTAGTTGGCGTTTTATTTATTTAACTTTCTTCAATTTTAGAGACATTTATACGTATATATTTCATCTTAAAGGTTGTTTTAATAAAAGTGATTCATCAAATTAAAATTATAAAACATTCACTTCGACGTCAATCCAGAAAGAAGGGCAGTATTGCAAAAGGAATGGCATGATTGTGCAAAATACCACTTACAACGATCTTGTGCAGTCATATGAAGTTAATTAATAGCCTCTGTAAAAAAAAAAAATTAAACCAAAAATAATTCCGCGGTATGTGGGTTAAGTTCATACAAACGAAAAAAATTTAGTTACTTAAATTAATTGTGCCCTTTATGTACACTCAGAGCATTGTGTAATATAACACTGAACATCAAGTGCAGACATTTCGCTAGAACTCGTAAACTAAGTTATCAATATGTGCATCATGCGTAAATGCATATATGTGCATCTAGGGCACAATTAATGTAACTGTTTTTTTATTTGTATAAACGTAAGGCTTTGTATAGTTCCTTAGTTTATCAAAATGCAGCAGAATAGCGTATTAACATTTCACATTTTGTCACTTTTCAAGAAAGCTTTATATACTCTGTACCTCTTGCCCCTTTAATTCTGTGATTCTACTTCCAATTTTCTGTAATATTTGTATTCGTATATTATTCTGTAACTGTTTCCTGTATAGCTACCTGAAAAAGGGTAATAATTGCTCGATCTTAACTTTTCCCGGCGTAACGAATGTTCAAACCCGGGTATGCTGCCGGGTGACGTCGTCGACAACCTCCGATATTTTGGCAAGAGGACACCCTGCCATTCTCAAGGCACAACTGCCTTAAGGAAGCAATGTGAAAGCGTATTTAATACCTCGGTTTGCAAAGGGTAAACAAGGAAGATGACACACACAGTACAAGTCCCTGCAGAGTCAACACAACCAAAGATGACCAAACATCAAAAATATCGATAGTGACTTACTCAACAGGTGAGGCAGCATTAATTATGTCCCTCTGTTTTTTGACGACAGACAGTGCCGGATTCCAAGCAGGATTTAAACAAAAACCACCATCTCTGTCCCATCCCAGATCCTGTATCATTTCCGTAACGCTATCTCCCCCTGTATCGTGGCAATACAAAACGAGCTGCCCTTCTTTGGACTCTTTCGATTTTCTCCGTGAAACTCATCTGATAAGGATCCCACATTGGGCACCAATACTCCAAAAATGGACGGATAAGCGTAGTGTATGCAGTTTCTTTTGTAGTTCTGTTGCATCTTTTAAGGGTTCTGCCCATAAAACGCAGTCTCTTTCCCACGACATAATATACGTGTTCTTTCCAATTAAAGTCTGAATTAATAGTAATTCCTAGGTGATTTGTGGAGTTTACGGCCTTCACTTTTGACTGATTTATCTTGTAAACAAAGTTTAACGGATTTCTTTTCGTACTCATGTGGACGACTTCACACTACTCATTATTTAGAGTCAACTGCCAATTTTTACACCATACAGATATCTTATTCAGATCGTTCTGCAGTTTGATTTGATCTTCAGATGATTTTACTAGACGGTAAATGACGGCGTCATCTGCAAACAACCTAAGAGAGCTACTTAGATTTCCCCCTAAATCGTTTATGTAAATAACGAACAGCAGAGGACCAATAACACTACCCTGTGAAACGTCCGATATCACCTGTGTTTTAGTCGATGCCTTACCATCGATTACTACGAACTGTGTCCTCTCTGACAGGAAATCCGCTATCCAATCGCAAATTTGGGGCGATATACCATAACCACGCAATTTGATTGAAAGCCGTGTGTGAGGTACGGTGACAAAAGCCTTCTGGAAATCAAGAAATACGGAATCGATTTGCGAACCCTTGTCGATAGCAATATGGCAATAAAGATCTCATAAAGGGATTCATAACCATTACATTAAAGATCGCCTCCTAAACAACCTGAATAAGATTCAGGTAATATATATATGAAGTCTACTTACCAGGCGAAGGAGCACAGGCAGTGATAGTAACAATTAAACACACACACACACACACACAAACGCTAGCTTTCGCAGCCTAGCCGCTTCGTCAGGCGGAAGGGAAGGAGAGGGAAAAGGAAATGATGGGGGTTTTAAGGGAATTTGATTGGAATGACTCCTTACCCACTCCCTTAAAACCCTCATCATTTCCTTTTCCCTCTCCTTCACTTCTGCCTGACGAAGCAGTTTGGCTGCGAAAGCTAGCGTTTGTGTGTGTTTATTTGTTACTATCACTACCTGTGCTCCTTCGCCTGGTAAGTACACTTCATCTATTTATTATATATATTTTTCCTGTTAGGAATTTTTTCCTACGCCTCGGTTGCACAGTGGTAGAGTGGCAGACTACAAATCCAAAGGTCGTGGGTTCGATCCCCGCCAGGACCTAGGATTTTTATCTGTCACTTTTCACCTCTGGCAGTATTGCTCATGTGAAAAATACCGAGTAGCACCGTGGTTCGGAACCCACGTTAAACTGTAGGTCCCCCTATAACTGGCTGGGTAAGTCAGTTCGAAGGTCGGAGGAAGGCAACGGCATACCACCTCCAAACAGGACCATGCCTAGTAAAGCACTGTGGTGTTCAAACCAATCTTCGGATTGTTGACTGCTTTACCTTTATATATATATAAACAACGGGTAGATGGTGCAGCTAACTAACATTTGTTGGTTTATGCTTTCCATACATATTACGTGTAACATGTTGCATTGTGGGGTAATACTTTCTCGTTTGAAACTGGACATGAGAGTAGCCTCGTCGAGGAAAATACAAATTCGTTGGGGCGTCCCCTGGGCAGCGGCTATTTCTCTCCTGCTGAACTTCCTCCTCGCGTTTAGCACATGACGTTATCTGCACAGCTGGCTGGCAGGCAGTGAGTAATACGGCACCTACTTTGGGACGCTGGTGGCACGACGTCGCGGGACTCCCCCCCCCCATGCTGTATTTTTGCAGGCAGCTGGTCGGCGCGTGCGCGGAATCGTTTCCTCGTCGCGCATCTCCGCCACGCGGCGCCCGGCGGGAACCACGGCGCATGCGCACAGGCGACCCTGGACGTGACGTCACGCGGCCCCGCGCAGTCTGGCGCTGCGAGGCCGGCTCTCGAATTAACGGGAGGGGGGTCGCGGCTTCCCCCACCAGCCGCCTCTCTAACGCCTTCACTCTCCTCCTTCCGATCGAACTGTTTCGCCTCGACTAGCGCAGTGTAATTCTGTACACTGTATGTACTACATCCACATCAACATAGCTACTCTACAAATCACATTTAAGTGCCTGGCAGAGGGTTCATTATCCACTTTCATAAACTTTCTCTACCGTTCCATTCTCTAATAGCGCGCGGGAAGAAAGAACACCTAAATCGTTCCGTTTTCGATCTGATTTCTCTTATTTTATTGGGATGGTCAAGGTGGGTGCTAGCTAAATATTTTCACATTCAGAAGTAAAAGTCGGTGATTGAAACTACGCAAACAGATCACGCCGCAATGAACAACGTCTTTCTTTTAATGATTTCCACCCCAATTCGTGCAACATTTCCGTGACGCTTTCCCCCGGTAACGTGATAAAACAAAACGAGCTGCCCTTCTCTGTACCTTCTCAATGTATTCCGTCAGTCCCACCTGGTGAGGGTCCCACAAGGGGCAACAGTACTCCAGGACAGGACGCACAAGTGTGATGTAGGCAGTCTCTTTCGTGGAGCTGGTGCATCTTCGAAGCGTTCTGCCAATGAAACGTAACCATTGGTTCGCCTTCCCCACAATAAGCTCGTAATATACTGGCATATTGCGGCATGTGATGTTGGTAAAGAATCAATATTAATTTCATCACTGGTGTCTCTTCATTGATGGCTATAATCGATCCCTAAACATCGACCTGAATTTATGAATACTGAGGCAGTACACAAATGGTTTTATTCATACTTAACTCTAAAGGGCAGAAAGTTCAAATAACTGGTTCAGGTAAACTACGAAAATCAGCCGATTCCTCAAACTGTAGAGCTATAAAGATTGGGGTTCCACAGGGTTCGGTCTTGGGTCCTTTTCTGTTTTTTATTTACAGTGTGTCCCATTTATCTTGACCACCAAAAATATCTCTGGAACAACAACAGCTATTGTAAAATGACTTGAACCGGTATCTTTGTAAGATGGGCTCATGAATGTAAATATTTTGAAACATTCTAAAAGGAAAGCTTATGTGTTTTTTAACACAAACTTATTTGTTTTTAAATGAACTCCCTATATTATTTCATTGGAAATCTATAGTATGACAATGTTCAAATGTTCTTAAATCTATGGGACTTAACTATTCTCGTCATTAGTCGATAGGCGTAGTTACAATAATTTATGGAGCCCACCCAAGATCGTCTTGCAGACACCTATTTAAGGATGTATGAATATTCACAATAGCTTCGCAATGTACAAAATCTCTTACGAATTTTGTTATTAATAACCTAATCCATTTCAAAAGTAATAGCAATGTGCATAGCTACAACACTAGGAGTAAGGTTGATCTACTCTGTTCAAGGTTAAATCTAGCTTTGGCACAAAAGGGGGTGAATTATGCTGCCACAGAAGTCTCTGGTCACTTACCAAATAACATCAAATGTCTGCACAACAGCAATCAAAAACAAATTTAAATTGAAAGAATTTCAGATTGATAGCTCCTTCTATTAGTAGATGAATTTTTACATAGAAACTAGAAATTTTACAAAATAAATACATAAATAAAATAAAAAAATAGAAAAAAATTAAAACTAAAATAAAAAGAAAAATAAATAAATAAAAAGAAATAAAAATGTATGTTATGCAATGTTATATTTTACTAAACTGAGACGTTCCCCATCTTTACGATAACTAGTATTTATGCTACAGTATATGGAATAAGTATTAATCTAATATACTGGATGAAAATGATTTAAAATGGCAAACCATGGGGACAGTTTCTTTACGCCAAGATAGGGGAAAAAAGGCCAACAAACTTGTCGTTTAAAATACGTACCTTAAGATTTACGAGTACTTCCTCGATTTTGTGAATCTTGCAAACTAGTTGCAGTAGAAGAGATGTTTCTCAGTATCAAAGATGTAGAAGTGCTCTAACTCTTAAGCTACGCAGTTTTGTTCCCTTACTTAAAAAATTCCATATATATGGAATGTTCCCAGAGTTTTTCAATTTAAATAATTTTTAATCTGTACAGAATGGCCTAGAAAACAATTTACAAATACATATCTCTTTATACTCGTATAAAAATTAGTTGTCTACCTCATATTTTATCGTAGTTTTTATTGTTTCAACAATACGAACCATTAATTGGTTTGCATTTTATATATTCTAAAAAAGTGAAAATATTTTAATGTAACTCGTTTCTTGCAAGTTCAGTTGAGACCATGTTTTTTTTTAATCTCACATCCCCACAACAGCCTGCTTCTTTCCGCTCTTCCAGTCATTCTGGCAGCAGTTCTCCTCACCTCGCCCTTTTCTACTTTCTCCCGCCTGTACCTCACCACACATCCCCATATCTCTAACCCAAACCGAAATGTAAGATTTTATATGCAGTCATAAAATAAAATAAAATTGGTTTCAAAGGATGAAAACGTCCAAAGGTAACGAGTAACCTGTTCTATTTTGTCAGTATGCACAGTCGACATTTTACCATTAACCTCTATATAAAAGAAATAAGGGTGTCTTGCATAATGTACAAAATTATACGTGCAGTATCGAAACAAAGAAAGACGGCAATCAAAGTAGAAATGGTATATAAAATTCGCACGATCTCAAATTTATTGAATTATATGTTGTACAACTGTATGGTTTTTAAGGTATATATTCATTTGTATAAGTGCTGTATGTCTGTAAAATCTGTTGCGAATACAATTAGTAGTAAAGAAGTAATAGATTAATCGTTAGTGCGTGATGGGCGGTTTTCTATGAACGTTACTGTTTATGTGTTCATATCTCATGAACTACATGTCGTACTGAGATACAATTTCGCAGGTACATTCAGCTAAGTGTGTTTATACTGTCTGTAAATTTCCTGCGGCTACAGTTTGTGGTGTAGATATTATAAATTGTGACGTCACATCGAATGCCGTAGTTTTAGTCCACGAACAGCGGAAAAGTATTAAACGAGAAACATGTTTCCTTTCATAATTTTGCTACGGTTGTGAGAGAAAAAAGTGAAATAAAGGTTTAAAATTATGTTTAAAGTTGGTTGCAAGTCTCTAAGTACTGTCATTCTCATACAGTGGCAGTTTCTTGCAACTATATTGTTTATGACATTGTATCTCCTGAAGCATGTGTCGTATGTGGTTCTTACAGCATTGTTACCTCACGGTAAGGAATATGTGCACCAAATTTGGTTGAAATCTGTCCTGTGCTCTAGGAGGAGACGTACAACACTGTCGTTTGATGCAGCAGTTTTACGCGCATCTCATTGTTTATGACACCATATCTCGTGAACAATGTATTGTACATGATCTTATCACTTACGACGATCGTTCTCATGGATTGAAGCTTAGGTGTGCAGAATTTCGTAAACATTGGAAGCAAACTGTAGATTTGTATACAATACGTACACATAAACATACGGACACGCTGCTTTATACACAAAGATCAATAGACATAACCAATTGGAAAATAAAGCTTTCCAGTGCTGTTTGTTCCTGTCGTTGCCATAAGATCGTTCTCTGTGGGAAACGTTTCACGATCCGGTAAAAGGAAAGCGAGGGAGGGGTGTGACGTCCTAAGACAACCGGGGCATTAGTCACGAGGCACCTCGGATCGTTTTTTGTTACAGATGGAGGCGGAAATCTGCCGAGCCCTGTTTTAGACAAACCATCTCGGCATTTGCCCTGAGCATTTTACGGCACTTACGCAGAAGAATCTGGAGGGCTTAAGTAGGGGGGAGGGGAGAGATGAACCGCCTACTTGCCGAATTCGACTTCAGCGTGCTAACCACTGCTCCAGCTCACTCGCTCTGCAAACAGAGAATAACGGGAATGTTTGAAACGAATAACGGCAGCCATGGACAGATGGCAGCACTGCGGGTTTGTCACAGCAAGTAAACATTCCGCCATTACAGTAATCATGGTTCGGTGTATATAAAAGCAGAGTGTCTGTCTTCGTGTGTTTGTTTGTGTATATGTATTGCATACGAATCTACAGTTTTGTTCCAATCTTTATGAAATTTTGCACACGTAAGAGTCAATCCATGAGGACGGTCGCTTTAAGTGTAAGAATCACGTACTACACATAGCTTACGAGATACGACGTTATAAACAATGAGATGAGCGAAAAACTGCTGCATTAAGCGACAATGCTGCTCATTTTTCATGACCGATTTCAAACAAATTTGGTATACACATTCGTTACTGTGAGGTAACAATTGCTGTTGGGGGTAACAAACACGTTACACACTTGGTCCAGGAGATATGACGTCATAAACAATAGGAATCTCAAAAAACTGCCACATCGTGTGATGAGACTTTATTCAGACGCTGTATGAGAATGAGAGTACTTAGTGACTTGCAACACACATCAAACATAATTTCAAAGCTTTATTACACTTTTCCTCGCTAACAACCACAGCAAAATGATACAAGGAAAAAAGTTTCTCGCTTACTATTTCTCCACTGTTCATGTACTAAACTACGACATTCGCTTTGACGTCACAATTTATGATTTCAACACTACAAATTGTAGCCGCAGGTAATTTTACAGACAGTATACATACATATAGCTGAATGTTTCTTCCAAATTGTATCACAGTTTTGTGTCCCAGCCTCGTCGCCGCTTTTGTGTCTCGTTCCCGTCGTAGGTGTCGGTGGCCGAGTGGAATGAGACCGACACAGGAATAACGATAGCACGCTGGTGCAGGTACGGAGGGGAGCAGCCAGAAAATAGAAACACTAAATTAGAATGAGATATATATTGCACAGAATTTATACAATACTTAACTTTTACATAGTACTGCAGAATGCTGATACATAGTTGTTAGAGGCCTGCCTAGTGCCGGAACGATAGCAAAGTCTTCGCTGGTGCCTATCTGATTCCGAAGGTCCTAACTGGTTGCTATCTCAGTCCCAAGTGAACGATGTCGTTCACTGGTGGCCACGAGCGGAGTTGCCGCAGGGGGCGCTCGTGGCTGTCGTCGTAAGAACGCCGCGCCGTGCGTGCATGGCGGCGCGCGGCGAAAGTAGGTGGCGCGCACTTTGGACTTGTGCGACACCACACACAGTACGACACGTTCTTTATGAGATATGAGGACATAATCAGTAACGTTAAGGGGAAACTGCCCCATTACTCACCAGGTTTTAATCTATTATTTTGTTACTACTAACTGTATTCGTAACAGATTTTATCGACCTACAGCACTTATACAAATTAATATATACCTACAAAATTATACAACTGTACAACATATAATTCAATAAATATGAGATTGTATACACTGCGATGGGTAGAAACCTTTCACATCTTTCACCACGTATGTTTTGTATTGGAGTCAGCTGAAAGAAATTACTGAAAGGTAACAGTGCTGTTGACAACTGTGAACCAAATGTTCAGCGCACTCGGCTGCAGGCGAAAGCCAGAGACTTCTATAGGGACAGGAAGAGAACGAAACAGTGTACATCCAACAAATAGCCATTATTTCCGGCAGATCTATCCTTTAACTTCAAGAGACTGTAGTTTCGCAGTGAGACTTGCATTTTCTATTACGATTAATAAATCACTGGGCAACCTGTTAAATACTACAGAGTGTTATCAGGCTTGATTCCATGGTGGAATTTGTGCTCCACGACTGTATTTGACTTCTGGAAATGTTTCAGCAATCAGTCGTAAAAATATTTATTTATTTGCAGGTCTAGATTTCGACCACTGTGTGGTCATTGTCAATGCTTAAAAACGATTAAAATTCTCAAAATATCTCGACCTCCATGTTGGAGGTTGCGTTCGTACTCGAGATGTTTTAAGTATTTTATAATCGTTTTTAAGCATTGATAATGACCACAGAGTGGTCGAAATGTAGATCTGCAAATAAATAAATATTTTTACGACTGATTGCTGAAAAATTTCCACACCACTACAGAGTGGTTTTGACATCTCCATGTTGCTCACAAGAACAACTACACGTCCTTCGCTCAGGGGTGGGCTTCCAAGTCAGATACGGCCAAATAATTTGTTCATATTAGATTTTGGTCAAGTAACCAGAAATATTGTTTATAATCAAGTTTTAAATTAACTGAATGTATTTAGATTACATATCATTTGCAACTTGATGAGTAACTTTATTTGTTTGGATACTGCAGTTATTATTTTGTACATTATGCAAGACAGTCTTATTTTTTGAATACTTTCCCATAAATATGACATGTTATTAAAAAAAAAAAAAAAAAAAAAAGATGACGGACAGTGAGAGAAGGGATATGCTAAGTACTAACTCAAATCTTGAATAATAAATAAATACCCGGGCATCGCTACCACCACCTAAAGAGAAGGCCGCGGCGCTCTCGTGTGACGTCAGGCAGAGTAGGTTGCGAGCTCAAAGCTCACTGGGTAGCCGCTGGGGCACGGTCCACTACGCCGAAGCAGCGAGCCAGTCAGCTATGCGCGCGCAACCTACTCAGCCTGACGTCACACGAGATCGCCGCGGTCTTCTCTCTAGGTGGTGGTGGCAACGCCAGATTTTCAGCTAGTGTTTTAAAAAAACACTGATAGTTTGATAGCGGCGCAGAGGGAGTTTTGACGTGTTTATAATCTAGAACGTCATCATGCCGTCCCGTAGAAAAATTCGATAAATTGGTGGGTTAGTAAGTTTGAAGAAAGTGAAGCTGCCCTCTAGAAAAAACCAAGAGAACGACAAAGAAGTGTGTGTTCTCCAACGAACATTAATGTAACTTGTATTAATTTCAAATCGCTGCTTAATATTTTTAAATATTTATTTAACGATGGCCATTTCGGCTACAAAGCGGTCTTCATCTTAGTTCTTGTAATGAGGTTTTCCATAGAAGATCGTTGTCATGCCACCAATATGGTACAGTTATAATGTACTGTAAGAAATTCCTGTAGATATTACCTGCTTTTGTATATCAACGTCGATTTGTCTAAACCTGTTCGCATTCCATGACATCTTCTACGGACTCCTGATTAGGCTTACACACACTCAAGAAGGCATAGTACAGGGAGGGAAGCTTGAAAAATGTGGAAAAAACTAGTAATGTAACGTACACAGAAATTTTAAGTTTCGGTTACGAATGTAGAAGAGGACCCGAATATTCTGTTACAGTTTCAAATCATGTTTATAGTTTTACTGGTACTAGTTTTACTGCTTTGTGGAAATGTTCCCATTTTCCTGTGTCATCCTGTACAAACACTGCCCTTTGGCTGACTGCCAGATGTGTCCTCTTGTATTTGCCAGTATCTCATATCCATGAGTTGTTGATAATCTGTTAAGCCCTTTTTAAACGATGACCGAAAGTGAACAAGATAGATAATAGTCTACCGAAGGGCTCCTAGCGTACTAGCCCTGAACTACTAACTAATGAAAGATCTTGTGGCAGCGTGTTTAAACGATAAACGTAATCAGACAGTAAGTGAAACAACATTTCAAAACATTGACATCTATATTCAAGCGAAAAAAATAAACGTATGAACACATCAAGCAATATTTATAAGAGCATAAATAGACCTTGTTTACTTTATCTACTACGATGTGCCCACTAACATCGTTAATTACTTTATGAATAAAGAGCAGTCTAGAGTGCAATAATTTATTTCATTCAACTAGTTTCAGTCTTATTTAGACCATCTTCAGGAATTTTGACTCCGTCGATGTTGTGGAGCTGGCAGGTAACTGGGAGCCTTCAAGTGCGTCACTAGAACTACACTCTAGACTGTTCTTTATTCATAAATTTAAATAAGAGTGCTGTTGACCCAAACATAGTGAAACGAAAATGTTTCCAAAAATATGTGATCGTTAATAACGTCATGCACAACTGAATTTTTGTCCTTCATTTGGACTAACTTTTTCAATTAAAATGCTATTTAATGAAAATTGCGACATCAAATTACAATTTTATTCAAATAAACAATAGGCTTCAGTCTTTTCTGTTACAATATTGCAAAACATAATTTTTCGGTTTCAGATATACGACCTACAATATGAAAATCGCATGACGAAAATAGGTTAACTTCCAATGTCAGTAGACGACCGTTCAATCAAAACAATCTTCTCGAGAAAGCTTAACGTGACGTTGACGTGAAGTGACGGTCCGGTGACGGACAGTGTGAATTTCGCCATTAGAAATACATTGTGGAATACATTCTGATCATAAACTTCGTCAAAACACAAAATATACGTAAATACGAAGGAAAATTGCGGACTAACTGGAGCGGTGACTGCAGCTGACAGCTACTATCTCGCGCATGCGTAGTGAACCCACTAGTACCGAATTTAGAACTGGCCCTATTTCATTATCGCTATAATTATCGCGCTTCGATACTAGCGCGATCATACTAGTGCAGACGGTCAAACGACAGACGGTCGCCATCTATTACATGTTCGTTCATCGTTTAAAACGGGCTTTAGAGAGAGGGGGTTGGGGGGGGGGGGGGGGGCTTTGGCGAGGTCAGCGTTCTGCAAGTGTTTGGACGAGGAGAGAGCAGCGAAATTTCAAGGGCTGCGGTTGTGGGGCAGTATTCTCGCGGCGCATTCAACTTCAAGGTAGGCGACTACAATAGCTGCGAGCGGCGAGCCAACTGACCTTCGGGCATTCGTTCCTGGTTAATGGAGTTTCTGCGGCGGTGGCAGCAGATGTCTGCACGTCAGCTCGCCGAGGTCAGCGCGTGTCCTTGGCTCTCCGAAAACTTGTCCCGCGAGTTACGAGAAAGTACTGCGGCTCTCAAAATAATTGGGGAATCAGGTGAGATATCATACACAATATACAGGATGAATCACCTAAATCTTGCACCGCTAATATTGCGGAAACGGAAAGTGCGTTTGAAGTGCGGTTTTCACAGAATGGATTAGTAGTCAAGGGACCATATTTTTAGCCTACAAAACTTATTGTAATATTACTTAAAAAGTGTATTTTTTAATGCAAAAATACAGTTTTATCAAATGGAATAATGATTGTTTCTATCAAGCACTGGAACTTTTGACACCAGCTGTGTACAAAAAAGCTTTGAATGACATTTTTATCGTGTTTAGTTTGGCAGCTACAACCATTCAAAGTTTCTGGGGCGAAGGCTGCGATAGCGTAGCTAACTGGCCGAGTGGCTAGCCCCTGGGGCACGGCCCACTGTCTCATGACCACCAGTCAGTGAGCTACGCTGTCGTAGCCTCCTTCTCCAAAACTATGAATGGTTGTAGCTGCCAAACTAAACGTGATAAAAATGTCATTCAAAATTCTTTGTACGCAGCTGGTGTCAAAAATTCCAGTGCGGGATAGAAACAACCATTGTTCCATTAGAAAACTTGTATATTTGCATAAAATACACTTTCTAAGTATTTTTACAATCTGTTTATTGGCTAACAATACGAGTTCTCGACTACCAATCCATTCTGTGAAAACCGCACATCAATCGCACTTTCCGTTTCCGCAATATTTGCGGTGCAAGTGTTAGGTGATTCACCCTGGACATATGTTAAATATTTTATTCAGATATGGGTTACAATTGTAATTTGTTCGTGATACAGTGCGATAGTTTGCTGTTTCAACTCTTTACTTACAGCGAAGCACTATCGGGATACCGTAATAGTGAAAAAGTCATTATCGTTGCCCTCTAATGTGAAGTGTAGTCGCATTGGACACCCAGTACAGTAAAACACCTACGTGGCATAGACGGTATAACGCTATCAATCAGCTCTTTGGGGATATTTGGTCATTCAGCAAAATGCATGATTCCAATATTCAACCTTGCAACTGTTGTGGGAGATTCGGGACTGGTTGCTGTGCGTCTGGCAAGTGTATCCCGGACATGTTCAATCGGATTTAAGTCCGGTGAAGAAGCTGGCCACTCGATTCGTTCAATTCCATCAGGTTGAAGCATGTTGTCCACTAGTGCAGCTCCGTGGCGTTGAGCGTGAACGTCCGCCAGAAGGAACCCATCGACTAAGATACTAACGTAGGATACAACAAAAGGTCCAAGGCTCTCTACTTGCCAGCAGTCCAGACAACCACACGTATGTTCGACATCGGCTGCCAAATGCTGGCGACTGAAGAACATCATCAGCTTTCACAAACGAAGAAAGGCCACCAAGAACCATTGTTTCTACCAAGTTTGTTTGTTGAAAATACCACTATCGAAAGAAACCAACCGGCTCAGAAAGAAGAGGCTGGAAGAAGAAAACGACAGTCTACAAAACCTCCCAAAACATCCTCAAGCTGTATCTGCTGCCACCAATCAAAGATATGCTGAAACAAACCAAAGCTATGCTGCCACTAATCAAAGATATGCCCAGACTAACCAAGGATATGCGCCCACTATCCAAAGAGATGATGCTTTTCTTACAGAAGCAACGACGAAGAGAAGTCCAAACCAAAATAGCGGAAGAAACAAAGTACCTACCACAGAAGGTGATAACACCAAATACCAACAGCTCTGGCCCAGGTTTCCGTGGTTTCCTGTTGGCTGTAAGGTGAATACTTGAGCTGTCCCCATGCCCACGGAATGTTCCCAGTAGGGAAAAAGCTATATATCCCCCCTCCATTCCCCAACCCAGTAAATAAAAATAATAAACAGAGCCACCACAGAATAACTTAAGCTAAGGGAAAAAAAACCACTTTCCAGCAGTCAAAGCGCCATTCTGAATGACATAGAGGTCCTTACGTCCGCCAATACTGACTCCTGTCCACACTATTCGAACTCCATTACTGCACATAAGAAATCTTGTTCCCAGTTCCGACGATTGCCCAGCTGAACATAAAATCTTGATTCATCTGTGAACAGAACCCAGCGCCACTCGTTACGATTCCAGTCCTGATGTTCCTCTGCACAGTTCCTGCGGGCTTAACGGTGTCGTGCTTTTAATGGAACACACACCATAGGCCTCCATGCGTAGAGGACACATTTACGAAGGCGATTACGGACGGTTTATTTTGATACTGCGCGTCCTGTTGCTGCCTGGAGTGTGCGTAGCAGCTGAGTTGTACTCAGCCTCCTGTCTCGATGTCTGTTAACCGAAGATAACGGACATCTTTTGCTAATGTTACCGTGGACAACCTTGGCATTTCCTTCTTTTAAAGGTGCCTGTCGCTTGAAACTGCGTCCAGGTCCTGGAAATTACACTTTGGGACACTCCAATAGCTTGAGCCCCTTCCGTCTGTATCTGTCCCGCTTCCAACCTTTCTGTGGCTCTCCATGCCATGTCTTTGGGTAAGTCACGTTGTTGTTGCATTGTACTACCGGCTGACTACACTATGTGAACCCATCTGCTTGTGCAATTCGTTTGGTAAACACAAGTCAACACCAAGCCCCTCTGCAGCAGCTTTCTGTTATTACCACTATCTCGGTTGCCGTAATGTTGTTGTCTCCACTTCGTAGAATCGACAGAAAGACGTCGAGCTATTCTAGTGTCTTCTGCCGATGACATCACCTCTAGTGAATGTGATTTCTCAAGGAAGCCTTATGTCAGAAGCAGATATTTAAGAACTACAGCGTTTGTTCTTTCGAACATCTCCGTAGACGGGGTGTATGTAGGCGTGTGATAAGTCTAACGTACGTTCATGGGAGTGACAACGAAAACAACGTCGGTTGACAAAAAACCTAGGTAATCCCGACCTTGGCCACGGCGGAGCGACCGAACGCATTGAGATGCTATGCTACGATGCGCGAGGCCGTTCCCCGTCGGGGCTTCGAATCCCTCCCTTTGGGCATGGATGTTTCTGTCGTCTTTAGTATAAGCTAGTTCGTAAGTAGTTTGTAAGTTTACGGACTGATGACCCCGCAGTTAAGTGTCATAAGCTTCAGAAACATTTGAACAACCCCGACCTTCTAGCAGCCGTCCTGACGAAGTGATCGCCTAGTGAGGAAAGCTGTTCTGGAGGATCGCAGAATATGGAAGACATTTCCTCGATTAATCTGACAGGCGATTGACTTGTGATGACGTCATAATTTGAACTTACTTTCCGTCGACTGTGGAAACCATTCCCCAGCCAGGTTTTAGCAAACACACGCACCACCGGGCCAAAAGAAAAAAAAGTGGATTGTCTATGCTGACATGATGAAGGCGCTGTACGACGGCGATGGCTGCAAGCTAATCTGATGAGCACGTTCCCTCCATCATCGCGCGAAGAACAGAGGGAAAGAGCTGAACAGCAGCGGACGCAGGTCCCCCGTGGTAACTGCTTCCGCGTGATTTCTCATGCTCTGGTTTCTCCAACTCTGGCTCATCAAAGCCTTCGGCTGTGTCCAGCGATGCAAGGCACTCTCTGTGGTGGCCCACGAACTTAACTGCAACACAGATTTTGTCGAACCAGAGCCCTAAAGAAGTAAGAAGCTGCGCAGTTTTCATGTGATTATTTTGAAAGAACAGAAATTTTGTGTGTTACGACTTGAGTGCAACTCTTGGGTCAATTGAAGCAAGCGACACCACCCGTCGGCTTTGAGCTGTGGCATCGGCGTGTCGTGTAGCAGTCTATATGGTGGCGAGCCGTACGTTTTACGGTGGCAATTACTTTCACTGACTGGACAAGGGTATATCAAGAACGTGTCAACCATAAAACAGGAAAAGCATTATTTATTTACTTTATGACTACGAGACACTAATCAAGTCATTCAATGTCATTCGGATTTCTTAGAATATTAACACCTTGAAAAATCAGGCGAGGCCGCCGGGACGGTAGATTTTTTTAACGAACCTCATGTTTTAATTAATAACCCTAATGAATTGGTGAATTGAAACATTGATGGCATGCTGTTGGATATCAGTGAAATACGGGTTTTGTGCCACGTTGATGACGTCATCGGTCAAAGCCGACGGCTGCAATCGCGTGCTTAAAGTATGTCCTACTCTTTAGTCATTGCGGAACTGAAGTTCGCAGAAGATTTAGATTCCAGATAAGAATTTTTTCTGGAGACACTGTTATGTAGAATTTATTTATTTATTTCTAAATATTGATGCTGTTTGACTTCATCTGATTTTTATTGTACAATTTCAAATACAATAGTAAAGTCTTCAGAGATCAGCATTGAAAATACCGACTGACAAGAAAAGTACTTGGCCTCGAACAAACATATCTGTATGAACATTTGAATACAGTATCTCTACATACACCTCAATGTGCTGGTGGGTGTCGTTTTTATGCAAAACTTTGCAATCATGCTCTAGATAGCACTGTAGATGTAATTGTAGACGCCATACGTAATGAACTATAACTTATGTAATAATCGTCGTACATGTTCTCTAGCGTATTGTCATCAAACGCCGTGATGATAGTTGCAACTTTAACCTTCTTCTCGGAAGACTGTTGGTAATCACTGCCACTGCTTCCATGGCCTCTTCCCGCACTTACCGTAGCACTACCGCTAGCAATGCGTCCTTCGTCATTATCATCCCTATTATCATCATTATGTGTTATTGTTACAATAGTATCTAACTTATGCTCATATTTCTGTACCATAACATATACGAGAAAACATCTGAATGATTTATCTTCTACACTAATACCATCTTCACGAAGAATGGTTCTTCGTAACTTCATCTCAACCAATCGCAATACTTTAGCAGGATTGATTATCAATCGCCGCTCCCTCTGACGCTTCACCACACAAATTTCACAAAACGCAACTTCGGAAGCACACTGCACCGTCCCTACTGGCAAACCGAAAGGTCAAAGCGCAATGTGGCAAGGCACACGCAGAGGCCTCTAACGGACGACTGCAGAGTTTTGCAGATGCGGGAGTGTCACTAGTGCAATAAGGGATATATACATTATCTCTCGTACGATATTGATGTATATGTGTTTGTTCGAGACCAAGTACTTTCCTTGTGAGTTATATACACTGCTCCAAACAATTACGGGATCAGTTGAGATATATATGTTCTAAAGTATTTACATCGGTGGAATGAACTGAAATGGATCGACGTCTTTCTGTCGGTTTTACGGAGTTGAGACAACAACTTTACGGTAACCGAGATAGTGGTAGCAACAGAAAACCGGCCGCGGTGGCCGGGCACTCTGCGGCGCTCCAGTCACGGTCCGCACGGTCACTACGGTCGGGGGTTCGAATCCCCCCTCGGGCATGGATATTTGTGCCGTCCTTAGTATAAGGTAGTTCATAAGTAGTATGTAAGTTTAGGGACTGATGACCCCGTAGTTGAGTCCCTTAAGCTCTACAAACATTTGAACATTTTGCAACAGAAAGTTGCTGAACAGGTAAATGGTGTTCACTTGTGTTTACTCTACCTAACGAATTAAACAAGCAGTTGCGTTCCGACAGTGTAGTGAGCAACTAGTGTAATGCAACAACGACGTCACTTACCGAAGCTATGGCATGGAGAACCGTAGGAAGGCTAGAAACGGTACAGTCAGAGGTGGCTGGAGCTGTTGGAGTGTCCAAACGTGTAATTCCCAGGATCTGGACGCACCCTCCAGACAGCAACAGGAGTCGCAATAGCAACACAAAATGTTGGAAATCGCCTTCCGGAATGTGGTCTCTACGCACAAAGGCCCATGATGTGTGTCCCATTAAAAACATGACACCGTTCAGCCCGAAGAAAATGAGCGGAGGAACAGCAGGATTGGAGTCGTGATGAATGGCGCCGGATTCTGTTCACAGATGAGTCAAGATTTTATGTCCAGCCGGACGGTCGTATTTCCCTCATCTGGAGACAACGTGGAACTCGGAGCAATCTTGCTTATGTGCAAGAAACATCACCATAGAGAGCAACAAGAGTGACTTTTTCACTACTAGGATAGCCCCATGGTGCCTCGTTCTAAGTAAACGCCGTGTAAACTTCAAGTAAAGAGTTGAGACAACAGAATATCGTACTGTATCACATACACATTACAATACGTGAATAAAATTCGTTACCATATGTATACTGTTTATGATATCTTTCCTGATTCCCTTATTGTTTCACAATAGAACATTAGGGGAGTGAGTAACGATCATTAGAATTCTCTTCAGAATTGTTACCAATCTTACTTGTGTGAGAATACTTACCGGCGAAACAAAGTGTACGTCTGTCAGTTTGTTTACAAACAAATGTTTGTAATTATATCGGACCAAACTGCGTGGTCATCAGTCCGTAGCTTACAAACTACTTAAACCGAGGCAAACTAACCTAAGGATAAACACACACACCCATGCCCCAGGGAGGACTCGAACCTCCACGGCGAGCAACCGCGCGCTCCGCAGCGAGACGCTTTAGACCACTCGGCTATTCCACCGCGGCTCAGTTTGTTTAATACCTTGAGAGGTAGTAGTGCTAATCGACAAAAATAAATAAATAAATAAATAAAAATAAAAAAACCTATAAACTTGGGTCCCGAAATTAATTTTTTATGAGATAAACACGTGTGTATAGCAGGTGTTGCACGTGGTGTTCAATCATTCCAGGGCATCCATATTCCTCTGCCCGTAAGGAATGAAGCACCATATGAAGTTTACCCAGCTGTTGCAGTACTTGCTGGCACGTTTTGGAGATGCTCCCCTGTGGTGTCTGAATATCATTGATTGGGGTTGAATCATTTCCTTCAAGTGTCAGCATAACAAATGATCTATGGGATTGAGGTCCGGGGAACGAGCAACCAAGGCGTGGGAGCGTCCCCGACCAATCCCGCGGTCATAAAATGTTCAAATGAAGTGTTTTTAAAACTATTGGTCGTTCCTAGACTTACAAACTACTTAAAGTAACTTACACAAAGGACAACACCACACACACCCATGCCCAAGGGAGGACTCGAACCTCCGACGGGGTTGTGAAATATTGTTAGAATTTGGGTGGATTAAAGGATGCCGCCAGACGGGCTGAATTTCGCTTTTGGTCTCCAGCGGACAGCGCGGCCGCGTTAGGTTGGTAACACAAGGGAGAGAAATTTTATTATTGGCGCACCGCACGCCGCACCGTAGCAGAAGCAGTTGGCAATACGAATACAGTTTCTCTTATCGCAGAGTAAGAGTTATCTCTTAACATTTGCAGCTGAACCAGCATGTTATAAATTTAAAGAAAATATTACTGTTCATCAATTTTTAAATGTAGAAAATAATGTAGGCTACCTTGCTTAATTATTATTCTTCTAAAGTGGTAAAGCAACCTGCATAAATTTGTTTCAAATTATGGAGGGGGGGGGCGAATATCTACCTATTGTTTTCTTTTCATAGTTTGGAATTAATTAAAGCATTTTAAATTATTATGAGGTAATCTTCGTCTACCATGAAATACTTTTTAATTAAGCTACGTAATAAGAATATCCTAAGTTTCTGTGAACTTCCAAGAAAAATGAATAATTCAAATAAAGGTATTATTGATAGAGCTGAAGCATTGAATTAAAATTTGTGGTGCAGCCGGGAATTGAACCCGGACCTCCATGCTTACTAGGCAGACGTCTTAACCGTTAGACTACCACACCACTAACGATTAAGGCGCCTCGGAATAGTCTATGTACGATTTCCCTCCACAACACAAACTTTTAATTCAGCTTCTTTGTTCCAAAGATTATTGCCACTACTGCCAAGGTTCTCCATGCAGCGGAATAGCACCTCAGCAATGGACATGGTGGAACAATCCTTTTTTATGGTGATATAAATATCAATTAAATACAATGAAAGAATCCCTGAGACGGATTTTCGTCTCAAATATGTCAAAGACATTATTGATAGAGCTGAAGCATTGATTCTTCAGGGATTCTTTCATTGTATTTAATTGATATTTATATCACCATAAAAAAGGATTGTTCCACCATGTCCATTGCTGAGGTGCTATCCGCTGCATGGAGAGCCTTGGCAGTAGTGGCAATAATCTTTGGAACAAAGAAGCTGAATTAAAAGTTTGTGTTGTGGAGGGAAATCGTACATAGACTATTCCGAGGCGCCTTAATCGTTAGTGGTGTGGTAGTCTAACGGTTAAGACGTCTGCCTAGTAAGCATGGAGGTCCGGGTTCGATTCCCGGCCGCACCACAAATTTTAATTCAATGCTTCAGCTCTATCAATAATGTCTTTGACATATTTGAGACGAAAATCCGTCTCAGGGATTCTTTCATTGTATTTAATTGATATTTATATCACCATAAAAAAGGATTGTTCCACCATGTCCATTGCTGAGGTGCTATTCCGCTGCATGGAGAGCCTTGGCAGTAGTGGCAATAATCTTTGGAACAAAGAAGCTGAATTAAAAGTTTGTGTTGTGGAGGGAAATCGTACATAGACTATTCCGAGGCGCCTTAATCGTTAGTGGTGTGGTAGTCTAACGGTTAAGACGTCTGCCTAGTAAGCATGGAGGTCCAGGTTCGATTCCCGGTCGCACCACAAATTTTAATTCAATGCTTCAGCTCTATCAATAATGTCTTTGACATATTTGAGACGAAAATCCGTCTCAGGGATTCTTTCATTGTATCAAATAAAGGTATTTGCAAATCTGTTAACCGATGTCGTTGTAAGAAAATTAACCGTTAGAATTTAGTAAATGATTATATTCACACTTCTTTATCACGTCGCGTAATAGCGACCAATAATGGAGTCTCAAATGTTTGTAATTCTTATGGGACCAAACTGCTTTGAACTCCCTAGACCTACAAACTGTTTAAACTAAGTTAAACTAACCTAAGGACAACACACACATCCATGCCCGAAGGGGGAATTCGAGCCCCCGACGAGGGGGTGCAAATAACCGTGAACCAAATTTTAAATTCTGAATTTTGCATTTTATTATACAATAAAATTCTCCTCAGTACACCACACTTACAGAAGAGAAGCGTGGGATGTCCCAAGCGAGCGACTTCAACCAAGTCCAGACAAGGAAGGACAAAGACTATCGTCGCCGTTCGTTCTCCTTCCTTATTAGGAAAAGATAAAAGAAGGTGTAGACAATGGGCATAGATAAGAAAAGACAGCGACAGCGGAAACATGAAATTTGCCACTATCCGTGGTTTATCTATTTTAACCTTTGGCGTAATATTTCAGTTGGCATAACGCCTTAGACCACGCGGTCATTATCGCGAGGGTGATGCGACATTCCTGTGTCATAACGTTTACGCACGTTTTGACAAAAGTGTGGTTTTTGATTATGCAAATTTCCTCCAAAAAATATGTACAGTTTTATAAATAATTATAGGATCAACTTTTGATGTAAAACTTTACCCTATGTTTCCAAGTTTTCCGACAATTTTTTTTTTTTTTTTTTTTTTTTTTTTTTTTTAATAAGGAGTGTTTTCCATTTCCAGTAAGGCTCAGAAACCAGTTATAGCTGTTAAGCGAGGTAAAGTTAATTTGAAAAAATTACCTAACGCGTCTTGTTTACTTCGCTATCCACTGGTACCTGGAAGCAGTTTTCAAGCTTTGAATTTATTCGCTGTTAACAAGTGTATTTATCATAAAACAATCTACGTTCTAATATATTGAGATTTAATATTAAAGTAGGAATTAAATAGTTTTACCATAAAAATTCTCTATTCTTAGGCCTATATTTTTGTATTGCGGAACCCCTAGTACTAAGACATGCAATCCATTAATTGTTTTATGGTGCAACTACTTCCTCGTTTATGGCGACCCATGAAACAACACTGAGGGTTGCGACCATAGATGAAAAGTACCGCACTAGATAATGGTAAATACCGGAACCTATCAGAATGCCAAATCGTAATGATTACTTAATTATAGTAGCTTTCAACAGTACAGCTGTTCCACCGATACTTCCTTCATTTATTAAACACCACATGTAAACTGTTTTAAACTCTTCATAATCAATAGACAAATTGTATGTGGAGGTGTCGTTGTGTAGCTTATGGCATTGATGGCAGAGAGCAGCTGTATTGGCTGACCTCAGTGTTCACTCCTTATGGCGCAGGTTCGTACTGCAGTGAAAGGGGAAAGTAGCCAGGGAAACATCTGCACGGATAGAAAACAGATGTGTTCGTTGGTATTGTCGAGGCAGTGGCTCGTATTCGCTACGGTCGCCAGGAAATAGTGTCTTGAACCACTTCCAAGGAAATGCCCCAGGACGTCAGAGCGAGCAAAATAAATACGCTGCTTCGCAGAAAGACTGCAGCTCTTGCGCACACGTTCGTCTGTAAAGACTAATGATGAAGGGAAGTCATTACAAGCAACTTATTTCTCGTAATTACAGCATAATTGTAGGTGAGGACTGGTTTCATTTGTACACTGTAATTATTTTAATATTCGGCCGAATTGAAACTTGTTATAAGAAACAATACAAAACAATGCACAAATTAGGCTCATCATATGACCCAGAAACCTGAAAGGATGAAGGTGGTGCCAGTTATAAAAATGAACTGTATCTATAAAATGGTTTTTTGACAGTCTAAGTTACAGTACACTTATGTGTACTTTTGATACAGGGTGGATCGTGGTAAGTTGCTGATTTGAGAATGAAATAAAAATAAATAAATAAAAATAAAATGAACACTTAGAATTAAAAAGTATATCCGACAAATGTCTACCTTCATAATGAACATACTACCGGAGTCGTTTCCTGAAATTTCATGCACTCTTTGAGACATTTGTTCTGGTATTACTGTAATTTCAGTCTTAATATTGTTCTGTGTGTCCTCCAGGGTGTTGGGACACCTTCGAGTTCAGGTAACGCCAAAGTAAAAAAAAAAAAAAAAAAAAAAAAGATCGTACGGGCCAGTTCAAATCACCCAAGAAATGTCTGCTTCAAAACATTCATGGTAATGCCAAGGCGGTTGAAGCAAGCGGCGATGGCGCTACTATCGAAAGCTTAGTTGGCAATTGAAGCCAATCCGCCAAGGCAATAAGTTTTTACATTAAAGCACTTTGTGCTCCTTGCCCTGTTATCATTCATACATTTAAATGACTGTCATTTCTGAGTTATTGTTGTGGTCTTCAGTCCACAGATTCGTTTGATGCAGCTCTCCATGTTACCCTGTCCTGTACAAGCCTTTTCATCTGAAAATTTGAACGGCAACCTACATGCTTTTGAATCTGCTTACTGTATTCGTCCCTCGGACTCCCTCTACGATTTTTACCCCACACACTTCCTTCTAATGCTAAGTTGACGATTCCTGGATGTCTCAGAATATGTCCCACCAATCTATCCCTTCTCTTACGCATGATATGCCAGAAACTTTCTCCCCAGTTCTGTTGAGTACCTCCTCATTACTTACGTGATATACTCATGTAATCTTCATCATTCGCCTGTAGCACCACATTTCCAAAGCTACTATCATCTTTTTGTCTGAACTCCTTACCGTCCACGTTTCGCTCCCATACAATCTACACTCCAGACAAATGCTTTCAGAAAGGACTTCCTAACACTTAAATTAATATTGGATGTCAACAAAGTTCCTTCTTCAGAAACGCTTTTCTTCCCATAGCCATTCTGAATACTATATTTTCTTTACTTTGGCCATCAGAAATTATCTTGCTACAAATACCTTCAGAAAATTTTCCTTACTGATCTACCAACTTTATTGTTTCGTTGCCTAATCTAATTCTTTCAGCATCGCCCGATTTTGATTCCCGTACCCTCGTTTTGTTAATGTTCATCTTATATCTTCATCAGCAAACCGCAAGGTTTTTATACCCTCTCCCTGGACTCTAATTCCTTCTCCAAATTTCTCCCTGCATTCCTTCAGAGCTTGCTCAATCTACAGATTGAATAACATTGGGGGAAGGCTACAACCTTGTCTTACTTCCTTCCCAACCACTGCGACCCTTTCACCATACATATTTCGTATGGTATATATTTGTAGACAAAGGCAGACCTTCCAGATAGCTGAACTGTGATTTATTAACCCAAAATCTCATTCCATAAGTATGACTTACTTTTTGGGGTAATACCCAAATGCTTTACTCGAACTGAAATTGCCAGCTGCAGTAGTTCACCGGAAATGCAGAACAAGATTTTTTCCAGCTATGACAGAACCAAGCTGTATCATTTTTGAAAGTTGAGTACTGAAGAGACTGTTTTTACGTTTAATATAATTATATCTAATTCTTCCACGTCTTTAAATATCCATACTGAAATTCCATACCATCAGGTCTTTGGAATTTCAAGGGAACCAATATCTCGTAAAAATTAAAATTAGAATCTCTGTTTGTACATCCATATTTTTTTTTTAATTTTCTTCCTTTTATATAAAGTACCACTTTCAACTCAGAATGGAATGAATATGTTACGAGCCAAACCCGATTTTAGGATGGTTTCGCCTAGGCCAAACCATTTTCCCAACACGCGATAGGACAAACCGGTATAGCATAGGCCAAACTCGTTCATTCTGTTACCGATAGGACAAACCAGTTTATCTTAGGACGCATCGGTTGATCCTAGTTAGGATTTACATGGTTTAGGATAAACTGGTACGTCTAGTCTGAATTAATCTTCTATAAGCTATTCGAAGCAAACTGAGTAAAGGAATAGAAATAAAATAGTCAATATGATTTATTAAACTTATTTATTTACCAATTAGTAATTTCACATCTATCACTAGATCAACTTACAGTATATTAATCCACAGAAATCACCTTGTCTGCAATTTGCTTATTTACTTATTTTTGCAAGGTTTACTCTTGTGGCACTTAGAATTGCAGAGTACTTTGTATTTCTTACAATAGCCTTTGTTGTAAAATCTTCCATGCAACTGCATTTCACGAAGCCTTGACCTGATCCAACAGAATGTATTGTGTCTGCAGTTCTTAAAAATATTGCAACATCCTGGTTAACATTTACCATATCTAAAAACTTCTAAGTGCAGACGTCGAATTCATTTCTAAAAAAATAACAAAGAAGTTAAAACAAATATCTTTTAATATTTTATTACAGAAAATATGGAAAATTTTAATAAAATTATACCTGCAATAATGTTTTGTAAAGGCTCTCATCAATCTTTTGAACCATTTCTCCCATATTGTTTCGAAGGTCACCTTTGCCTTTGTCTATATCTGGAATAGGTGTGGTTACGTTGTCTCCAATATTAGCTGGTGGATGGGATTTGTCCGAGAAAGCTTCCATTCTTTTAGCTTGTTTTTCTAAGTTTTTTGTCGCAATTTTTCTAACGTTTTGAATGTCGTTTTTGGCAGTTTTCACAGTTTTATCATCATCACTGTCTTTGTAGTGTTCAGTATTGTTGTTGTCTTCGATCGCCTTCTTTAGGTCAACTTCATCCTGAACATCATTTTTTATTTCTTGAGGCAACGAGGAACTGGAAAGTCCTACTCTAGGTTCGATTCCGAAGATTGCTTCGTAACGTGTCTGTTTTATCCCAGAGATGTTTGCTCGATTTTACATGAATTGGACATACCTTAATCCTTCCTACCACTTCGTCGTTGTCCTTTAACCAAGAACTTTAAATTTTTCATTGTTCTGGTTGGCACGTTCAAGAGAACCTTGACTTTGGCTGTGCCTTGGTTTCCCATGCAAAATTTTCGGCTCTGACCAAAGATTTGCGAGTTCACTTAATAATATTATTGACAAATTCTCTGCCATTATCAGATTTAAGAATGCGCGACGCCCCTACAGTTAGGAAAGTATCATTCAAATGATAAGCCACTTCTTCAGCCCTCTTTGATGTTAACGCACGAAGCATAACAAATTTTGTGAGATGATCTTAGTAAACTGGAATAAAATTAAAATTCCCCTCTAGTTGTGTTTAGAAACCAATCATATCGACTTGGCTCTACTATTCACTTCCGATTGAAGAATAGGCTTTGAAACTAGCCCTCTTTTCTTTTTTGTCTTCTTTTGTCGGTAAACATCACACATTGGTCATTTCGTTTGTGATATTGGCATATATATATATATATATATATATATATATATATATATATATATATATATATATATATATTATGTTTCGGCTAACATCCTATCACGATCACCGTGACCCACAGCTACATGAGTTGCGTCAATCACATCATAAAGTTCATCAGCTAGAAGAAAATATTTCATACTTCCTTTACACCATGCAATGAGATTTTCCACATCACCAATTTTCAAAACAGCAAATAGTTTCAGTCTTCTTTTTTGTATTGATGTTCTTTTTTCCAACTTTTACTCGTCTTCTACTTGTTTAACCAAATCCGCATATTTGTCTACTGATAACACATGATAATGGGAAGACTTTTTCTTTTCAATCTGCAAAATTTCCTTCAAAAAGTTTTGTCTCCACAGCTTTTGATTGGCTTGTCTACTACACGAAGGCTCAACCTAGATAAAACAATAATTGTACTAGGATTATAATAAATTCTTTTAAACACAACCAGCAACTTGAGACGCAAACTCGTCGATGCAAAACACCGTTCAAATCAACGAACAGAGCGATCGAAGAGCGGTTGAAGGTTGCGACGGACGACCCAGAGATGATTCGGGGATGCCCCATCCGTACAGGCAGCGAGCCAGAGTTGGTTCTGGGATTCCCCGTTCGTACAGGCAGTGAGCCAAAAATGATTAGGGAATTCCCCGTTCGTACAGGCAGTGACATGCGTTCCGACTAGGCAAGATTAGTTCAGACTAGAACATACCAGTTTATCCTAAATCATGTAAATTCTATCTAGGATAAACTGATTCGACCTAGGCTAAACTGGTTTCTCCTATCGGTAACAGGATGAACAAGTTTGGCCTAGAGTATACTGTTTTGTCCTGTCACCTGTAGGGAGAACTGGTTTGGCCTAGGCGAAACGTGTTCATCCTAAAATCGGATTTTGCAGGTAACAAGTACATCTTCATCACCACAAATGTTATTGGCTTCGCAATATGGCTTCACCTCTGTGGCGTTAAGAGCATCTACCCCTATTCTGACCTCCTTGGGTAAATGTGTCTGCAGTGGCAACGTTTGGTTGAAACCAGGTGTTCTGTAATTGCTTTACTTCAATAGATAGCTGGAATAGCTCTTGCCGCAAAGTTAAGAAACAATCCGAATTCACGGTTACAGCACGACGATTTACCTGGAAAAAGCAAGGCCGAAGTTAAAGCACAGCACACAGTGAGTGCAGGGTTCGCTGGTGAATTTACCGAGCGAGGTTCAAATGTTCACAAACATATTGGACCAAACTGCTGTACAAACCACTTAAAGTAACGTAAGGACAACCCACAACTCGTGCCCCAGGTACCTCTCCGATGGCGAGCATACACCCGATCCGCAACGACGTGCCTTACAACGCTCGACCACTCCAGCGCCGCCTGAGCGACGTGACGTAATGGTAGCGCACATTCGGGGGGACGGTGGTTCAGATCCACCTCCGGCCATTCCTATTTAGTTTTCGTGATTTGCCTAAGTCACTCCAGGCAAATGCAGGGGCGCACCATTTGAAAGAGCACGGCCGATCCTTACCCAAACAACCTGAGCGTCAATTCCGTCTCCAATGACCACGCTGTCGACGGGACATTGAACTCCAAGCTTCCTTCCTTCCTTCTGGTGAATCTGATCGTGCCTCGAGTCGTTCCAGTACTGCATACGATGATTCAAATGTTTAGAGGTTTGTAAAGTTATGGGACCTAATTGCAGTCGGCATCGGTCCCTAAACTTACAAACTACTTAAACCAACTTACCCTAAGAACAACGCAAAGCGCGGCCGTCCGCCGTCGGGCTTTGTTGTTTGTGTCGTGTTTGGTATAAGCTAGTTCATAAGTAGTTTGTAAGTTTGGGACTGATGACCCCGCAGTTAAGTCTCTTAACCCACGGGCGGCAGCGCCAATTATTATAACTTCAGCAACAACGCGGTGCAGATTTGCTACCACTGTGTATTCCGAGTTACAAACCTACAATATAGCTACTAAATGATTGTAATGACAAAAATAGGTCAATGTACACTTAGAAATATCACATTTGTTTACATCTGAATTAGTATATCGATTACCTTCGATGTATAAATATAAAAAATGTGACATTATTCCGAAAGTGGACAATAATCAAAAGTATAATAGACCCAGCAGTGCTATCATTTCCTCTTTCGATACTTCCCTGTAGTTCCTGTCTCTTGAGTGATTTTCTGTGTTATGTGGAACTTACTACACATAATTACCCCATGAATTATATCATCATCTATCATGAATGAGAGAGCTTGCGTCTCTGACCTCATGCCCCTTGCGTTCCCTTTTGAACAACGGAAGATTTTGTGATACTGTATATCAGTGTTTTGGGGTGCTGCTTGTGTGACTTTTACTCGACAAAGTGGTACCGTCTTCAATATCGATTCATTGCGTCTGAAATCTCGTTCGGAATCGGATCTAGGATTTACATTTGAATAATAGTATCCTGTTCATGAAGTGATGAGGAATGTAGACAAAAATCACTAATATCTTCATTACTTGTAGAAATAAGTCTATTTCCTCATCTATTTGACCCATACCACGTCTATGAGTCCTGAAGATTAAATTATGTAGTAAAATAACAATCATTTCCGCATTGTGTAAGGCTTAAAACGGGTTAAAAATGAGATTGACGGAAACTGCAGCATGGCTAATCAGGAGAAACAAGAGGACAACTTATCGAAAGTTAAACTTCTATTTACGAAATAAATTTAAATTTTTGACCATTCGAATATGTAGTGTAAAATTTATACAATAAATATTTACTAGAAACTGCCACAAATCCAGTTGTAATGAAAACTAGAGAAAACAAAGCAATTCAAATCTACTTGCATCACAGGCAGCGCGGCGCAAATCTGCTACCAGTGATGCATTCTCTAACAAAACTTTTTTTTGGTGGACACTTCAGTGCACTAGAAACTCAGAACCTTCACTGACATCATTGTTAAGGCTTAACTGAGGAATAGCTAAAGCGGAAATATGGTATCTCCATTATTGCGTCATCAGTAAGCATTTTATGAAAAGTGGTAGCAGATCTGCACCAGCGCTGCCGCTCGAGGGTTAAGCTTAACAAACATTTGAACAACGCAAACACCCATGCCCGAGGGAGGACTCGAACCTCCAACGTGAAATGGCAGCGCGCATTTTAGCAGGGTGAATAAGCGCGCACGGCCATTCCGTCTCGGCACATATGGTGGTCGAGTGGGTATCCGAGAAATACACTTTAACACAAAATCATCGCTCCTCACGTGTTCAGTACAATATTGCAACTGAGCAACAATGAATAATAACCTCCTGTCGGTCAGTATGAACGACGCCACTATTGGGCCAAAAGTGCCGTCACACCGCGAATTCTAAAAAATAAATTTACCGCTCACCAGCCTGTATTAGGTCTAAAATACACTGCTCAAAACAACTGGGATCTCAGGTGAGATATCATACACAATATACATGTGGCAACGTATTGTATTCAGATATTGGTTACAATCGTAATTTGTGTGTGATACGATATTTCGCTGTCTCAACTCTTTACTTGAGCTTTACATGACGATTACGTACAACGAGGCACCTCGGCGCTACCATAATAATTTAAAAAGTCATTTTCGTTGCCCTCTAATACGGTGTGAGATCACCTCGGACGGCCACTACTGTTACACTCCTACGTGGCAGGGACATTATGAGGTTATCGATCAGATCTTGAGGGATATGTGGCTATTCTTCCATGAGCGGAATATCCAACTCTGCAAACGTTGTGGGAGGTGCAATGCAACTGCCAAGTGCATCCGATAAAATACGGTGAACAAGGCAGCCACTTTATTCGTCCCGTTCCCACAGCTTAAGGCAAGTTCTCCAGCCGTGCGGCTCTGTGGTAACGGTCGTTATCGTCCACCAGAAAGAACCCATCTCCTGTAGTACCATCGTAGGGCACAAACAAAGGTGGAAGGATCTCTGAGCAGTCAAAGAGCCGTTCTAAACGGCATAGAGGGCTGTACGTCCGCCAGATCATCCGTCCACCACGATGATATGGTGAGGTTCATAAGCAGGATTGTTCCGTGTTTTATGTTCTCTCCTGATGAGCGAATAACGATTGTCCGACTGAAAACAAAATCTTGATTTATCTTGTAATATTTCTGGCTTAAAGCCATCATATTAAGATCGAAGTATTGCTTCAGTGCGGCCTTTTAGGACCAGTAGGCGACAGATGCCAAAAGCTGGTGAGAATCACGACAGGTGGTACAATAGGTCGGGTTCTCATGGGAAAGAGCACTGTCAAATTTCCCCGAATTCTAGGGAAATCCCCGAGCGACAGGCACTGGACGCCGACTGGCTATAGCACTGGCGGTCTCGCGCGAAATCGCAATCATATTTTTATTAATATTTATTAAACTAATTATTTATTCCATGTCAAATTCAAGTTAGAAAACCTCTCAAAGCTAAGCTGCCCTGAGTAGGTAAAACATATTAACAATTGCTAATACAATAAACAAAATAATTAATTTAAGACGGACGATTCACGGCAGCCATGTTTGCACGCCAAATCGTGGAAGGCTGTCTTCCATCGAGCAGCCACACTTCTGTTCAGAACATGCACTCGGAGGAGTAAAATGCATACGTAGGCGGTCATAAGACATTGTTTAATCATCTTAGATCAAGGCTAAATGATTTTATATTTACTTTTAGTTAAGAAAATGTGTGTCAAGTGGATATTATTATGCAGTTTACTGGTTTTCTGCTTCCTTTTTCTTTTTTTAAAATAAATCAGTTGGCATCCCGATTCCCGAGGACTTCAGTTTTATCCAGTAATTAGATCAGTTCCTGCCAATAGTATAATACTTTCAGCCTCAGAACTCCGACCTGCGTTCTATCATCTGCGTGGAGACGACATTCCTCTGGCTCTCCATGCCACAGATTCGGGTACGTCACGAAGTAGCTGCATTGCACTACCTGCTCACTACACTATTAGAACCCAAAAGCTTGTGTAAACAGCAAATACCAAGCCCTCTGCAGCAACTTTCTGTTATTACTGCTATCCAGCCGGCCACATTGGCCGAACGGTCTGCGGCGCGCTAGTCACAGTCTGCACTGCCCCCCCCCTCCCTCGGGCATGGATGTTGGTGTCGTCTTTAGTATAAGGTAGTTCATAAGTAGTTTGTAAGTTTAGGGAGTGATGCCCCCGCAGTTAAGTCCCTTAAGCTTAACAAACATTTCAACATTTGTACCACTGTTATCATACTGTTGTTGTCTCCATTTCGTAAAAGCAAAGGACAGTACTTCAGAACCTAGGTATCTCAACTGAGCCCCTAATTGTTTTGACCAGTCTTCATTGGACAGAAACCTAATATCAGTGAGTCAAAGAGAGATACGTTTAACCCAATCGACGTATAACAGGGTGGATAGGAAATGGACTGATGTTTTATATGGCAGTCCGCTATGCTCGCCAGTCGGAGCTGCGAGGCCGCTGAACGAAGTGGGCCAAGGCACTCGCCTGGGGTCACGGCATTCTCACACCCACGACAAGGCTGCAGCCGGCATTTCGCACCCATACAACGGTTTGCACACAAATATTTTGCACATATCCAGGGTATTATTTCTCTTTCTGTGCACCTACAACGTGATGCCATCTTTTTTCGCGTGATGCGTTTCGGTTTATCGAATTTTCATTATGTTCAAATGTTTGTTAAAGCTTAAGGGACTTAACTGCGGGGTCATCACTCCCTAAACTTACAAACTACTTATGAACTACCTTATACTAAAGACGACACAAACATCCATGCCCGAGGGGAGATTCGAACCCCCGACCGTAGCGGCCGTGAAGACTGTGGCTGGCGCACCGCAGACCGCTCGGCAACTGCGGCCGGCTTTATCGAATGTAAAACATAATCTGTGCTTATTGTATTGGTGTGGCGTCTGTTCTTTCGGACGTCCGAAAGAACAGACACCACACCAATTCAATAAGTATTTAAACGCGACGACGGCGTTAGCTTCAGTTATTTCATCGCAGTTCCGGTCATACGTCCGACCTCGTACGGGAATCCGTAATGGCCAGTGTAAGAGGGCACGAACGATAGGGGCGCTACGAACATAGCGTGCGAGTTGTAGGAATTTGAGACGGACGGGAGGCGAGCTCGGGTGTGCAAGTGGTTAAGGCGACCGCTGGCCCGAAGCGGGAGATCCTGGTTCGATTCCCGGTCCGGCACATTTTCACTTGTTGCCATTGCTTATTATCAATTCCCAAATGCGGCCACTGTCTATACTTTCTTTCCTATCCTCTTCCTTCCCTTCCTTTACCAATCATTTGCAAAAACATTCTGCGGTCGGAAAGGACATATATACTAAATGATTTCTTCTCGTAGATAGAAAAATAATTCGTTCTTTTTATATATTTTTTTCAACTATTGACCTTGTATTATTTTTCTTAGATTTGTTCCTCACATCATGAAGCATTGCGTGTTGGACAGTGCACGGAAATTTGTTTCTGACTGAACAATGGAGAAGATCTGTTTGGAGAACTGCAATTCCCCCCCACCAGGTAATCACCCAGTTGGAGCCTTGTCTTTTGTAACTAAACGTGGTTATGTGGAAATTTTTCCAAATGTTTTTGTTGCAGTTAGAATCCTGCTAACACTCCGGGTTCGACGTTCGATTTGGCATGTATCGCTGCTTTGTGGTCTCAATAAACATTATCCATTTATACCACGGGTACTGCATGCACGAAATCGATTTTTGGTCAACATGTCTGTGAGTGCAATAATTTAGAATGGTCTATTTGTGACAATATGAAAATGTATCCAAATATCAACTACTTAATGAACTTGAACAAATAGAAATCTACACACATCATAAGACTAAACCATTAGATTACTTAAATGAGCAGTTAGATTTCAGAGATAAATATTTCTTGAAATATTCGATGATCTCCTGAAAAATGGTTACTCTTTTGTCCATTCACAAATTTTACTTTTCCGTTTAAGACACAAGGTCATTTTAGTTAATGACTTCAGCTGTCGTTGTCATATATTTTAACCAAACTGGAGTTTATTTTAGTTCTGAGACAATGACAATAATATTTTAATTTATAATCTCACAGTGGTAAAACAGCACCTCCGATTTCTGTTTTTCAAATCATAACAACACCATAACATGGTTTTCTATGTTTCCATATGCTACATGTCTTTTATATGACCATATATAATGTACTTTTAAAACCGTTTACATTTTTCTACCTGGTTAACTATTCTATATAATAATTTGATTTTTTGCATATTGAAATCCGTTGCTGTATAACTTCTGTTATACCCGATTGGCCGACATTAAAATCAGGATGAACATTTAAAGGATGACTGCACCTACATCAACATTAAATCTTTAGGAAAAAAATGTTGAAGTGTTTGTGAAGCTTATGGGACTTAACTGCGGGGTCATCAGTCCCTAAACTTACAAACTACTTATGAACTACCTTATACTAAAGACAGCACAATCATCCATGTCCGAGAGGGGATTCGAACCCCCGACGGGGAACGGCCTCGCGCATCGTAGCATAGCGCCTCAATGCGCTCGGCCGCTCCGCCGCGGCAAACCTTAAAGCCCTTTCTACACGGGTAGTGCGAGCTTACAAGATTACCCATGATGCGCCGGTGACGCCGTCCGCGTTCCGTATAGACGTGTCCACTTGCACAAGATGCACGCATACGATCGCTAGTAGACGGTATAGGATGGATCCTATTCTCACGCGTATGGAAGTGCTTCGCGCATGCGCAGACGACCGAATGGGAAACCCAGCTTACAAACGGAGCCAAGTCGGGAATTGGTTTGAGAATGTGTACTTGTCTCCTGCTCAGAGCAACGTAGTTTTCGAGTCAATCATAAGTATTTTAGGAGGTGATGGTGTGGAGGAATTGCGTTAAAAATTTAATATATCATGTGTATAATTTTTATTGAATACAGAGATATAGCTGTTAATATGAAATCCAAACAAACGTAGAGCAAATGTAAATCAAGAAATTTTCACTGATTTATCCATCGGTTCGTGGTAGTACTGGAACACACTTACTTAGAAGTAAAATTTTGTGTATGTTCTACACGTTCATTTCCACTTAGTTACCCGGTTTTCAGCTTACTAGGAGACATTCAGACTTTAAAGTACGTCGAAAAGCGGTTATCTAAATAAAAGTCAATATTGTGATCTACCAAGTACCGACGAAAGAATCAGTCAAAACATCCAAATCAGTTTGTTGTAAATACCAAGAGCTGAATCTCTGTACCAAATAAAAATTGGACACACGTTATATGAAAATTTAACTGCAAATCGTCTTTATTACCATCTTCTCAAATACTTGCTACTTTTCCTGAAACATGCTGTAGTTAACAGATGAAATATTTGTTTTTGGTGAGCATTGAAGTTTTATCAAAGTGGAAGGTCCTATGTATAGACACCTGGGCTTGTTCATCATATACATTTTTTACGCTATTTTTTTCTCTCTATAGGTAGTTCTGTTCATTGCGGACGCTGATCTTATTTGTTCGTTGATGTTCGAAGTGTTCTTGGCTCAGCATTTTTATTTCAGAGGGCGTTGAGCCCCCTTCGGGCGCGCTGAGCCACGGCGCCCGGCCGATATACACAAAGGCGACTCAAACCCCAGGGGCTGGAAGCATGTAATCGCATTTTATAATGAGGACGTTAACGCATGTGAGCGACGTAGTTAAGCATGAACTGCACGAAAACAATTAAATACAATTTCACAGTGGCAGTTTAAAACACAAATAAATGTTCTAATCGTCACAATATATCTTACAGTTTCGAAATGTGATGTTAACGCAGCTATTCGTTTGCTGTAAGTTGACAACAAACGAAGCAGACGCGTGAAGCAGATCACTCAACAAATGCGTACCGTTTGAACTTTGAACGCTTCTTTGTAGTTTGACGGTCTATCGCAAGGGGCGCTGCAGCTGACAACGACTTCCTTGTGCGTGTTGCACGTCTCGTATAGAAAGGGCTTTAGGCATCTCTATGTGAAAACAAACGATGGCCAACCTTACGGCTATATTTTATTCGTATTTTAATTACTCAATTTAGAAATAATTTATCCCTCTAATAATATATTACAGTTGTGGTCTGATGATGGTCATGTAAGTGACCGAACCCGGCTAGAGGTTACCAGTGAAAAAAGAAGCGCTCTATATTACTTGAATTAATAGTTATTTGTTAGTTTGTTCTTCATCCTGCCCTCAGCCTTTGATGCCGTGTATCTGCACGATTTGCCGGCCGCTTGCTCCTGCCCGCAACGCCGCTGGATTGCAGTACGGAGTGGACTAGGGAGCCAGCAGGGCTTCCCCACAGCTGCCTGCGGGCCCCCCATCTGTCGGCCAGCAGCCGCACTAGCGCGGCCACGGCAGGTGCGGCGCTGCCTACACGGGGGCGACGCGCAGCTGCGACGACTTTCTTTTGTCGAGCCCGCATACCGTACTGCACGGCAGGTGTCTGCCACAGCCCACAAGCTTCTGCAAAGCGGCGGTTACAGCTGCCAGAGTAACCGAAACACGTGTAACCGTGTGTATGCGTTACTGACAGAAGCAGTACTCGTTACAAACGTATCACTACATCTACATCAACATACATACTCCGCAATTCACCGCAAGGTGCGTGGCGGAGGGGCGGATACTGGATTTTTTCGAGGGGCAGGGGGAGGAGGAAGACATTTCAGTGAAATAATAGAACTAAGGGGCTGTTCACACGTTAGGGAGGGAGGGAGGGAAGAGGACCAACAACACTTGACATCGTGTGATAATGTGGGATCAATAACAAGCTTTGTGATGTCATATGTTGTTGAGGTCGTCAGTGCGCAGACTGGTTTGATGCATCTCTCCACACTACCCTGTCCTGCGCAAGTCTCTTCATCTGAGAATACGTTCGGCAACCTACATCCTTTTGAATCTGCTTACTGTATTCGTCCCTCTGTCTCCCTCTACGGTTTTTACCCCAAAACACTTCCTTCTAATGCTAAGTTGACAATTCCATGATGTCTCAGAATGTCTCCAACCAATCTATCCCTTCTCTTAGTCAGGTTAGGCCAGAAACTCCTTTTCTCCCCGATTCGGTTAAGCACTTCCTCATTAGTTACGTGATCTACCCATCTAATTTTCATCATTCGTCTGTAGCACCACATTTCGAAAGCTTCTATCATCTTTTTATCTGAACTCCTTATCGTCCACGTTTCACTCCCATACAATGCTACACTCCAGACAAATGCTTTCAGAAAGGATTTCCTAACATTTAAATTAATATTGGATGATAACAAGTTTCGCTTATTTAGAAACGCTTTTCTTCCCATAGCCTTCTCCATTATATATCTTCTTTACTTCGGCCATCAGAAGTCATCTAGCTACCCAAATAACAAAATTAATCTACTACTTTTAATGTCTTATTACTTAAACTAATTCCTTCAGCATCGCCTGATTTTCTGACATTACAGTCCATTACCTTCGTTTTACTCTTGTTAATGTTCATGTTATATCTTTCTTACAAGACAATGTCCATTCCATTCAGTTGCTCCTCCAGATCTTCTGTGGTCTCTGACAGAATTACTATATCATCGATAAACCGCAATGTTTTTATTTTTTCTCTCTGCACTTTAATGCCCACTCCAAATTTCTCCTTCCATCCCTTCACTGCCTGCTCAATGTACAGATTGAACAACATTGGGGATAGCCTACAACCCTGTCTTACTCCTTTCCCAACCTCTGCGTCCCTTTGTTGCCCCTCAACTCTAATAACCGCTGTCTGGTTTTTGTATAGGTTGAATATAACTCTACGCTCCCTATATTTTACCCCTGCTACCTTCAGAATTTGGAAGAGTGCATTCCAGTCGACATTGTCAAAAGCTTTCTCCCAATACACAAACGCTAAAAACGTAGATTTTCCTTTCCTTAGCCTATCTTTTAAGATATGTCGTAATGTGAGTATTGCCTCCTATGTTCCTACATTTCTCCTAAATCCAAACTGATCTTTCCCGAGGTCGGATTCCACAAGTTTTTCCATTCGCCTGTAAATAATTCGTGTTACTATATATGTATAAAGTATTGCAACTCAGCTACAAATCTTACTTAAAATGTTTAATTTTAACGATTTTTCAATTACTTAAGACCACAGTCGTGCAGTACTCTTAAAAAAAATTCCACCATTTGACAGCCTATTTTTTACTTTTATTTTTTAAGTTATCTGTACGATCGTGATTTCGGCTTCGTGGCCATTATGAAGTCTCACTATGATAACTGATAAAACATGATCAGACTTCATCCTTATAATTAAACATGCGTATGTGATGCAAGTTTCCCAGTAAGACAATAGGAACATCGCCACTCTCTGACTACTGTGGTACCGTATGTATTTCTCATCTTAGAAAGCCACTGACAAACACATGAAATAGTATAAGAGCCAAAAGTCATTTCGCCCATCACAAAGACGTGCCAGGAAGTTCACTGTTTGATAAATTATGATGATGCTGTATGGTTGAATGAAGAAGATGTGCCGCGGCGGATTAGCCGCGCGTTCTTGAGCGCCATGTTGCGGTGCGCGCGGCAGTTCGCCGTCGGGGGTTCGAATCCCCCCCTCGGGCATGGATGTTTGTGTCGTCTTTAGTGTAAGGTAGTTCATAAGTAGTTTGTAAGTTTAGGGACTGATGACCCCGCAGTTACGTCCCTTAAGCTTAACAAACATTTGAATATTTGAATTTGAAGATGTCGTTACAGTAGTAGTTCCTAACATTGCCCAAACAGAGAACGAAGTCACCGCTATGCCATGACAAAGAAATGGGCTCATTGTCAAGAAACGCAACGTTTGAGTCACACAAACACCTTTGGATATGCTAGGCATTGAAATTTGGTTTTAGTCTTCATTATTGCCTTACTGAAGAACAATGATTTTTTTTTTAAATTTATTTTTCAACTTTGATATACAAAATATGGAGGTGAAACCACTGTGCCACCAGAGATTTTTCAATGTCTTTCAAGGAGTTCACTAATTTTGATTTTTAACCTTTATTATTACAATAATATTACTTTTTCCTTCATATTTATACTTTTGTTCCAAACTAAAGTAAAAAATTAAAAAAAATATTTTTCAGTTTCATGCAAAATTTCTAAGTACATGACATACAGCACTTTATTTTATTTCTCATGATATACCATCTTATAAGCAACTATCCTGGCTCCGTGCTGACAAGCGCAGAGATTTTCATACACTCTGTTTCCTCTACTCTCTTATCAACGTACACTGTCCCTCATATCTTTCCTCGACCTTAACACTCTTATCTGATCAACATAAAAGAACTACTCGTTCCTGTCAGAGCAAAACCCTTTCTGTCCCTATCCATCACTCAGCCGGTTTCTCAAAATCCTTTTCAGTAGCAGGAACCAGGCTCTGGAACAATCTACCTCAGTATATCAGAGAACTGAATAACACTGCCAGCTTCAAACGACAGTTAATGGATTATCTACTAAAGCAATAATGACGCCAGTCTTTATTACCCTATGGTCCAGGTACGTCACATCCATTCCTCCTCCCAGATATTCTTCAGCTGCCATTGCTCTCGCCAGGTACAGCTTCTGTCAGAATTCGCCATGCGTTAACCAGTCTCGATATATTCAAAAGTAAATATTGTATCTGCTAATATAAACGTTGTTACTTCTATTATTACACCACCAGCAGCAGCAGAAGGTGTCTCAGTGGTACTGTTAGTATTAATCCTATTTAGAGTTAAGTTATTACATATGTAGAGTTAAGTTATTACCTTTTATTTACATCCTTTTACATGTAATCAACCTGTATAAATAATGTTATTAACTGTTCATCTGTAAAAATCATTATTATGTTATAGGTAACTCACATGTAAAGAAATACTGTATGTGTAAAACCCTGGTCCGATGTAAGAGAGGGCCTGATGGCCCTAATCTGATCAGGATAAATAAATAAATAAATAAACAAATTTGACGTTACACAACTCGTCTAATGGTTCTTCATTTTTGAACTACTATTCGCATATCGTTTCGATTTGAAATGAAGAGGCAAATGTCTAAATATCTGTCTAGGGGCTTTATGGTGAGACGATGGTTCCACAATGAGTCACCTAAGCCACAATGGCATACGTACACCTACAAGTGGTTACACAGCGAAACTACTGTGGTGAAAAAAAGTTAAATTTTGAATTGGTTATTTAAGTTGTAATGTTTTTGAATCGGAATTGAATTTGATTTTTTGTTGATTTTATGAAAGGAAAACAAATTTATCCATGAATATAGAAACAATTTACAAAAAGTTTAAAAAAATTTCTACATTTAAAATTACTATATATGTGACATCACACAAATCGGTGCGGAGGTCACACAAATCTCACCACCCGCAACAGGGAACGGGGAGCTCCAAAAATAATGAAATTCGCGTGACGTAATTTATAGATGCCTCCTGAAGTAATATATTCAAGAAAATTTTAATGACTAATGCACAAACAATGAGAAAATGGCATTTACAGAACAAGGCGACTGGTCTTCTTTGAGATTTCATCAAGTACGCTCATCAGTTTTTAATTCAATGTTTTTTGTGAATATTCATCAATGCCAGTCCATTAGATTAGATTAGATTAGAGTAGATTAATACTTGTTCCTTAGATCATGTATACGACATTTGGTAATGATGTGGAACGTGTCAGTTTAGTATATTTTGTCTATACTTGACAATCTATATTTTAAGAATTTTTTTTGTAAATTTTTTATTTATTTTTTTATTCTTTTTATTTTTTTTATATTTTTTTTATGTTTTATCTAAAAATTCATCTACATTGTAGAAGGAGTTGCCATTCAGAAATTCCTTTAATTTCTTTTTAAATACTAATTGGCTATCTGTCAGACTTTTGATGCTACTTGGTAAGTGACCAAAGACTTTTGTGGCAGCATAATTCACCCCTTTTTGAGCCAAAGTTTGATTTAACCTTGAATAGTGAATATCATCCTTTCTGCTAGTGTTGTAGCTATGCACACTGCTTTTACTTTTGAATTGGGTCGGATTGTTGATAACAAATTTCATGAGTGAATATATATATTGTGAAGCTACAGTGAGTATCCCTAAATAAATGTCTGCAGGATGCTCTTGGGTGGGCTCCAGCAATTATTCTGATTACACGCTTTTGTGCAATGAATACTTTTTTACTCAATGTTGAATTGCCCCAGAATATGATCCCATATGAAAGCAGTGAATGAAAATAGGCGTAGTAAGCTAATTTACTGAGATTTATATCACCAAATTTTGCAATGACTCTGATAGCATAAGTAGCTGAACTCAGACGTTTCAGGAGATCTTCAATATGTTTCTTCCAATTCAGTCCCTCGTCAATGCAAACACCTAAAAATTTTGAATATTCTACCTTAGCTACAGATTTATGTTCAAAGTCTAAATTTATTAATGGTGTCTTGCCATTTACTGTATGAAACTGTATATACTGGGTTTTATCAAAGTTTAATGAGAGTCCATTTGTAGAGAACCACTTAATGACTTTCTGGAAGATATCATTTACAATTTCATCAGTTAATTCCTGTTTGTCAGGTGTGATAGCTATACTTGTATCATCAGCAAAAAGTACTAGCTTAGCATCTTCATGTATGTAGAATGGCATTTAAACTGTCCAATCCCACTGTGCTCCTTCGCTAGGCCTCCAAATACCGAAATGTTCAGAATGAACGTTTTGGTGTTGCTGTAGTTATTGGCAATGTGCAGAAAAGTTGCAGTACCTACACGTTTAAAGACGTTATAAAATCGGTGGACAGTTCACTGATGCTTCAATATCATAGGCCCACTGATTCACTATAGCAGTGTTTTTCAAACCTTTTAAAATATGCGATGGTGGCTAAGTGATATAGTGCCTGCCTAGTAAGCCGGAACTCCAAAATTCAAATGTTTGTAAATCTATCGGGCCAAACTGCGTGGTCATCAGTCCGTAGCTTACAAACTACTTAAACTAAGGTAAACTAACTTAAGGACAACACACACGCCCTTGCCGCAGGGAGGACTCGAACCTCCGACGGCGAGCAACAGCGCGCTCCGCACCGAGGCGCCTAAGACCGCTCAGCTCAAAATATTCAAATGTTGGTAGAGCTTATGGGACTTGACTACGGGGCCATCAGTCCCTAAACTTACAAACTACTTATGAAATAGCTTATACTAAGGACGGCATAAATATCCATGCCCGAGGGGGGGATTCGAACCCCCGACCGTAGTGGCCGTGCAGACCGTGACTGGAGCGCCTTAGTCTCCTCGGCCACCGCGGCCGGCCCGCTCGGCTACTCCACCGCGGCCATACGGGATACTCTACCTGTGCTGCTATAAGATGTGCCTTTACAAGTACGACACGACATGTGATTCCTGCACGATGGTGTTCCTGCACATTTCAGTCGACGTGTTCGTACGCTTCTCAACAACAGATTCGGTGACCGATGGATTGGTAGAGGCGGACCAATTCCATTCCTCCACGCTCTCCTGACCTCAACCTTTATGGGAGCATTTGAAAGCTCTTGTCTACGCAACCCCGGTACCGAATGTAGAGACTCTTCGTGCTCGTATTGTGGACGGCTGTGATACAATATGCCATTCTCGAAAATGTTCAAATGTTTGTATAGCTTATGGGACTTAACTACGGGGTCATCAGTCCCTAAACTTACAAACTACTTATGAACTAGCTAACACTAAGGACGGCACAAATATCCATGCCCAAGGGGGGATTCGGACCCCCGACCGTAATAACCGTGCAGACCGTGACTGGAGCGCCTCAGTCTCCTCGGCCACCGCGGCCGGCAAGCCATTCTCCAGGGCTGCAGCAGCACATCACGGATTCCATGCGACGGAGGATGGTTGCATGTATCCTCGCTAATGGAGGACATTTTACACATTTCCTGTAAGAAAGTGTTTGAAATCACGCTGGTTCGTTCTTTTGCTGTGTGTTTCCATTCCATGATTAATGTTATTTGAAGAGTAGTAATAAAATGAGCTCTAAGATGGACACATGATCACATAACATATTTTCTTTCTTTGTGTGTGAGGAATGTTTCCTGAACGTTTGACCGTACCTTTCTGTAACGCACTGTATATTGTCTCTGGCCAATGGTTTATTATTTGAGCCGGCCGCAGGACTGAGGCGCTCCAGTCACGGTCTGCACGGCCACTACGGCCGGGGGTTCGAATCCCCCCTCGGGCATGGACATTTGTGCCGTCCTTAGTTGTAGCTAGTTGATAAGTAGTTTGTAAGTTTAGGGACTGATGACCCCGTAGTTAAGTCCCATAAGCTTAACAAACATTTGAATATTCTTTTTTATTATCTGATAATTAAATCTTCTCAGAGAGAGAGAGAGATAAACAGAGATGTTTTAATGTACCTTTACACGAAATTTCGTTATGTAATTTTATACACTCAGCCTCCCCCCCCCCTCCCCCCGCCACACCCGACTAGAAACACCTGCAGCGTCATGGAAGCAACTGCGTCGGCGTCTGTTGCAGGTGTGAACGCCTCTGTTTACGCTCCGGCCGGTGTGTGACGGCCTCGCATGGGGTCGCTGGTGACGTCACGGCGGTTAGCGGGCCCCTGCTGCTGCAGCCGCGTCATGTTTACTGGCCTCCCACCGTGTGTTTATACTCGCGCCTCACTGCAGCTGTCTGCATGCATCCCAGCTTGCGGCTGTTGGCCCGCGGAGTGCTGTTTTTAGCAGAAACTGGTTTCATTCAAAAGTGAGGTGTTCCCTGCCACCGCAGATACTAGTGTGATAGGGCTCTACACTTGGCGTTGTTGCGACATACACCGAGCTGACATGAGTTATGGGATACGCCACCACCACCTAGAGAAGACCGCGGCGCTCTCGTGTGACGTCAGACAGAGTAGGTTGGGCGCGCATAGCTGACTGTCTCGCTGCTTCGGCATATTGGGCCGTGCCCCAGCGACTACCCAGTCAGCTATGCGCGTGCAACCTAAAAGCTGTGTGTGTGTTGTAGATGTTGAACCTATCGTTAAATCAGACAACAAATTGTTCATTAGCACAGCAATTTGGTTTAATTATGGCCCTGATATTGATGTATATACTGTTAAATAAGAAACAGTGCATTAAACTGTTATGTGCGCAACGGATCTTTTAACAAAACAACTGTGGCAAGTCACCATTATGAAACAGACACTGACTATACTAAAAAAATTTGACTGCGAGAAAGATAATAAAAAACCACAAACCACTTTCTTAATGTTTGACTGCGAGAATTTTATGCAGATCAGTACCTTATTATTGAAATTTAGTATCATAGTCAATTAACTGTAGTCTTGCATGACAATCATTTACTATGGCACCAATACGAAATCTGTTCAACAAGTTTACAAAATAAATACTGCACTTTAAATCCACAAATAACTAATTATCAAATGAAGGAAATAGGATAGTCTTCTAACTACGTAAATGAAACAGGAAAGAAAGGTCAACTTTGTTACTTATTATTAATAATCACCATTACATTACCTACATAATACAACCTTTTATAATGACATTAAATGCAATTACCTTCATTCCATCGGTGGTACAATGTTTTGATAGTAATAAAAAATACAATATATATTCCAAATACAATCAAATCAACTTGCTGGCACAGCAGCCTCTGCTCTACATCGGAGACATACACACAACTCAACCGCTCTCTAAGCGAGCTAAACCACAAGTGCTACTCTCTCTCTGCGCGAGCTACAGTGCTAGGCAATACATGATCTTTGCCAAAGATGAAACTTCACAGAGTTAAGTACATATATCGATACACACAGTAGAAGCAATATTATACATTTTCTTGCAAGCAAGTTACTCGACACGAAACAGCAGGTACAATGTTAGACATTTTCTTACAAAATTTTTTTATGGACACGTTTCAAACCTACTCTGCCTGACGCCACACGAAAGCGCCGCGGCCTTCTCTCTAGGTGGTGGTGGATAGGCCCGCCTGATAGTATTACGTCGGACTTCCTTTTGCCTGACGAAATGTCGCAACTTTGCGATGCTTGGATGTCTATTGTCAGAATAGCAAATATCTTGTAAAAAACTAGATTCACTAACGGCACTGCTGTCGCGGGACAATTTGAACCTACGGGCGGCGGCCATGATAGTGGCAAGCGTCAGATAAATACGAGTGGTGTTAGGTAGTCTTGTGTAATTCGCGAAAGAACTAGTTCGGAAGAGCGCGCTCCCACAGGCGAACTAGTTCGCAGATCCCTCGCCTCTTAGTTCGTCCGCTCCTTTTCCGAAGACTGACGGGGAACAGCGAGAGCGCGCAGAATATCGAATTCCCTTCTGCCAGTTACCGTCATTTCGAGCTGAGATGCAGCTCAGCTGTAGTTTCATAGTTCACTGCCACAAATTTTCTTTTCTAAGGTATTCAGCAGTGTCTAAATAATAACTGGCTTATTTGCTGAAGTATTTGATGTCTAATTGCCCAAAAATACGGGTAAAAGTACACACTTGGGCAACACTGATCATTATATAAAAAAGCTGTCATAAGAAAAGGAAGAGCTCTTTTAGTAGCGGCAGCAAAAGCCAAGAAGAGCGAACGAACTAAAAAGAACGACCTACTTCGCGGCCGAGCTGCGAACTAAAAGGAGAGCTACCGGTCGCGAACTAAAATATGCGCGATCGGTCGCGAACTAAAATATGCGCGATCGGTCGCGAACTAAAACATACGTCACCGGCCGCGAACTATTATTCCAAACGTATCTCGCTTCTTAGTTCGTTCGATTCTTTTCCGAGAGGGCGCGCAGCGGAATTAAAAATCACGTGCTTGCCTTCTGCTGATGAGAGCCATTTCAAGGTGAGCGTCTGCCTGCTAGATTACATAGTTCAGTGCTACAAAATTTCTGTTTTGAAGTATTCTACATTCTGCAATATCGGACTAATAAATTCCATAATGCCAAGATATAGATATAACTGTAAACTTAAACGCGAGAAATTATCCACAAACTTGCTGTTTGCGTGATATCTTTAGCGGCTCAAGCAGCAAGCGCATGAAGCAGTTAGGTGGGGGAACTTCTCCCTCCACCTGCATGCGCAGACCACGCCGCTCAGCCATCACTGGGAGCGGACGAACTAATTGAACGAACTAGTTCGTGTCAGAGCCGCGAACTAAATTTAGCGCTCCCGATCGCGAACTATTACCCGCAAGTCTAGTGTTAGGAGATACATCAGTATTATATAGCTACTGCGGTATATATACTCAGTTCGTAGTCACGTCTGTACTGCTTGACTATTGCAGTATACGTATGTGTTCAGAAATACTCTTGCTTAACATGTTATTAGACGTATAGGATTTTTAATGAAATAACAGGCTTTTACCATACTGGTAGCTCTTAAAAAAGAGCTACTTTACGCAGCACTGGTGGACAGGAATTAAAATAAGTATTGGGGTCACGAGATCACTTGCTTCACTGCAGTTAGAATTTTTGTTTATGAAATTAATATCAGCAACTTGTAACACGGAATTAACGGTCATCTGCTTTAAATCTGGGTATAACAACTGAAAGTGGTTTGCAGAACTGTAAATGGTTCCATATATGAATGACACATAGCCACACTGGGTGCACATTGTGAAGTTGAACCCCATGACAGTAGTTGCTGACTTTACAGCAGTTCACACTACCGTAAGGTATTTGGCATATAGCATTGAAAGTGCTAATATTCGTGATAGATAGATGCATTTAGTTAAGAAAAAATTATGGCATGCTTCGTGTTCTGAAAAGAATTTGATAATGGCTGGCTGCTGTATTCTAGTCTTGCGCAAAACAGTTCGCGATCGGGAGCGCTCACTTTAGATCGCGGCTCTGTCGCGAACTAGTTCGCTCTTTTAGTTCGTCCGCTCCCAGTGACGGCTGAGCGGCGTGGTCTGCGCGTGCAGGTGGAGGGGGAAGTTCCCCCATCTAGCTGCTTCATGCGCTTGCTGCTTGAGCCGCTAACGATATCACGCAAACCACAAACAGTTTGTGGATAATTTCTCGTGTTTAAGTTTAGAGTTATCTCTATATCTTGGCGTTATGGAGTTTGTTAGTCAGATATTTCAGAGTGCAGAACACATCAAAACAGAAATTTTCTAACACTGAACTATGTAATGTAGCAGGCAGACGCTCACCTCGAAATGACTCGTCAGCAGAAGGCAAACTCGTGTTTTTTAATTCTGCTACGCGCCCTCTCGCTATTGCCCGTCGCTCTTCGGATAAGAATCCAACGAACTATGAAGCGAGATACGTTTGGCATAATCGTCCGCTGCTCCTAGTTAGTCCGCTCCTCCTAGTTCGTTCGCTCTTTTTGACTTTTGCTACCGCTACTAAAAGAGCTCTTTTTTATGACAGCTTTTTTATATAATGAATCAGTGTTGCCAAAGCGTGTGCTATTACCCGCTTTTTTAGGCAATTTGAGATCAAATGCTTAGGCAAATAAACCAGTTATTTACACGAATGGGTGATACAATGCCATTCAACTACTTTGCATACAGAGTACTCGTAGTACTTTATTTTTAAACTAGATTTCTTGTGGCAGTGAACTGTGCAACTACAGCTGAGCTGCATCTCAGCTCGAAGTGAAGGTAACTGGCAGAAGTGAATCACGCGATTCTGCGCGCTCTCGCGTCCTCTCGCTGTTCTCCGTCAGTCTTCGGAAAAGGAGTGGACGAACTAAGAGGCGAGGGATATGCGAACTAGTTCGCGTAGTTCGCCTGTGGGAGCGCTCTTTCGAACTAGTTCGTTCGCGAACAAGGTAAGCCGCTATTTTACAGGTATTTATGTGATGGGATATTTCTTTTTCACAGTCGATTTTTAACATTAACTGTTTCAGACAGCCCCGTTTCGCTTTTGATGCTATAAAATAAATATTGGAGAACACTGCCCGTAATGAAATTGTTTCTGCCCTTTATGAATATGGAGGTAAGGTGGGAGGAAATTTTCAAATACCCAATGGGTAGATGAAAGCACATTCATTCATTCATTCACAGACACTATAATATAACTAATTATTTTCATTCTCAACCACTGTGCTTTCAAATATATGCTCTGCACCCTGATCAAAGAATACCGTAATTCTGTCTATTCCCTGGAAGCTTTCCTATGTTTAGTTTCCATACAAACAAAGACATTATCTTCTATTCTAGAGTTCGATGAGTACTACATCTTGAGTTGTTATATAACCTACTTTCTTCTTCTCAATTATTTTGAAGGATTGCGAAGTAATTCACATTATACTGTATATACATATACAAGAAGATTATCTATTCGAAATTTCACCAGTTTTGAGACGGCAAACTATAATAAATTCATCTACGCAAAGGTATGCATGCTCCTTTCTATTTTCGACCTATCACTCATTTAGGAGGAATCAGAGTCTGTGTATCAGAGAACGTTTTGGGAACTTTAGTGGTTATACACACAAACCTGCACCTACATGGTCGGTCAAGACTATAATGAGAGTGAACTTTGTGACAAATTCAACAGTGCTGTGTATATCACTGAAGGAAAGACTTTGCTTATTTCATCAAGAAAATCATCAGTCTTCCCAACATTATTCTCTGATTATGAAAAAACGAGACTGGATTAACATTTCTAGGGGCGATGATCGCCGAATGTAAGAAGCTGAGCTGTTTGCAGTTGCTGCAGCAATGGAGCCAGCACTTCTCAAAACGTCATATCCAGATAACATTTTTTACATTATTTAATTAATTTGATTTTTATCATCAATTTGCTGAGAGGACAGTATTAATGTAATTAACCCTCAAATATTAAATCTCCAACTAAACCTGAACTTAAACTCTGACAATAATCTTGACATCACAAATAACAGAAGTTTATTTCATTTCATTTGATTTAAAATTTTGTTGTCAATTTTAAAACATGCGCATAATGCTTGTGATACATTATGATGCGGGAACACTTGATAGCAGCGTCGAAACGAAGCATCGGCGGCGTTTTGACGAGATGGCAGATGTCTTGATCACAAATTTAAGAACACTATGTACCAAACGAACTCATGTGTGGGGACACAGCAGTATACTGTTCTTCAGTTCAAATGATCAAATGTTTGTAGAACTTATGGGACTTAACTACGGGGTCATCAGTCTCTAAGCTTACAAACTGCTTAGGAACTAGCTAAGACTAAGGACAGCACAAATTTCCATGCCCGAGGGGAGATTCGAACCCCCGACCGTAGTGGCCGTGCAGACCGTGACTGGAGCGCCTCAGTCCCCTCGGCCACAGCGGCCGGCTGTTCTTCAGTACCACGTGGTTTGCGACCATGCCGAAATACATTGCATTTACAAACAGAAATTAATTTAGAATGAGCAAGTGAAGCACACGCGAGAATTCGTATAGAAGAAAGCTAGTATTAATAAAAGCACGACTGAAGGCCGAAGTACCGACCATTACAGAAGCAGGTGGTGCAATCAGTCATTGAAATATGGCATCAAACCAGAAAATCTGTGAAACATTTAGCATACTCGCAGATACAGATATGACATGAAAAGTTAGTTAAAAAAAGCAAGGAAATTCAAACATACTAAGTTTACACATAGGCTGAAGACCACACACATGTATTCTAACTTGAGAAAATCCTAACACAAAATCATCACTGCAATGAAAATGAAAATACTAAATTCACACTGTATTACTCTAGTTCGGTAAATTAAGAAACACTTCGCCTCGCATAGCGAAAGAATTACTCAAGAAAACTATCACTGAAAAACTAAGACTGCCTGATCACAAAGAAAGCAAAGTTCTAACAGTATGCCTTCCCCTCAGCATGATTCGGCGAATTACTTACTTCAACGGTCGTCGGAGCAAGAGTGTGGCTCTCAGGCCACGGGAAAAATCTTCCCACGCCACACACCGGACGGATGTAGCGCGCGGTAACAACGACACAGAGTGCGTTCAGAGCCTCCTGTCTACCAACCCTTGCTACCTGACGAAGACAATTCCCTCTACATCCGCTCCCAGAGAGGTCTCCTGTCACCTCTTTCGTCCAAGATTAGTTTGGTACGATACTAAGAACACAGCCACCTTTCCATCTTGCCAAATAAGCTTGTCTCTGGCCATCCAGCAGACCACAGCACAGACGACAAACGAGCCATGCGTTTGTTAACTACAGCAAAATGAGGCCTAAAGCGGGAGGCGGCGACTGTAAGCCATTGCGCGGCAGTCAGTCAATATTAAAAGCAACCTTCCACACACATACGAACACCAATCACACGGAGGGAAATATATATATATATATATATATATATATATATATATATATATATATATATATAAATATGGGGCATTGATCAATAATAAAAAGAATAAAATAATTAGCACACAAATAGATAACATTAATGGTGCAGAAGCACTTTAGGTTAATGAATAAATCAAAATGGAACAGGAACTCACATTCAGTGAACGTGTTTCATATTTTACTCTGCAGCCAAAACTACACATCGCAAACGAATAGCGTTTTATGTGGTAGTAGATATCAGTCTCCCGTTGTGTACTATGGTGGTAGAGGGTTGATAACGATAAGGAGGTGGAAGATATGGGAGTTGAAAATTACCAACTGATATAAAATTCTACGTGTGGGTGTCAATATTTGGCTCATCAGCAAAAACTATACATTGGAGACGAACGATGGCTGTGTTATTGTAGTACAGAGTCTCCCGTTGTACACCACGGCAGTTCCGTGTCGATAGGTATAAGAGGGTGGAAGATATAGTAGTTTCAAGTCGTCATATTATATAAAATTCGGACTGAAGACCAGCGATGACTTTTGATACTGTAATAGCAAAGAGGTTATATACAGCGAAATGTGACGCACATTCTTAGTTGTGCATATTGTAGTTTAAAAAGTAAACCTACCAGGAAACTTGCCAAAGCGTAAGAATTAAATTTCGCGTCCTCGATCCGTTTCTAAAATATAGGAAATGGCGCTGAAAGGTGTTTCTACAGACGATAGAAACTTGAAATTTGTAGACATTGTTTATCTTCACTGTAAGCATCAGCGATTTTTAGATATTCCGATCCGTAAGGGAGTGAAAGAGGGGATGAACGGTTTTTTGAAAATATGTTGTTATTAAGGCAAATTTTAAGCAAGAAATACAAAACTTCGGATATAGATTTTTTATTGCAATTTTAAAAAGATGTGTATCGATATTTTTGGAAATACAACCATTAAGCGGGTGAAATAAGAGAAACCCTTTCAATGGTGCTATTAGGACTATTTTGATGCTAGAAATGTGAAAATTTGGATTTGGAACCATGGTTATCAATAAAAAAATTTTTTCGGGATGTTTTGAATTCTGTCATCGATGGTGCATTGGGAGGTGGCAAGTTGTACCACAATACTTGATTACGAAAGCATTTTTGAAGGTAAAAATTTTTGTTTAGAAGTAGAAACAACCAATGTAGACTATCCAGTCTATGCGTGCGAAGCAGCGGGAATTAAGCTTGTATTTAATAGCTTACATACGCTATAATGCTTCATCGTGCTGTAACAAAGTTATTTTATATGTTATTAGTAAATAAATCCATCATAAAATAAATAAATCGCATAACTTGTTAGGGAGCGACTGTAAGAACAGGGTTCGATACTTTGATGACTCTATTAGAAAAATTGTCACATAACTTAACGTAAAATGAGAGAGAATATAAAAGAGATGCTTAAACATAAATCGTTCCAGAGAGAGAGAGAGAGAGAGAGAGAGAGAGAGAGAGAGAGAGAGAGAGAGAGAGAGAGGGAGGAAAGACAATTAAATAGCATTATACTGACAGATGGTAATTATCATTAAGAGCATTGCCTTTGTTTAAGAATTTCTCTGGGGAAAACCTTTTCATTAGGCGACGTCGACTCCATGACTCAAAGGGCGGATGTAATTCCCCGTCTACCAATATCTATGGTCGAAGGATGTTCGCTGCTTTCAAAGGACAGCTCAGCTAGAGCTCTTAACGCACAAGGGGGCTTTTAGGATAATACGACGCTTATCCGGAGATAAGGTCTTTGAAGTTTAATGGTAGCAAGGATAAGAACTAGGGAGCAAGGTTATTTACGACTTGTACATAAACCAAAAGCTATAAGAGCAGAAGGACACGAAACGGGAAGAGCAGGGGAGAATAGACTGAGACGGGGTTTTATAAACTCCAGCATTTGCAGCGTACCGCGAAGGAGAATGTCGCAAAGGGAATTACAGTTCAGAGAGAATAAATAAAAACTTTGAGTTTTGCATATGATATCGTAATTAATCAGGGACGGCAAAAAACCCGTGCAGTGAAACGGTATCTGTACTGCCTTTAAAAGACACAGTCTTCTCCTACGTCTACAAAATACTCTGCAATCCACCACAAGGAGCATGAAGAAAAGAGAGAGAGAGAGAGAGAGAGAGAGAGAGAGAGAGAGAGAGAGAGAGAGAGAAGAATGCCTGTATGCCTCTGAACGACCCTTGATTTCTCTTTGCGATCTTTATGAGAAATGTAAGTTTGCGGCAGTAGAATCGTACTACAGTCTGCTTCAAATTTCGGGCCCCTAAATTTCCTCAACACTGTTCCTCGGAAAGAAAGTCTTATTCCCTCCTAGAATTCCCTTGTTAATACCTGAAGGCGAACCAAAGACTACGTTTCATTGACAGAACACTTAGAAGATGCAACAGTTCTACTAAAGAAACAACCTACATTACACTTATGCGTCAAAATTTAGAGTATCGCTGTGTATTGTGGGATCCACACCAGGTGAGACTGACAAATGATTTAGAGAAAGTTCAGAAAAGGGTAGCTCGTGTTGTATTATTGTGATATAGAGGAGAGAGTGTCACGGAAATGATGCACAAGTTGGGGTGGAAATCATTGAAAGAAAGGCGTTATTTGTTGCGGCGAGATCAATTTACGAAATTTCTTTCACCAACTTTGTCTACCGAATGCGATTGTTGGCACCCACCTACATAGGGAAATCAGATCGAGAAAACAGTAAGATTTAGGTTTTCCTTTTTCCCGCGAGATATTAGACAATGAAGCTATAGAGAAACATAAAAGTGGTTCGATGAACCCTCTGCCTTCCACTTCAGTGAGAATTGCTTAAAATTGTTAAATGTTTGTAAAACGTATGGGACTTAAATACAGGGTCATCAGTTCCTAAACTTACAAACTACTTATGAACTGACTTATACTAAAGACTACACACAGCGCCGCCAGAAAACAACCGCTGAATACTACTCATTCTGTCTCAGTTATAAAAACAGGGAATAATAACAATTCTATAAAACTTTCCTGGGGCACTGCCGTCAGTTTCCTTGTCTCTGATGAATATTCACCGTCAAGGACAGCGTACTGGGTTCTGTTTTGTAAAAGTCTATTAGTCACTTTCACATCTGCTAATCTATTCCATTTGGTCACACCTTCGTTAGAAGTCTGCAATGTGGCACCGTGTAAACTCGAGAAATCTGCAGCCTACCTATTGTCCTTCATCCATGGCTCACAACATATCAAGTGAGAAAGGGCAAACTGAGTTTCACGCGAGAGATTATCTGTTGGTATTACCTACGTATTTAATTGTCGGTGTGAGGTTGGCACCACTACAGATGTGGACTCTTTAGTTAAATGAGCTGTTTAAACTTTACTGTCTATCTTTGTGTTTTAGTGTCTGATCATGTGACATTACAAATGTGAAGGAAAACGTGAAGTACATAGAAGTGCAATATCGTCTTTCAGCCTAAAACTACGTTAAAGGTAACAGGTTATGGACCCAGTTTCGTTTAAGTGCCTCAACACTGAAGATAGTTAAGAAAAAAGCCAATGAAAATACAACTGGTGCTGTGTGTGAAAACACTGTCGAAAACACTCCTCTGAACTGTGTTAGAACAAATAAGCGTTAAAACGAGTGATTTTTCTCACACAATCAAATACAGTAGTCGGAAGGGAGGCTAAAGTTTCGTCAACTGAGTTTTGGAGTACAGACGGCTATGTTTGAGGTTAGAAACAACGACAGCTTAGTTTTAGGTTAAAATATCTACAAACAAAAGTAATTTTTAGGAAGCACATTGTATTCTGAGATAATTTTCTTAGGAATGGATGTGGCAAAAAGTAATAAATCACTAACTGGAGTAGTGGATTGACCAGTTTGTAAAGTAAAATAAGAGATTTGTTGGATTACCATGAAGGTGCGTTGGACGTCATGATAAGAAATAGTGAAGCACAAACTACTGGAAGATGGTACAACAGACATAGAAGCCAAAAAGCACAAAGAACAGTCTGGACAATGAAACTAGCAGTGATGTATGGAATGCCTTAAAGCAGCAGCTTGAAGCTTCAGCCTAGGAACAGTTGTTCAGATTCTGCACAGACTTTTTCTCTGTTATCCAGGTTCTAAGAGGACCCTACACTCCACAGAAAAATCGTGGAAGAGAGCGTGAGATGAGAACTATTGTTGAAATGGCAAGCACCTTCAAGTATTCGAATAAGAAAGCTAATTTCCCATCAGCCATGTTGGCAGAAAGCTGTCAAAGGTTATCTTGTGGTGTATGATGGAGATGAGCTTTATAGAATTTGAGTAAAAGAAGAAAAGAGTCTTTTTCCAAGAAAGGGCGAAAATTTGTGAAGCACAAGTTGCCATTTAGCAAAATAATCGAGGTAAGTACACAGAATAAAAATATGAAGCAAGCCTCAGCAAAGAAGAGTTTGAAGAATCGGAGACTGAAGAGGATACTACTGGAAATGTTCAAATGTCTGTAGTCTGTAACCTATTGGACGAAACTGCTATGGTCGTTAGTCCCTAGACGTACAAAGGACTTGAACTAACTTCCGCTATGGACAACACACACACTTATACATCCATGTCCGAAGAAAAACTTGAACCTCCGGAGGGAACGGCCGCCTTAGAGCACGCTGCCAATCCACGCGGTCGATAGTGCTGATACCGCAGAAGAGGAACTCCTTGCTCAACATGGTCAGCTGCGAAACCGCACAACATTAGTGAAACCCTCATGGATAAAAGACTTTGTGATATTCACTGAAGAGATGATAAACCAAACAGATGAAAATTCAGCGCCGCGGTGGAGTAGCCGAGCGGTCTAAAGCGTCTCGTCCCGGAGCGCGCGGTTGCTCGCCGTGGAGGCATGGCTGTGTGTGTGTGTTTGTCCGTAGGTTAGTTTACCTAGGTTTAAGTAGTTTGTAAGCTACGGACTGATGACCACGTAGTTTGGTCCGATAGATTTACAAACATTTGACTTTTTTTGTTTTGTTTTGAAAAGTCAGTATCATATGAAGAAGTTGTAAACAGTACACAAAGTGGTCGCTGGAAGGAAGGTATGAGAAACGAAATGAAGTTATTAGAAGATAAGCAAACATGGAAACTGACTACTCTACCAGAAGGTGCAAGAGCTATACTAGGTAAGTAGGTTTTTCGTGTGGAGACCAATCCCGATGGAAGTATTACGAAATTTAAGCAAAGATTGTTGTCAAAGGTTGTAATCAACGATAGGGTGTGGATTACATTGAAACGTTCAGTCCTCAAGTTAAGAACAATTCGTTCAATGTTAAGTGTTGCTGCAGCTGAGAAGATGTGTCATAAACAATTTGATGTATGGATAATAATTCTTGTATGGATAATTAGAAAAAGTAATATATACGTCACAGCAAAAAGGGCACAGTGATGGCACACAGAAAGTTTGCAAATTAAAGAGAAGTGTTTATGGACTTTTGACTTAATCAATCTCGATATATCTGAGTAAACGTTTTGGAGCATTTCTTGCGTCTGCAGAGATCGAGTTGTGCAGTGGAGACTATCTGTCGCCCTTAATGTTGATGGAGGTTTAGTTATGACTAGTGATCAGAAGGATGCCAAGCAGTTTGTTGAAGGCCGAATTCAAGATCGCTATGAAACCAGTATCATTTTCTTTGGATTTGAGATAGATAAGTCAAAAAAGCCTATGCTAAGAAGGTCTTGGAGCGTTTCAATTTTCAGGACTACAAACCTGTCTCAACATCAACTGTGAAGGAACCAGATACATTACAGACAGAAAGGAAGTATGCAGGAAGGTCCAGGTTTCCATAGCGACAGGCGGTTGGAGCACTGATGTAACTGATGCTTGGAACGAGACATGAACTATCTTACAGTGTGTTTCCTGTCTCGAATCCTGCACACAGCATCAACAGAAGATGTAGTGAGGTTGAAGCGGATACTTCGCTATGTAGCAAGTACATATGAGCGAGGCATTATGTATCGTCCAAATTTGTGTAGTGGAATATTAGATTGTTAATTTATAAAATGCAGCAACCAGCTGCAGTTTATAAATTAATAACATGAACAGTTGTTGGCATGGATAAGATACTTGAATATTAGATTGATACATTGATGTCGACCGGTGGTGCTGTGCTGCGGTGCGCGCGGACGTTCGCCTTCGGGGGTTCGAAAAATGTTCAAATGTCTGTAAATCTGTCGGACTCAACTGCTTGATTATTAGTCCGTAGCCTACAAACTACTTGAACTAAGGTAAACTAACCTAAGGAGAACATAAACACCCATGCCCGAGGGGCACGGGGTTGGAACACTTGCGGGGAGTCACACTTGCGCGGAACCCGGGGCCCTTGGGGCGGCTAATGGCTTTTCCTGGGTACAGGCACACCAGAAGTCTAGCACTGCTGTTGTCAAGTTTCCACACTGTCAACATAACACGAAACTCAGTGAAATTGCACAACCCTTTGCAAGCTGAAGAGCAATAAAGTTACTTGTTCAAACTACATATTAATTCGTCGAGTGTACCTCCTGAAAACAAAAAGGTATTTTAATAGTGATAGTGTTTGGAGAGTTATTAAGACATTCTCTGCTACTACAAGACGATGACTTTCCACAGTCATACCTCCTAAAAGTATATTATTCAGAACACTAAACATATCAAGACACCTGCGCAAAAAATAAATATATTAGGTATCCTGCACAGATACGTTGTTGTAATTGACCGCTATGTAGTTAACCCTACTATCACGGAACTTCCATCTCTCTAAAAATAGCTACTATGCTTTTTAATAGGAGATGCAACCTTAAACCTTCAATTAAAAAACGTTAATAATAAGTCAATGAGTATTTTACATACTTAAAGCGTTTATTCGTAGACCCCAAAACGATTTGGCTGTATTCGAATTACAAATACATCTAAGAAATATATGAAATACGGAATGTGTAAGGGAATGTCACACACCGAAAAATGCTAAAGATAAATTCTATTTTCTATCACCGTCTTATAGAACCATTTTTACTCCGAACTTGGCACAAACCAACAGGGAGAAACAAGTTGCAAGACTTCCAGGAAAAATGAAGCGAAATTGGCAGCCAATAGTTGGTTATAAATTACATTGCCTGTTAAATGTGTAAATATAAATTACGGAATACGCGGAACTACTGTTCAGTACAGTCAAAAAGGTCTAAGGTAATAGGCAGTGGTTTACAATCAGATATCCGTATCACTCTCCTCCTCAAGAAGTCTGTGTGAAGATTTATATTCAGAACATTCAAGAAAAAGGTGTTGAAAATATAAGAAGCAGCTCATTTACTCAGGAAGGGAAAACTTTATGGTGCCCGTAAATTTGAATGGCTGTATCTCTTGTGGTAACATTTATTTTTTGATAAAATGTTAAAATCCAATATACCAGAATTTTGTTTTTCTAAACTCAGTGGCAACTTTTTTTTGTCGAAATTTTTGCAAGAAGTAGTCTTGACGTGATTTCACACTTCTATGCATTAATATTATCAAACATGTAATTTGCGTCACAAATTGCGCGGCCGGTCCGGTCGGATGTTCGAGACCTTCCTCGGACATAGCTATGTTTGTTTGTACTTTGTCTAAGTTATTTTAAGTAAGATTAAGTAGTGTGTAAGTCTAGCGACCAATGACCTAAGTAGTTTGGCCACATAAGACTACACATATACAGGAAATTTATTTATTTCATAACCACATTTAAGTACTAATAATTAAAGAAACTTAAAAGAGAAATTTGAAATAAACACTGAAAACAAATGATTGATATTTCTCATAAGATGAATGCACACAACCTTTGACTTATGACTTGTGAATGTACCTACAAATTCTGCCATATGAAAATTGTAGTGTGAGTCCCAAATATGTTTTTTCTGTAATAACATTAAAACATATTAAACATTCAGAACTCGAAAATCAGTGAAGTTTTGGACTTGAAGCGTTTTGTGTTGCTACATCTTTACATAGTAGACACGATTTTAAAATTTGGTTGCTATCGCCAAAGTAGACGAAACGTTAAATTTTTTGGTGTAATCTTCGCCGTGTAGACTGTATGTTATAGAAGTCTATGTCGAACCTAATCATACCTCTGAGGAGAGAACGTTGTTTGCACTTCTCCTGCGTTTCCAGTCGGCAGTGCTGTGCTATGTAACGACATCGTACCGTTCCATTTTACCGAGAGCTATATATGTATTGGTGTGATGTCTGTTCTTTCGAAATAAGACATCACACCAATATATGTATCATTTAGACGCAAAGATTCTGGGTTCTGTTTTCATCGCTAACGCGATTAACAACGTTAGACCTCGTGTGTAAACAGTTCAAGGTTATGAGTGCCACTGGAAAAATGCATAAGTAACACCTGTTGTTTGAGACTTGAAGATGACCTGAAATTAGCCGAAATTGATATCTCATAATAAACATAAGGTGTATCTGTCTATATTTCATAATGCTATTCGTAATATATTTAAAAGCTGCTCACAACCACCTACAAAAAACCTTTATAATGAGATTGTATATAATTCCACGATCAAATTGTGTTTTAGGTATTTGTAGTAATACACCCAAAGATCTGCCCTTGCTTTTAGTGCCTTGATTAGCTGTTTATTTTTAGAGGTATTACTAGGGACAGGAAAAATTTGTATTTGCGATAAATAGATGCGAATTCTGACTCAAAAATGCAGTAAATCCGAAATTGTAGTTGGCAACGGTTGCGCTCAATTGCGATTTCATCACATTCCTCTTCACATGGTGCTGTATTGTAAATCGAGTGATATTTGTATGACTTGTTATCTCCCTGTTGAATGAGGCTGTGATATCTCCGGGCCGTTACTACAGCTCCACCTCGCTCAGTGGGCCTTTCCCTGAATATGGCACAGGTAGCGGCTGGAGGGCGTGGAGTAGGGGTGGTGTATCCCTACTTCTGGAACACCCTGTTCACTACCTGCAGCGTCCGGGTCTCCCCGCAAGTGTCACTCCCCGCAAGTGTCACAAACTCGTCTACACATTCCCTTTCCCCGCAAGTGTCACTCCACGCAAGTGTCACAAACTCAGTGCGCACCGCAGCACGGCGCCCCAGTGCGCACGGGTAATCCGCCGCGGCAAGAGGCGGGGGGGGGGGGGGGGGTTCGATTCCTCAGTCGGGCATGGGTGTATACGTTGTCGGTAGCTTAGTTTCCATAGTTTAAATAGTTTGTAAGCTGCGGACTAATGACCAAGCAGTTGAGTCCCACAGATATACAAACATTTGAACATATTTTGATGTCGACTTTGGGGACTGCAACAAAACTGGGCGGGCAACTGAACGACTCATCAAAGACAATGACTGCCACATCAAAGAAGCTGAGTTGGCAGCCGTATTTTATATGTGTAGACTTTTTAGAGGAATGAGGAAGCTAGCAGAAGTTCCAGTTCTTAAGGTTGACAATCAGGCAACAGTGAAACTCGCACAAAATCCCGAATTCCTTCACCGGACAAAATATGTAATAATAAACTGCAGGGTTGGGGAGTAACGCGTTACTAGTAACAGTTACTTTTCAACGGCGTTATTGGTTGCATAAAGTAACTTTAACTGTAAATAAGTTACTTTTAATAGTTAACGATTTAACAGAAGTATAGTTACTTTTTTGTCGATGTAATGTAAGATATTTTTTTGGATGAACCTCAAAACTGCAGAATACCAAGCTTTGATTTTAGTTTTATAGAGAGGAAAAAACAATATTTGTTTCTAAATTAATTGTTTTCAAAAACTTACGTTAGAAATGTATGAAATATATATTTTAGTACCATTTTTTTATAATTATCTACTCAACAATTAGTATATAACAACCACCTGACGCGTGCCACGGTACTGGCCGTCCGAAGTGATCACACACCATATTAGAGGGAAACGAGATTGATTTTTTCACTATTATGGTAGCCGCATGGCTAAGTAACCTCAAGAGCTGAGACAGCAAAATATCATACTGTTGTTGTTGTTGTCTTCAGTCCGCAGACTGGTTTGATGCAACTCTCCACGCTACCCTGTCCTGTGCAAGTCTCTTCATCTGAGAATACGTTCGGCAACCTACATCCTTTTGAATCTGCTTACTGTATTCGTCCCTCGGTATCCCTCTACGATTTTTACCCCACACACTTCCTTCTAATGCTAAGTTGACAATCCCTTGATGACTCAGAATGTGTCCAACCAATCTATCCTTTCTCTTAGTTAGGATATGCCAGTAACTCCTTTTCTCCCAAATTCGGTTAAGCACTTCCTCATTAGATACGTGATCTACCCATCTAATTTTCATTATTCGTCTGTAGCACCACATTTCAAAAGCTTCTATCATCTTTTTATCTGAACTCCTTGTCGTTCATGTTTCACTCCCATACAATGCTACACTCCAAACAAATGCTTTCAGAAAGGACTTCCTAACAGCCGCGGTGGAGTAGCCGAGCGGTCTAAAGCGCCTCGCTGCGGAGCGCGCGGTTGCTCGCCGTGGAGGTTCTAGTCCTCCCTGGGGCATGGGTGTGTGTGTGTTGTCCTTAGGTTAGTTTACCTAGGTTTAAGTAGTTTGTAAGCTACGGAATGATGACCACGCAGTTTGGTCCGATAGATTTACAAACATTTGAACTTCCTAACATTTAAATTAATATTGGCTGTTAACAAAGTTTCGCTTCTTTAGAAATGCTTTACTTCCCATAGCCATTCTGCATTTTATATCTTCTTTACTTCGGCCATCAGAAGTTATCTTGCTTCCCAAATAACAAAATTCATCTACTACTTTTATTGTCTCATTACATTCAATTGATCTTCCAGATCATTTGCGGTCTCTGACAGAATTACTAAGTCATCGGCAAACCACAATGTTTCTATTTCTTCTCCCTGCACTTTAATGCCCTCACCATATTTCTCCTTCCATTCCTTCGCTGCCTGCTCAATGTACAGATTGAATAACATTAGGGAAAGGCTACAACCCTGTATCACTTCCTTCCCAACCTCTGCGTCCCTTTCTTGCTCTTCGACTCTAATAACCGCTGTCTGGTTTTTGTATAGGTTGAATATAACTCTTCGCTCACTATATTTTATCGCTCCTACCTTCAGAATTTGGAAGAGTGTATTCCGGTCGACATTGTCAAACACAAATTACAATTGTAACCACTATCTGAATAAAATACTCTACCATATGTATGTTGTGTATGATGTCTCTCCTGATTGACGCGTGGCATAGACTATAAGGTTATCAATCAGCTCTTGAGGGATAATTGGTTATTCTCGGATGAGTGCAATATCCAGCTCTGCAACTGTTGTGCGAGGTGCTGGTCTGGCTGCAATGCGTCTACCAAGTGCAGCGCTGACATGTACAGTAGGGTGTAAGTGCGGTGAAAAAGCAGACCACTCCATTCGTTCAGTTCCCCAAGCTTCAAGCATGTTGTCCATCAGTAGAGCTCTATGTGGACGAGAGTTATCGTCCACGAGAAGGAAACCATCTTTTATTGCACCAGCGTAGGGTACAAGAAAAAGGTCGAAGTGTACCTCTGAACAGTCAAAGCGCCATTCTGAACAACATAGAGGTCCAAATGTCCACCAATACTGACCCCTGCCCACACCATTCGTCTTCCACCACGTTGTGATGATATTTCCTGCGAACAATGATTGTTCCGAGTTCCACGTTGTCTCCAGGTGAGGGAATGACAATTGGCCGACTGAACACATCTTGCGTCGTCTGCGAACAGAACGCGACACCACTCATTACGACTCCAATCCTGCTGTTCCTCCGCCAAATTTCTGTGGGCTAAACGGTGTCGTGGTTTTAATAGACACACACCATGGACCTCCGTGCGTGGATGCCACATTCAAATGTTCAAATGTTTGTATAGGTTATGGGACTTAACTACGGGGTCATCAGTCCATAAACTTACAAACTACTTATGAACTAGCTAATACTAAGGACGGCACAAACATCCATGCCCGAGGGGGGATTCGAGCCCCCGACCGTAGTGGCCGTGCAGACCGTGACTGGAGCGCCTCAGTCCAATCGGTCACCGCTGCCGGCGATGCCACATTTCCGAGGGCTATTTCGGACTGTCTGTGTTGATAACTCCACTAAATACCTAGGAATTACTATTACTACAGACTTAAATTGGAAAGAACACGTAGATAATGTCATGGGAAAGGCGAACCAGAGACTGCGTTTTATTGGCAGAACCCTTAAAAGATGCAACAGAACTACTAAAGAAACTGCATACACTACGCTTGTCCGCCCTTTTTTGGAGTATTGCTGCCCTGTGTGGGATCCTTATCAGGTGGGTTTGACGGAGGACATCGAAAGAGTCCAAAGAAGGGCAGCTTGTTTCGTATTGTCACGATACAGGCGAGACAGCGTTACATAAATGATCCGGGATGGGAATCATTACAACAACGACGCTTATCGCTGCGGCGTGGGCTACGTACGAAACTCCAATCGCCAACATTCTCCTCCGAATGCGAAAATATATTGTTGACTCCCACTTACACAGATATAAATGATCATCAGAATAAAATACGAGAAATCAGAGCTCGAACGGAGAGATTCAGAGGTTCTTTCTTCCCGAGCGCTATTCGAGAATGGAATGGGAGAAAAAAAAATAGTATAATGGTGATTCGATGAACCCTCTGCCAGGCACTTAAATGTGATTTACAGACTATCCGATGTAGATGTAGATATTGCGCGTCCTGTTACTGGCTGAAGAGTGCGTTGCAGCTGAGTTGCATTCAGCCTCCTGTCTCGACGGATATAACGGTCATATCTTGCTGATGCTACCCGTGGACGACTTTGGCCTTACCTTCTTTTAACGGTTCCTATTGCCTGAAATGGCGTGCAGATCTGGAAGTTACACTTTGGAACATTAAAAAAGCTGTAGTCATGTTCCTCTTTGTCTTTTCCGCTTGAAACCTTCCTATCGTTCTCCATGGGAGGGTTTGGAGTAAGTCATGTTGTTGTTGCACTGCACTGCCTATTCATACACTAACTGAACCCATTGCTTTTGTAATTCGTTTGGAAGAGCGCACAAGGCAACACCAACCCCACTCCGCAGCAACTTTCAGTTATTACCACTAACTCGATTGCCGTAATGTTCTTGTCTCCACTCCGCTGTAAGGGCAGAATGACGTCGAACCATTTTGTTCATTCTGTCGACGACAACCTAGATATCTCAACTGATCCCCTAATATTTTTGACCAGTGTATGTTGTGAAAAGCTTCGGTTGCTATCGCCTGGACAGGATTATATCGGTATTGGATAGGTGGTCCGAATATTATGTCAGATCAGTGGAGATGTTTACTGCTCGCGAAGCGTGAATTACCTTCAATTCGCACGATCGGGAGATGAACATGCGGTCTGCAGTCAGCTGCTGCTTATCCTGACTAGTGACACCTTGCGGCATTTCTCAGTATCCATTTATTTGGTTCTGTCTTCCTCGTCTCAATCTAATAGTGTCTTCTTGAATATTATAAGATATTGTAAAACTTGTGTTGTGGTCTTCAGCTCTTAGGATTGTCTGATGCAGCTTTCCACACTATCCTGTACTAGCCTCTAGATAGCTAGCCTCGCTCGAGGGGTAGAAGCGGAACTTTCAATTTCTTGCATCGTTCCCAGAACCGAATGCGGTCCTTTGGTTCGGATCCAAGTGGAAGGCTTAAACCAGTGGTTTAGACAATTCTGTGGCTGCAAGTTTCTCCACCTATGCTATCGGTTGGAGATGACCCCCTGTATAGGTTAGGCGTGCACTACACGGAAGCCGTTACTAGAGTAGCGGAATGTGTGTGGAATGGAGTGCACATGATGTTTGTTTTAGGACAGAAAAATACTTCCACAGGACCGATAAGACGCTACAGATTCCGGTCAGGGCACAAAGCCCGCAAAGTACTAGGAACGGAACGCCAATAGTAATGAAATCCTAAACTCAGACTGAAACGTAAACTACAAATATAGGCCGAAAACTGAAGGGGGAGGCGTGTTTATAGCGTTAAAAAATACCGAGTGAAATTATTACAGATCCGGAATGTGAAATAATTTCAGCGAAGATCAGCGTTAAAAGTGGCTCAAACATGACCATTTGATGCCTCAGCAGCAATAGTGGCGGAATGTTTGAATGAAAGCTTGGGAAATATTTCCCCTACATTCCCTAGTCATGGTGTAGGTGAGTGTTTTAACTCACCGGATATAGAATGGCGGAGTGAAGTGTTTAAGATGGGTGACAAACACAGATAATCGAGCAATATTGTTGTTAGTACCTCGAGCATAAATAAATAGCTCATGGAATGTGACCACAAAGGTTTTCCTGGCGTAATAACTGTTTGTAATCTTCTCTGGTTTGCAGCCGGATACTAAAGTCAACTTGACACAATATTTCAACGGCGCAACTGTCCGCCATCCTCAGGTGAGCTTGCTGATAGACAATCTCCGGCTCATGGAATCACTAATAATAAGGCCATTACATCATTAATGAATACAGCTGTAAATAGAAATCTCAAGAAAGGTAGGAAGATCTTTTGTTCAGTATAAGCAGAAAGGAACAGTTTTCATCTTGGCTTCTCAACAAGAACATTAGTACGCGTTAGACAAGTATGTGCCGATTAAAATTATGAGACATGGGAAAGATCCAACGTGCTTCAACCTCTGAGTTAAGAAACTGTTACGAAAGCAAAGATAACTTCACTGCAAATATAAACGCAGCCAAAGTCTAGCAGACAAGTAAAAATGAAATGATGCCAAAATTCCAAAATTACCCTAAGGAGCGCCGTCGAAAGGTGTTCAACAATTTCGAGGGCAGTGTTTTGTGTATCTACTTGTCAGAAAACCATAAGAAATTTTTGTCTTGCAACAAATCAAATGATTCGAAACCAAATATCCTGTTACTCTGCGAGTATTATGGCGTCTCAGATTAAGACCGTAGATCATATAGAGTTTGTTATTTTCAAAGTGCAGGTTCTTTGCATACTGCACTGAGCACACGGAAGGAGTTCGCTGTAGTTCATCATTATCGTAACTTATCTACCATGATTCCCATTCAGATAGGATGCCAAGACGTATAAGCCAGCCTCAGACAATGTATCGTTACTGTTACTGAGATGTAGTACAAATTTTTGCTTTCTTGTGTAATAAATTGTTACGATTTGCTGGTGGCGTCAATAAAAGTATGGATAAATTTTATCAAACCTGTTGTTAGGTTTTTCTTTTCCCTTTTTTGTTTTCTATTTTATACTTTTTCTAGTTTTTACTCGAAAGAGCGTAAACGTGACAGCAGATTGTTGGACAATTTTTTTTATCCTGGAAAAGAGAAGGGTTTGCTAACAAGCACAAGAAACAACAGTCTAGGTCTGGACAAACAAAAAATACGCATACAGAGCTCACCCCGGAAGATACCGAATTTCGAACACCAAAGAAGTGTTGAATGTGCATTTCATTGAATGTTGAAGTATCTCTGATTCTGAAAACTACTTACGGAATGGAAAATCTGAGCGCAGCCATGCGAAATAAGCGACAAGGGCCCTTAACTGCCACAAAAGATAAGAATACAATTCCGCACACTTTCTTATCGCCATAGGATAACAGAATTTGTCAATGGATGCGTCTAAAAAGATATCAGTCATCGAGAAAACCATTACGTCGTTATTTCCACATACCTGCAAATATCGAAAAGAAGTTTTTATCAAAGATCATGTTTCAATTCTGAGGAAAACCATGAGTTACATTGCATAAAATTGTAATGAATCTAGGTTGTACGTCAACATATGAATTTACGAAAAACTTATCAGACGTACATCTTCTTATGCATTTCTGATGTTGTTAAAGTGGACGATGTTGACTTTTTATGGACTTTCGGCATACTTACTTTTTTCAGCAGAGCTTTGCAGAAAGTATTTTGGAATCTAGAATTCCAGGAAAAAAACTGCACCAATTTTTCTTCCTTGTTTCTTTCTACTGCCTGTTTGGAACTGCCAGAGAATTTATCTTCAGATGATGCAGTTGTATTTTTTGTTTATAACATCGTAGAACTCGTTAAGCTGTTGTGACAAGCTGCCAGGCATTTCGAAACCGGTAACAGAAAAGCAAGAAATAAGGAATAAAGTCATTACAAGGTGAGTGGTTGCAGCTTTTCCTGGAACACTGTAGTCGCCACAGGCGCAGGTTCCACACCCAGAATTGATGTAAGTTTTGTTTTAGAGTCTTTGCGTTATACCTTTTATGTTTCCTACGTACAATACTCATTTCTGATTCATTTCCTATATACGAGGTCCGTTGAAAAAATTCCAGAACTTTGCCCACAGAAAGTATCTTCGCTTACCGGTACTTTGTAGTTTTTGTGAACATCTAGTATCCTCCAAAACTGGCACACCGTTCCCATGGCCGTTTTCATTTCCGGAAGCAGTCTTGGAACACCTATTAGTGGATCCCGTGAAGCGCCGATTGCGAATTTTCCTTGAACTCGACTATCGTTGCAATGCTTCGTCCTTGCAACGGGTTTTCAACTTTGGAAATAAAAACAGGCAGGGTCGAGGTCTGAGGAGCACGGAGGGCGAGGCAGAAACATTTTCTGTTCAGTAGTCGCCTGTCAACAGGTCTTGACTCATTTTTAAAATGAGATCATTTTTAAAATTGTAACATGTATTAGGAAGACCTTTTCAGTTATATCATGAACGTGACTTAATATTTTATGCAGAGTAAATGAGTACATTGAGCAGGCAGTGAAGGACTGCAAGGAGAAATTTGGAGAGGGCATTAAAGTGCAGAAAAAAAAAAAAACATTGCGGTTTGCCGATGACATAGTAATTCTCTCAGAGACCGCAAAATATATGGAAGAGCAAATGAATGGAATGGATAGTGTCTTGAAAGAGAGATATTAGATGAACATTAACAAGATTACAACGAAGGTAATGGAATGCAATGTCAGAAAACAGGCGATGCTGAAGGAATTAGATTAGGTAACGAAACAATAAAGGAGGTAGATGAATTTTGTTATTTGGGTTGCAAGATAACTTCTGATGGCCGAAGTAAAGAAGATATAAAATGCAGGATGGCTTTGGGAAGAAAAGCGTTTCTAAAGAAGCGAAACTTGTTAACATCCAATATTAATATAAATGTTAGGAAGTCTTTTCTGAAAGCATTTGCCTGGAGTGTAGCATTATATGAGAGTGAAACGTGGGCGATAAGGGGTTCAGATAAAAAGATGATAGAAGCTTTTGAAATGTGGTGGAGGTGCTTAACCGAAGTGGGGAGAAAAGGAGTTTCTGGCATATCCTGACTAAGAGAAGGGATAGATTGGTAGGACACATCCTGAGACATCAAGGAATTGTCAACTTAGCATTAAAAGGAAGGGTGTGGGGTAAAAATCGTCGAGGGAGACCGAGGGACGAATATAGTAAGCATTGTATGGGAGTGAAACGTGGACGGTAAGGAGTTCAGATAAAAAGACGATAGAAGCTTTTTAAATGTGGTGCTACAGACGAATGATGAAAATTAGGTCGGTAGCTCACATAACTAGTGAGGAGGTGCTTAACCGAGTTAGGGAGGAGTTTCTGGCATATCGTTACTAAGAGGAGGTATAGATTGGTAGGACACATTCTGCGACGTCAAGGAATTGTCAGCATTAGAAGGAAGTGTGTGGGGTAAACATCGTAGAGGGAAACGGAGGAACGAATACAGTAAGCAGATTCAAAAGGATGTAGGTTGCCGAACGTATTCTCAGATGAAGACTTGCACAGGACAGGGTAGCGTGGAGAGCTGCATCAAACCAGTATGCGGACTGAAGACCACAACAACAACAACATGAGTCATCATGACTTGCATTCTGCACTGATAGTGATCCATCATAGGATCGAAATCGATATCTAAATTTTTAAAATAAAAGCACCACCAAACAGGACATTTCATGATTTTATTACAATATTGAGGTAGGCAGACAATCTCCATTCTGGAGTCAAATTACAAAACTATATTTATGTAAAACATTTTGTAATTTCTTATTTATATAAGACACAGTATCACAAAGAAGTCATTTGACGGAATGTCGTTTTACCGCAGAACGAGAACTACCGGTTGATAAAAAAGTCAGTATAAATTTGAAAATTTAATAAATCACGGAATAATGTAGATAGACAGGTAAAAATTGAAACATATGATTGGAATGACATGGGGTTTAATTAGAATTTAAAAAAGTTCAAAAATGTCCGACAGATGGCGCTGGACAGCAAAACGTCAGTGACTGCGCATGAAAATCGTGTATAAAAGGAGCTGTAATGAGAGAGAGAATCACCCCACGCGGATCCTCTATGACCTCATCCCATTCCCACACCTGGTCCAATTCCTCCAACACATCCGCCTCAAGTACATCCACCGAAAGATAGAGTCCCATAACCCACTGATATCTCCTCTCCTCCTGGATCCCGGGCCCCTGCCACGCCTTTACCGCCACATCCCTCCCTCCCTTCACCTCCACACCCTCTACGTCCTCTCCGAGGGTGGCTTCCGCCACCTACCTCTCCCTGACGACGTTCTCCAAAACCGTCCTGACATCTATCCCTCCTTCCAACTTTGACCCCTCTCTGTGGATTGCCGCCGCCTCCTCCCTCCCCCTCCCCTCCCACTCCCGTCCCCAACTTGGCTCACCCCCTCCTTTCTCCACCTCCCCAGGAGCTCCTTCTGGTTTCTCCCACTCTCCCTTCCCCCACCTCCTTCCCCTTCCCCCGCGCCTTCTCCATCCTCCCCCCCCTTTCCCCTGCAGGGCCAGTACAGTGCTGTGTTTTTAAGTGTTCAGTGCTTCGTATGTGTAGTGTATCATCGCCCAGTGTTTTTTAACGTTGCGTACTCCAGTGTTCAGTGGTTTTTTTACCTCAATGTCGCCGTCTTTGTCTCGTCGTCTGCAGTGAGTGTTTTTTAGCCACCGTGGCAATGTCTTGTTTTAACAATCATGTATGTTTCTGTCCGCTGTCATAGTCTTTTAACTTTTTCCCAAATTTTCATCTTGATATTGTAAAAGCGCCTTTTATCACCTTTCATTTTTATTTTCTGTTTTGTCCATTGTTTACATTCGCTCGGCTGTAGAGCAGCATCATTGGCTGCTGCCAGCCTGCCTTCGGGCATTAAAAATTCAATAAAGGGGAAAAAAAGAGATTCAGATGCACCAACACTCGCAGCATGTTGACGTTACCTGAAAAGGCGCTTTTTGTGAAGCTGTATTATCAGAATGGGGAATGTGCTAGTTCAGCGTTACGATCCTATCGCCATAGGAAGGGGATTCGAACTTTGTCCGTTGACACATGCAACTGTGGCGAGAATGATTTCGAAGTTCGAAGCCACGGGTTGTTTAGACGATAGTCCCCGTAGTGGCCAACCGAGCACAAGGCTACTGAGACAGTTCAGGAAGAAATGGAGACTGTAGAGGGTTCGTCTACGCACGGGGAAGTCAGCGCTCGTGCAGTCGCACGTCGCACCGGCATTCCATACACTACTGTTTGGTTGGCACTTAGGCGTACCCTCCGATGCTATCCTTACAAAATCCATCGGTATCACGAACTGTTACCTGGCGATTTAGTGAAGCGGAGGGCATTTGCTGTGTGGGCGTTTCAAAAGATGGCGGAAGATGATAATTGGTTGAGTAACGTGTTGTGGACCGACGAAGCTCATTTCACGCTCCGCGGGTCTGTCAACGCCCACAACTGCAGAATTTGGGCTACCGAAAATCCTAGAACTGTCGTGGAAACTCCATTGCACGACGAGAATGTCATGGTATGGGTTGAATTTACCACATCTACCGTTATCGGTCCTTTTTTCTTCGAAGAACTGCGTGATTATGGTTTTATAACTGCTACCGTGACGGTTGAGAGGTACGCCGATATGTTACAGAATCGCATCATCCCCAGGCTGACTGATAAACACCTGCTGGAACGTACGATTTTTATGCAGGATGGCGCTCCACCCCATATTGCTAGGCGCGTGAAAGATCTCTTGCGCGCGCCGTTTGGTGATGATCGTGTGCTCAACCGCCACTTACGTCATGCTTGGCCTCCCTGGTCCGCAGACAGTCCGTGCGATTATTGTCTCTGGAGTTACCTGAAGTCGCAAGTGTATCGTGATCGGCTGACATCTCTAGGGATGCTGAAAGACAACATCCGACGCCAATGCCTCACCATAACTCCGGACATGCTTTACAATGCTGTTCACTACATTAGTCCTCGACTACAGCTACTGTTGAGGATTGATGGTGAATATATTGAGCATTTCCTGCAAAGAACATTATCTTTGCTTTGTCTTAATTTGTTATGCTAATTATTGCTTTTCTGATCAGATGAAATGTCATCTGTCGGACAATTTTCGAACTTTTGTTGTTTTGGTTCTAATAAAACCCCATGTCATTCGAAGCATGTCTGTCAATTTTTACCTTTCTATCTACATTATTCCGTGATTTATTAAGTTTTCAAATTTGTACTGACTTTTTGATCACCCGGTATATTGTTTTACGGTACAAAAATTATAACACTAAAATACTTCATAAAATGCGGAAATGTAGCGCGCCACTTATTCTTGCTTTGGTACACTGCTAATCCATCGTAATTCTTTCACTGATGTGACGCCAAACCTGTTTGAATTTCACCACGCAGAGCTTGCGGTATTTAATTGTATGCGGGTGATTGTTCATTTTGTATTCTGTGCATTTCCTGTGGGAAAGCGATCTTCATAATTTTTTCCAGTTACTCGGTAAGTTAATTTATGATAATTATTGGTTAGGAGTGGAATATATTATAAACCCTCAGAATAAATTTGTATATATAATCTAGTACTTCTAAGTCTCATCAGTCCCGTATAATATCAATTGATCTGTTTTTTCTTTATACTAAACAACAAAAATACCACAGAAAAATTTCAAAATATCAAAGTGAAAAGATAAAAATTCAGGTCATATTCTCACATCGTACGCTACAAAGAAAGGAGGCACGAATTACGGAACTTAGTTTGCAATATGTAGGCTCAAAAGTTCTGCTTGTCACTTGAAATCCAAGTCGCATCTCACTGACCACGTTCCACTCCACGAAGCAAAAATGTAACATGCCAGATATTTAGTTTCAGGCTTCGTAGGTCAGTGAAACGAGCAATTAGGCGTTGTGGCGTCATCAGTTCCTCATGCAAGTGCGTTTCCATGTCCTGTGAGAGGACGCCATAACGGAAGGCACCAGCAGCGGACGAGCCGTGTGTTGGCTGACGTGAACACCAGAACAGCAACTGAAAGTGAAATGAGGACGTGATCACGTTGGCGCATTGGTAGAACGTTGCCTGGTCTGACGAATACTGGTCCTTCTTCACACCAACAGGAAGGAGGGAATCCATCGAGTTCCAGAGAAACAGTTGGGAAGACTTTTAGTGCAATACAAAGTCAAGGTAGCGAAGGTTGACTTATGCTCTGGAGAACAGTCATATGGGCCTATTACGCTCGTTAGCACTTTGAGTATTTTGATGTATGAGAAGTAATTTTATATGGGTTTATTAAAGTATTTTTAATTGGCTATTTATATTTAGGATTTTTATAAGATATTGATTCGGTTTTATTGGGGAAAGTTAATATTTTTTGGCTATAAATAATATTTAAATTCATGGGGTGCAAAGTAAAAAAAAAGAGGATATCAACACAGAATAAGAACTTCTTCGGATATTTTCTCTGTGTAAGGGGTACACTACCGGTCATTAATTTAAAATACAGCCAGGTATTTCAGATTTACAGTTCAAATCAAACGTTATTTCTCACAAAATATGATTATATTAACAAACACATTTATTATACAATCACAATCATTATATTTTACTTTCATCAAAGTATCCTCCTTTGGATTTAATGACTGCCTCACAAACTCGAGGCATGCGGTCAGTTTTTGTAGGTATCGTGAATCTATATGATTCCATACATCTTTAACAATATTCCGGAGATGTTCCTCACCGGATGTATTAACTTCCCTGATACGTCTGTCCACTTCATCCCACAACATTTCAATGGAATTACAGTCGGGCCTCCACGCCCTTTGGTTGCGAGCTAGTTGGCGAGCCTACCCTTCCCAGTGCGAGTCTACTCGCTCTACGTCCCCACCACCGCTGATCTTGGATTTTGCGGCTTCCGGTGGCTTTCCGCGTCTGGTGGCCGCTCGGCCTGGCCATCCTGTGCTGGTCTTCTTGTGAGGTAAGGTTGGTTCTGCTCTTGTTTTTGGAGATGGTAGCGTTTCATTGACTAGCATGTATAACTTAGATTCGTGTACTTAGAATCATTTTTGGAATATTTTCTCCGATCGTGTGCGGAAATGTGATCTCGTTTTTCAATTCAGTAATTTCCAGTAGATAAATGCAATGTGTGTGATTCTAGTTGCAATTTGATAACGGCCTGGTATGTTAAAACCTTTTGTGATCATGTGGCGATGTATGAACTCTGTGTAAATATTTTCTAGCTTTGTGGGGCCCAATTTCTAATAGGTGATATGTTCATTTTTGTACAGTCTATGTAAAACTCTTATCCTTTCCTTCTGTGAGTGATATGTGTTCCACGTGGTTTGTCCATAGAACAAAGCTTTCAGCTCACTCTTGCTTGTTCCATGCCCATCAGGCAAGTAACTCTGTGGGTATCCATCTGATTTCCACTAATATTTCGCGATCTTCTTTCCCCGCCTATTTAAATGTTGCTGTTTCTTCTCCGACTTGTAGTACGCTCTCTGTCTTTGTCAGTAATTCTCTCTGAGCCGTGTACAACTTCCTTCAATAGCTACCTTATGTAATTATAAGCATTTCTATGGTTTGCATGCTGTAGTTAATTTTCTTTATTTTTCGGAAACTGAATTTATTCAATTTTATCGGTTTTCGAGACCACGTCGGTCTAAGTTCTGACTTCTGGGCTTTGCAGCTAGTCGCCTGAATTCACGCCACTTCTCATAAAACCAGTACCTAGATCGATTGCTGACAGACTGCAACTTAAGAATCCACCGTGATTTTGTATACTGAATCCGATTTTTAACCACTTCACTTTCAGTGGAGTGCGTCCATGTAACGTAGCCGTGTGTCGCCGTTAGCGTGTTTGCCCGCGATCCAATTCAGATGTAATTGAACTTGGATATACACACGCACCATCTCAAAACAGGCACGACAGATCAGAGCCAGGTTCAAAATGTTTTTGTATATTGTTTTTTTGTGCTACCTCCGACTCGCTGAATTTCGTATACGATAGCGGCGCCTGCTTCCGCCTCGTCTCAGCACGCTGATTTTGGTGTGTTTCGCTGTGGCATTGCGTGTGGGTGAGAGAATGAGTGTTGTTTGTGAATCCTTCCCCCCAGTAGCGTTAAATCATGTATAATTTAAGCTGGGCACCGTCCGCACTAATCCATGTAAGAGATGCATTTTTATTGTATTAACAAATTTAGTTCCCCATTTTGCTTGTTTTCTATCTGAATAAACAAGTCTAACTTCAGCATAATCTGTAAGTTGCCTATAAATTGTAGTTTTAGAGCACCTTCCCTCTTTTATTTAAGATTGTTCTTCACAAGTGCTGAGAACAAGCTCAGATGCAATTTTTCTTGTATCTAAATTCCGTTGCGCCATAAATGTTTTCTTAGCCACCTTTGTAATATAACTTTAATTGTGGTGGCTTGCTTATTAATGTCTGTGTGTAATAACGTGTGAGCTGCTATGTATATTGATCACTGTAGTATTAACTTCCTGTTATTGAAGTAATTTGAAACGAGTCAGTTCTCAGTTTGGGCCAGGGAAGAAGGCTTTATAGCAGGGAGTAACCAGTAGTTCACACGGAACTCATTTGCTAATTTTAGTGATAAAATAAGGCTCTTGTTGCGGACAGTGGTCGACTTTTACAGTAAAATGGCAACACAATTTGTATGTGGTACGGTATCCAGCTGTTTCACGTAATTATGACGAATAATATGTAACTATGAATTGTCCACTGTGGTATTTCTGGCTCTTTAGTGTTAGGTCTACCTTACAATTACGAAAATATGATAAGAATATCAATATAACGCATTTCCATGGAAATAGTGTCCTTAAAAACGTCGGTTTACGCACGATAAGGGTTAAAAGCCCCCCGTCCTATCAGAGTATTAGTTCTACTGTTACCCCACTATTGAAAAAAAGGCAGTTTAATGGACAGAATGTCTCTTCATCGCCGTTAATATCAGTGAGCATTTCGTAATTCCGCAAATGATTTTTGTAGGAATCCTCGCGACCATGTGTTGATACTTTTTTTCTTTCTTCATCCGAGTGAAATATATGTATTTTTAAAATTTGCTTTGAATAAATGATTCGCTTCACCATAATTACTCTTTTATCTAATTTTTATTTTCTTTAGATACAACAAGAAAACTGCTCGAACAGTGTGGTTTAACTCGAGCGCCAGGAAAACTATACAAAAATTCTATTTTGACAATTAAAATACGAAAATTACCTTAGTTTGCAGTCTGTGAACATACTGTAACATATTTGGCAATAAAATCGTTTTTGTGAATATTAAACTTCGTTCATCAGCTTTAACGTTTAATTTGTCCCTACAGTCTACTTAGTTGCACTATACCACAAATTCTGTGAAATAAATGAGGAACACAAACCAGAAGAAGAAGGAAGTTTAGAGTTTAACGTCCCGTCTTCAGCGCGGCCATTACAGACGGAGGACATACTCGATTTATTTTCAATTACGGGCGCGGAAGGAACCATCCCGACTTCTGCCGAGAGGAATCACCGAAAACCTAAATCTGGATGGCTGGAGGCGAGGAACAGGTATCGTGGAAAGTAAAGATTACAAAGATTTTAATTTTAACATTCTAATTTTTTCTCTCTTTGTTTCTGCTGAAAAATACCTTCATCAAAAATAAAAGTCAAGAGGGTACAGTTTGCTAGTAACAGATGTGAATAGCAAACATTTGTACACAGTTCCAGAAACCATTGAGATCTGAAGATAAATGTTTTATTATTCCGAAGTTGACGCAAAACTTTCGCCCATTACAATATCTTGCAATGCAAGTCTGATTTTTCTCCGAAATCAGTCAAGTACTTTGATAATAGCGCCTTTCTATATCGTGCGGAAAATGGAAGTGACGACATGATTAATTGTTTTTTGATGACGGCTACTTTAACGCCCTGCTGTCTTTCTTTTCAGACGTATTGATTGACAAAGGCTGTTATCTCTCATGGATAAGCCAAAGTGTTCGTAACAGTACTCTTAACTGCTGTTGCTTCTTGTTCTTCACCTAGTTATATAGAATGAACTTTCTACCGCACACTGTTCTCGAAATATCAGAGGAACGTCAGCAATTTACCTGCTTTTTGGGTATCATTGTGTCCCTAGCTGCTTACTACTCAGTTATGAGAAATTTTCGATGGCAAGTTACTGACGCCGTAACCTGTTGTCAGAGTGCTTTAAACAGCGTTTTGTAGTATTTTGCAACTCTTTTATCAACCCGCATCATATTATATTCATTGAACATAATTACATGTGTTGAGACTGGAAACGTACAAGACGACAATGATTATATTACATTGAATAAAATATTAAAAATGATTAAAGAAATGGCAGCTTCTTAATATTCGTCCCATCATGTGTTAACAATTTTATTATAACTGCTCCATATCCGTACTCCATATTCATATCCCCTCAGTTATTCTTCAACCCCCTTCCCGCATTTTGGATCCTTCCACACACTCTCCTTTCTATCCATACAACATACTTCTCTCCAATACAGCAAATTTTGTCTCACAAATGCCTAGTTTTTACGTGGTATGCTCAAAGACACGTAAGGTAATTTATGTCTGTAGCAGTCAGCCACTGTAAGAATATCAATGACTAGAGCAATGACAACGAATACTTGTGTTATAATTTTGAATTGTTGTATTTCGACATGTTAAGCTATTAGCTAATGTCTGATAACGCTTGATAATGGTAAATAACCGAAACCGGTAGCATTGAGAAATAATAAACTGCTATGGTCAACTTGTCGTTCTGCAATATGAAAATGATTCCGAGATTTACATTATACTTGTACCACAACTCACTTGGACAACATTTTATTTATTCTCTCCAACGACTTTACTATTTAAATTCATTGTAATTTAGTGTGTATTTATTTAGCATGTTCGTTAACATTGGCCACAAACGTGCTTACATATTACAAGATAAATCCTCATGGTCAATAGGAAATTTATTTTCTTTGTCGACGAGTTTCAGCTCTTTTTCGAGCTATCTTCACAGCGTAAATCTATTTGAAATACATTAATATCATCATATTAATAAAGCACAACAGACAATCAAAACGTACAGCTATTTCCCTGTAAAACCTTGAATATGAAGACTATTTCAATGTATTGTCTATATTGTGTAATAAACTTTATGCATTCGTCACGTATTTCACACACATTTACTATCTGAATATGGCTCGTTAAAGAGCTTAACCTAGTCATTATATGAAATTTATACAATGTTAGTAGTATACTAGTTGACAGAGTTGCGTCAGTTAAATTTCTAGGATTAAGGATGCCCAGCGATATGAAATGGACCGAGCATGTCAGGAGAGTCGTGAGGAATGCAGATGGCTGACTTCGGTTTATTGGGAGAATTTTCGGAAGATGTGATTCGTTTGTACAGGAGACCGCATATAAAACGCTTTTGCGATTATTTCTTGTGTATTGCTCAAATGTTTGGGATCCCCCCAGATCGGTCCAAAGGTTTGTTACTGGTAGGGTCGATCAATGTGCGAGTGTTGTCGAGATGTTTCGGGAACTCAAATGGGAGTCGCTGCAGAGAAGGCGACGTTCTTTCCGAAAAAACACCGTTGAAGAAATTTAGAGTGCCGGAATTTGAAACGGACTACTGAAAGATTCTACTGCCGCCAACCTACACTTCGCGTAAAGACCACAAAGATCAGAGAGATTAGGACTGGTACAGATGCATACAAGTATACGTTCAAAATGTTCAAATGTTTGTTAAGCTTAAGGGACTTAACTACGGGGTCATCAGTCCCTAAACTTACAAACTACTTATGAACTACCTACAACTAAGGACGGCACAAATATCCATGCCCGAGGGGGGATTCGAACCCCCGACCGTAGTGGCCGTGCAGATCGTGACGGAAGCGTCTCAGTCCCCTCGGCCACTGCAGCCGGCAGTATTCGTCCCCCCACCCCGCTCGTTCTATATAGGCATGGAACAGGAAATCAAGTAATTGCTTAGTAGTAGTAGTACTGAGTACCCTAGGCTACGCATCTTTGGGTGGATTGCGGAGTATGTATGTAGATGTAGAAAATAAATTTGCGTTCTTGACCTTAAGGGTTTACCTTTCTACAGCATTTAATCACTTGCCCTACTCAAAAACAATATCTGTCCTTTCTCTGGAACGGCACTGTTAGCTACAATTACTGCACTTATACACGCCTAAATGATAGCATCTAATTTCACTGCACTTTAAAAAACATTTCTTTATTGTTATTCTAAAGCCACATCGTGGTGGCAGACTAGCAGCAGCTTCATTGCTACTCTTCAGCCGACAGAAAAAACAACATTAACAGGCAGATTTAAAACATACCAGGAGAAAAATAAACGCAGAAATTAAAACAATACAAGGAGATAAAAATGGAGAACTGACAAAATATAGAGCAGTTAAAACACATATTCAGAAATTAAAGTAGCCACGGTGGTTGAAACACACATATATGTGTTAATAAAGAACAGTCTAGAATGCACTACTTTATTTCATTCAACTAGTTTCAGTCTTACGTAGACCATCTTCAGGAATTTGTCTCTGAAATATATCACAGTTACATATAGAGGAGTTTGGAGCAATATACATTACTGTAAAAGCTAAACTAAGTTAATAAATAGAAATAGAACAAAATAAAATAAGCGATGTTATACCCTTCGATGTTGTGGAGCTGGCAGGTAGCTGGGAGCCTTCCAGTGCGTCACTGCTGGCTGGAGCAAGGTTTGCTGCTCTTAAATAGCTGAGGCTCCCCCCCCTTTGCCAGCTCCACCCATCTTTGATAGCCAATGAAAAGATTAAATACACGAATATAGCCAAAATATATAAAATTATAATTAATAACACATTTATGGTTAATATCTAAAATAAAATAATTATAGTCATCTTAGTGGTATTTAAAATAAAGATTGAAACATTAAAATACTGACATGAATTGCATCCAATTCTTTTCAGTATTTCCAAAGATATTCTATAAGTGGTTCTACAGTATCTACAGTGTTTTATGTAATTTACTGGTATAAAAAATTTTAACTGTATTTTTTTATACATATTTTTTTTAATATACAAAGAAACAATTCAAGATATAAAACCTTACAAAAAATGTATGGTTCGTTTGTCATTGTAATTTATGTAAAGATAATGTTTTCGTTGTAATATACGAAAATGGGTTGATCTTAGTTAATTAAAATGTTGTTATAATAGAATTAAGGCACAGGGTATATACATTGTATATACATGAAAAGTAGTTGATTTAGTGTGTGATGCTTTAGGTTGTCATTAAAAATTAAAAAATAATATAGTGTGCTTTAACATTGTAAAATATTAGGAATGAAATGTAAAAAACATAACGGATACAATTCAAATGGCGTCATGGAGTAAACTACATAACTGTTTCTTAATAGTAAAAATAAAATACAATAAAGATATTTACCCAAGTTGAGGGTGATCAGAATGATCTTAAATTTGTATATATGTTGCCTTGGGTGGTCACACATATAACAACATAAGTAATATGAGACTGATATGTCAAAAACATAGAAAATTACCATTCAAATGGCGTCTGTCAATGATAGTAAAGTTGTCAGTTAACAGTTAAAAGGATAAATTTGAGGCTTAAAATGTGTCTAAGAATAAAATTTAAATTATTGTACATTACAATTATGCATAATGTACATGGCTATCAACTGTAAGGATCGTAAAACACTATAAAGTGGGTATAACATCACAATAGGAATATATATATATATATATATATATATATATATATATATATATATATATGTGTGTGTGTGTGTGTGTGTGTGTGTGTGTGTGTGTGTGTGTTTGTGTGTGTGTATACATATGCATATGTATACATACATGTTGTACATGTGTGTCATTGATTAAAAAAGAATTTCAGAGGAGTAAACTATTAAAGGATCTCTTCGAATAGGTCGAAGTAATTTTTTTCCCTGAAATCAATTTGTTCGTTTAAGAGTTGAACAGGATTCTTTTTATGTTGCACATAGATTTCTATTTGCTCTAGTAGGTTGAGGCGTAATCCTTTTGGAGCTGTGTGCAAAATCTTTAGGTTGTTTTCAATTGTGCCATGGCAATGTGTATTTTCAATTATATGCTGCCCAAAAACCGACTTACTACTTGCAACACCTACTGTGTGTTCACGGTATCGTGTTTGGAAACTACATCCCGTTTGTCCAATATAATATTTTCCGCATGTGCTACATATTACTTTATAAACACCAGATTTTGAATATTTATTATCACATGCCTTAATTGTATGTTTGAGCCGATGTTGTAGGGTGTTGTCCACTGAAAAGGCAAGAGTGAGATCAGTATTATTAAATAGTCTACTTATTTTTTCAGAGACATTCCCTCTGTATGTCATACAGGCATATCTTCTATCTCCCTTAACTTCTTTTTGATCTGTTGTAACAGTTTTTTGTACTTTATTGAATATTGAATCTACCAAGTGCACATTGAAATTATTAGATTTTGCTATTTGCCTCAGTATTTGAAGTTCCTTCTGTACTTCGTCATTATGCAATGGGAGTTTGAAAATTCTATGGATCATTGCTAGGAAAAAAGCTCTTTTGTATTTGTAAGGATGACAGGAGTCTGCATTTATTATAACATCTGTGTTTGTAGATTTCCTGTAGATTGCAAACTGATGTTTACCTTCTTTTTTTGAAATAGTCAAGTCCAAAAAATTTACACTATTGTCCTTTTCGTGTTCTACCGTAAATACAATATTGCAGTTAATATTGTTCAATTTCTGTAATACATCATTTATTTCAGCTTGAGTTCCCTTATACAAAACGATTGTATCATCTACAAATCTCTTATAATAAATGATTTTCTCTGTAATTTCAGGATTATTTGCAAAAAAATTGTTTCAATGGAGTTAACAAAGATGTCAGCCATAGTTCCTGCTACTGAATTACCCATTGATAGGCCGTCTTTTTGGTAATATATTTTCCCATTAAGGGCCAGTTGTACGAGCACCGGTTAAATTACGGAGTTAACGAACATTCAGTTAAGCTAACAGTAGGGCAACAGCGAATGTCTGTTGTACTATGCCGTTTTGTACTCCAGTTTACTAACCGCCTGTTAGTTACTCACCCTGTTAGTTACTCTTCAAATTGAGCTGCCATACACTTATGTTGGCAATACATCGCGATGCTTGCTGGGTATTTTTGCGCGCGAATAGTTTAGTAATCGTTTGTTTTGCTTTCGTGTGTGATTGTTTGTGAAGCCTTAGTAAAGAAAATGAGTGAAAAGCGCAGTAGGTCACAAAATTACACCTACGACGACGTCCTGAGGCTCGTAGAGATCGTTATGCAATTTAAAAATACTATAGAAAACAAAAAAACCGATGGCGTCACATGCAGTGAAAAAGTAAGCGAGCCGCTATTTTAAATGCTGCAATTCTACATGACTCTGTGCTAAAACACTTTATTTTGATGCTAGTTACAAATGTTAAGTTATTTGGCCATTTATCACTAATAGATCTTTACTAATTTCAGAATACAGCTTGGGAAAAAATAACAGTAATCTATAATTCTCAAACGACATGGCATAGGTCTGCTGATCAACTTAGACAAAAATATGAAACGTTGAAAAAAGATGCCAGGAAATACAGCGCACAGCAAAGGCAAGAGAGATTGCGAACTGGTGGTGGACCCTACGTGGAACACAAGTTTCACATAATATTTACAAAAATCCTCGAAATAATTAAGTTGTCAGCACAAGGAAACCCGAGCCGCTTCGATTCTGATGCAACATTCGAAGGTAAGATAAATTTCAATGCAAACGATGTGTATAGTTGGTGAATTTAAACCTCTGTATCGAGTTGTAAATGTAAAGTACTACTTTGTAAAAATTAATGTATGATGTTGTTCATAGCGTGTATTACTTCATTTTCAGCGTTTCCAGATACAGAAATCTTATGTGATTTGGGTCACAGTTCTGAGGTATGTGTTCATTGAACAATTTGCTACTCTGTGGAGCCATTAATCTTTTGAGAAATGTCACTTCTAGGGGTACTTTACTTAAAGCATAAAGAGAACATCTAATGTTTACAATATCAGTTGTCACCGGTTCAATGAGAAGTGCAAAAGGCAGCTATAGCCTAGTCATATTACTGACCTGTTTGTTCACGACATGTATCTCTGCAGATTGTACACCCTATTAATTACATAACTTATATAGGGCCTAAGAGTATCACTATTCTCTCATAAGCAATGAATGCTACTGTTTTGGGTGGTAATAGAAAAGATTGTCCGGTCATTTCATGTGAAATCAACCAAGAAAGTAAGATTTGACACCCATGGTCTTAGATTTTGATATAAATTGGCATATTAATTCCTTTTATGATGTAAGTAGGGAACCAAAATATTTCTGCTGTCTCAAACCATTTAGATTTGACAGCCTATTAAAGTTTTTGAGATTTAATAATTTTTTGGTTGTCGGGCAGAGAAAATAGTGTGTCCAAAAATAGAAAATAATTTATCTCTCTCACATTTACAAACAAATATTGATGAAACTAATGTAGTGTGTTCATCAATGTATAAAGAGTTCAGAACAATGTAAATTAAAACATCCTGACACAACATGTGGCCCAGCAAAAATTAATAGGTTAAAGTTTTCAAATTCTTTAAAACTAATTACGGAGATACACATTAAGTGCAATATCATCGGAAGGGAAAAGGATATTCAGTTAAAACTTTTTTCAATCTTTATCTAAAGGATGTACTCCACATAATGGCAAAATAAAATTAATGGGTTTTCCACTTCAAGTATTATTATTTAATAGAAAACAGTAAATGTAAAATTTCACGTGCCTAATACAGTGTGTTGAACTCACATTTTATTTTTTTAATTACATCCATTTTGTTTGGAAAGTAGAAGTAATGTGTATTAAAAACGAGATTACATAATTTGCTTAATATGTAGGTGTATCTATTTGTGTGTAGCTTTGAACTGTTGGTGTACTGTTTCTTTCTGCAAGAGTTCTGAAACCAACATTGCAGCTTTGTAGAAATACACAGCACTATACATTGTTGTCTTATTCTTTACTGAAAACTTTCCTTAATACTCTACAAAGGTATTTATAAAACAACTATTTAAGTGAGTAGTTCTTCAGTTTCAGATAAATTGAAAAAGATACCACATGCGATTTTTTTTTTTCCCCTCTAGATGCTAAAAGTGTGGAAGTAGGTCTGACAATTGAACTGGACTCCAGTATCTGCTGTGATAAATCTGAGTCATTGGAGAGCTATTTTTTAAATGTTTTATTCAGCTGTATAGTATAATGGAAAAATGCAGTCTTCGTCAAGTTACTAACAGTGATTGTCATTTATTGCATTATGTCAAACAGAAAGCTGTGCAATCTGTTGAAGAACTGTCTGTAACTAATTTAACTCTCTTAAAATTGAGAACAGAGTCAGATGACAAATTGAAAACTATTTGCCACCATCATCGATGTGTCTTTCTGAAGAAGTACGAGTTTTTACAAAAGGTTCAAGAAACACAAATCGCCGAATTGGAACTGTAGAACAAAGTAGAAAATGTGTATCAAAGGGCTATAAAGTGAAACCAGGACAAAAACTGTGTACATCCTGCAGGAAGCAACTACTTGAATCAATGTTTTAATTAAATATGAGGAATTATACATTTAGAAAAATCTAAGGATGCAAGAGATGTTTGCTAATAAATTTTGTTAGTGGACTAACAAACCACGAAAGAGTGGAAAACCCACAAATTTTATTTTAATGTTTGGTAGAGTATGTCTTTTAAAACAAGAATAAAAAAAGTGTTATTCAAATATTATTTTCCCTTTTGACGATATTGCTCTTAATGCGGTTTTCCGTATTTGGTTCGAAAAATATTGAAAACTGCGATTAAAGATTTTTCCTGCACATGTACAGTCTTATAAGGGTTTCATTAACATTATTTTTTAAATCTTTACACATTCAGGCACACATACACAAAAAATTATCACTATTAGTTGGTAAATGAGGAAGATATAAATTATTTTCTATATATTAGTACAATGTATATCCTATGCTCGACAACCAAAATCTACTAAATTCTACAAATTTCAACAGGCTGCAAAATCTAAATGGTTTGAGACGGAGCAGAAATATTTTGGATTTTTAGTTATGCCCATAAATGGAACAAATGTGCCAAGTTATAACAAAATCTGAGACCATGGGTGTCATGGGGTTGTTGAAGTGACGTGGAATGACCCTGTCATTAAATCACCATATCCCAGTTACACTTTTTAATTGAAACCAACAATATTTTCCAACCTAAATGAAAGTTATGGACATGTTACTCGCCAGACAGACATCATGTGCTATACCACGGAATGAATGCACTAGTATATCAAAAACAGTGTTTGGCAACACAGACAGCTTATGGTGTCTTAAAGAAGCTGTATTTTTAGCTCCAACATATCATATATGTATGGCCACAAACTAACTATTTCATGATAATTTCTAATAGGCCTACTAGGATCATTGTACTCCACTGTTAAAGCTCATGGTATGCCAGGCATGGTTACTTACCCCAAGCTTTTCCCATGTTGGTAGGGTGACCATATTTTCAGATCCAAAAAGCAGGATCTCCCAGTTACGCAACATATCTCGGGTCAATTGAGGCACAAGATACCATTTACATCATGGGTGAAAGCCGAAGGGTGGTATCCGATGCTTTAATTATGCCAGTGGATCAGTTGAAGCATGGGATACCACCCATTGGCTTCGACTCATGGCATCGGCGTGTTGTATAGTAGGTTATTTATTTATGTACTTTATGGTCTGTACAAAAAACTAAGCAAGTCATTCTATGTTGTTCAGATTTCTAAGAATATTAACTCCTTGGCAAATTATGAGGCCACCAGGTCAGAAAGTGAAATATTAGTAGGCACCATGATTTAAATTAAAAAAAAACTAATAAATTGAAACATTGAGTATTTGCAACTGGCTATGTCTGAAATATGGGTTTTCCATTTTGATGACGTCATGAGTCAATGCCAACTGTGCTTCAATTATGCACATAATTTTAATAAATTTACCTCAGCTGTTACATCTGATCTGTGAAAACACTTTTCTTTAAGGGTTTCATTCTTTTTTAACTGTATAACTACTGATAACCCTCGAATAACAATCGAATTTCGCAGAATAAATATTGAAATGCAGGATATTTTTAAGATTTTCTGACCTCATCGCGGGTCACAGGATAAGACAAACAAACAATGTGAAATTGGTATTTTCTTTTGATATTGGTGGTATTGTGTTATATTCAGACACATCAGCTGTATCCCCCCCACCAAAAAACTTTTTGATTACCACTGGCTGAAATTACCCTTGTCAACTCCAACTGCTTCTGTAACATATTGTTAGTAAGCAAGTTAAACTTGTTATTAGTGTTTTGATATCTCGATCTTGTTTTCAGATTCCGCCTGGTGGTTCTGAAATGTACGAACTTACAATACCATTGCACACTGAAACGCTATATGCAGGTAATTGTCACAGTATTTGTTAAATCCATTACATACTGCAGCACATTATGCACTAAAATCAGGTAAAAATGTTGGTACAGGTGTATTGTGTGTGAACACGAACTATTGAGAAATGTCACAGCTGTATCTATGGCATGGTGAAACAATGTAGGCTTTAGTTTTCCATTTTAAATAGCACTTTTTCATTTCAGATACTACTCCCAAAACAGCAGTACAAACTTTAAAAAGTTCTTTACATCCTGTTTTGGATGTAAATATGACTGCTACAGATGCAACTAGTAATATTTCTGACAGAGCTATCCCACAGGGGACAGAAGATATGAATGGTAAGCACATTACTGCATTATCACATTTCACATCATTTTAAGTGTAATATGACCAGATAACTACAATATTTTAATGCTTGGTTCACAAGATCACAATGTACTTTTTAAATTACTAGGCCTACTATTTTTGTTAAACTTAATACAGCCTCTAAAGAGAGATTTTTCTATGGTTACTCCCTAAAAAATAAAATAACTCTTATCTGGAATTAAACAATGTTTATATAAATCATTTACAGTGATGTAATATGTTTTTCAGTTGGCAGATCAGGTACACGGAAACCGATTATTAGACGGCAGAAAGTACCTTTGTCTGCAAGTGCCCAGCACTTAGGACCGTGGGCTAGTGCAAAAAAGGAACTGGCAGAGTTGCAGATGGCTCTTCTTCGAAAACAGCACGAAGAGAGACAAATAATTGAGGAAAAACTCTTCCAGTTCAAACAAAATGGAGAATTAAGGGAGGCTGAACTGTTTCAGCTAAAGAAAAGGAGCCTGGAACTAGATATAAGGATAAAGGAGGAGACACTGAAGAAAATGAATTTATAAAAATATGCTGTATGATAAGGATCTTTATTTTTCTTATAATAAAGTATTGAAATACTGAACAAAAATGTCTCTCATTCCATGATAACCATTGTCCTGAACATCTTGTTCCCTGTCATCACCAATAGCTACTTCAATGGCAACTTGAAAAACTGGATCCACTGGTGGCAAAACCTCATTCATTTCAAGTGCAATGTTGTGCAGCACTGCACAAGAAATGACAACAGCTTCCACTCTGTCAAGGTTTAGTCTTATGCCATTGGATAAAACTGGGAATCTTCGTTTCCAAACACCATAAGATCTTTCAACGACATTCCTGGTTCTAATGTGTGCTTCGTTGTAAAGGTTTTCTGCTCTTGTCGTAGGAATAGTGATTGGAGGTAGAAGGTAATTTGATGCACCATAACCTGAATCACACAATAGAACACGATCTCCCATTTCATGGCGTTCAAAGCGAGCTTTTAGGCTACTGTTATTAAAAATTGTCTGGTCATGGGTTGAACCTGGCCACCTGCAAACAATGTCCAGTATTTTAAGATCATAGTTGGCCAGTGTTTGTATGTTTAAGGAAAAATAGCCCTTCCTTCCTCTGTAAACCTCTGCGTCATCACCACCAGGTGACTTAATTTTGATGTGTGTGCAATCTAGTGCACCACAAACTTTAGGGAAGGAAGCTATTTAAAAAAAAAAACACTCTTGTGCCCTAGCAATTTCCTCCTGTGTATTCGGAAATTTTATATAAATATGTGCAAGGCATGCAATAGCTTCAGAGACTCTTTTTATTATTCTGCTGGCAGTCCCCTTGTCAATTCCAGCAAAGTCTCCAACACACAGGAGAAAGTCACCACAAGCAAAATACCGAAGTGTCAGCAGAAGTTGGTTCATGGGTGGAATGGAGTTGTTTCTGAAAGAAAAGAAATTCTTCATATCAGTTTGTGACAGTATTTTTAAATAGCGCAATATATGTAAGCAATATATATAAATTGTCTAAAAATGAATTTCACAGTTTACTCAGAATTTTTGAAAACAAGTCACAAATAATAGGCTTTACTCTCCTAATTAGTTTCATAAGGTAAGGTAGCAGGAAGACAAATTTTGTTGCTGTATGCAGTTATGAAATTAAAATGTATGCCATTTGTTTGGAACAAAAGTGTAGGTGTTCCTGTACGAAATGTTGGTTTAAGAATCTTAAAGGAGTCTTACATGTTAACTCCTTTGCAGGTAATATATTTGGAATCAAAACAATAAAGCACTATGGTTATGTATATACTATGGTTGAATAACATTTCAGTTCATACTCGTTCTATCTGAAACATTTAAATTAGGCCTATGCTATGAGACACATACGCAATCTCACCTGTCTCTCAGATGCTCTAGTTTCAAATTCAAAACAACTTACAAGGAAAAAAATGGAAGAAAAGTCTTTTACCAGAGGAAACAAAACAGAAAATTACTGGAATAAATAGAAGAAGAAATGTGACTACTGTAACAGAGAGAATCATGTTGTTAAAGATTGTATAAGTCTGTACCAAACAGAGAAAATTGCATATATTGTTAAAAGAACAATCATCTGAGTGCAAGATGCAAATTCAAGGATCAGCACATTAGGTCTGCAGAAAACAAGAAGAAAAATGAAAAAGCAGTCATGCTAGCAGCAGAAGCCAATTTTTCAGAAAGAAACATACAAAATTTTTCTGAAAAGAATATTGACACTTTGTTTGCAGCATGCACAGGACATGTCACATGAAGTAAGAACGATGACAGAGCTGAAGAAAATAGAAGATGTGCAAATAAATGTGGCCACTGAGAATGGTTTCATTATAGCTGACAAAATGGGTAAAGTAGAATCAGATACATTGATTATGGAAGAAGATATTTATACTCCCAAGCAGAGAAGAAATTTGTTCTCAGTAGCAACACAAAAAGGTGCAATAGTAATTTTTGATGATAAAAAGGTGCAAGTAATGAAAGATTTTCATGTTGTTTTGGAAGGATATAAAGATGAGAATGGTCTGTATTTACTTGACATGAAGCAAGAAAAAGAACAACCTCTATTGACAGAGAAACAAGAAAATGACATTAAAATATGGCATTTATTGTTGTGATATGAAAAAAGATTTGTATCATGGTGTACCTGACATTTTGAAGAAGATTGATGTATCAAATATATGTGAATCTTGTCAGTTAGCCAAGATATCCCTTCAATACAGAAAGACAGCAAGCAACTAGAATAATACAAAGAATTCACACAGATCTTTGTGGGAAAATATCTCCAGAATCTGTAAATGGTGAAAATTATGTCATGACTTGTCTAGATGATTATTCAAATTTTCTGACAGTGTATCTGCTCAGAACAAAGGATGAAGCTGTGGAATATATAAAGGAGTATGTTAACGAAGTGGAAGCTAAGTTTATCTCAAAAGTGTCAGAAATACGGCATGACAGAGGAGGTGAGTTTAGAAGCAATATGTTCAAAGACTGGTGTAAAGAAAAGGGAATTATGTTAGATTACACCCTTCCACATACTCCACAACTAAATGGCAAAGCTGAAAGAATAAATCTCACTCTTATGAACAAAACAAGGGCTATGTTGAACGTAGCAAAATGCAGTAATGATATGTGGATATACTGTGTTGAGACAGCAGCATATTTGACAAACAGAAGCCCAACTTGTGCAATAAAACCACTCCTGCTGAAATCCAGCAAGTAGTTTCTAAGAGTAGTATCATAAAACAGTTGACAGTGTAAAAACAATTAAAGGGTAACTATAAAGAAGACAAAGCCTGAACAGTGTGTAAGAATCATTATTAATATTAAAAAATAATATTTGTGTGTTCATATAATTACTGGTGGCTGAAAGTAAACAGGATAATCTATATAAAATTACAACACAATCTGAGGCCTATATTTTGATTTTAATCAGATGCTGCATAAAAAAAAGAACGTTTATTTACTTATCGGTATTAATATTGTCGTCTCACAGTTTTTTTTTCAGCATGAATGGCCTTGGTTTTCAAGTTACTGTATTAAATGGTTATGTATATACTACGGTTGAATAACATTTCAGTTCATACTCGTTCTATCTGAAACATTTAAATTAGGCCTATGCTATGAGACACATGCGCAATCTCACCTGTCTGTCAGATGCTCTAGTTTCTCATTGATGAGGTCGAGAAGACGAAGCACGGCCACCTTAGATAAACGAAATCTAATCATGAATTCGGCGTCATCATACTCCTCAAAATAATTTGGACGCCGTCTGACTTTCCTTTGCTTTCTTGCGTGTAGCAACAAATCGACTAAAATCGCATCATCACTGTCGGATTCTACCACTATCGGTAAAGCTGCCATGATTTTGTCCTTACTTATATACAACACAAAACTTGTTGCAGGGCGAATGAGCACGGTTCTACAGTCTCTAAACAGGCACTTGTACCCTTCAGAGGGTACAGGCGATTTTTTCTCTCAGAAACATTACGTCCACAAGTTATACATTAAAAGATGCACTATCGTCAGTATTTTTTAATAGCAAGACAAAATGTATTCCTGACATATATTAGCGTAAGAACTATGAAATAAGGCATCTCGCGTACCATGTTTAACCACCAGGTAACTTCTTAGCCGAGTAAAAATCGCCGGTTAATTTTCGTCGAGTCTAACTCCTTGTTACGACTTAACTCTCTCTCGTACAACACGTTTTTCGCAGTAGCCGGAGGGTAAGCGCTAGCCGGAGCTTAACCGGTGCTCATACAACCGGCCCTAAAGGAGAAGTAATTAAAAGCTAGTGTAGTCTCCAATAATTCTATAAGCTCTTCTACTTCTTGGTGGTTCATTATTTTATGCTGTAATAAAATTTTTTTGCAAATAATCCTGAAATTACAGAGAAAATCATTTATTATAAGAGATTTGTAGACGATACAATCATTTTGTATAAGGGAACTCAAGCTGAAATAAATGATGTATTACAGAAATTGAACAATATTAACTGCAATATTGTATTTACGGTAGAACACGAAAAAGACAATAGTATAAATTTTTTGGACTTGACTATTTCAAAAAAAAGAAGGTAAACATCAGTTTGCAATCTACAGGTAACCTACAAACACAGATGTTATAATAAATGCAGACTCCTGTCATCCTTACAAATACAAAAGAGCTTTTTTCCTAGCAATGATCCATAGAATTTTCAAACTCCCATTGCATAATGACGAAGTACAGAAGGAACTTCAAATACTGAGGCAAATAGCAAAATCTAATAATTTCAATGTGCACTTGGTAGATTCAATATTCAATAAAGTACAAAAAACTGTTACAACAGATCAAAAAGAAGTTAAGGGAGATAGAAGATATGCCTGTATGACATACAGAGGGAATGTCTCTGAAAAAATAAGTAGACTATTTAATAATACTGATCTCACTCTTGCCTTTTCAGTGGACAACACCCTACAACATCGGCTCAAACATACAATTAAGGCATGTGATAATAAATATTCAAAATCTGGTGTTTATAAAGTAATATGTAGCACATGCGGAAAATATTATATTGGACAAACGGGATGTAGTTTCCAAACACGATACCATGAACACACAGTAGGTGTTGCAAGTAGTAAGTCGGTTTTTGGGCAGCATATAATTGAAAATAGACATTGCCATGGCACAATTGAAAACAACCTAAAGATTTTGCACACAGCTCCAAAAGGATTACGCCTCAACCTACTAGAGCAAATAGAAATCTATGTGCAACATAAAAAGAATCCTGTTCAACTCTTAAACGAACAAATTGATTTCAGGGAAAAAAATTACTTCGACCTATTCGAAGAGATCCTTTAATAGTTTACTCCTCTGAAATTCTTTTTTAATCAATGACACACATGTACAACATGTATGTATACATATGCATATGTATACACACACACAAACACACACACACACACACACACACACACACACACACACACACACACACATATATATATATATATATATATATATATATATATATATATATATATATTCCTATTGTGATGTTATACCCACTTTATAGTGTTTTACGATCCTTACAGTTGATAGCCATGTACATTATGCATAATTGTAATGTACAATAATTTAAATTTTATTCTTAGACACATTTTAAGCCTCAAATTTATCCTTTTAACTGTTAACTGACAACTTTACTATCATTGACAGACGCCATTTGAATGGTAATTTTCTATGTTTTTGACATATCAGTCTCATATTACTTATGTTGTTATATGTGTGACCACCCAAGGCAACATATATACAAATTTAAGATCATTCTGATCACCCTCAACTTGGGTAAATATCTTTATTGTATTTTATTTTTACTATTAAGAAACAGTTATGTAGTTTACTCCATGACGCCATTTGAATTGTATCCGTTATGTTTTTTACATTTCATTCCTAATATTTTACAATGTTAAAGCACACTATATTATTTTTTAATTTTTAATGACAACCTAAAGCATCACACACTAAATCAACTACTTTTCATGTATATACAATGTATATACCCTGTGCCTTAATTCTATTACAACAACATTTTAATTAACTAAGATCAACCCATTTTCGTATATTACAACGAAAACATTATCTTTACATAAATTACAATGACAAACGAACCATACATTTTTTGTAAGGTTTTATATCTTGAATTGTTTCTTTGTATATTAAAAAAATATGTATAAAAATACAGTTAAAATTTTTTATACCAGTAAATTACATAAAACACTGTAGATACTGTAGAACCACTTATAGAATATCTTTGGAAATACTGAAAAGAATTGGATGCAATTCATGTCAGTATTTTAATGTTTCAATCTTTATTTTAAATACCACTAAGATGACTATAATTATTTTATTTTAGACATTAACCATAAATGTGTTATTAATTATAATTTTATATATTTTGGCTATATTCGTGTATTTAATCTTTTCATTGGCTATCAAAGATGGGTGGAGCTGGCAAAGGGGCGGAGCCTCAGCTATTTAAGAGCAGCAAACCTTGCTCCAGCCAGCAGTGACGCACTGGAAGGCTCCCAGCTACCTGCCAGCTCCACAACATCGAAGGGTATAACATCGCTTATTTTATTTTGTTCTATTTCTATTTATTAACTTAGTTTAGCTTTTACAGTAATGTATATTGCTCCAAACTCCTCTATATGTAACTGTGATATATTTCAGAGACAAATTCCTGAAGATGGTCTACATAAGACTGAAACTAGTTGAATGAAAGAAATTAGTGCATTCTAGACTGTTCTTTATTAACAAATTTAAATAGAGTGCTGTTTACCCAATAATTGAGAAACAAAAATGTTTCCAAAAATATGTTACATATATGTGGTATTAAAACATGTAGATATAAAACAGTAGAGACAGTAAACTATGATGAGAGCACACACAAAAATCACATGGCTACATAATTTTCTGCGTCCTCAGCGGTCGCTGAAGTTTTAAAACTGGAGACACTGAGCATGGAACGGTAGGTGAAGAGGCTGGTGGAAGGTTTGAGGTCGCATCAACGGCTGGAAAGGAGTTTGAGGAGGTTGAGGTGGGACAGGGTTTTCTCACAGACTGTTTGAAGGTGGAGTTTCCAGGACAGGGAGTGGTCAAGGGCAAGGCCTAGGTACTTGACGGTTTTGGTTTGCGGATGGGGCGGTCATGAAGCGTTAGGTAGAGGTCGCGGTGGCGGAAAGAAGGGGTGGTGTGACCTGTAAGGATTGAATGGGATTTAGTGGGGTTAACGGTAAGCAGCCATTGGTTACAACAGGTGGATAAGTCGAAGAGATGGGATTGAAGGAGGTAGTGGGAGCGGGAGAGGGGAGGGGACAGGGCAGCGAAGGCGGTGAGGTCAGCGTATTGGAGGAGATGGACACAAGGCTGGGGTTGTGGCATATCAGCCGAACAGATAAGGTAGAGGAGGGGAGAGAGGAGGAGCCCTGGGGCATCCCGGCGGAGGGGAAAAACAAACGGGAGTGGGAGTTATTGAAAGTGACGTAGGATGGGCGATGGGCGAGAAAGGAAGCGATCAAGCGGACATAATGGGAAGAGCATAGAGCTGGAGTTTGAAAAGGAGACCGAAATGCCATACACGGTCGTAGGCTTTCTAGATGTCGAGGAAAGGAGGATAGCGGCACGACGGGAGTTCATCTGGACGGAAAGGAGGTGGGTAAGATGCAGGAGTTGGTCATTGACAGAGAAAAATAACATGACTATATGTCTCCGTATGAGCCCTAATTTCTCTTATCTTGTGATCACTACGCGAAATGTAAGTAGGTGGCAGCATGATTGAACTGCACTCAGCTTCACATTCTGGCCCTCTAAATTTTCTCAAAAGAAATTCAGGAAAAGAACGTCGTATTTCCTCCAGCGATCTCAAATTGAGTTGCCGGAGCATTTCCATCACATTCGCACATTGGTCGAAACTGTTTAGTTTCGACAACGAGTTGCGCGAACGCCTTCCGCGCATGCGCACTGGGCAGTAGCACAGTTTCGCGATACTTAGTGTCGTCGTGTAAACTAGAGTTGCGCATAATAGTTCTCGATCGGGAGCGCTCACTTTAGTTCGCGGCAGAGCCGCGAACTAGTTCACTATTTTAGTTCGTCCGCTCCCAGTGACGGCTGAACGGTCTGCGCGTGCAGGTGGAGGGGGAAGTTCCCCCATCTAGCTGCTTCATGCGCTTGCTGCTTGAGCCGCCAACGATATCACGCAAACCAAAAGAAACAGTTTGTGGATAATTTCTCGCGTTCAAGTTCAGAGTTATCTCTATATCTTGGCATTATAGAATTTATTAGTCAGATATTGCAGAGTGCAGGATATATCAAAACAGTAATTTTGTAGCACTGAGCTATGTAATCTAGCAGGCAGACCACCTCGAAATGACTCATCAGTACAAGGCAAACACGTGATTTTTAATTCTGCTACGCGCCCTCTCGCTATTGCCCGTCGGTCTTCGGAAAAGAATCCAACGAACTATGAAGCGAGATACGTTTGTCATAATCATCCGCTGCTCCTAGTTCGTCCGCTGCTCCTAGTTCGTCCGCTGCTCCTAGTTCGTCCGCTGCTCCTAGTTCGTCCGCTGCTTCTAGTTCGTCCGCTGTTCCTAGTTCGACCGCTACTAAAAAAGCTTTCTTTTATGACAGCTTTTTTATATAATGAATCAGTGTTACCAAAGCGTGTGCTATTACCCGTATTTTCGGGCAACCTGACATCAAATACTTAGGCAAATAAACCAGTTATTTACACGAATGGGTGACACAACGGCATTCAACTATTTTGCATACAGAGTACTCTATTTTTACAATAGATTTCTTGTGGCAGTGAACTATGAAACTACAGCTGAGCCGCATCTCAGCTCGAAATGACGGTAATTGGGAGATGGGAATCACGCGATTCTGCGCGCTCTCGCTGTTCCCCGTCAGTCTTCGGAAAAGGATCGGATGAACTAAAGGACGAGGGATCAGCGAACTAGTTCGCGTAGTTCGCTTGTGGGAGTGCTCTTCCGAACTAGTTCGTTCGCGAACTATACAAGACTAAGGTAACTAGCCTTAAGTTCAATGCCCTAACGCAGCCACTACCAATCCTTTCCTTCCTAATCCACCGTTCCTCCCCTCGTTTATCAACAATTTGCAAATTTAAGCCCGTCGGATACGGAACAGGCGTGCACGACAGGGCCTCGAAGAAAACGCGCCACCCGCTTTTCCACAAAACATATCGAGTTAGCGGTTCCCGGAGCGGCAGTCCCCCTGGCCGCGGTTTGCGTCACTGCCCGTGGATCCAGTCTTGCCGACTACGGAAGGCCACGGGGAAACTGCGGCGGTTCCGCGAAACCGGCGGGCGCACGCGCGCTGCGATTGTGCATTCAGCCGGCGTGCAGCGGCGGAGCGCGCTTTCATGTCTGCCGCCGCGCTCCTGTCTCCGCAGTTCTCCGTCCTGCCCAGACGTCGCCACTGGCCGCTCGCTTCTTGGAAGCCTGACTCTCTGCGAGCGCTCCGCTTCCATTCAAGGTCTCCTCTCCAGCCAGCTTCCCTCAGAGAGGACAAGAGAACGGAGCTCGGAAACTACACTGCCTGCACCGACGTAGATTTTTGGTCCGATCGCGACAGCTGCCATTTGTGGTGTAGCAGTGACAGTGGTTTCAACGGATGGCAAAGTGACGTAGCTGCCACAGAGCCATCTACTTCCAACTGAGTTGAGATATGTATCTGAAGAGCGTCTATAATTTCAGCTTCAGAAAGACCATGGCTGCGGTAGCGATCCATTATAGCTGGCAGTCGAACTACTACCGAATAGTGTGGTCGAAACAAAATACAATGCCCTTGTTGTTGTTGTGGTCTTCAGTCCGGAGACTGGTTTGATGCAGCTCTCCACAATACCCTATCCTGAGCAAGCCTCTTTAACTCCACATAAGAACGGCAACGTACCTCTGTCTGAATCTACTTACTGTATCCATCTCTTGGTCTTCCTCTGCGGTTTTTACCCCACACACTTCCCTCCAATGCTAAATTCACCATTCCTTGATGTCTAAGAATGTGTCCTACCAATCAATCCCTTCTTTTAGTCAAGGTATGCCAAAATTTCCTTTTCTCCCCAATTCTGTTCAGTACCTCCTCATTAGTTATGCAATCCACCCAACTAATCTTCAGCACTCTTCGGTAGCACCACATTTCAAAAAGCCTCTATCATCTTCCTGTCCGCACTGTTTATCGTCCATGTTTCACTCCCATACAAGAGAACACTCCACACAAATGCCTTCAGAAAGGACTTCCTTAGGCTTAAATCAATACTCGAGGTTAACAAATTTCGCTTTTTCAAGAACGCTTTTCTACCCATTGCCATTCTGCCCTTATCCGTGCATTAATATTTGTGGATATCTTAGTTGTACAGAAAGTGGCCACGCAAATTGCAATATTATATTACTGACTGGAGCATGCTACTCGTTCCAAAGCACTAAAAGGTTTTAAGAGAATTTCAGAAATTTATAGTGCAGGGTGTATGTGCCACGTTCCTAACAATATGTAAGAATAAGATGTTGTTGTTGTTGTGGTCTTCAGTCCGCAGACTGATTTGATACAGCACTCCATGCTACCCTGTCCTGTGCAAGTCTCTTCATCTGAGAATACGTTCGGCAACCTACATCCTTTTGAATCTGCTTACTATATTCGTCCCTCGGTTTCCCTCTATGATTTTTACCCCACACGCTTCCTTCTAATGCTAAGTTAACAATTCCTTGATGTCTCAGAATATTTCCAACCAATCTATCCCTTATCTTAGTCAGGATATGCCAGAAACTCATTTTCTCCCCGATTCTATTAAGCACCTCATTAGTTATCCGATCTACCCATCTAATTTTCATCATTCCTCTCTGGCACCACATTTCAAAAGCTTCCATCATCTTTTTATATGAACTCCTTATCGTCCTTATCGTCCACGGCGCCTCAGTGCGCACGGCTATTTCTCAGCGGCCCGAAGTGGCATATACATGTCGCGCATACATGTTAAAAGTCGACCACTGTACGTACTAAGAGCCCTGTTTTATCACTAAAATTAACGATGAGGTACGTGTGAACTACCGGTTACTCCTTGCTATAAAGCCTTGTTCCCTGGCCCAAACTGAGAAACTGACTCTTTTCAAATTACTTCAATAACAGGAAGTTAATACTACAGTGGTGAATATACATATCAGCTCACACGTTATTGCACATAGACATTAATAAGGAGACCACGATGATTAAAGTTATCTTAGAAAGGTGACTAAGAAAACACTTACGGCGCAACGGAATTTAGACGTAAGAATAATTGTATCTGAACTTTTCCTCACCACATGTGGAAAACAATATTAAAAGAGGGAAGGTGCTCTAATACTACAATTTGTGGGCAACTTACGGATTATGCTGAACTTAGACTGTTTATTCAGATAGAAAATAAGCAAAATGGGGAACCAATTTTGTTAATACAATAAAAATGCATCTCTTACACAAAACACAATATCCAAACACTTTGAAGCTGGCTCTGGCATGTCGCGCCTGTTTTGAGATGGTGCGTGTGTATAGCCAAGTTTTATTACATCTGAATTGGACCGTGAGCAAACACGCTAACGGCGACACACGGCTACGTTACATGAACGCACACCACTGAAGGTGAAGTTGTTGGAAATCGGATTCATTATACAAAATCACGGTGGATTCTTACGTTGCAGTCTGTTAGAAATTGATCTAGGTATTGGTTTTATATAAGAAGTGGCGTGAATTCAGGCGACTAGCTGCAAACCCCGGAGGTCGGAATTCGGACCCACGTGGTTCCGGAAACCGATAAAATTGAATAAATCCAGTTTCCGAAAAATGCAACCCTTACAAATGCATCTAATTATATAAGGAAACGAATGAAATACAGCTACACGCGATATGGAGCGATTACAGAGACGCATGAGGTCCTGTCTCAGAAAAGCCACAAAAATGAAATAATTACAAGTCGGATAAATAAAAATATGAATTACGGCCTGCAACCCATATAAATGTTTTGAATTACATGAAGAAGCGAAAGAAATGCAGCTACACGCGATAGGGAGCGCTTTCAGAGACGGTTGAAGTCCAGTCCCAAAAAAACTCGTTAAAGTGAAATAATTACAAAGTCGGAAAAATAAAATTAAGAATTACAGCATGCAACTCATAGAAATGTTTAGAATTACATAAGGAAGCTATTGAAGGAGGTTGTACAAGGCTCAGAGAGAATTACTGACAAAGAGTGCGTACTCCCAGTTGGAGAAGTGACAACAACATTAAAATAGGCGGGGAGAGAAGATCGCGAAATATTAGTGGAAATCAGAAGGATACCCGCATCGTTATTCGCCTGATGGGCATGGAACAAACAAGAGTGGAAGCTGAAGGCTTTGTTCTATGAACCATCCCCGTGGAACACATATCACTCACGGAAGGAAAGGATGAGAAGATTTTTACATGCACTGTACAAAAATGAACATATCACCTATTAGAAATCGGGCCCCACAAAGCTAGACAGTATTTACAGAGAGTTCATACACCGCCACATCATCACAAAAGGTTTCAACATACCAAGCCGTTATCAAACTGCAACTAGAATCACACACACCGCATTTATCTAATGGAAATCACTGTATTGAAAAACAAGAACACATTTCCACACACGATCGGAGAAAATATTCCAAAATAATGATTCTAAGTTCAAGAATCTAAGTTAAACGTGCTAGACAATGAAACGGTACCATCTCCAAACACAAGAGAAGAACCAGCCTTACCTCACCAGAAGACCAGCACAGAACGATCAGACCGAGTGGGCACAAGACGCGGGAAGTCACCGGAAGCTGGAAAATCCAAGCGACAGCGGTGGTGGGGACGGAGCGCGAGTAGACTCGACGACTGCACTGTAACCAAAGTGTGTAGAAACCTCTTTGGTAGCCTCAGCAGCTATCGACTCTGAGCCAGAGAGAACGATGCAAAGCGAGCTATCACTCCCTACATTCAGACAGTCATAGATCTCGCACATCCACTTAAAAGTAAGACAAGTACAAATTCTCACAGGGACAGTGGCGTACCGGAGAAGTCACATTTATGCCAAATTAATATCATAATAAGTTATTAACATAACAAAATAAGAAAAACCTAGCAATATTAAGTAATATTTTAACACATGAAATAAAAATGTTATTCCTCAACCCTTGAAAAGAGTGGCGTTCAAGTTTTAACAAAATGATATTCTAGCGACATTAAATAAATTATAACTTTACAGAAATATACAAAATATATATGGATGACGATAGACGGTTGTCTTTCAACAACGATGTGTTGTATAAATGAAATGCACTGAAAGTGCTATCGGCTTTAAGGGTGAGGAATTATGCTGAGCATCCTGTAAATCATGAACATAAACAATTCGGCGAATATTGTCATTTATGAGACCCACTGAAGAAATTCGTTTTCTGCAATGCATAGGGATGGATTGCATCACATTTCAGTACATCTTGGTTGCACCACATATGCAATCGAATTGGATTAACTTTGTAAATCAGCCAACTGAAGCTGAAGAGAAGCTAGTTATTATTTTAAGGTACGTTTTCTGCTATGTATTATTACAATAAGAAAAGTAAAAACGTTAAGTAACGTCGTATTGAGATTCAAGCTCATGTGGCCAGTGTTTGCTTTAACAATAGTTCCTTTGTAACTGGATAGGTCTGCCTTAAGAAAAATATTGCACTACTTCTTTTCATTACTGAGTTTTGGCTTTGCAGCATCTTAAGTGGGCTTTTATTTATTTATCCTTGGTACATCATCAGCAATTCCTGTGCCGCGCTTAATAGCCGCGTGGTTTAAGGTGTCATGCTACAGACTAGGCGGCCGTTGCCGCCGAAGGGTCAAGTCCTGCTTCAGGTATGGATGTTTGTGTTGTCCTTAGAGTAAAGTTAGTTTAAGTAGTTTGTCAGTCTAGGGACTGATGACCATAGCAGTTTGGTCCAGTACGTTTAAAAACATTTGAACATGGAACATTAAAATACCTGATTTTTTTAAGTTTTCCTTGGGATCCACTCCAAGTCAAAAAGAAATAGAGGAACAGAAATACTTGAACATGCAATAACAAGAAATAAGGAAAAGCCCACTGTAGATGCTGCAGCTGCAATGAAACGTATCGGCAATAAAAACTAACAGAATAACGTTTACGTAATATTAGTTGTAGTAATAAAGTAATAAACAAATGGTCGCCAAAGGTAAAATTAATACTATAATTTCCATTCTATTCGATCTAAATTTATTTATTGGCAGATTTCATCTACAAATATGAGAAATTTGATAGTTAATATTGACAAATAAGGTGAAACAGTCAACAATACGAACACCACAGTGCTTTACTAGGCATGGTCCAGTTTGGAGGTTGTATGTCGTTGCCTTCCTCCGACTTCGAAATGACTTCTCCAGTCAATTATATGGGATCTACAGTTTAACATGGATTCCGAACCACGGTGAACGTGGATTCCGAACCAAGGTGATACTCGTTTTTCACATCAGCAACATTGCCAAAGGCGAAACAAGTGGAAAGAGGCAGATTAAGATCTTAAGACGCGTCGGGGATCAAACCCGTGACCTTTGGATTCACGATGCACTCTACCACTGTGCTACCGAACCACGCTATTGACAAATAAGAGTGCATAATTACAAATTTACTTTTAATTAACAATGCACGTTTTAAATAAAAGTATAATGGGAATTAAGGGCGCAGTCAAGAAACGTAGCGAACAACGCGTCTCAACTGGAGCGGCCTCTCCACTGTGTGTCGCCCAAAGACCTACATAAACAACATAGACTGGACACAGCGCCGCCATATTTGAAGCCAGTTGGAAAGGTTGCCGCCATCTTTGAGAACGTCAGTGTCACGCCATGTGATACTGGGCGTCTGCTAACGCTGAATCATAGATTTTATATTAATCATTGCTAGTTTTTATTGGCCCGCTTTAGGTTACGGTAGTAACACTAAAAGTGGGCCTTTGCGATCGTCTTTTGACAGCTAGAAATTTAAATGAAAATAACGGCACAACTAGTCATCCGACACGAAAATTGAAAAACCGAATTTGTAGAGGAGAAAATTCTCTACAACTTTGCCCGCTTATGTTTTTTTTCATATCCCGTAGCGTTTCAAAGATATTTCCAAAAATATAGGCGATTTTGGGATGTCTGTCTGTCTGTCCGTAAGGTGTTCCCTGTTTTTAAGACGAACCGTTCAACCGATCAGCATCAAATTTTACAGACATGATTGTAGGCCACCATAAACCAGAACTTCCCTTTTTCAAATTTTTCGGACAAAAAATACGGTAGTAAAATCAAAAAAAGTCGTTTGTAATATAATTGTAATTGCAAACGAACCGTTCATCTGATAGGAAAATTGAATAACCTAATTGGTAGAGGAGAAAATTCTCTACAACTTACCTCCCTTATGTTTTTTTCATATCTCGTATCGTTTGCGACATATTTGCAAAAATAACGGATATTTGACACCCTCCATTGAATTGACGAAAACCAGCCGTTCGGAGATGTCACGTGACATTCCTCGCGTATTTGATGATTTTCTTATTGTAACTTACACGCTGTCATTTCAAAGCAACGGCACACTGAGGAATTAACAAATCACATCGTTCTTCGTACGATAAACGATAATCTAATGTCTACAAATGCCATATTAACATCAGTTAACAATGGCCATCAATAGTATGAGGTTTAAGAACTCCTGTTTTCATTTATACCGTAGCGTAGTGGGCAAGTTGCTGGACTGTGAGGCGTAAGAGCGGTGGTTCGAAACCCGCCACTACCAATTTTTTTTCCTAAAAGGGTTTCAGACACTCTTATTAATTTATTTATTATTATTTTGATCCAAAATGTTTGCAAAAACTTATAAAAGCTACAAATCTAAAGGGGGCAGTAAAACTCGTCAGTGCGATTTCTTTCCTTAATTCGTAGACGACACATTTCGGAAAGTAATTCCCACTACGAATAGCATTTTTCGTTTACTATTGCATCCTAAGTGTAATGTTTACAATCGTCGAAGTGTTGCATTATTTGATGCTACTATAATGTCAATAATCTTTGTTTTGGCGACATATCTTCCCTATAAATACAGGCGAATTTCTTTAAAATCGTTAATTACCATTAATCTGCCTGTGGTTCAGATGATGTTTCATGCTTTGAAGTACATTCCGTACCTATCAAGCTCTCCACAGTTTGACGTTTCCTTGGTACTTTCCTTACAGCTTTTGGTTTCTGTAAGTGCCCAGGAAACGAAAATAGTGTTGGAATGGCATTTGCAAGTAGCCGCTTTCGATCGGTGGTAGCATCCATAACTTTTCTTCAAAATGACAAGACCATATATATGTAACTATACTTTGTAGGCTGCCACTTATCACGCCTCATACTGGTTACCCATTGGGTTAGCAACTCCGTGTTTTTCAAAAGAAATCTGTATTTAAGAATAGTTTAATTACAGTTCATATACCTAGGCTACTTATCCAATGGTTAATACGCTTTTTTACACTATATTACATTAAAACACACCAAATACATCCGTCCTCTGCCTAGGTTTTTGATGACACTGAAGTAAACATAATTTGGAAACTTGGTAAACGCGAAAGTTAAGTATAATGAATGTTTGTAGGAAATACACGCTGATACAGAACGGCCTATATAATTACATATCTTTTTTTATGAATGGTTTTCTTACTGTTTTATGACCGGTTGCTGCAGCTGTACTTCGAACATACACTGGACATGTGTTACCACTAATAGTAGCGCTTACACGTTAGTTTAGATGACAAACAGAAGCGTCTGCTCACTCTGATGCATCAAACTGACGTTCTCAAATATGGCGCCCAGTGTTGCTTAGTGATGCCACCCAGAGCGCTGTAGCTTGCCTATAGCTAGAGCCCTGTATTGGGAGAGTACCGCCAACCGGGCGAGCGCCGCCATTGTAGGCCTATTTCGCAATAGCAGCGCTATGCACGGCGCTGTTAAATTAACATTTATGATGAAGGGAACCGGCCTGTACATCGCGTGGTATGACAATACGTTAAGTAAACGATGAACTTAAGTTTTCCATCGTTTCATCGCATCTACAGCGAATATTAAGGAAAAATTGGTAATCTGAGATCAAGACCTTTATTTTTGAGCAAACTAATTGTAAAATTGTTTCATGCTAAAATTTAAACCCTGTACCAAATGCACTGCTTTCACAATAAGTGACGTTCCTGGTTTCAAATTAGCTAAGGACTGGCGTTTTTATATCTAATATATTGGTTTTTATCAAAGTAGATGTAATTAATACATGTTGCTTTCCATTAATCCAGTGCCTAATGTTGATAAGTGTGTGCTAACCTACATATTATCACATAACATTAACTGAGCTAACATTTTGGCAAGGTTTAAGTTTTTACACATTGTTATCGCACTGCTGGGTACTTCAGTAAAATAAACTTTATCTTAAAATTCGAGTTTTGGAGATCTATTTAATGGGCGGTTTCATTTACCACCCAAACTTTCGTAATATGCAGGCTAAGTATAAATACGTCCAATACGGCACATTACGTTAGATTTTCATGTATTTGTATCTTTTAAAAATATCTTTTCTCTTACATGTGTTGTACGTCCAACATTGCTCGCAAGAAACTTGAACAGATAAACCTAGAAGTTTACTCGATATTTCAATACAAATTCACTTACTTCACAAAATTTTGCATTCTCGTATGGAAATGCATTTTTTCTTCCAATGCGGTGTACCCACAATTCGCGTATTTTCGCATCTCTTTCGGCCGTGGAATGCGTAAAACTTGCTACCTTGAACTGTCTTAGTATAACAATTCACTGCCAACTGCGGCATTTTCCACCATATAAAAATTGAATATGCTATGTTAAGCTCTTAATTTAATACATAATGACTCTACACATTTCCAACACCTCTAAATGCTAAAATAACAGCTAGTTAAGTGAAATATGCCATTTACGCTGATGGATTGCTTAGGTCGAAAATGGGGGACGTGCCCCACCCGCGCTCAACTGACCAATAGCAGCCGGCGGTTGTCGGCAAGCCACATATAAAAGGTTGGCGCTACATGCCCACACGTACGGATAACATCGCGGTTCCAACATCCCGTGATCCACCTTAGCAAACTAACCTAATTACGGAGGTGACAGTACAACTTTTGTGATGGATACCACGTTGGTGTGGGCGTGGAGGGGCCCCATCCTTGCCAACCAATACAGGGCTCTACCTATAACCTCTCTATGTTGTTTATATAGGTTCGTTCCAGCAGCTGCCAGATTGCTTGACGCGCATGCGCAACGCTGAAATTTTGTTCCAGCAGCGCCTTCTCCCGCTTCTGGCTACTTGGAGTGTGGCTGTTTGGTGTTCTAGCAGTTACCGCAAGCAGCCAGACGCTACCCGGAAAAAATATTTCTGGCGCGGTTAAGCTGCCAATTTGCGCATGCGCAGAAAGGTCTGAGTTAGAGAAGGGGGGGGGGGGTAGCCATCACGTGATACGTAGCGTGTTTTTCGATTATTTCGAAGTCACTGCAATCCCACTTGAGATCAGATATTTCTCATTTACACTTCTTCGTTGTTAGGATGGAAAGTATTTTAATAATTCCTTTAAACTCATCTTCGCCGTCAACCAGAAACAGTGAAAAAACCGTTCCAGCAGTGCAAGTATCAAACAAGGGTTTTTACGTCATAGTAGCTGCGCATGCGCAGTAACACCTGTTTCTTAGCGCTTGAAAGTAGCCGACTGGCAGCTGCTGGAACGAACCTTATACCTCTTTGGTGTCGCCCCATTGGACCACGTGCATTTTTAGAAGCAGCGCAGCTTGACTCGCCGCTTGACTCTTGACTCGCCGCTTGACTCTTGACTCGCCGCTCCACTCTGTTGACACCTGCAGCACCACAGTCCGTGACCGCGCTGACTCCGGCAGCTGGAATATATCGTTCGGTTAGCACGTACACTGTAACTGCTTATTGTCTCTAAGACAATTAACATGCTTCAACAACATCCTGCTCACTGTGTACTGTCTAGTGCACACAAGTAATCACATGCTAACTCAACTTCACAATAACTTAATGCTATGGACCACAAGAGAAAATGAAGGAAAATTCGGTTTAATATCTTTACATACCAAATCAACAGCATTCCTTTTTTCCCTAGTGTTTTTAAAAATTCCAATGCTCTTATGATAATGATTTCGTAATATGTCTTTCTCTAACACAGTGTTAGTTATACATATGTGTTGCACTATAGCTGACATGTGAGTACAGTGTCTCAATAACTATTGGTGCAGGGTTTAACTCGTCGCAGAAAAAGCAACTAAACACGATCGAAATGCTAAATATTCACCAAACGAAAGAAATACTCTCCAAGTTTGAATACCTCTTCAGTGCAGTTGCATGTGGCTTCCATTTCTCGCTCTACACACATCTAAGCGACATTCCAGTTTATTCCACTCACGTCGAAGGACATCACGTGTGGACGAGTGATTATCTCTTTAAATAGTCAACGTACTGAGGTTGATTCACATGTTGTTGTTGTTGTCTTCAGTCCGTAGACTGGTTAGATGCAGCTCTCCACGCTACCCTGTTCTGTGAAAGTCTCTTCATCTGATAATACGTTCAGCAACCTACATCCTTTTGAATCTGCTTACTGTATTCGTCCCTCGGTCTCCCTCTACGATTTTTACTCCAAACAGCTTTTAATGCTAAGTTAACGATTCCTCGATATCTCAGAATGTGTCCCACCCACCTATCCGGTCTCTCACTCGTGACGTGCTAAAAACTCCTTTTCTCCCCAATTCTGTTGAGCACCTCCACATTAGTTACGTGATCTACCCATCTAATCTTTATCATTCGTGAGTAGCACCACATTTCAAAAGCGCCGGCCGCGGTGGCCGAGGGGACTGAGGCGCTTCAGTCACGGTCTGCACGGCCACTACGATCGGGAGTTCGAATTCCCCCTCGGGCATGGATATTTGTGACGTCCTTAGTGTTAGCTAGTTCATAAGTAGTTTGTAAGTTTAGGGACTGATGACCCCGAAGGTAAGTCCCATAGACTATACAAACATTTGAACATTTTCAAAAGCTTCTATCATCTTTTTGTCTGAACTCCATATCGGACACGTTTCACACCATACAATGCTACTACACTTCAGGCAAATGCTTTCGGAAAGGACTTCCTACATATCAGCAAATTTCGCTTCTTCAGAAACGCTTTTCTCCAATAGGTATTCAGCATTTTTAACTTCTTTTCGTCGGCCATCAGAAGTTACTTTGCTACCTAAATAACATAATTCATCTACTACTTTTTTTGCCTTGTTACCTAATCTAATTCCTGTAGCATCGCCTGACTTTTTGACACTACATTCCATTACCCTTGTTTTACTCTAGTTAATGTTCATATTACAACCTCCTTTCAACACACTTTCCATTACGTTTAACTGTCCTTACAAGCCCTTTGCTGTCTCTGATAGAATTACTATGTCGTCGGTAAACAGCAAAGTTTTTATTTCTTCTCTCTGAGCTTTAATTCCCTCTCAGAGTTTCTCCTTGCATTCCTTCCAGCTTGCTCAATGCACAGATTTAACAACTTTGGGGAAAGGTTACAACCCTATCTTACTCTCTTCCGGCACAGTGTATAGTGAGTGATATAATACTTTTCCAAATTCATTCTTCAATGGACGATTTTCTTACACACGTAATCAATGTACTGCAGATTAGAAATTTAGCGTTAGTCACAAGTAATAAAAGTAAGCAAGAAAATGTTGCGGTTTTATTTGACTTTCGGAAATCCTTGCTTTCTCGGAGTACGTTTTCCCATTATTGTAAAAAAAAATGTTCAAATGTTTGTTAAGCTTATGGGATTTAACTACGGGGTCATCAGTCCCTAAACTTACAAACTACTTATGAACTACTTACGAACTAGGACGGCACAAATATCCATGCCCGAGGTCGGCCCCATTATTGTAGCAATTGTCTCGGTCTTATCTGTTTCACTGTTGAAAAGCCGTGTATCAACGCATTTGGCAGAGCAACCCTGTTGTCCTTTCCGTTGTAGAAACCCGCACACGGAGTGTGCTAAAACATTTTTTTCAGTTTCTGGACCTTACGGACATTAAAATAAATCTACAACAAGAAATAATTTTTAAAATAAGTTTTAGTTTTGGCATGAAGTACGCTTCATTTGGTAGTAAAAGTTCATGTAAATGAATTGATAATGACAGGACCAAAATCCCAGTCAGAGCGAGACTCGAACCCAGATCTTTCCATTGCCTAGGAAAAACGGTCAGCTGTCGAAAGTAGACGTACCTCTTTGATTCGTGCTATCAGAATTTTAATAGAATTCTTAGACGAAATTATAGGTGTTACTCGCCAAAGGAAAAGTCAGCGTTGGCATAGAGGGCAAAGCGTAAAACATTTCCTCCGCTATTTGGTTCGGTGGTAAGTAAAACAATATCTCTACATAAAAATTAACAGCTGTTCGTTAGTCTCGCTAAAACTTAGTAATGGTTTGATCGATTACAATACTTCCTTTTTGTTTGTTTTAATGCAGAGGTGGTTTATAAAAAAAGAAAACGAGGAAATTGTAATACATAACGCTAAAAGCGACGCTTCATTAAATGAACAAGTTCAAGATAATACATACAGCTTTTTTAAAAACTTTGTGGGCCTATTATAAAAAAAGTCGTTTATTTTAAATTTCAACCTCTCTCGTACTGTGCAAAAGATTTCCTGACACCTGAATGTACCCACTATCTTGTGGATGATCTTTGGAATTTGGAGGTCTTTGTTTTCGTGTACATACGTGCGCCCCAGTCGTGTTGTTGACTCGGTGAATTTTGGTTGTGTTGTGCGCCGCCGGTGCTGGAATCTGGTTTGAATTCTGACGTAGCGCAGTATGCTGAGGACCTTTCTTCGTAGACACGGTTACAAGGGAAGTAACCACGTTTTCTTTTATTACGTTTTATATTTTTATGGTTTCACGTTTTAAGAGTCTTGTGGAGATTATCTGATGATGAGGGCTTGACCCTTGAACCGCTTCATATTTTAGTGTTTTTACACGATATCTGTTGTTGAGCCTACTTGTTTGACAAAATAGTTAACACACTATTTCGTCCGAAACCTATGATTCCTAGAGCAGGAAGAATGGAGACTGCTGCTCCTTCTTATTGAGTAAAACATATGATAAGCGAAAATATACTTTTGTTTCGACAGATAAAAATGTGCTGATTAGCGTTGTACTTTAGTTACATAAATTTTTTCTGTGACGGTTCTTTGGTAATTTACACGAAATAAATAGAGAATAATCGTAATAAATACAAGAGATTAATTATGAAAAATAAATAAAATATTGAAATAAAGTCAGGGCGGCCCATGAAATAATATAAGGGAAGGGTGAATAGACGAACAAGAATATGGAATTAATCGATACCGTAGCAACGACGGGTTTTCAGCTGCTAACAAATATGGAAAATAATTCAGTTGCCTATTCCACAACGCGCTATTAGCGTAAAAAGTAGGACTCATTGCTGAGTACTGAACCAAGTGCACGTAATTACCGAATAACGTTCAGCACCTGTGACAATAGATGCCAGTACTCACGAAGACAGTCATACATATTTAAATACGCCTGTTGTTCCCGGCGTGATTCTCTTGTTTGGTGCTGGCTGTTTCCGTAACAACGTGGAAACGCCCGTGTACTCGATGGAAATTCTGAGTGCGCCCTCATAAAAAAAACACTGTGTCTCTGAGATAGCGCAGGTATTTTTTGCGGGCTCGTTATCGACGGAATACAGAATGCGCATGCAAACCTATTATAGCGTACTAAATATACTGTTGCGTAGCTACTGCTCCTCACATGCAGCGGTTGATGTGTAAAGTAATTTTTTTCAGGTCATTACCGAATGTTAAGTGAAACCTACCACACTTTAACGTTTTGATTATGAAGCCATAGCTGAGTTTATGACTCGGCAATACACTCTGACGTGACAACAGACATGCGATAGTGGTATGCATAGATAGAAATGACGATAATGTCGTGTAGACGGGGTACAGACTGACGGTGTCTTGTAAGATCTGTCATTCATACTCCTGCACAGCATGCGAAAAGGTTTTCGACGAGTTTATGACCAATCGACGGGAATTAACGGACCTAGAATGTGGGTTTCCAGTCGGAGCTAGAGGCGTAGGACGATTTATTTCGAAAATCTTTAGGGAACTGAATGTTTGGAGATACAGTGTCAAAAGTGAGTCAAGAATGCCAGTATTTAGGTACTGTCTCTCACCAAGCACCACTCAGGCCCACTGCCTGCAGTTAATTGAGGGTCCAAGTGGAAAAGGGACACATCTCACCAGAATATGTTGTGTCTGGAAATTGAGTTAAGAAAATATGATTTTGTATATTAATGTGAACTCCTGCTCTGTTACCAACAGTTGTTACGGAAACTAGATGGTATTTTGTTAGTATTGTAAACTATAAACTCTCATGGCCGGAAAGGTCAATACTACTATAAATTTCCGGGCTATTATACCGTGGTCTTATGGATTTATTATTCAAACCCAACGTTTCGTGCCCAACTGCGGAAGACAATTTCAAGGGGAATCGTGGCACTTTTGAATGTCCTATGCACACCCTGGTTCGCTAATGACTCAGTAGAGTTGTAATGATACTTTTTCTTTTTTTAACTGGTGTTCTCATCAAGATTAAAGTTAAGTACCGTTATTGAAATTTAGCAAACTGTGAAACATGGCAATGAATATTAATTTTGATAAAATAGAGACACTGAGAAAAACATGAAAGATTCTGCCATCAGTATTTAGCGGCAATAGTAGTTAGAATAAAGACAACACCAGAAAGCATCATCACAAAAGAAAGTGGCAGGAGAACACAGATTGGAGTCATCACATTGGAGTCGAACCTGTACGGAATAATTAATTTTTTCTTTACTGTAAACTGATGCTTGGTTGCATAAGCTTCGAATACTAAAGTTTCCGGACCGTGTTTAATTCCAATTATGATGGGTGTATAAAGTTACAAAATTATCGGACTTCGTTTAAAGAAAAGAAGAATTACTGCAGGCATTGAAACAAAATTCAACACAATGTGCGTAAGTGAAATTCGAGTCTGGAATGTTCTTCCGCAATCTCGAAGCAATTTACAACAATGGTCAAGCATCATTTTACGAATTATGCTGGAAACAAAGATTTAAAAAAAATGAAAAATGAGGAAAAATCTCCTTTTAAATAAAGTATTAATTTCAAACGAATTACTCAATTTATTACAATTAATTGTTTTTATAGCTCACACATGATCAATATGGAGAGACCAAAAGAGAGACGTCCGATCTATACAAGAGTAAGAAAACGAAAGACGACAAGCGATTCCGTTTTCTCCCCAGCTCTTTCAAAAAATTTAAAAATTTTCTTATGAAACAAAATAATCAGCGATTTACTGGCAGAGAGAACAGATGCAAGCGACAAGCGCTGAAGATCTAGATGTCGAGCGCCCAAAAACCCACTATCAGCTAGCGACAAGCGTCGCAGATATAATTTTAATAAATAAAGTATTAAATGTAATGCTACAGTGTGTAATATGTAGACACATTAATTTTTTTCTGCTCCTTGGGAATGCGTACACCTACTTATTGTTCCCGTAGGAATCGTGAAGACAAGATGAGATTAATTACAGCACGCACGGATGCATTTAAACAAGCATTCTTCCCGCGCTCAATACGTGAATGGAATGGGAAAAAACGCAAAAATAACATATATGATGTTGCGGTTAATTGTGAAGTCAGTAATGTACGCATTGCCAAGGAGCAAAAAAATATTTGCCTCCGGGCGGAATCGAACCCGCGAACCTTAATAATAATAATAATAATAATAATAAAACGACCTCTTACCGTTGAGCTAAACACCGCTAAACAGACTCATTCAGGGGCAGTTGATAAGGTGCATATGGTCACAGATCCGTATCAAAATTCCTTTTATTTCCTAAACGCGTAGCCATCTGGAGTTCCCATTTGGTGCACTTTCATGTACCATAAATTTGGATGTATTCGGCCATGACGAGTAGGCGTCCTCTCCTTGTTAGTCAAGATACACCAGAAATTTCTTTTCTCCCCAATTCTGTTCAGTACCTACTCATTAGTTATGCGATCTACCTACCTGACCTTTAACTTTCTTTTGTAGCACCACATTTCAAAAGCTTCTATCGTCTTTTCGTCTGAACTCTTTATGTCCACGTTTCACTGCCGTACAATGTTACACTTCATACAAATGATTTCAGAAAAGAGTTCCTACATTTAAATTAATTCTGGGTGTTCGAATGTTTGCTATGGTCATCACTCCCTAGACTTACAGGAAGGAAGGAAACTTACGGTTTAACGTCCCGTCGACAGCTTGGTCATTAGAGACAGGACTAACGCTCGGAGTTTTGGGTAACGATAGGGAAGGAAATCGGCCATGTCCTTTGAAAGGAACCATCCCGACATTTGCCTGGAGTGATTTAGGGAAATCACGGGAAACCTAAAGATGGATGGCCGGAGGTGGATATGAACCACCGTCCTCCCACACGTGAGTTTGTGTTACCACTGCGCCACCTCGCTCGGTCCCTAGAGTTACGAACTACTTTAACTTACACTAAGGACAACTCTCTCACACACGCACACACACACGTGCCCGAAGGCGGACTCGAATTTTTGGCGAGAACGGCCACTGACTCCGTATTATGACGCCTTACACCACGCGGCCATTCCACTTGGCGCAGGCCAAATATGCTCACAAGGAAAGTACTTGGGCTCGAACAAACACATATACACCCAAATCGTATGAGAGATAATGTAAAGATCCCTTATGGCACTAGTGATACTCCCGCATTGCAAAACTCTGCAGTCGTCCGTTAGAGGCCTCTGTGTGTGCCATGCCGCATTGCACTTTGACCTGTCGGTTCGCCAGTAGGGACGGTGCAGTGTGCCTCCGAAGTTGCGTTTTGTGATGTTATTTGTCTGGTGAAGCGTCAGATAGGGCGGCGATTGCTAATCAATCCTGCTAATGTATTGCGATTAGTTGAGATGAAGTTACGAAGAACCCTTCTTCGTGAAGATGGTATTAGTGTAGAAGATGAATCATTCGCATGCTTTCTCGTATCTGTTATGATACAGAAATATGAGCATAAGTTAGATACTATTGTTACGAACTCATAATAGTGGTAATAGGGATGATAATGACGAACAACTCACTGCAAGCGGTAGTGCTACGGTAAGTGCCGAAAGAGGCGATAGAAGCAGTGGCAGTGAATACCAACAGTCCTTCGGGAATAAGGTTAAAGTTGCAACTATCATCACGGCTTTTGATGACAATTAACTAGAGAACATGTACGATGATTATTACATAAGTTATAGTTAAGATATCCGCATTACGTATGGCGTCTACAATTACATCTACAGTGCTATCTAGAGCATGGTTGTAGAGCTTTGCAGAAAAACGACACCCACCAGCACATTGAGGTGTACGCAGAGATCCTGTAACCAAACGTCCATACAGATATGTTTGTTCGAGCCCATGTGCTTTCCTTGTCAGACTTCTACTACATCTCAAACGTCAGTCTCAGTTGAATCTTTTTTCTTTATTTCACTTTCGCGTTTCGCCCTTTTGAGGGCATCATTAGATCATCTAAAGTAAAAAACCATTATGAAGTGGTGCATACTACATATATGTACAAGGACTTTAACATTTTTGAGAAAATAACAACTCTGGAGGTTGAGAACGGGATTACCATCTATGGCTTAGTTCTATGCTGTACGAACCAAAACTAAATTTATAGAAAGAGCATAAACTTTCGAAAATATATGGTGAGCTGTTAGTCATCAACATAAAATAAACAATCTAGGAAGAAAACCTATCGTTATGGTTGTTTAAAATCTTTTAGAGTTTTTAGAATTTTGGCCTGAAATGGGAAAGTGTAGGCAAATGTAAAGTGCTGTACTAAGCTGCTGAATTTGAATGCACGACATCATGACGAAAATGGAGTGACTTACGTCAGGCGAAACCAAACACATGTTGCGCACAACACAGACCAGGTAGAATGCGTCCGGCAGTGGCTGCAGACCTCGTTGCTGACCAAGAGATAGTATGAAGCCGTACGCGCAAATGATTTAGTAACCGTCATGGTGGGTAGGTGGCGTTGGTCACCGGTGTAGTGAAGACCATGTAATTGTAAAATCAATTATAACAGTGGGACAGACATGAAATTAAAAAAAATGCAAAGCAGCTAGGGAGTAGATGCGATATCGCAACCTTGTGCAGCCATAAAATAGTAGAAAGCCAGTCAGAACTAATGTCTAAAATAGTAAAATACTAGTCAACACACGTGCAATTAAAAGGAGTACAAGTTAACATTACAGAAATGTCAAATTCATATAATACGTGAAGATAACAAAATATAAAGTACTAGTAAAAGTTAGTGCAATTACAGGAAAATAGGCTTAACCACCTACAAAGCGAGATGTACCTAGGATCGTGACACTTCTAATATAAGATCTCCAGTAATGGAGTAGACGAACTACTCGTGAAATCTGGTACAGTTAATAAACTGGTTCATCACTTATATAGTAGGGTATAAGTGGATAGTATCAATCTCAAAACAAAAATATAGATTATTTGTAGAATAATATATTGGGTACCATAATGTCATAGTACGTTTGATTTTCACTAATCAACTAATCGTTCAACAAACTGCCTTTCTCCCCATTTGAGTGCTTGACAATTTCAATTTCTTCCAAAAGGTCGAGTTTTTTTACCTTTGAGGGCGTTGTGGAGTACACACAAATTGTTCAGAGTTGGTGGCTGATGGCAGCTCGATTTAAGGTGCTCGGCAAAGGCTGAATGTTTCTTAACTTGTCCTCTCTTATTAAGTAAATACTCGCTAAATCTAGTTAAAAAAAATTTGGCCCACACATAATGCATCACATTCTACACATTCAATTCTGTAGACACCGGAGCCAGTATATTTATCGTAACTAGGCAGTTATGTATGAATTTACTTAAGTTGAACTTTATTAGTGGACGAAAAGGCGACATCCACATCATATTTCTTGAATAACTTAGTCAGGCCATATGATAGTTTGCCTACAAATGGGATTTTTACAAATCCGGTTTTAGTGGGCAGCAGGTTTGTCGGGATTTTTGATTCTGTACTAGCAATTTTTTCGTTATAAATGTGGTCTATCATATTTCAGTTGCATTAATTACTGATCGCGATGTACTTGTACCAGCCACCAGTATGTAGTGAAAGCAGTTTTTCTCGAACTTAGACTGTTATATTTCCTGTCTGTACAAGTTGTTTATAACTTTACGTTCCCTATATTTTACCCCTGCTAACTTAAGAAATTGAAGAAGGGTATTGCATTCAACAATGTCAAAAGTTTTCTCCAAAAGCTAAAAACGTAGATTTTCCTTTTCTTAACCTAAGAAATGCCTCGTATGTTCCTACATTTCTCCTAAATGCAAATTGATCTTCCCCGAGGTCGGATTCTATCAGTTTTTCCATTCGTCTCTAAATAATCTGAGTTAGTATTGTGCAACTATGACTTATTAAACTGTTAGTTCTTGAAGTTTTTACATTTCTCTCCACTCTCTTTCTTTGGAATTTGAATTAGTATATTATTCTTGAAGTTTGAGAGTATTTCCCTTGTCTCATACAAATGGTGGAACAATTTCCTTGGCTCTTCCAACGATGTCAGCTATTCAGGGGAATATCATCCACTCCAGGCTCCTTGATTCGACTAAAATCCATAAGTGCGCTGTCAAATTCTTCTCGCAGTATCGTATACACTATTTCATCTTTATCTACTTCCTCTTCCATTTATAGAATCCTGCCTTCATTTCCCTAGTGTAGGTCCTTTAAATACTTCCATGTTTTTCTTCTTTACTTGGTACTAGTTTTCCATTTTAGCTCTTGATATTCATGCAGCTGCTTTTCTTGTTTCCAAAACTAACGTATTACCTCACTTGTTCCTACATTTCTCCTAAATCTAGACTGATCTTTCACTAGTTTGGGTGCTAAGACTTTATCCATTGCTCTGTAATTAATTGGTGTTAGTTTTTTGCAACCAAACCGTTCAAATGTTTGTAAAGCTTATGGGACTTAACTGCGGGGTCATCAGTCCCTAAACTTACAAACTACTTATGAACTAAGACAGCACAAACATCCATGCCCGAGGGGGGATTCGAACCCCCGACGCGGAACGGCCTCGCGCATCGTAGCATAGCGCCTCAATGCACCCGGCCGCTCCGCCGCGGCCAACCAAACCGTGTATTTCTCTAACATTCTCACTTGTCCGTACCTACATTCCTTGAAACTGGAATTATTACAGCCTTCTTGAAGTCTGAATCTATTTCGCCTGTGCCGCGTGGTATAAGAAGACGTCATGCTATGGACTAGGCTGCCATTCCCACCGGAGGTTCGAGTCCTCCCTCGGGCAAGGTCTAACTTCGTCACCCCTTTTGGGAATGACTCAAACGATCCCTAATTTTTTCCTAAATCACGGAAAGTTTTATTAGTTCACAGCCTCTATAACAAAGTCATTCCACTGTAGGTGAAGATGATAAAACAAAACAAACAACTTATATGCTGGCTGAAGTCCACTGCGTTGTGAGCTGTCTTCGGGATTCACTTAAAGATTGATGCTTCAGGATACTTTTCGTAAATCATAAACATGATTCCAGTTGATATGGAAACTACTTTATTTCCATTTAAATGAAGATTAAACCAGACACATAGTTGCACAATGTCCAAAAAAAAAAAAAAAAAAAAAAAAAAAAAAAAAAATGCAGCAGCAAGCTAACAGAGCTGCTTACTGGTTTGTGACTACGAACAGAGTAACAAAACATGGCTTCTCTACAACGGAACTACTTAATAATATGATTTAAAATGTTGTGCGGTTATTAAATAACTAATACAGGAGTACCTCAAATACGTCAAAATGTCCAATTTGAAATATTACATTTGCATTACTACTATTTAGTTTAGGTTGTGTACTTGTTTCAGGAAATTTGTATTTAGCGTGGTACGCAAAATAAGTCTTGTTTTGACTCATTTTTAAAATAACTCAATTTATTTACGTTATTTGTGTTTTTGAAGTGCACACTTATCTGTTTGGCAATATTATGAAGGTGTACTATTATTGAGGCACGTAATTTTAATTTATTTCAATTTGTGTTCTAATTTTTTAGAAATACGGATTTTTTAAAGTCGTCGTAGTTTTGTCTATTTCTAAGCTAGTCCCTTAGTACCAAACGGATTATTAATTTTAGTATGTGAAAAATGATCAGTATTTAATTTAGGATCCAGATATATATAGAACATGGTCTCCCCTAATTTATTTAGACAAAAGGTACTTATGTAGTCATGTTTTGCAATAGTTACAACATGTAATATTGTTGTTTTTATACAAATTATCTATATAGGCTCAACATATTCTGTAACTAAATGTAATGCTTTTTTAGTGTTTGCAGCTATTATTTACGAAAGTATCAAAAATTGCAAATTATGTAGGACAGCCAAAGTTATGTTTAAATCAACATGCTATTTCTTAAACGTGCTCTACTAATAGTGTTAATAGTATTTCAAACTGAACGCGAAAATCTGATATTTTACATGTCCGGTAGCGAAGTTTTATTTAGGTGTCCGATATTTCGTGTTTGTGATGTTGGTAACGGATGTTGTAGAGAGTGCGCAACATAGCGTAAACGTTACAAACGGTGTTCGTGTTGTCCTTGATGTAAGTTAGTTTTAGTAGTTTGTAAATCTAGTGACTGTTGACAATAGCAGTTTGATCAAATAGGTTTGGAAACATAGGAATTTTTTATCGCCTGCCTCATGTGAAGTTTGAACGGAACTCATATGTCGAAACACCGAAGTTCAATACTTATTTGTTTTAAGTTGTATTTCTTCAAAGCAATACAGGGAAGTATGCCTTTATACAGGTAAGGGCCTTTTATTTCTGCTGTTCCTCCCAAAGCAGGATAGAACTCGGTTCATCATAACCTCTAAATCGTAAAAACATTTAACTGGTACCTTGTTTTTAAGCGTTTCGGTTTTCCTGAAGAACAGCATATATTGTATTCTTATTTGAAGCGTAACAACAAGACGAAACTGGAGTTAATGTCCTTCATACGGAAATTTCATGAATAATGGAAAGTGCTACAACTAACGTTACGGAAAGGGCAGAGTCATAATTCGAGTTCTAAGGAGAAATGCAGATTAAAGTCATTACAGTAGGTGCTGCGATTTCGAAATGAGAGTCGTTAGCGACAGTCACGCGAAAAAGGGTTTCCACGTGCAGCGGGTATTGGCTGTCCCTGAGGTAGCAACAAAATCAAAATGAAACGGCGCTCTGTAGCGTCTGATGAGATGATAACGAGCCCAGTAGCTTACTGATGACGCAAACGGGACGGCTTCGTAATGCCGTGGGCCTTCAAATACAGAGCGCATCTCGCTGTAAATTAGAGTTATTTCGGTGTCGGATGGGTTTCTAATGACATTATTGTCAAGTAGCTCATCCATGGAGTAAACCATTTGTGTACTACCCACTTAAGTTTGTCTACAAGAGAGAAGTCTTCCGAAGTAAGAGTGATATCAGGTGTGCCACAGAGGAGTGTCGTGGGTCCGTTGCTGTTCACGATATATATAAATGACCTTGCGGATAATATTGGTAGCTTACTGGGGCTTTTTGCAGATGACGCTGTTTATGTAGAGAGGTTGTAACAATGGAAAATTGTATTGAAATACAGGAGGATCTGCATCGAATTGACGCATGGTGCAGGAAATGGCAATTGAATCTCAATGTAGACAAGTGTAATTTGCTGCGAATACATAGAAAGAAAGATCTTGTATCATTTAGCTACATTATAGCAGGTCAGCAACTGGAAGCAGTTAATTCCATAAATTATCTGGGAGTGGGCGTTAGGAGTCAATTAAAATGGAACGACCATATAAAATCAATCGTCGGTAAAGCAGATGCCAGACTTAGATTCGTTGGAAGAAACCTAAGGAAATTCAGTCCGAAAACAAAGTAGGTTACAGTACACTTGTTCGCCCACAGCGTGAATACTGCTCACTGATGTGGGATCCGTACCAGGTGGGGTTAATAGAAGAAGTAGCGAAGATCCAACGGAGAGCAGCGCGCTTCGTTACAGGATCATTTGGTAATCGTGAAAGCGTGACGGAGATGATCGATAAACTCCAGTGGAAGACTCTGCAGGAGAGACGCTCTCTCGCTAGGTACGGGCTTTTGTCGAAGTTTCGAGAACATACCTTTACCGAGGAGTCTAGCAGTACATTGCTCCCTCCTACGTATATTTCGCGAAGAGATCATGAAGATAAAATTAGAGAAATTACAGCCCACACAGAGGCATACCGACAATCTTTCTTTCCGCGAGCAATACGTGACTGGAAACCATCGGGTGGCTTGCGGAGTATGGGTGTTGATGTAGAAAAATTTCATGATTTATACAATCAAAAACTTTTGAGAGATCACAAAAAAACGCAACGGGTTATGTCCGATTGGTTAGTCAGAGTATTTAATATTTGATCACTGAAAGCATATATAGCATTTTTGGTTTAATAACGTCGTTAGAAACCAAACTAACTTCTCGTTAGTACCTTACTTTTACAAATATAGGACGCTACTCTTGAATTCATTACTTTCTCATGAGGGGGAGAGAAAGAGAGAGGGACAGAAAGACAGTAGCGCCATCTGGGGGAGGCTCCTCATATTTACTGGTCGGTCAGGCAGACGTCAGTATACACTTGTTCTTGTAACAAAGAGATTGTCTGGAGATATGTGTTTTAAACATCTGTTTTATATATAATTCCATGCGTCTGTGACACACATTATTTTACGGGGAGAATTTTTTAACAAAGCTTTGGTGAGTGTAAATTTATTTGTTATGTTTTAGCAAAATGTTTGATGTATTATTAATACTGATTCGTAGCGGGACACCGGTCCTACACTTTCCGCGACTATCGACGGGATCCGCCTTCAGAGTGGAGTATCTTTGCCTTACGTGCGGACGTTTTTGAATTTTGGCGAGGGCTGTCAGTTGGCGTTTGAACTCCGAGCGGGTGTTTTGGCCGACAGGACGGGTTGAGGCGACAGTCTTTGCGCGGAACTGTGCTGTCCGCTGTGGATGGCTATGTTGTCGCCGCTTGGCGCCGAAGTCGCCAACTCTGCTGAAATTTCAACCATGATATTTGTAAGTGAGGAGCGCTAGTTTTGCTGGGCGCAGCGCATTGGATTCCGGGAAGCTCCTGACAGAAGATGAGTGTTGTACCAGTTATTGTGTTCCTCTAATATTAAGTATAACACCTGTGCGCGTGGTGTCATTTACTGTTGTTGACATTGGTGCCGAGTTGTTACTTCCACACTACGATCGGGGGTTCGAATCCCCCCTTGGGCATGGATATTTGTGCCGTCCTAGTTCATAAGTAGTTTGTAACTTTAGGGACTGATGACTCCGTAGTTAAGTCCCATAACCTTTACAAACATTTCCTTTCCTTGTTACTTCCAAACAATAAAGGCAAAATCTTCCGATTAAGCAGTAAATATTTATTTACGAGTAAGCTGTGCTTGGCGAATCAAGTACGTGAAAGTCAGAAGTTGTTATAGTAAATACTTTTAAGATTTGGGATATGTATGTCATTTATGTTGTCCTTGGTAAGAAACTGCCCTCGCTGTGATTATGTTTACGGGTACCGCTGCTAGTGGGCCCATTGTCCAGTTGTTTGTCACATCAGCGCCGCGGTGACGCCTGGCTCGTCGTAGCACGCAGACATCCCGAAGTCTCGCGCACATCTTTTGGGCGCCTTCTCCTTTCGTTATGTTTTATTTCATTCTCTCTTGAAAGAGGTGGACGACAGTCAGGGGCCACTGAGGCGTGTTTAGTTATTGATCTTAAGGGTATTAATAGTTCTTATGTAAAAGTTCTCACTTATGTAATTTGGAGAATTAAGCAAGGAAAATGTAATTCGGATTGCTTCTATTTATACCTTATTATTGCATTTTATTATTTGTATTTTATCAATGAACTTTGTCTTTTTTATTTTTTTAAAGGTTGTACATTTTTTAAGCAGGCCGAATAAAGTCCGGTACCTAGTCTGTTGCTTTGGGCTAATTGTTATGTAAGATAGTGTCTCTAGCCTGAGTAAGTGAAATTGGAATCTTATGTTTTTTCTTCACGACCTGCTGTTTCACATTTTGGTTTGCCAAGTAATTGGTTAATCAAGTTTGAATCTATGTTACAGGTTGGTTCTTTGCTCTGGGCAGTTATTTGTTAATGAAGTTTAAAGATAATGTGAATTTTTTTTTCTTTGACTTGTTGTATTACGAAATATTTCCGTTAAGTGCAGGAACCCCTTGATGTTGTCGTTATCACTATCACTTTTAACTTGTATTTTAATTGGTTTTATAGATATGACTACACTGTCAACATATTCAGAAAATAAATAAAACTAAACTGCTCATGTAATTTTGTAAGTGCTTCTACCATGGATGAAGATCTTTATATTTTCTTTGTGTCACATTGAAGCTTAATTAATTTTTGTACTATTACAGAAACGCCTGGAAAATGGGACACTCCCAAAACCGGTAGCACAATAAATTAAATTTTACATGACAGCAAAGGCTACAACGCATTTCCTGCTGTGTTGTCATCATCATTTCATCACTATCAACGCGTAAGTCTCCCAAGTGGCGTCACCTAAAGACTTTCACCGGGCAGGCCGAACTCGACCCCAGCTGGGGTCTAACGGCCAAAATGCCAAACGAAATCATCATCAGTATAAAATTAAAGAGATTAAAACCCATATGGAGACAGTTTCTGTTTCCGCTACCCATTCGCGACTGGACGTTGAACACTATTCTTCGTTCCCCCTCCCTTCTGTAGATCAGGAAGAGGAGAAAAGAAGACTGGTAAACGAAGTGCCCGCAGCCACAGCCCTTGAGAAGGCTTACGGAGTGTGGATACAGTCGCCGTTGCTGTTACATCGCATCCGTATTGTAAGCTGTTGTATAGCTCCTAGGTCAGACCTCATTCTATCAGCTGTGTGCCAACTGAGAAGCGGCTGATTTGAAAGCGATCCGAACAGTACATTTTCCACTTTAGTTTTCTATCAGAATTTCATCTACTAAGTTCCTACTGCAATCGCTAGGAGCCTGTAACAGGAAACTTGATATATAGGTTGTTTCACAATTTCCAACTTGAGCAATACGTAATGAGTTCAGTAACATTCGTAGATTCCGAGCCGATTCTTAGGAGACTTTGTACGTTTTATTTACAGAATTGGTTATTAAGATTATAGGAAAATTCTGTAACTCTCTGTCAAAGCAAACAAGCCTGTTTTTTCCTTTGTGTAACTGATTAGTGTTGACTTGTTCTGAGGTAAATTCCACATTGTGAAGTATTCTAGAGTAGCCGTGTGCTTCTTAGAGAATGAACAGTTTCCAGGTATTCTACAAATGTAGAAGCATACCATTTGTCTCAGCTACGACCGAAGCAATAAGGTCGTACAGTTTCCAAATAGAATGTTCTCCCGTTTTCATTAACGTTTATGACGGTACTGATATTACGTAAAATGTGCAAGAAGACTACTTACAAATTGCCACTTGTGTAAATCCAACGTTGCTTCTTGAAAGACAGCTTCCACTCGTTTCTAACACTAAACGTAGGTGTAGACCAGATGTGGCTCAAATTCAAAGAAGTGGTATCGACAGCAATTGACAGTTGTAAACCAAATAAATTAATGAAAGAAGGTGGTGACCCCCATGGTACACAAAACAGGTAAGGACCCTGATGCAAAAGCAACGAAAAAGACATGCTACATTTAAACGAACAGAAAATCCCCAGGATTGGCGAGCCTACACATAAGCTCGAAATTTCTACCAGGCACCTAAATGTGATTTGCAAAGTATCCCATTTAGATGTAGACAGTACGCCGCTACAGCCGTAAGTAAAATTTTGCCTAGGTTACTAATATTCTTTTTAGTTTTAGTGTTGGTAATACTTTGTTAATAACTTAATAACTTAATAGATGTATCTTCGGAAATTTGTGCTCTGTCAGTACAAAACTTCTTTATGTTGTTCGTTTCTCAATATACTACAAACACACATATTGTGCTGTAAATCGCTTTATTCTCTAATGTTTTGCTGTGTTATCATATTTTGAGGCTGCTAATCTCTACAGTCAGAATCTCTGTTACAGGTAGTACTTTCAAAACAGCTAAACAAAAACGTACGTATGTAGGAATTTCACACGCGGTTTTTACTATAAAATATTGCTTCAAGTCAAAATATTATTGATATTCATATTCACAGAATATATGACATCAACTACGAATGGGCAAAGCTGAAAATGTGTACCCAGCCGGGATTCGCACCCGGGTCTCCCGCTTTTTTGGCAGTTGCGCTGACCACTACACCACTGGGGACACAGTGATCACCGCATCTGCAGGGACTACCTAAATACGCCTCCCGTCAGACACACATTCCCAGCCTTATCCTGCCCACAGTACTCAAACTCGTAGTTATGAAACTAATTCCCGTAAGCGTAAGGGCCCCAAACTTGCCCACCCCCTCCCCACTAACGAAAGGATCATTGCCCGCGACCGGCATATTGCATATATACTTGTGGCGTCTGTTCCGAAAGAATATACGTCATTTCTGATCCTGCAGTTGTTATTCTTTCATATTCACAGAATATATATGTATGACGGGAGGCGTGCTTAGGTAGTCCTTGCAGGTGCGGTGATCACTGTGCCCCCAGTGGTGTAGGGGTCATGGCAACTGCTTAAAAAGCGGGGTACACATTTTCAGCTTTGCCCATTCGCAGTTGATGCCATGTATTCTGTGAATATTTTTCCATTTAATGTCTCCATGTCACCGTACTTATTCTCTCAGAAATTTATCGCCTTAATGTTTTTTTGTATTGTCTCCTGTAATATTGTACATTCTGTAGGGGTAAAGAACGCTAGCTAGCGCAGCCAGCCCGTCCTGGCAAGGAGAACTAAAAACCAATAAAGAAATAATAATAATAATAATAATAGGAGAACGCTAATGGGTGCGAGTGGGGGATGCAGAGCTGGACAGTAGAGAAAGTAATAGGAATATGCACATTCATAATGACGAAGCAACCGTTTTCTTGAACAACAGATGTAAAATAAAATTGTGCAGTGAAGGCTTTCACGACCGGCTGAAATAATTGGTGTTGAATCTTCCGGGTTATCTGGTCGGCAAGACTCACCGCTACCAGTAGCACCTCTGAGGATGTCCAGCGCAGCTCTGGACGAAACGTCAGGAGCAGATATGTTTCTTCGACCACGACCAGATAACCCGGAAGATTCAACACCAATTAAAATAAAATTGTGTTTTGTCACTTTGTAAACACGTTTGGTAGAATTTCGATGATTGGCTATATTATTCAATAATAACTTGCTCTTGCCTATTTGTGAATCCCTATATGAAAAGCATGATCTTTTATAGATATGGAGTGTATATATAGGACCGGTTAACGCTTTTGAAGAAGGACGATGCACCAGCTCCACCAAAGAGACTGCCTACATCACATTTGTGCGTCCTCTCTTGGAGTACTGTTGCCCCTTGTGGGACCCTCACCAGGTGGGACTGACGGAAGATATTGAGAAGGTTCAGAGAAGGGCAGCTCGTTTTGTTTTATCACGTTACGGGGGGGAAAGCGTCACGGAAATGTTGCACGAATTGGGGTGGAAATCATTAAAAGAAAGACGTTATTCATTGCGGCGTGATCTGTTTGCGAAGTTTCAATCACCGACTTTTAGTTCTGAATGTGAAAATATTTTGCTAGCACCCACCTACTTAGGGAGACATGACCATCCCAATAAAATAAGAGAAATCAGATCGAAAACGGAACGATTTAGGTGTTCTTTCTTCCCGCGCGCTATTAGAGAATGGAACGGTAGAGAAAAGTTATGAAGGTGGTTAATGAACCCTCTGCCAGGCACTTAAATGTGATTTGCAGAGTATCTATGTAGATGTAGATGTAGATTGTGTACATATGATTATAGGGATATTTTCATTCTGGGAAGGAAGTCTAATGTAAAACGCATTAGGACACTCTAATGGAGACAGGCAATGAGTAAACAGATTACTGCGAGTGTAGTCAGAATACAGCTACCTTAATCCATTTGAGGTGATGATAGTGTCGGTAAAACCTAAAACCATAACAGCCTTTGTTCCGAGAAGAGAGCATTCTGAAGCAAGCTGCGAGTCAACTCCTAAACGAGATAATCCCCTCGGTTGACTCACTGCTTTTTACAGCGAGAGGCCAGTCAGAAACACGAAAGTAAAAAGGCAAGCAGCTGACGCCATGCCGTTAGTAAGCACACTTACATGCCCGTGCTTCAGCTACAGAAAACTGAAACGCTTCTTGTTCCCCGCACAATGGGTGGTGCCGCTAGCTGTACCTTACGGTCAGCAATTCACGAAAGGAACCGTGACGAGGCAGTGGTATTCACGGCACACGCATTGTCTTATGAAATTTGCTGTAGGTAATCGAAATGCTGTTTAAGAATAGCACTGGCATTCACTAACAGATCACAAGAACGAGAAAGATCTGTTGTCATGAATCAAGCAATGTGTCTGACATCTTATAGTTTTCAAAATGAAAAGCCAAGATCGTACATCAATAATTTATTAAATGACGACCGGCTTCGGTGCACTGTGTCACCATCTAGTCACATATACGAGGTATGTCCACAAAGTAAGTTCCGTTTGGTTATATAAAACAAACGTGTACTGATACAGAAAAAAATATTTATTGTACAAAAATATACAAATATTAAACTACTTTTCTACATAGCTTCCGAAATTTTGTAGGCATTTGTCATAGCGTGGCAGAAGTCTTTGTATGCCTTCTTCATACAAGGTTGCCGCCTGTGTATTCAACCATGTGGCAAACATGTTCTTTCAGCTCGTCATCATCGCTCAAGTGTCGACCACCATGGAAAGGTTTTAGGTGTAAGAAGAAAGTCGCTAGGAGGATGATCAAATTCCCGTAAGAGTTGTTTGGTCACATCCGTCTTTCCAGGTCGGGCGGCAACGTGAAGGGAAGAAGAAGACTCCTTTCATCTCTTCTTACACCTAAAATCTGTCCTTGGTGGTCAACACTTCAACGATGTTGAGCTGAAAGAACATGTTTGCCACATGGTTGAATACACAGGCGGCAACCTTCTATGAAGAAGGCACTCAAAAACTTGCACCACGCTATGACAAGTGTCTACAAAATTTCGGAAGTTATGTAGAAAAGTAGTTGAACAGTTGCAGATTTTTATACAATAAATATTTTATCTGTATCTGTTCACGTTTGGTTTATATAACCAAACGGGACTTATTTTGTGGACATACCTCGTATGTTACAAGTTGGTCACCTGTCAAAAATATAAAAGACATGAAAGAAATAACGTAAAAAACATAAAAAATAACATACATTTGGGTTTAAGAGGCACTTATCCCACCTTGTTAAAAAATTGGGTATAAAATAAGTGCAACATTGCACTTAGTCACTATATAAAAAATACACAAGTTAATAACACAACAGATTACAAAAAAAAAAAAAAAAAAGGGTCACACTGAAGTGCATAGCAGAGGGATCATCGAAGCAGTTTTATGATATTTCTCTATAGTTCCATTCTATAAAAGCTCGCGGGAATAAGGAACACCTACATCTTTCTGTTTTCGCTCTCTCTCTCTTATTGTGTTATGACGATAATGTGTCGCTATATAGGTGGTTGCTAACATTGTATGTTCGAATTCAGAAGAAAAAATTAGTGAAAGAAATTTCGGAAATAGACCTCGCCGCAACAAATAACGCCTTTCTTTTAATAACTTCCATCCGACTCGTGCATCATTGCCGTAACACTCTCTCCCATATATCGCTATAATACAAAACGAGCTGCCCTTCTCAGAACTTTCTCTAAATCGTCTCGCAGTCCCACTTGGTGGGGATCCCACAATGCGACACAGTACTCCAACATAGGACGCACAAGTGTAGTGGAGGCAGTTTCTTTAGTAGAACTGTTGCATCTTCTAAGTGTTCAGCCGATGAAGTGTTTGGTTCGCTCTTCCCTTCAATATTTTCTATGTGTTCTTTCCAATTTAAGTTGTTAGTGATTGTTACTCCTAGGTATTTAGTTGAATTTATGGCCTGTAGAGTAGAGTGATTTATCGTGTAGCTGAAGTTTAGCGAATTTCATTTAGTGGACAAGTGGCTGATCTCGTACTTATCATTATTAAGGGTCAAATTCCAATTTTTGTACCATGCAGATATCTAAATCATTTTGCAGTTGCTTTTGATCTTCTGGTGACTTTACTAACCGATAAATGACATCATCATCCACGAACAATCTAAAATAGCTACTTAGATTGTCTTCTAAATCGTTTATAAAAATAAGGAACTGTAGAGTCCCTATAACACTTCCCTGGGGAATACCAGATATCACTTCTTTTCTGCTCGAGGACTTGCCATCAATTACAACTTAAAGTGTCCTTTCCAATAGGAAATCATGAATCCAATCGCACAAATGTGGTGATATACCATAAGCACGCGATTTGATTAGAAAACGCTTCTGAGGTACAGTGTCAAAAGCCTTCCGGAAATCTGGTAATACGGAATCTATTTGACATGCCTTGTCAATAGCACTCATGTGTGTAAAGAACTAGCTGTGTTTCTCAAGAACTATCCTTTCTGAATCCGTATTGACTATGGGACATGATGGTAAGATACCCGCTAGTAATAAATCACGTAACAGTAAACAATAGAAAAATAAAAATAATAAAGCAATTTAAATACCTAGGAGAAATTATAACAAACAACTTGAACTAAAAACGTGCTTGGTAAGAAAGATCTAATAAAATGATAAAAGGTCAAATAGCTAGGATATGGATAAATAAAAAATACCAAAAGGAGGAACAATAACGGATAGTCCCAAATAAAGTAGCGGACAGGGAGCTGGAGCCAGTCATAGATAATATATGCGAGAAAAGCATTTCTTTCGTTGGCCTCATTATGAAGACACCAGAGAAAAGATTAGCAAGAAAAATTATAAAGAAACCGTGGAATCTGAAGCAATAGGTAGGGTGGATCAAGAAGGTTAGAGAGGACACGGAAGCACTAAATATAACCCTGGATGATACGGAAAACAAAAAACCTTACGAAATTGAAAAATCAGGAAAATAACATTTAAATACAATGAAAAGGGTATTTAAAGATCAGACCGAAAGAAAATATACTTGGCAATTCAGGAAAAAACGAAACAAGAAGAAGAGGACCAGAAAATAATTGACTAAAGTGGACCAATGAGGCCACTGAAGCCAATAATAATAACAATAAAATGAAAGTAATTGTAATTAATTCCCTCCCACAATCGTCTTGCTTCTTTGACATAAATGTAATTTATCCTGCTACTATTTTACACGAATAAGAATGTCAACACAGTATGTGTAAGTAATTGCGCTTCCATCTGATTACAACAACGTATGTAACGGACGTCTATAGCGCAAATGGGACTTAACTACGGGGTCAAAAAATTCAAATGTTCGTTAAGCTTATGGGACTTAACTACGGGGTCATCAGTCCCTAAACTTACAAACTACTTATGAACTAGCTAAGACTAAGGACGGCACATATATCCATGCCCGAGGGGGGATTCGAACCCCCGACCGTAGTGGCCGTGCAGACCGTGACTGGAGCGCCTCAGTCCCCTCGGCCACCGCGGCCGGCCGTCTATAGCAGGTCAGTCAGTTACTTACAACCTGTGCAGTAACATGTAAATTTTAAGCTATTGCACTCAAAATTTAATGACTTCGTGTAATGTTTGCACAAAGATATTTTAATTTTTCTTCAAATATGTAAAAGGTATGTTCTACAGTTTTCAAGTTGGATAACTTTTTTTTTACCAAAAGTAAGGAAATTTCTCATTTTTCTGTAAATCTGTGCTATACTTTCAGTAGGTAACCACTAATCAGGAGACGATGACTTAGATCATCGAAGCTGGTCATTAGTAAATGAATGACTGTACAACTAACGAACTGGGCTACAGTTCTTTTTGGGAGTTGTTGTTCAATTCAATCACATCGCCCGCTTCCTGCAATGATAGGTAATGGTAGTTGTAAAATGGCTTAGGCTACAAGGAAGAAGCAGATCGCCGGGCGTTCTGTACGGACAACACAAGGACTACTGGTAGCAGGCGATTTCTTCGTAGTGTGGCTCAGTCAATATGTTTTCCTCATTCCGACCATTTCCTGTAGCAGTGCAGCAATAGATGACAGTGCATCTATTTGATAAAAGAAATCCTCGGAGTGAATGCGAAGAAAACAAATGTCTTTAAATGAAATATTCCGAGAGAATGAGAAATGAATTCTAGGAACAGGACAGAAGGAAAACAGGATAGTAGTGAAAATGGCAAAAACATATTCGCTGGGAAATATATAACGAAGAATTTTCCAACAACCTAGAGTCATCAGAGGAAACACTCAGGTCCCACCATCATTTCAAACAATCTTAGAGAATGAGAACAGTGGTTTGTTTTGAAATGTTTAGCTCCTTGCGCAGATTTTTGTTTCCTTCTTTGCACATTTGACATGGAGTGCATCAAAATGGCGACAAGCAAGGTCAAGGTGCAGTCTATGTGGCACGCAGTGTAAAAACTGTACTACGATGTTGACGTCATTATCCAAAGACGCCACATAAAGAAAAAGATCTGAAACATTTAACAAGGCAGCCAGTGTGTAGACATTTATCCACGTGAAGCAACTCACGTGTCTCAAGAATCACAACTTGACAGAGTGCAAGGTGCATTTCTGCGCAGCCCACACAATTCAAATCGTTGGTCACCACACGATTTACAGAAAGCAAAATTAGGTGTTCATAAAGTGTTTGCCCATCTTCAGGGCTGATAGAGAAATGATTCCAAAGATCGCTTTCTTCACATTTCTTTAATTATTTTTTATTATTATTAGTATTTTATTATTTCAGCAATCTAGCTGCCATCTTCAGATGCTTCTACAAATACACAAGGAAGAAAGTAATAACTGCGTACAAAATTTTTACAATATTATAAACATAGCTTGTCGTGAGTGCTGTGGTTTAAAAATGGCCTGTTTCATGTTAATCTATATCTATAAATGTGAATGTCTGTTCGGTGTACGCTTGCCACGTCCGTACGAAAAGACGCAGACTTAAATATTTGTACGGTTACTAATTTATACCTGAGGAAGGTTTTAGGCACGGTTTTATAGCGATCTGATAGATATTTAGTAATTTGAAGAATTAACGCGAAATGCGGAACAATAATTACTCTTTGAAAATTATATTTACTCTTTGTAAATGTTTTTTTTTGGTTGCATTGTTGCTTGAGGGTTGATAATGATAAAAGGGTGGAGTATATTGGGATGGAAAGTTATCGGTGTATATAAAATTCTACGTGTGTGTGTTGATATTTCGCTCTGCAGCGAAAACTACAGAACGCAAACGAATGGTCTGTGTGTAATTGTTGTCCCAAGTATCCTGCTGTACACCATAGCAGTTCCATGCCGATAGCTATAAGGGTGTGGAAGATATGATGGTTGAAAGTCGTCAAATTATAAAAAAAAATTGGACTGAAGACCAGCGATGACGTTTGCGACTCTAAAACAAGGAGGTTACATACAGCGAAACGCGATGTCACAGACCATATCTTTGGTCTATGCGTGCTACAATGTCTTCAGCTCTATCTGTAATGATAAGCATACGAATAAGGAAATAGAATAAAAATAAATAAAGCAGTAAAAAAGAAATTTCTTTTAATATATCTCTTTAAAAAATCGATTTGACGTTTCGCGCATTATCTATCACAATCAACCAACACGCGAGCGAAGCCACGGGTTTAAGCTAGTTTTAAATAAACATCACTAATATGTGGAGTACTCTTCAAAATAACGTACAGACTCATGAGATTCTCTATAACCAAAGCCTCTTAAACAGCATCTCTGGAGTCCGTTTTTTTGAAAATGTGTCGTAGAGAATTCCACATATTAGTGATGATTATTTAAAATGAACATGAAACAGGCCATTTTTAAATCCCAGCACTCACCACAAGCAACCATAAGATTGTAGTTATTTTATGTAAATGGTATGTATAAAATTTTAGGCAAATAAGACCTTTTGTAAAAAAATTGTATGCAGTTGTTACATTATTCCTTGTATATTTGTAGAGGCATCTAGAGATGACAACTAGACTACATCTAACTTGTTGTGCAATAATAAAAAAATTGCAAGAAAGCGATCTTTGGCATCATTTCTCTATCCATAAAGTGCTGCATAAGCGGCTACTCCGCTGTACGTGCGAAGTACAAATAATTGTTCCCTGTGGTATGCATTCGAGTGTTCCATACGTGCTGTCGTCTCACATTTCTACGTGTATGAATCAGCACATTATAGGATTTGGGTTCCAAAAGCCTACGTCACACACATTAACAGATCCGTCGTTACCAGAAGCTTAATGCTTGGTGTGGTCTAATATACATTTGGGAAGATTAAAATGTTTCAAATGATTGTAAATCTATGGGACCAAATTACCGGGTGATCAAAAAGTCAGTACAAATTTGAAAACTTAATAAATCACGGAATAATGTAGATAGGTAAAAACTGACACATGCTTGGAATGATATGGGGTTTTATTAGAACCAAGAGGGGAAAAAAAACAAAGCAAAAATTCAATAAATGTCCGACAGATGGCGCTTCATCTGATCAGAAAAGCAATAATTAGCATAACAAATTAAGACAAAGTAAAGATGATGTTCTTTACAGGAAATGCTCAATATGTTCACCATGTTTCCTCAACAATAGCTGTAGTCAAATGTTCAAATGTTTGTAAATCTTATGGGACTTAACTACGGGGTTATCAGTCCCTAAACTTACAAACTACTTATGAACTACTTACGAACTAGGACGACACAGATATCCATGCCCGGGGGGGAATTCGAACCCCCGACCGTAGTGGCCGTGCTGACCGTGACTGGAGCGCCTCAGTCACCTCGGCCACCGCGGTCGGCTAGCTGTAGTCGAGGAATAATATTGTGAACAGCACTGTAAAGCATGTCCGGAGTTATGGTGAGGTATTGACGTCGGATGTTGTCTTTCAGCATCCCTAGAGATGACGGTCGATCACGACACAATCGCGACTTCAGGTAACCCCAAAGCCAATAATCGCACGGACTGAGGTCTGGGGACCTGGGAGGACAAGCATGACGAAAGAGGCGGCTGAGCACACGATCATCACCAAACGACGCGCGCAATAGATTTTTCACGCGACTAGCAATACTTGTTCTTTTGTTCTAATGAAACCCCATATCATTCCAAGTATGTGTGTCAATTTTTACTTCTCTATCTACATTATTCCGTGATTTATTAAGTTTTAAAATTTATACTGATCACTGCGGTCATCAGTCCCTAGGCTTACAGTTTAACTTAAACTAACCTAAGGACATCATTTACACACATGTCCGAGGGAGGACTCGAACCTCCGGCGGGAGCAGTCTCGCAGTCTCTGATAGGGCGCCTAGAACCGCTCGGAAGAAGTGTGTGCTGGACATACACAAGAAACTGGACATCATTTACCTCCCCATACCAGCTGAGTTACCCGAGCACAGCTACCGACGCATCCTTACAGGTTTACTTCCGTCAGTTTCTCGTTATCGCACACAACTTTCGGGACAAGCTGTCGTTGAAGAAAAGTTTTGGGTTCGAGTTCCGTTCAAGCGCACACAATCTTAAACTGCCAAGAAGTTGAAACTTCCTGGCAGATTAAAATTGTGTGCCCGAACCGGGACTCGAACCTGGGACCTTTGCCTCTCGCGGTTAAGCGCTCTACCGACTGATCTATCCCGACACTACTCACGATCCCGCCTCACAACTTTACTACCGCCAGTACCTCCCTACTCCGCTGAAGAGTGAAAAGTTTCATTCTGCCAAGAAGTTTCAAAGCACCCCTCAGACTGAAAATTCATTCCGGGTGAACTTGCTGAAACAGTTACTGTTGACACAAATCAAAGAACTGTAGCCGTACATCTTTTAGCTTGGCAAAACACCTATACTTTGAGGTAGAAATTGCTGGATATGCTAAGTAACACATTTTCCGGCCGGGGCGGATGCATCGTATGGCACTCGTCCTTTATAATATCGTGCCATTGAAATTATTTCTGACACGTTGCCTTTAGGCTTCTGTCTCGGATGCAGCAAATGCCAAAGAAAGCCGTAACAGTTTTTAAACTTATTTTTGTAGCATTTTGACCTTGAAGCAATCAATCTAATGATACATAAATAACACGCTTCCACAAAATATTGGTCTTATGCTCTTTATTCCCAAGAAGAAATGAATGTTCTCGCTGGATATCTCAGCTATATAGAGAGCGAAGAGTTATACTCAACTTATACAAAAACCAAACAGCGGTTATTAGAGTCGAAGGGTAATGAAAGGAACGCAGAGGTTGGGAAGGGAGTAAGACAGGGTTGTAGCCTTTCGCCATTGTTGTTCAATCTGTACATTGAGAATGCAGTGAAGGAATGCAAGAAGAAATTTGGAGAGGGAATTAAATTTCAGGGAGAAGAAATAAAAATTTTGCGGTTTGCCGATGACATAGTAATCCTGTCAGAAACCGCAAAGGATCTGGAAGAGCAATTGCATGGATTGGACAGTGTCTTGAGAAGAGGTTATAAGATGAACATCAACAAGAGTAAACAAGGATAATGGAATGTAGCGTCAGAAAATCAGGCGATACTGAAGGAATTAAATTAGGTAACGAGGCAATAAAAGTAGTAGACAAGTTTTGTTACTTGGTTAGCAATATAACTTCTGATGGCCGAAGTAAAGAAGATATAAAATGCAGAATGGCTATGGGAAGAAAAGCGTTTCTGAAGAAGCGAAACTTGTTGACATCCAATATTAGTTTAAATGTTAGGAAGTCCTTCCTAAAGGCAATAAGGAGTTCAGACATAAAGATGATAGAAGCTTTGAAAATGTACTGCTACAGACGAATGATGAAAATTAGATGGATAGATCACGTAACTAATGAGGAGGTGCTCAACAGAATTGGGGAGAAAAGGAATTTCTGGCGTATTCCGACTAAGAGAAGGGATAGTTTGGTAGTACACATCCTGAGACATCAAGGAACCGTCAACGTAGCATTAGAAGGAAGTGTGTGGGGTAAAAATCGTAGAGGGAGACCTAGAGACGAATACAGTAAACAGATTCAAAGGGCTGTAGGTTGCCGAAAGTATTCTCAGATGAAGAGACTTGCACAGGACAGGGTAGCGTGGAGAGTTCTATCAAACCAGACAACAACAACAACAACAACAATTTCAGATACATTGCATATGCTAGTATCGACTCAGTCGTGCTACTAAATCCATGGGTTCCTCTTAGATAGGTTACAGTTATTAGCAACAAAAAATGAAAGCTTACCGAGTGAAAAGGGAAATGATATGTTTTCCTCAAGGAAGTGTCATAAGTCCTATGCTGTTCCTGATCTACATGAATGGCTTAGAAAAAAATCTGAGCAGCGGTAGTAGACTGTTTGCAGGTGATTCTTTCATTTAATGAAGTAACCAGAATATCAGTACCAATTACATAAGATCTGGAGAAGATATTCCATGACGGCCGATGCCACCTCGGGATTGTAGCTACACTGGTCAAATCAATTAGGGGATAAGTTGAGGTACTGAAGAGACAGAATGAACGAAAATAGTTAGACGACTTTCTGTCGGTTCTGTGGAGTGGAGACAACAACAGTATCTACATTCATACCCCGTAAGTCACCCGATTGTGTGTAGCGGAGGATATCCTGAGTAGCACTATCGGTTCTCCCTTCTATTCCAGTCAGGTATTGTTCGCGGAAACAAAGATCGTCGGCATGCCTCTGTGTGGGCTCTAATCTCTCTGCTTTTATCTTCATGACATCTTCGCGAGATATAAGTAGGAGGGAGCAATATACTGCTATACTCCTCGATAAAGGTATGTTCTCGAAACTTCGACAAAAGCCCGTACCGAGCGACAGAGAGTCTCTCCTTCAGAATCTTCCACTGGAGTTTATCGATCATCTCCGTAACGCTTTCACGATTACCAAATAATCCTGTAACGAAGCGCGCTGTTCCCCGTTGGATCTTCTCCACTTCCTCTATCAATCCCACCTGGTACGGATCCCACACCGGTGAGCAGTATTCAAGCTATGGGCGAACAAGTGTAATGTAACCTACTTCACTTGTTTTCGTACTGCATTTCCTTAGGATTTTTCCAATGAATATAAGTCTAGCATCTGCTTTACCGACGATTGATTTTATATGGTCGTTCCATTTTAAATGACTCCTATTGGCTACTCCCAGATAATTTATGGAATTAACTGCTTCCAGTTGCTGACCTGCTATAATGTAGCTAAATGATACAGGATCTTTCTTTCTATATATTCGCAGCACATTACACTTGTCTACATTGAGATTATTGCCATTTCCTGTACCATGCGTCAATTCGATGCAGATTCTCCTGCATTTCAATGCAATTTTCCATTGTTACAACCTCTCTATATACTACTGCATCTTCCGCAAATAAGCCTCAGTGAACTTCTGATGTTATCAGGAAGGTCATTTACAGACATCGTGAACAGCAACGAACCCACGACACTCCCCTGTGGCACACCTGACATCACTCTTACTTCGGAAGTCTTCTCTCCATTGAGAATGACATGCTGCATTCTCTTATCTAGGAACTCCTCAATCCAATCACACAATTGGTCTGATAGACCATATGCTCTTACTTTGTTCACTGAACTTCTGTGGGGAACTGTATCAAACGCCTTGCGGAAGTCGAGAAACACAGCATTTACCTGAGAACCCGTGTCTATGGCTCTGAGTCTCGTGGACGAATAGCACGAGCTTTTTCGAAACTCACCATAGTAACTTGTAAAAATTTATGGAATTCTCTATACAAATCACCACAAAAAATAATGATTGAAAATTAAAATTGACTTCTGAGATGTCTTAGGTGGAGGTGTGTAAAGAATAAAATCGCAACAGCTGTCAAGATGTGTTTATTCCTACACTACCGGATTCTGATCAGTAACGATGCATCTTCAGGTGGATGAGAAAATGTTTACATATTAATTGGAACAGCATCCAGGTTTCAGCTTTCAGCTTTGGTTACCGCGTCGCATCACTTTCCGGTCTTGGAAATGCCGTCCGTTTTCCTGACTCCCATCAGTGGTTTCTTTATAAAGCATAAAGCGGGAATATTATTTACCTAAAGACGACCACACCCTGTTGTGGGAATGTTTTTAACAAGGTACCCTGAAAGCTGGATGCTGTTCCAATTAATATGTAATCATTTTCTTATCTCGTCCACCTGAAGATGCATCTTTACTGATGAGAAACCGGTAGTGTCGGAATAAACACATCTTGACAGCTGTTGCGATTTTATTCTTTACACACCTCCACCTAAGACATCATAGAAGTCAATTTTAATTTTCAATCATTAATTTTTGTGGTGATTGTGTAGAGAATTCCATAAATATGTATTTAAGCTGTGGTTGCCCTTTCAAGAAAAAAAAAAAGCACTTGTAAAAAGTTTTAAAACCTCGATATTCATTTTGGAACGCCCTGCATATGATATCTCACTGACCCCCTAGTTGTTTTGAGCAAGGCAGAATATTTTTTGCGACTGCAGGGCATCGTGGACAGCTGGTGTATTTGCAGTGGCGGTGGTGTTGTCAGCAGAGCCGCCGCCGCAGCTTCCTGACAGCGGTGGTCGCACGCAGCAGCTGCGGCGATAGCGCAGCAAACACCACCGCCGCTTTATCACACTCAACTGAACTCCCGACCTCGCGTAGAAAACACTGTGCTGTGTGCACACAGCGCCGCTTGCGACACCGCGCGCTCCCACACACAATGGGGACGCCGGCGATCGGCACTCCCACGCCTTGCCGCATCTGTTTACCTCCGAGGGCGATGATCGGCCGCTATCTGGGGGCATGTTGACCGACCAACTCCGGAGCCAGCACAGCCTCACTAACCCCTGCAGCGCTCCCTCAACACTTTTAGTTACAGTGCTTCAACTATCGTCTTCCTGAGTGGAGTTCCAATTTTACAGCTGAGCTGTACGCATTATATCCAGCCACCCAATACGTTCGGCGAAACTCGCTCAATAATAGTGTCATTTGCTCGGACACTCTGAGTGCTCATTTGAGCCTCTGCACGCTATATCCTGTCCATCCCCTGGTACAAAGCATCCCCAATTGTCTTACCTTTCTATCAGCGAGCGGAACTACTGTGACGTTTCTGTGGGTCCCGGCCACATGGGTGTGTTGGGGGAATGAGTCTGCGGATACGGCTGCCAAGGAGTCAGTTTTCCTCCCTCGGCTGTCTACCTTTTCTACTACCTCCGATGATCTCCGCGCTAGCGTCTCCCGGCGTATCATCTCAAGTTGGTTTTTACATTGGTCATCCCTGTCAGGGAACAAATTGCGAGCCCTTAAACCTGTGCCTGTTCTATGGTGAACGTCATCTCGACCCTCTCGCCGAGAAGACATTGTTCTGGCCCGACTTCGTATTCGCCACTGCCGTTATAGCCACCATTATTCACTTCGTGGTGATCCTGCTCGCTAATGTGAGCACTGTGATGAACCTTTTACTGTGTACCACCTTTTAGTGCAATGTCCGTTTTTAAACGCCTGCGTCATGATTTATGTTTATCATTTGAAATGTCTGATATTTTAGCTGATGATTCGCATTCTGCTGACCGAGTTTTACTTTTTATACATCGTGCAAATATGGCGAAGCCATTTAAGTTCTAACCCCTGTTCGATTTTACTATGGGCAGTGTTGGACGCTTATGACCTATGTAGTTTTGCGCCCCTAAAAAAAAAGAAGAAATGTTACAGTGGCTGTTGCTCAATTGCTATTATACACTCCTGGCCATTAAAATTGCTGCAGCACAGAGATGACGTGCTACAGACGCGAAATTTAACCGACGGGAAGAAGATGCTGTGGTATGCAAATGATTAGCTTTTCAGAGCATTCATACAAGGTTGGCGCCGATGGCAATACCTACAACGTATTGGCATGAGGAAAGTTTCCAACCGATTTCTTATACACAAACAGCAGTTGACCGGCGTTGCCTGGTGAAACGTTGTTGCGATGCCTCGTGTAAGGAGCAGTAATACGTACCATCACGTTTCCGACTTTGATAAAGGTCGGATTGTAGCCTATCGCGATTGCGGTTTATCGTATCGCGACATTGCTGCTCAAGTTGGTCGGGATCCAATGAGAGCAGAATATTGGTTCAGGAGGGCAATACGGAACGCTGTGCTGGATCCCAACGGCCTTGCATCACTAGCGGTCGAGATGACAGGCATCTTATCCGCATGGCTGTAACGGATCGTACAGCCACGTCTCGATCCCTGAGTCAACAGATGGGGACGTTTGCAAGACAACAAACATCTGCACGAACAGTTCGACAACGTCTGCAGCAGCATGGACTATCAGCTCGGACACCATGGCTGTGGTTCCCCTTGACGCTGCATCACAGACAGTTGTACGCAACGACGAACCTGGGTGCAAGAATGGCAAAACGTCATTTCTTCGGATGAATCTAGGTTCTGTTTACAGCATCATGATGGTCGTATCCGTGTTTGGCGACTTCGCGGTGAATGCACATTCGAAGCGTGTATTCGTCATCGCCATACTGGCATGTCACCCGGCGTGATGGTATGGGGTGCCATTGGTTACGCATCTCGGTCACCTCTTGGTCACCTCTTGTTCGCATCAACGGCACTTTGAACAGTGGCCGTTACATTGCAGATGTCTTACGACCCGTGGCTCTACCCTTCCTTCTATCCCTGCGAAACCCTACATTTCAGCAGGATAATGCACGACCCATGTTGCTGGTCCTGTACGCGCCTTTCTGGATACGGAAAATGTTCGACTGCTGTCCTGGCCAGCACATTCTCCAGATCTCTCAACAATTGAAAACGTCTGGTCAATGGTGGCCGAGCAACTGGCTCGTCACAATATGCCAGTCACTAGTCTTGATGAACTGTGGTATCGTGTTGAAGCTGCATTGGCATCTGTACATGTACACGGCATCCAAGCTCTGTTTGACTCAATGCCCAGGCGTGTCAAGGCCGTTATTACGGCGAAAGGTGGTTGCTCTGGGTACTGTTTTCACAGGATCTATGCACCCACATGTAATCACATGTTAGTTCTAGTATTATATGTTTGTCTAATGACTACTCGTTTATCATCTTCATTTCTTCTTGGTGTAGCAATTTTAATGACCAGTGGTGTACATAAATACTCTTCAAGTCACATTGAAGTGCGTGGCAGAGCGTTCTACGGTTCTTATATCTAATAGCACGCGGATGAAAGGAACACCTAATTTTTTCCGTTTTCGATCTGATTTTTCTCCCTCCTATATCGCGATAATACAAAACGAGCTAACCTCCTCTGAATTTTGTCTAAATTGTCCGTTAGTCCCACTTGCTTCGGATCTCAGAATGCTCAACAATATTCCAAAACAGGACGCACAAGTGTGATGTAGGCAGTTTCTTTAGTAGAACAGTTGCATCTTCTAAATGATCTGCCAATGAAACGTAGTCTTTGGTTCGCTTCTCCTACAATATTTTCTATGTTTTTTTCCAATTTAAGTTGTTCGTAATTGTTACTGCTAGGTATTTAGTTGAATTTTCGGGCTGTAGTTTTGACTGATTCATTGTGTAAATGAATTTTAACGGATATCTTTTAGTGGTCATATGAACGACTTCACACTTTCATTATTAAGGGTCAATTGCCATTTTTGCACCATGCAGATACCTTGCCTAAATCAGTCTCCATATGATTTTAATAATCTGGTGACTTAACTAACCGATAAATGACAGTATCAACCGCGAACTGTCCAAGAGACCTACTCAGATTGTCTCCTAAATCGTTTATATATGTATATATAACAACAGTAGGGACACTATATCACTTCCCTGGGGAGATATCACCTCTGTTCTACTAGATGAATTTCAGTCAATTACAACGGACAGGAAATCACGAATCCAATCGCACAACTGTGGCGATATTCCACAAGCACGCAATTTGATTAGAAGACGCTTGTGACGTACAGTGTCAAAAGCCTTCCGGAAATCTAGAAGTTATGAATCTATTTGACATCCCTTGTCGATAGCACTCATCACATCATGTGAGTAAAGAGCTGTGTTTCACAAGAACCAAACTTCCTTAATCCGTGTTGACTATGGGTCAATAGGTCGTTCTCTTCGAGGTAGTTCATAATATTTGAGGAAAGTGTGTGTTCTAAAATCCTGCTGGAAACCGAAGTCAATTATATAAGCCTGTAACTCTGCGCGTCACTGGTATTGCCTTTCTTGGAACATTGGAGTGACTTCTGCAGTTGTGCAACTTGCCAGTCTTTGAATACGGAACGTTCGCTGAGCGAGCGGATGTGTATGATGACTAGGAATGGAGCTATTGCATCAGCATACTCTGAAATGAACGTAATTGGTATACAATCGGAACCGGGAGACTTAGTTTTGTTAAGTGATTTAAGTTGCGTTAATACTCCAGGGTTATCTACTTGTAAATTACGCATGCGGGAAGCTGTTTTTGATAAGAATTCTGAAGTATTTGCTTCGTCTTCTGCGGTGAAAGAATTTCGGAAAGTTGTATTCTTCTTTAGCAGAACTGTCGTCATTAGCATCACCATTGCTATCGGTACTCGCTAGAGCAGCGCCCCTAGCTCATAATATACAAGCAGGAAGTCATTGTCGGTCATGTGTAAGGGGGAATGCGACCATGTGCATGCTACTCCATTCCCGACGCGACACAGCGCAAATGATGACCAAGGACTGCTTTTTTTAGAACATATTCATCTTACGTTCACCCGATCATCACGTTTACCTTTATTAATGCGTCGTTGATAATGTTTATTAATATTGTTATTATAATCATTTTCCTTACGTCGTCTTACGTCATAATGCAACGCTGTTAGTAAAGAAACCATGTCCATGACGCGGAAATTAATATAAAGTAGTTATTCAGGAGGAACGTAGGAACTTGGGAGGCAATACTCACTTTACGACTTATCTTAGAAGATAGATAAAGGAAAAGCAAACGTACATTTTTAGCTTTTGTAGATTTGGAGAATGCTTTTGACAATGTTGATTGGAAACACTCTTTCAAATTCTGAAGTCAGCAGATGCATGGAAAGGAGAGTTATCTACAACTTGTACAAAATCCAGATCGCAGTTATTAGGCTCGAAGGGCATGAAAGGGAAGCATTAGTTGGGAAGGGAGTAATACAGAATTGTAGCCTTTCTCCGATGTTATTCAATTTGTACATCGAGCAGGCGGTGAAGGAAAGCAAGGAAAAGTTTGGAATGGGGATTACAGTTTAGGGTGAAGAAATAAAAACATTGCGATTTGCTGATGACATTGTAATTCTGTCAGAGACAGCAAAGGGCCTAGAAGAGCAGTTGAATGGAATGGACAGTGTGTTGAAGAGAGCGTATAAAATTAACATTAACAAGAACAAAACAAAAATAATGGAATGCGGTTTTAGAAAATCAGGCGATGCTGAAGGAATTAGATTAGGTAATGAAACAGTGAAGGTGGTAGATGAGTTTTGTTACTTGGGTAGTAAAATAACATGCGATGGTCGCAGTACAGAGGATATAAAATGCAGAATGGCAATGGGAGGAAAAGCATTTTTGGAAAAGAGAAATTTGGAGACATCGAATATTAATTTAAGTGTAAGGAAGTCTTTTTCTGAAGGCATTTGTGTGGAGTGTCGCCATGTACGGGAGTGAAACATGGACGATAAACAGTGCGGACAGGAAGAGGAAAGAGGCTTTTGAAATGTGGTGCTACAGAAGAATGCTGAAGATTAGGTGGATAGATCTAGATTGTGTAACTAATGAAGAGGTACTGAACAGATTTGGCGAGAAAAGGAAGGGATCGCTTGGTAGGACACATTCTTAGACATCGAGGAATCGTAAATTTAGCATTGCAGGGAAGTGTGTGGGGTAAAAATCGCAGAGGGAGGCCAAGAAACGCATATAGTAAGCAGATCGAAATGGATGTGGGTTGCCGTTCTTATGAGGAGATGAAAAGGCTTGCTCAGGATAGAGTAGGGTGGAGAGCTGCATCAAACCATTCTCCGGACTGAAGACCATAACAACAACAACAACAACAACACAAAGTGGTTATCAGAAGACTGGTTTTAATACCACAGTTCTTTAAAAGGCTTGGTCGTGTTTGAAAGTGATATGCCGTTGCCTTCTTCTGACCTTGAAACTGACTTAACCCAGCCAGTTTTATTCCGAACCATGGTGCAATCTACACTGTTTAGAACACCGTCTGAGATAAAAATAGTGATAAGTAAATGATAAAAAAATTGTAGGATTGATGGCTCTTAAAACCCGCGACTTTTGACTTTCTAGTCTAGCACTTTACCATTACTGGTAATGTTTGTATTTTAAATTATTTTCGCAAGCGAACCAATTCATTAATCTTGTTGACACGGCGAAGCACGACAGAGCCACCAGAAACCTTGAAAAGTAATTGTGGAACAACTCTACAAAAAGCTACCGAGTGCAGATAATTCGTCATAAACTGTCTTCAGTTTTAACAATTGCAGTGTTCTAATACGTCCAAAACGAAAATGTTTGTAGAGCTTATGGGACTTAACTGCGGGGTCATCAGTCCCTAAACTTACTAACTAATTATGAACTAGCTAATAATAAGGACGGCACAAATATCCACGCCCGAGGGGGGATTCGAACCCCCGACCGTAGTGGCCGTGGAGACCGTGACTGGCGCGCCGCAGTCCCCTCGACAACCGCGGCCGGCGTCCAAAACGATTAAGAATTATTTAATAATGTTAATACAAGGAAAATAAAAAGGGAACTACGGGAGTTAGATAGTCGTTCAATCGATAACTGATTAGCTATAATTTTCAGATTTTTGGCCACAGGCTGTATGAGGCTTTTCTGTTTAGTTTGTTAATGTCGTCATACACTATTGGTAAGCGTTTTTAAATACTTATCAAAAAATACTTTCGATGATTGGCCGCATTCGGATGGCTCGTTTCTGTTACACTAAATAAATTAACGCCACATTTCTTTGTTAGTGTTTGAAGAGTTTAAGACTCTAATTCCCTTGAACTTAACAAATATTGTCTGTTTTATATAAAACCGGACTGGAAACGTAAGTACAGTCAAAACCGTTTATAGCGACATCGCTTTTAACGACGTATTGTCTATAAGCGACGCAATATAGGCTAATGGTCCCTTCTAAATCCTATGTAATCACTATATTTAAAAAATCTCGTTGTATGACACCTCGTATTGCGAATTAGCTTAAGTAGTTAACAATTTAAGAAGATAATAAAGATAATCACCTTCACTGATGCTTATTACCTTTATTTAATTGTCCACTACAGCTGTTTCGCCGTATTTGGCATTGTCAAGTGGTCTGTAATAGTTAAATAACTTTTGTGAAAATATTTTTTCCGATAAAATAGGGAGCATATTATACAGTTTGAAATTTATTACTTATTGTCTATTTGTTGCCAATATACACACAGCATATCCATACCTCTATATGATTTTAATAGGTACTTTCTTTAAATAATTTTTAAAATAATGACTTTCTTGTTTGACAGCTATGTTGATGCTATGTGTTTACAAAGATGTTCTATTGCATTATATCTTTGGTTAAGATCTAGCTTCTCTGAGATGATTAATTTCGAATTTTGTGATATCGTTGTTACAATTTTTTTTTTTTTTTTTTTTTTTTTTTTTTTTTTTTTTACAAATCTTTGCAAACACATAGCATCAACATAGCTGTCAAACAAGAAAGTCATTAGTTTAAAAATTATTAAAAAACGACTTTCTAAGAAAGTACCTATTAAAACCATATAGAGGTACAGATGCTGTGTATATATTGGCAACAAATAGACAGTAAGTAATAAATTTAAAACTGTATAATATGCTCCTTATTTGATCGAAAAAAAATATGTTCACAAAATTTATTTAACTATTACAGACCACTTGACAATGCCAAAAACGGTGAAACAGCTGTAGTGGACAATTAAATAAAGCTAATAAGCAGCAGTAAAGGTGATTATATATATATTATGTCATATTATGATATACTCAATGCTGCAGGCCCATTTACGAAAAAAAAAAAACCGAAATTGAAGAATTTAAATTTTAACGTGATCGTTACAATGCTGAAACTCAAGAAGAAGAACCGTCTAATTTTAGAATCGTACGTGCCGTCTCGTAGTTTCCGATCCAACTGCACCACAAGTAGACAGGCGTGTCAACACAGGTGTATAATGTCGCTACGAGTGCGTTTCGCGACCTTCGTGTCGGTCATTGCGTCAGTCGGTTCAGCAGCGATGTAGTAGCAAACATGAGGCTAGAGCTCCAGCAGAGAAGCAGTCCACACAGCGGCGAGGCAGGGCATTCCGCTCACTGGGTGCCGAGTAAACAGAGCACGGCAGCGCGCGTGCGTGTCGTCAGCATCCAGGCACGTGTCGGCGTCGCGTTATCACAGAGTTCTCCCATTACAAACTCATCAAATGAAGACGTAATCTGTTACTCGCAATTATCTGTCATTGCCTTCCTATTGTATTCTGAAATTTGCTTGTCTTCTCTATCTCTCTCGCTATGGAACAATGTATGTGTAAGCATCTCTCTTTTACGTTAATTTACGTTAACTAGTATTGCCTGTGGTCGAAAATCGACCAATTGTGTTTACAATGGTCACTGGGGGTAAAATTTTACGTATCATGTCGGCGACCTCGCGTGTTTATGTTGGCAACATCAACAACACGATAGAAAATCTTTGCCCATTTGTTGGAACCACATAGAATGACTCGATTAGTGTATCGTACAGACCATGAAGAAAACAAATAATGCTGTTCCTGCTTTATGGTTGACAGGTTCTTGTATGTACCCTCGTCCGCTCAGTAAAAATAATTGCCCTCGTAAAGAGAAGATTCCATGAGAAAACGTCAGCGTTGTCAAGCGATTGGCTAAAATGAAGACTCACAGGATTCTCACTATTCAGCATCTGTTGCCAACATTATCATAGGAGGCCGCTGGGATATTTGGTAAAATTTAACCGGCACTGGGAGGTATGGAACGGTATCTTTTACGTGTTAAGAAAATGCCTGCCACAATAACAACAAATAAAAACGGTAGTACATACTTCTCATGCCATTTTCGAATTATATAACTTTCATTAGCCTAATATTTGAAATGGAACTACAATTTCGGTTTTCGTGTATTTATACAACGCCAAGAAATAATGTTATTTACATACTGCGATATTCAGAATTCCAGAGCTGACAACATGTCGACTTCGTAGTTCCACCCGAGCACCGCTAGATGCCTCTTCCGGCGCATCATCCTTTATATCGGCATTCATATGAAAAAATCCGTTTCCTTTAACCACACTTAATCACTGCGAAAATGAAGCATTTGAACGGCACAAGAAAGTGAACTGGGAGCACTCCATGTTTCGATATTCACTTATTTTAATACGTTATTTTAATACTACAGATGTGCTGCATTACAGTTTCTTCGGTCGAGGCGAATAGCCAATCAGTGAGCTGATTGTTGGAGAATGTAAAATTTGATCCAAGCTGTAGATTCTACTTCCTTTTACCACTTTTAATGGCTAAATGCACACATAATATTTATATTCGTGAAATCTACGACAATCTATCTTTCGAATTATGTAACTTTCATTGGCCTTCTTGTACGAATAAATTAGTAATCTGTACCACAATTTTCGTGTTAGCGTATTTATATGATTACGTTAATTATCCACTCCCATGAACCACAGACATTGCCGAGGTGGGGTGGCTTGCGTGGAAGAGGGTTTACATAAGAAAATTGTTTGGCGTCAAGGCCCTGCTGAACATTACTGAACTGAGTAATGTTCAGCAGGGCCTTGACGCCATACAATTTTATTATGTAAACCCTCTTCCACGATTCTGAAGATGATTTTTATCGAAACGCGTCAATAAACGCATGACCACCTCACCATCTGTGGCTCTATAATTTTACACAGCGTCCTAAAAGCTATGTTTATAAATTAATACAGATATGGGCGTATACCTCATTAACGACTTCATGTCACGTCAGGAAACAGGTTACCGTCAGTCGTATGTTTTATAGAAACATTTATTTCTTGGCTACCGTAATGTAATGCCGAAACTGTTTCTATAAAACATACGGCTAACAGTAACCTGTTAACCAGATGATTCAGATGAACGTGGGGAAAATCACCCCATGATGCATGAACTATCAATTTACTACTAACTTTATTGGCGACGTATTTTGCGACTGTCTAAGGAAACAAGATTTACAAACATCATACCTTTAATGATGCTCGGCAGTGCTCACTTTAGTTCGCGGCTAGTTAGTTCTTTTAGTTCGGCCGCTCCCAGTGACGGCTGAGCGGCGTGGTCTGCGCATGCAGGTGGAGGGAGAAGTTCCCCCACCTAGCTGCTTCACGCGCTTGCTGCTTGAGCCGCTAACGATATCACGCAAAACAAAAGAAACAGTTTGTGGATAATTTCTCGCGTTTAAGTTTAGAATTATCTCTATATCTTGGCATTATGGAATTTATTAGTCAGATATTGCAGAGTGCAGAATACTTCAAAGCAGAAATTTTGTAGCACTGAACTATGTAATCTAGCAGGCAGATGCTAACCTCGAAATGGCTCTCATCAGCAGAAGGCAAACACGTGATTTTTAATTCTGTTCGCGACCTGTCGCGCAAATTTTAGTTCGCGACCTGTCGCGCAAATTTTAGTTCGCGACCTGTCGCGCAAATTCTGTCGCGCAAATTTTAGTTCGCGACCTGTCGCGCAAATTTTAGTTCGCGACCTATCGCTCATATTGTAGTTCGCGACCTGTCGCGCAAATTTTAGTTCGCGACCTGTCGCGCATACTGTAGTTCGCGACCTATCGCGCATATTGTAGTTCGCGACCTATCGCGCATATTGTAGTTCGCGACCTATCGCGCATATTTTAGTTCGCGACCGGTAGCTCGCCTTTTAGTTCGCAGCTCGGCCGTGAAGTAGGTCGCTCTTTTTAGTTCGTCCGCTCGTTTTGGCTTTTGCTACCGCTACTAAAACTACAGCTGAGCTGCATCTCAGCTTGAAATGACGGCAACTGGCAGAAGGGAATCACGCGATTCTGCGCGCTCTCGCGTCCTCTCGCTGTTACCCGTCAGTCTTCGGAAAAGGAGCGGACGAACGAAGAGGCGAGGGATCTGCGAACTAGTTGGCGTAGTTCGCCTTTGGGAGTGCTCTTCCGAACTAGTTCGTTCGCGAACTACACAATACTAATGCGCAAGTACTTGATCCTCGCCTGAGCAGTTTGTAAATTATGGGACCATTCACCGAACCTTTTACCTTCCATATTAAGTCGTAGGACGACACGTAGTTCAGTAGATATGTCATAAGCAGTGACATGTATGAAAAACGGCCCCATCACCGATGAGGTTGTAATTTATTGTACTTTTGCTACCAAGACTATTCGCAGTACATTTCGCAGACAGTTTACTAATACAATTATTGATATGTCCGAAATAACAGACACCATTTGTTGACATTAACGACGGTAAATTTGTGAACTCGAAGTATTGAAACATTTAGGCCGTTTAAGGCATTGATTTAAATTCAACGGCAATGTTGAAAATTTGTGATGGACCGAGATTCGAAACCAGATTTCCCGTTTTGGGCCAGCGGTCGCCTTAACCAGTTGGGCTACCCGGGCACGCCTCCCTTACTGTGCAACCGCGTGGAAGTAGCCGAGCGGTCTGGAGCGCCACGTTACGGATAGCGCGGCCTCCCGCGTCGGAGGTTCGAATCTTCCCTGGGGCATGGACGTTTATGTTGTCTTTAGTTACAAGTTAGTTGTAGCGCTTATGAAACTTAACTAAGGGATCATCAGTTCCTAAACTTTAAAACTACTTATAAACTAGCTAATACTAAGGACGGCATAAATGTCCATGTCCGATTCGAACCCACGACCGCAGCGGCCGCTCAGACTGTTAACTGACGCGCCGCAGAACGCTTGGCCATCGCGGCCGGCTTGCCTTTAGTGTAAGTTAGTTCATAAATAGTTTGTACGTGTAGGGACTGATGACCCCGCAGTTACGTCCCATAAGCTTCACAAACATTTGATTTGATCCTTCCCGTCCAAATTCTCAACTTACAGCCATAGTTTTCTGATGCAGTTTGTTCCTAGATTAATTCCCGCATGATGTAGAACTTTAACAATGTTATCATCATTAAAGCAATAACAGGATTTCTGACCCCCTATAGTGACTTCATTCCAATACAAACATTTTTTGGTGAGTCCATATAAGAGAATTGAGCGACTCAATGGGATTTTGAATCAGACCAAGCAGACAGTTTTTCAGGATTTGTCAAGGTATTTGTAAGTAGGTTTTATGATATCCAAGACTGTTGTTAAGATGGAATGTTTATGGTTATATGAAATGTTTGAGTATTGGCTTTGCGGTAATTGTGCCATGAATTAGGTCCAGGAAGGCAAAGGTTGTGTACTGGTTTCCCTTTAACCGAAAAATCTATTACCTTGAAACCCACATTTCTTAAAAACAGTTGGTTTTGGCGCCACTCTTTACTTTTTGAGAGATTTAACAATCTATTAGTAACTTTTCCTCGGAAAAACGTTAGCAATTCTACATACAACGCGTTTTTATACTATGAAACAATACGATACCATTTTGACAGTGCTACCAATACACACACGTAATTTAACCTTTACAATACAGCAATCCGATTTTAATAAAAAAATGTTCAAATATTTGTAAAGTCTATGGGACTTAACTACAGGGTCATCAGTCCCTAAACTTACAAACTACTTACAAACTAGCTAATACTAAGGACGGCACAAATATCCATGCTCGAGGGGGGATTCGAACCCCCGACCATAGTGGCCGTGCAGACCGTGACTGGAGCGCCTCAGTCCCCTCGGCCACCGCGGCCGGCCCGATTTTATTAGATTATGAAATAACGCACGTAAAAATTTTATTTTCAACCGGTGTACTTTATATTTCAAAAATAAAAAAAAGTGACACCCATAAGGCCGCTTGCAATACTGGCCGAAACGTCGGTGAAACATTTGATGTTGATGTATTGGCGATGCGGTCCAATACCCAGAAGAGTTTTATCAAGAGTGATAACGGCCGCGGAAGCCTTCGTTTACATACAATACGTCCCATGTGCGTTTATAAGTGATACATATATAATTTTGTTCGAAAAAATGCACATTTTATAATATAAAAAATTTTATCTTATGTCTACGTCCTTTTATAGTTTGACAGCTGAGTATCTCAATTGTAACTGCTATTTTATACCTTGACTACTACCTTACACCTTGACCTTAGAATTAATTTTATATGTAAGTCAATAATTACTTATTGAGAATAATTTTAACAAAAATGATCCCCACCAATCAGATGATTTTAAGTACATTATATAAAGTCTCAGGAAGCTACTTTGTTTTAGTAACGACTGTGAACATTCGTTCATCACACGACAGGTTACTCTGTAACTTCAAAAATTTGGCGTGTTTTTAATATTTTTCCTTTAACTTTTTGATATCATACTTTGTAAATAGTAGCTTACATTCAGTTGTAACATTTGTTAACAGCTCATGTTTTAGAAAATAAAAGCTATCTGGAGACTGATATTCAAGAATTTTTATAAAAAAAATTCCGTTCTAACTCCCCTTAAGGCGACCGCTGGTCCAAAACGGGAATTGCGGGTTCGAATCCCGGTCCAGTACAAATTTTCAACTTGGCCGTTGAATTTATTTCAGTGCCCTGAAACGCTCGAAACTTTCCCACACTTTGGAAGTTTCCTATTATCGAGTTCCTAAGAAAATTATATTACTGTAGGAGACATTGTTCAGGAAATATGACGTCATAAGAATTCAACTACATGAAAATGAAATGGACAGAGAGAATGGGCAGAACCGACGGACGTAGAAGCGAGAAGATTAAGTAATGGAATACGTATGTACTCGGGAAAGGCCAGGAACAAATGCTGGTTTATTTATAACTAGCTGAAAACCCGGTACTTATCTCTTTATTCCTGCCATTTTTCAGGTATATATTCATTTGTATAAGGGCTGTATGTCTGTAAAATCTCTTGGAAATGCAATTAGTAGTAAAGAAGAAATAGATTAAAACTTGGTGCGTGATGGGGCGGTTTTCCATGAACGCTATTGTTTATGTGCTCATATAGAATGGACTACGTGTTGTACTGTGATACAATTTAGAAAGTACACTTAACTATACGTGTGTATACTGTCTGAAGAATTTCCTGAGGCTAGAATTTGTAGTGTAGAAATTATAAATTGTAATGTCATACCGAGAGCCGTAGTTTTACTCCATAAACAGCGGAAAAGTAGTAAGCGAGAAACTTTTTTTCTTTCATCATTTTACTATGGTTGCCAGCGAGAAAAAGTTTAATAAAGGTTTGAAATTATGTTTAAAGTTGCAAGTCGCTAAGTATTGTCATTCTCATACAGTGCATTTCGAAAGTCTCGCCACATTACATGGCATTTCTTGCGATTTCTGTTGGTTATGACGTAAAATCTTTTGAACCATGTGCCGTATGTGATTTTAACCATGCAGAAATTGTTACCTCACGGTAGGGAATGTGTGTACCAAATTTAGTTGAAATCGGTCCAATAGTTTAGGAGAAAATGAGCAGCATTGTCGCAAAATGCAGCAGTTTATCGCGCATCTCATTGTTTATGATGTCATATCTCGCGAAATATAAATCATATGTGATTCTTACACTTACGGCGACCGTCCTCAACATTTCTTAAAGATTGGAACAAAACTGTAGATTCGTATGCAACACGTACAAATATACGGACACTCTGCTTTATATATTAGATTGGAACAAATTATTGATCAAAAGATAGAGTCCGGCATATACTGTTCTCTCTCTCTCTCCTTCTCTCTCTCTCTTTCTGTGTATTCTGATTTATTCAATAATGTGCTAATAGTGGATCACTTTGGAATAGCAGAAGGCTGTGTGCGAAGTGCGGCACAGCAGTGAGTCAGCCAGTTGCGTCACGAGCAGCTGGGGAAAGCGTGCTACTGACGCGAGACTCGGCTGTTATCGCGCCTAAGACGGAAACGCGGCTCTTAAAACCGCCAGCCAGGTATCACCTGTTGTTTGTCACGACACGGTGCCGCGATAAACACTGTGTACCTGTACTGCCGTTGTTCGCTGCTATCTGGCTTGAAGTAGAAACCGTTCGCACCGTCGTTCAGGTGCAGTCGAATGCCCACATTATTGCTCCTTGCAAATACAATAGCTTCATCTAGGCGCACAGGACTGTCACTGATCACTTCATGTTTTGTGATTGGGGGTTATCTGTAGGGCTGCGTTTGCTTACTGTTATTACCACCATCGTTCCACGTTACGAACCTAGTATTCTGTTACATTCTCATTCTTTTGTTCGCAAGGTCAACTAAGGGCCTTATTACACTAGGCAGCCAGGCTGCATAGCCAGTCACGTGGCCAATTGCGTTGCTCGTCGTGGGGCATTCGGAGTTACGGAGCCTATTACCCAGGGCAGCCGGTCGCGCAGCCACAGTTTGGCTGCCGTGGTGACTGGTTGCCGTGCCCCGCGACCAGGCCGGCAGCCACTGGCGGCGGAGGGCCGTGGTGTAGTGGGGCATTGAGTCATACGAGGCCTATTACACCGGGCAGCCAGGCTGCGCCGCCAGTCGCGCTGCTGCCATCACTCTGGGCAGCCAGGCGGCGCGGCCAGCAGCGCAGCCAGCTACGCCACCGGTGGCAACAATCACCACTGTTTTCTTCACGCTACGGCAGTTATCGCCAGTCGAGCACTGTTTTATTCCTGTAATGTGTATGTCAGTATGTTGCGTGAACTGCAGATTTCCACGGTAGAAATGACCGAAATGGTAAACAAGACAAAAGGGAAGAGCTTGAAGTTGGAAGAATACCTGAAAGAGTGTAAGAAGTTATTGGACACAAAAGTGAATACCGAATATTTTATATATGCAATTGAACAACATTCCGCAATTTGGGACCCAAGTTCTGAAGCTTACAGTAATAAGCAATTAAAATTAAATGCTTGGAATGAGATACACTTTCTCATCAGCGAATCCTTCCCAGTAATATCGACTTGTATTAGCGACAGTATTTCAAAGAAATAGACATCCACAAGTAATTAAAAAAACTTGTTTTCGTCCGAACACAGTTCATCAAACAGAGTATAGTACAGACCTTTAGAGTCCCTTAATGATAACATAGAGTACACATGCATCATTCTCTTCCTTCGCCGTCTCTTTTTCATTAAAATTAAGAGGAGGAGCATATGTGTATATTTGTTGTGGGACATGTTCCTCCGTCACCAGTGCACAGCTGACTGACTGGCTGCGCAGCCTGGCTGCCCAGTGTAATAGGCCCCGCATGGCTCAATGCCCAGCCACGGCCCTCCGCCGCCAGTGGCTGCCGGCCTGGTCGCGGGGCACGGCGACCAGTCACCACGGCAGCCAAACTGTGGCTGCGCGACCGCCTGCCCTGGTGTAATAGGCTCCGTAACTCTGAATACCCCACGACGAGCAACGCAACTGGCCGCGCCACTGGCTGCGCAGCCTGGCTACCTAGTGTAATTAGGCCCTAACTGATCTCCTTTATCCAGAGACGGCGCGTTCTGTGGGTTTACTCACTGGTTCAGTGAATCCCCAGAAAAAAGCTCATCGTGAAAAAAGTAAATAAATGAATAAAATAAAAAGTATTTTGAAACTATCATTATTCGTACCGTTCCTCTGCCATATAATTTTATATGCTCATTAAAAGTATTTTTATCGCATGAAAAACGTTTTACGTCTCGGAGACAACAGGTATACAAGTCGTAGCGCGGTCGCATGCGTGGCTTGAGGTTCAAAATCTCTTCTGAACCCACCTATGCAGCATGTGGGCCAGTGTTGCCAACTCGTAAATGCGAAAACAGCGTACTACACACTCAGAATGATTGATTTTGACTCAGAATTATCGTACATCAGACAACAAATCTTAAAAAGAGCAAATAAATTGATTAATAGAAAAGTAATGATAATTTCCAAGGAACGGTGTACACCGAAGTAGCGGCAATAGTGCCAGCGATATATGTTTCACTTTTTTCAATAAAAAATTGATTCATTTACATTAATAATAATAATTTCGTGTGGCTCATTGGCCTGGTGCAAGTCTTTCAATTGGACGCCACTTGGCCAACTTATGTGTCCCAGGCATCCCACTGGAAAAACATTGACTCATTTACATACCATCCCGTGAGATTTTTTTTAAACAAACAGAAACAGAAAGTATTATGCTACACTGATGCTGCTACTTCGATGTACACCGTTCTTTGTAAATTATCAAAATGATATTAGGAATACTGACACTTTAGGTTATTAAAGAATCGCGACACAGACATACGTGAAGTAGTAGCAGCAGCAGCAGTAGCGGGGCGAGGAGAAACGCCGCTTTTAACATTGGCGTTGGAGCTGGTAGAGAAACCAGCTCCTGGCTACTCGAGCTCTGGCGGTCAAGAATGAATGGTCACGAAGCAAGGCAATGGAGCTACTGCGCACCATGCCTTGCGCGTGGGTAATCCTCCATGGAGGCAACATCCGCCCTTCATATTTATTTTCGCCGCATTGAAGATTCATCAAAAACACGCCATATTTGGTAAAATATCTTATAACTATAAATTAAAGACGGTATCAACTATAAAAGCTTTTGGAAGATCCGATCATGAATAATGATGTAGTCACCACTCCACCTAGCATGAGTAGCCATGTGGTTAGAGGCATCGAGCTGTGCTGTCAAAGGTAGTTGGTTCGAGGCTCACTCTAAGCAATTTTTTAAACCCAATCTTCATTTTAACAGATAAGGGAACAACAGTGACTTTGTATCTTGGATCGTTTTTGCGAATGTTTCGCGATTTTGACGGTAAATGATATACTCTTCGTTGTAACAAATATTTAACTGTTTGAAAAGATAAGGGGGAGAGCAGCCCTTGCGCATGCGTAAGGTTAGGAGGGAGTGCTGCTTTCAGTGTCACGTGACCCAAAGGTCGCTTGTCTTCATCGTAACAGACTTCATTTAGTGCATTATGCAAATTACCTTTCTAAGTTACCGGTTGTTGACTGCACAATTTAAAATCAATAGCGTACACCGTAATCGAGTCAATTCGATGATCATTATTGCGATTCCAGATGTATAAAGTTACCAGAAGTTACACCAAATGTCGAGATAAAAACGTAAGGCTCTATATGCACCATACAGAACACTATAGAGGACTATAAACTTTTGTAATGAAATTTGCGATTAGTTATGGCTTCACTGTAGTAGGTTTGGATGAAATACCAAATTGCGGCGAATGAAAACTTGTGCCCGGCCGGGATTCGAGCCCGGGATCTTCTGCTTATTAGGCAGACGCGTTGACCACTCCGTCACCGAGGACACAGTGATCAGCCCGACTACAAAGCACTCTTCCTTGCCCGTCTCCCGCCACACCCAAATCTCCATTCGCTACGCTGTCTCTTTCCTATAAATGTGTCTAGATACCTCGTGGTCTGTTCTCGCCGCAGTGGAGTAGCCGCGCGGTTGCTCGCCGTGGAGGTTAGAGTCCTCCCTGGGGTATGGGTGTGTGTGTTTGTCCTTAGGTTAGTTTACCTAGGTTTAAGTAGTTTGTAAGCTACGGACTGATGACCACGCTGTTTGGTCCGATACATCTACAAACATTTGAACGTTTGATTTTTGATCTGTTCTCACAGATGCGGGAATACAGTATTGTGGCTGCGAGCATTCCAGAACAAAATAGGCTGTGATTATAGGAAAGAGACAGCGAATGGAGATTTGTGTGTGGCGGGAGACGCGCAAGGAAGAGTGCTCTGCAGTCGGGCTAGTCACTCTGTCCGCGGTGGCGGAGTGGTCAACGCGTCTGCCTCGTAAGCAGCAGATCCCATGTTCGAATCCCGGCCGGGCTCAAATTTTCATTCACTGCAATTTGGTATTTCATCTAAACCTAGTACAGTGAAGCCATAACTGATCGCAAATTGCTGTTTATTTCATTAATTTGAACGCTGTTATGTCGTCAAAATATATAATTATAGACTTTTGTAGCCTAATCGTAGTCGAGCAGTTATATCGCAACTGTTGAAATGAGCTTGGTTACGTCTCAGCCCTTGCTGGTCTTGAGTGTAGGTTCAAAACGAGTTTAGAAAGTGTTCGCGAAATTTAAAATAGATAACAACTTTTCCCCGCGCCACTTTCAGAGGCGCAGAAGTGCACCAATTTATGGATGCCGAGCGTGGAGGGGGGGGGGGAGGTGGGACATCTGTGCATACCGACCGGGCACTGAAGGAAGTGAACCCCCAGGCATCTGAACTACTAGCCGCCACTGCTTACCACTGTCTTTTCAACTTTGTAAATGGTCATAGCTGTCTAAAATATTCCATTCTCGTAAATGCTGACTAAACTACGTCTACGGAAATAGTCCGCTAATCACGTTTAAGTGCATGGCAGAGGGTCATCGAGCTGCTTGTATGATATTTCTCTACAGTTCCATTCTCTAATAGCGCGCACGAAAAAGGAAACTGAATCTTTCGTTTTCGACGTGATTTATTTTATTTTGATGATCGTGTCTCTCTTGTAGGTGGGTCCTATACGGTGTAGGATAAGACGGTACAAATTCAATATAGGTACAATTCCGATCAACATAAGGCTTCACGCCATTTTTCAGTCTCGTAGTGTTGGCAGAACTTGCCTTTGTGTGGCGTTGTAGTGTAGCATGTTTCTACAGCTCCTTTAGACGTTGCGTGGCCTGTGTGAATAGGGCTTAGGTCGTCGGTAGGGTTGCTTCTTACTAAAGCTCTCCAAACCCCACAACGAATCAAACTTTAAACAAAAAGAAGTTCTTGTTCAATTGCAGCACATTCTCCAAGGTTCTTCTACCAAAATAAAGTCGTTGTTAGATGAAAACAGATGTTTATTTAGTCTTCTATCACTACAGCACTGTATACATTTTGTGTAAAACTTACAACTGCCGGCCGCGGTGGCTGAGGGGACTGAGGCGCTCCAGTCACGGTCTGCACGGCCACTACGTTCGGGGGTTCGAATCCCCCCCCTCGGGCATGGATATTTGTGCCATCCTTAGTATTAGCTAGTTTGTAAGTTTAGGGACTGATGACCCCGTAGTTAAGTCCCTTAAGCTATACAAACATTTGAACATTTGATTTGCTTACAACTGCCATCAACTACTATCGACGGCCCTCAACTGCCGCTTGCCGTCAGAAGCGGGATGTTTAAATACGTCGATTTTGGCGTTAAAGTTTAGAAATTCTGTTTCAAACAAATTGACTACAAATTTTAAAGAAATTAATTCAGTTCGATTTAGTGGTGGACAAATAATATAACTGGTTACAAAAGTTGCTAAAAAAAGGTTACAATTCATGCAATAAATTATTTAAAGGTAAGTGGTGCGTATTTCGCTACACGGCCGCTAGGTGATATAATAACCTTTGAGCTGTCAGTTTATGTAAAGAAATGAGTCCCCACCTGACGTCTTATGATTGATCTTCAAATTCAAGATTTTACCAAAATTTATCAAAACTTAATACATGACCTAGTTTACGAAAATAGTTCGAAACTGATATAATCGTTAGACAAACTGTTAGGTTCATAAAATTTACAATATTCTCGTAAAATTTTTTTTATTACTGACTGTTTTATCGTGGATTTTTTTAAACTCCTGATCTTTAATATTTCCTATGAAACGTCACATCCTCCTCTCTCTTCCAAGAATACACCAGTTTGTGATAAGGAGATATAAATTTTTTTCCTGTTAAGAGGTAAGTGAAGCTACTTTGTCTAACGCGTTCGTTTGAATTAGGAGGTAAGGCTGACTATTCGCTGCCAAAAATGCAGTGTTTGGTACCAAGAAGTATGCGTTGATGCCCGAGTGAAAATGTGGTTTTTAAGTGGATAAGAGTGATCAAAAATAGTACCAGGGAGTGATCACAATTGTACCTAGTGTGGTACATTATCAATCGATTTTTCTCAATTCTGTAACCTTTTTTGTGTTTATGCCAACATTTGGATTTGTCTAATATTTGTGTTACATATTTATTAAGCACCCAAGACCTAATGCCATAGTTAAAATTATATCTCTTCTCAATATATTTCCAGTTACAATAACATTTGTCAGAAATGATCGCAATTTACAACCTTACCCCATGTGGGCAGCGCTTAAAACTTTGGGAATGTTTTGGATAGTGCGTTTTAAAACTTCTATACGTGGACACCCTCGACCTATGCTACTAACACTCGAAGTCTCTTTCGAAACTTAATTATCGTGACCCGAAAGTCTCCTTGGCAGACTCCCCATAAACGAAATACCTATGTTCAAAATTTGGGGCCAAGGTTTTTTTACTTGTCCTCGTCGACAAAGACACAATGTAGTGCACATAGGAATCGTGCTGTGATGTAGAGTGCGCGAGGTGTTTTTTTCTTCTTTTCATCGTTCTTTGTTGTTGTTATGGTCTTGCCACAGACTGGTTTGATGCAGCTATCCATGCTACCCTGCCCTGTGCAAACCACTTTTCTGAGAATACGAACGGCAGACTACATTTTTTGAATCTGCTTACTGTATTCATTTCTCGATCTCCTTCTACGATTTTTACCCCACACAATTCCTTCTAATGGTAAGCTGACGATGTCTTTACGTCTCAGAATGCGTCCCACCAACCTATCCCTTCTCGTAGGATATGCCAAAAAACGCCTTTTCTCCCCAATTCTGTTGGGCACGTCCTCATTACTTACTTGATCTACCCATGTAATATGCATCATTCGTCTGTAGCACCACATTTCGAAAGCTTCTAATCATCTTTTTGTCTGAACTCCTTATCGTCCACGATTCACTCCCTTACAATGCTACAATCCACACAAATGATACCCAAATAACAAAACTCATCTACTACTTGTATCGTCTGATTACCTAATCTAATTTCTTCAGCATCGCCTAACTTTCTGACATCACATTCCATCACCCTCGTTTTACTTTTCTTAATGTTCACCTTGTATCTTCCTTTCAATACATTGTGCATTCCATTCAATTGCTTTTCTAGATCCTTTGCTGTCTCTGACAGAATTTCCATGTCATCGACAAACCGCAAAGTTTTTATTTCTTCTTCCTGAACATTAATTCCCGATCCAAATTTGTCCTTGTATTCCTTCCTATCTTGCTCATTGTAGATACTGAGCAGCATTGGGGAAGGGTTCCAAGCCTGTCTTTTCCCTTCCCAACCATTGCGACCATTTCATGCCCTTCGACTCTAATAATTGCTATCTGGTTTTTATATAAGTTGAATAGAACTCCTCGCTCTCGATATTTTACCCCCACTACCAACGGCTTTAAATCAAATTGCGTGGTTATGGTATATCGCACCAAATTTGCGGTTGGTTAGAGGATTTCCTGTCAGAGAGGACACAGTTGGCAGTAATCGATAGTAAGGCATCGACTAAAACAGAGGTGATATCGGGCGTACCACAGGGTAGTGTTATTGGTCCTCTGCTGTTCCTTATTTACATAAACGATTTAGGGGAAAAATCTAAGTAGCTCCCTTAGGTTGTTTGCAGATGACGCCGTCATTTACTGTCTAGTGAAATCATCTGAAGATCAAAACCAACTGCAGAACGATCTGAATAAGATATCACTATGGTGTAAAAATTGACAGTTGACTCTAAATAATGAGAAGTGTTAAGTCGTTCACATGAGTACGAAAAGAAATCCATTAAACTTTGGTTACAAGATAAATGAATCAAACGTGAAGGCCCTAAACTCCACAAAATATCTAGGAATTACTGTTATTTCAGACTTAAACTGGAAAGAACACGTAGATAATGTCGTGGGAAAGGCGAACCAGAGAGTGCGTTTTATTGGCAGAACCCTTAAAAGATGCAACAGAACTACAGAAGAAACTGCATACACTACGCTTGTCCGTCCATGTTTGGAGTATTGCTGCCCAGTGTGGGATCCTTATCAGGTGGGTTTGACGGAGGACATCGAAAGAGTCCAGTGAAGGGCAGCTCGATTCGTATTGTCATGACACAGGGAACACATCGTTACGGAAATGATGCAGGATCTAGGATGGGAATCATTACAACAACGGCGCTTATCGCTGCGGCGTGGGCTACTTACGAAACTCCAATCGCCAAGATTCTCCACCGAATGCGAAAATATATTGTTGACTCCCACTTACATAGGTAGAAATGATAATCAGAATGAAATGCAAGAAATCAGAGCTCGAACGCAGAGATTCTGGTTTTCTTTCTTCCCGCGCGCTATTCTAGAATGGAATGGGAGTAAATAGTAAATAGTATAATGGTGGTTCGATGAACCCTTTGGCAAGCACTTACATGCAGATGTATCCCATGCAGAATTTGAAAGAGTTTATTCGCCCTCTATGTAAATGAAATTTCATTCATTCCTGGTGCGCTAGGGGGGCTGTGTGTGTGTGTGTGTGTGTGTGTGTGTGTGTGTGTGTGAATGAGAGAGCCGCGGCCAGAGAGACGTGTCGTGGGCTCCAGAGGAACGCGATGGAAATGAGCGAGTCGAGCAAAAAGCGGCCGTGCTGGCAGGCGAGCCCCTGCCCTAATGCGGCCTTGTCCCGGGGCAAGGGCAGGTGGCTTTCTTTCCCACGCCGCTGCCGCTGCTGGTTATGGCAGTGTCTGGCGCGCTTCCATTCATGGCTGCGCGCCTCTCGCCTTATGTGGAGCGTCCAGGCCAGTCACAGCGGTCCCCGACTGTCGCTGTCCGCTGTCCCGATAGACTCGCCGTTTCCCTCAGCTTGGGAGGTCGGCAAAGACGCGCTGATATAGGCGCCAGCGGTCTCACGCAGTCGGCGGTTCGAATCCCCCCTCGGGATTAGTAGTGCCATCCTTAGTATAAGGTAGTCGATAAGTAGTTTGTAAGTTTAGGGACATGACCCCGTAGTTACGTCCCATAAGCTTAGCAAACATTTGAATATATATATATATATATATATATATATATATATATATATATATATATATATATATTGGTCTCACGCACAGTGTATTTTTCAGTAACCATATACATACGGGGTGATCAAAGTCAGTATAAATTTGAAAACTTAATAATCGCGGCATAATGTAGATAGAGAGGTAAAAACTGTCACACATGCTTGGAATGACATGGGGTTTTATTAAAAAAAAAGACAAACTTCAAAAAATGTCCGACAGCGCGTGATTCTGGATTTGTAACTGCTACCGAGACGGGTGAGTGGTACGCCGATATGTTACAGAATCGCATCACCAGCCAGGCTGATAAACACCTGCTGGAACGTACGATTTTTATGCAGGCTGGCGCTCCATATTGCCAGACGCGTGAAAGATCTCTTGTGCGCGTCGTTTGGTGATGATCGTGTGCTCAGCCGCCACTTTCGTCATGCTTGACCTCCCAGGTCCCCAGACCTCAGTCCGCGTGATTATAGCCTTTGGGGTTACCTGCAGTCGCAAGTGTATCGTCATCGACCGACATCTCTAGGGATGCTGAAAGATAACATCCGACGCCAATGCCTCACCATAACTGCGGACATGCTTTACGGTGCTGTTCACAACATTATTCATCGACTTCAGATATTGTTGAGGAATGATGGTGAACATATTGAGAATTTCCTGTAAAGAACATCATCTTTTCTTTGTCTTAATTTTTTATGCTAATTATTGCTTTTCTGATCACATGAAGCGCCATCTGTCGGACATTTTTGAACTTTTTTTTCTAATAAAACCCCATGTCATTCCAAGCATGTGTGTCAATTTTTACCTCTATATCTACATTATTCCATGATTTATTAAGTTTTCAAATTTATACTGACTTTTTGATCACCCAGTACATATCCGCAATCCACCGTAAAGTGCGTGACGGAGGGTACACTATAGGCATTTGCTTTCTTATTCCACTCCCAAATAGCACGAGGAAAAAAAGAATCCTCCGCCCCCTCGGGCAAGGATATTTGTGCTGTCCTTAGTATTAGTTAGTTCATAAGTAGTTTGTAAGTTTAGGGACTGATGACCCCGTAGTTAAGTCCCGTAAGCTATACAAACATTTGAACATTTGAATTTGAAAAAAAAAAGAATGCCTATATGCCTCCGTACATACCCTAATTTATCTTATCTTGTTCTTGTGATCACCACGCGGAATGTAAGTAGGCGGCTTCATGATCGTACTACACTCAGATTCAAATTTCGGCCCTCTAAATTTCCTCAACAAAAATTTACGAAAAGAACGTCGTCTTTCCTCCAGAGATCCCCAATTGGGTTGCCGGAGCTTTCCCGTGACACTCGCGCATTGTTCGAACCTACCAGTTCAAACCTAGCTGCTCGCATCTGAACTGCTTCTATGTCTTCCTTTAAACTGATCTGCTGCGGGTCCCAAACACTTGAGAAATACTCAAGACTTGGTCGTACAAGTGTTTTATACGCGGTCTCCTTTATAGATGAAGTACATCTCCCCAAAATTCTCCCAATAAACGGAAGTCGGCTGTCCGCCTTACTCAAAAAAGTCCTTACATGTTCGTTCCATTTCATATCGCTCTGCAATGTTACGCCTAGATATTTGAACGACGCGACTGCACAAGACGTACAATACTAATGCTTTATTCGAAGATTATCGGATTGTTTTTCCTACTCATGCGCATCAACTTACTTTTTTCTACACTGAGAGCTAGCTGCCATTCTTCGCACCAACTAGAAATTTTTTCTAAGTAATCTTGTATGCTATTACAGTCAGTTAAAGAAGATACCCTCCCATATCCCACAGCATCATCAGCAAACAGCCACAAATTACAAGTTACTCTGTCCATCAGATCATTTATATACATAGAAAATAATAGCGGTCCTATCACACTCCCCTGGGGCACGCCAGACGATACACTCGTCTCTGATAAACACTCGCCGTCGAGAACAACGTACTGCGATGTATTACTTAGGAAGTCTTCCAGCCAGTAACAAATCTGTGAACCTATTCCATAAGCTCGCATCTTCGTTAGCAGTCTGCAGTGTGGCACCGCGTCAAACACCTTTTTGAAGTCGAGAAAAACAAAATCCGCCTGTTGCCCTTCATCCATGGCTCGCAAGATATCTGAGAAAAGGGCAAGCTGAGTTTCACATGAACGATGTTTCATAAACACGTGCTGATTCATAGAAAGAATCTTTCCCGTCTCAAGGAAATTTACTACTTTCGGACTGAGAATATGCTCGAAAATCCTACAGGAAACTGAACGATATTGGCCTGTAATTATGTGGGTCAGTTCTCTTTCTTTTCTTATAAACGGGAGTCACCTGCGCTTTTTTCCAATCACTAGGAACTTTGGGCTGAATTAAAGATTCGCGATAAATGCAAGCTAAGTAAGGGGCCAATGCTGCAGAATACTCTTTGTAAAACCGAAATGGTATTCCATCCGGAACAGCAAACTTTTTCGTATTTAGCTCTCTCAGCTGCTTCTCTACACCGAAAATATCTATTACTCCATTTCGGAATTAGTATGTTGATCAAATGATGGTACATTGTGTGTTCCTGATTGCAAATTTGTACTTGGATCAGAAGGCAAGGGTAAGAACTGACAACGAGACCTTCGAAGACATCAAGGTTGTCAGTGGTGTCTGACAGGGCTGTTGTCTTTCGCCGATCCTAGTTAACATGTATTTGGAGATACTGAAAAGTTGTTACGACCGGAATAGGTGTTACTATAGGCGAGCGAAAATTGAATTCATGATATTTCAAGCCACCCTCATTAACCACAGACATTGCTGAGGTGGGGTAGCTTGCGTGCCTCAACGATACAGATAGCCGTACCGTAGGTGCAACCACAGCGGAGGGGTATCTATGGGGAGGCCAGATAAACGTGTGGTTCCTGAAGAGGGGCAGCAGCCTTTTCAGTAGTTACAGGAGCAACAGTCTGGATGATTGACTGAGCTGGCCCTGTAACATCAGCTAACATGGATTTGCCACACAGCTACTACGAGCGGCTGAAAGCAAGGGGGAACTACAGCCGTTACTTTTCCGGAGGACATGCAGCTCTATTGTATGAATATATGATGATGGCATCTTCTCGGGTAAAATGTTCCGGAGGTAAAATAGTTCCCCATCCGGATCTCCGGGCTGGGACTACTCAGAAGGATGTCGTCATCAAGAAAAACAAAACAGGCGTTCTACGGGTCGGAGCGTGGAATGTTCTAATCCTTAATCGCGTAGGCAAGCTAGAAAATATGAAAAGAGAAATGAATAGGTTAAAGTTCGTGAAGTTCGGTGGCACGATGAGCAGGATTTCTGGTCAGGTGAGTACAGGATTATAAATACAAAATCAGTTGGTGGTAACGCAGTAGTAGTTCTGATAATGAATAAGGAATTAGGAATGTGGGTAAGTTACTATGAACAGCATAGTAAATGCATTATCACAACAAAGATAGACACGAAGCCAAACCGACCACAATAGTACAAGTTTATACGCCAACTAGCTCTGCTGATGATGGGGAGGTCCAAGAAATGTAAGAGGAGGTACAAGAAATTGTTTAGACCGTTAAAGGAGAAGAAAACTTAATTGTGATGGAGGAACTCGGTAGTAGGGAAGTGAAGGAAATGTAGTAGGTGAATATGAACTGGGTGAAAGTAATGAAAAAGGAGACCGCCTGGTAGAATTTTATGTACAGCACAATTTAATAATCATAAACACTTGGATTAATCATCATGAAAGAAGGTTATATACGTGGAAGAGTCCCGGAGACACTGGGAGATACTAGATTATAATGGTAAGGAATAGATTTAGAAACCAGGATTTAAACTGTAAGACATATCCAGGGGCAGATATAGAATCTGACCACAACTTATTGATTATGAACTGTAGATTAAAACTTAAGAGACTGCAAAAAGGTATAAAATTAAGGAGATGGAATCTAGACAGGATAAAGTAACCAGAGGTGGTTGAGAGTTTTAGAGGGAGCATTAGGCAAGAATTGTCTGAAATGGGGGAAAGTAATACAGAAGAAAAAGACTGGGTAGCTCTGAGAGATAGAGCAGTGAAGGCCGCAGAGGATCATATAGGCAGAAGGACAAGGCCCAATAGAAATCCTTGGATAACACAAGAAAAACTGAACTTAATTGATGAAAGGAGATATTTAGAGTTTTATATTTTTATTTTATTTTATTTATTTATTGGCTCTTTCACCAATGAAAGTGAAAGCTACTATGGCATCTCACAAGTACTGCACTTTCGTTACAACCGTTTTCAGTTACTCGAAATTCATGGTAACATTGTCTCTAAATAATTAGCCCACAATTTTTCTTCCCCCTGCCGTAACACAACCCAGATGCTCGAGGACCTGAATGGTGCCTATACAGCATATGGTATGAAAATTAATAAAAACAAATCTGGACTGTTTACGTACTTTTAAAGATAGAAGTGTGAATTTTAAATTGGAAGTAGCATTCAAGTAGTTGGGAATCTGGATTAAGGAATACATGGACTGCTAACATGCCATCATAGTCAGAATGGCACAGGCGAAATAGGCGCTTTCTGGTTTACACAGATAATTAAGAAAGCGACTGATGAAATGCCTTAATAGGAATGAGGGTGTACTGGATATAGTTTGAGAGGAACGGAGGATGCTACAGACTGTGAAGAATAGATCATAATCTAATGGGGGCAATTGAAGTTTTCATTCCAGGGGAAAGAGGGAAGGGCAAAAGAAGATACCAGATGCTAGATGACGTCACTGGGCCACAAGGAGGGTACCCAAGAATGAAGACAGAAAAAGACCGAGAAGCAGGGAGCACCATGCGGTCAAAACCTACCGCAAGGCAGATAACCAGATTATGATGATGACTGGTGTTTCCTCAAGGTATGCGGGTTGGGCATCAACCTCTGAATAAAAGTTGGAAATTTCGATAGTATTCTTAATAAAGCACGTTATTTCCGATGTTGGCACTTGATAATGCCTCAGATAACGCGATATGGGATAATGATACACTCCAACTGTCTATCGCCTGGCTAGCCCTTGGGAGTATGCAACACGCTTAACATGATGCGTTGGATCGAGTCAGCAACATGTAGAGCAGGGCCGCTCAAGGTGCTTGCACCGGCGCATCGCACAGTGCAGAGTGCAGAAGACGGCCGCGCTCTGTTGACGACGGTGCAAACTCCCCCCCCCCCCCCACCTCCCCTTCCCCACTCCACGGCTTTGCGCTGCTTCTCTCTTTCCTTACGCCTGCGTGGCTCGCGCCGCCTGTCTCGACCTTTTCAAAACTTTTATCCTGTTTTCTTCTTCATTGCCAAATACTTATGTACACTAGGCAGAGAGCTTAGTTTGGTGGAACACGATTACCGGTATAAAAGAGATTTAATAGTAATAATTGTAATGATAACAATTTTAAATTTGGTTTCAACACAAATTTATCTCTTCTATGTTCTCTCTCTCTTTATTTATTTATTTACTTATTATTTGCAATTATGCTACTAAGATCTGGAACAAGAGATCGGCTGACAGCAACTCTGAGAGCATTTTTTAAATTACTATTAGAAATACTTGCACGCAATCTAGTTTTTGTACAAGACAAAACAGAAAAAAACCTTTCAAATACACATCTGGAGCCAAACATAGAAATAATCTTCGCTGCTTCTCTGTGTAACTTGGGAAATTCTTCCTTCGACAAATTCTGATAGAACTGGAGCAAACCCTTTGTGTTTTAAAACAAATCCTTTCGGTGAACATCGTTTTGCAAATCAGTCAGTTCTAAATGTAAATCTGGAGGCGCACTTTCAATATCCATCGAAAAGGGTTTCACAAAAACATCGAGAATTGGCAGCAGGTTGGTAATTTCCTGAAACAATAACAAAACCAATATTAATAAAGGAAAGTAAAGTAAGTAGTTGTTTCGAAGTACTAAAAAGCGATAGGTTTTAATGTAATTTTACACTTGTATATGTAACGCAATCTCCTTTATTTAGCTGTTAGTTATTACCTGGAATCGGTAGTTAAAAGCATTTTCAAGGGATTGTAGCACCTCGACGTATTTTTCAAAGCGCGCTCCTTCCTGCACAGATGCTGTCAAACAAAAACATAGTATCATTTTGATTAGGGAGGTTATACAAATCAGGCTGTCTTATTAAAGGTACAATTTACATTTCGCGTACCTAGTTCAGGAAAGTGTTGCTTATTTTTCTCCGAGAGGTTGTTTTTGAGGAGCTTCAGTTTATATTGGAAAGCGTTTATTTTGATGATCATATCGTTGATGAGATTATTTTCTTTTTGGAGTTTCAGACTTCAATCATATAGGAGAGCCATAATGTCTGCCAAAAATCCCAAATCAGCTACCCATTCAGGGTCATAAAGAAGTGGCTCCGAACGTCCTTTGCTCTCCAAAACCTAAGCCATGGTATGGCGTAGTCGAAAAATTCGGGAAATCACTTTTCCTTTGCTCAACCAGCGCACCTTAGCGTGGTAGGGAATATCTGGACACTCTTCTTCCAAGCAAATCAAAAATTCTTTGAATTGACGATGAGTGAGTCCATGAGAACGAATGTATGCAAAACAATGAACGGAAGGTAAATTAGGCATGTTCAGCTTTTTTCGCAATAGGACAATAAACCCGTCTGCTTTACCGCACATTGATGGTACTCCGTCTGTGGTTATGGAAAACTGCTTTTCCCAAGGGAGTCCTATTTCTTCAGCTGTCATTTCAACAGTTGCTAAGATATCCGCCCCTGTAACAGTGTCCTTCATAGAAATCATATCCAGGAGCTCTTCCGTTACATGTAGGTCGTCGTCCAAGCCACGCAAAAAAATTGCTAACAGTTGTGTCATTAACATCCGTGGACTCAAGTGCGATGGAGTACGCTAGGACGTTTTCAATTTTGGCTGCCAATTGTTCATGCAAATTCTCAGTAATGTCGTTAATTCTCAGAGATATTGTCATTCTGGAAAGTGGTATTCCGCTGTACGCGGGAGTTAATGTGGGATTCATTGTCTCTACTACGTCCAACATCATGTATTTTATTAATTGCCCGTCCATAAATGGCCTCCCAGCTCCTGCAAAACGTAGAGCAACTTTGTAACTAGCTCTGAGAGACCTTTCGCAGCACCCCTCATCTTCTTCACACTAAATTAGAGAAAAAAGATGTGTTAGAAATAATTTATGCGAAAACGAAAACTAATACACGTTTGAGAGGAATTTAAAATAATTTTATTTCGTTTGGCATGACCTTTAACCAATATATACATGCTAAAGTACTTGTACCAACCTCGTTTGTAGATACAGAACTCTCTTCTGCAAGGTAAAGTTCCGTAATTCTTCCTCTCTGGCATCCACTGTGAAATCACTATACTTTTCTGAATGCAATTTGCTGTAGTGTCTTTCAATAGACGATTTTCTGACACACGTAATTAGTGCACCGCAGATTAGACATTTGGATTAATCGTCACAACGAACAAAAAAGTAAGAGTTCCCATTCCGGTTTAAATTGACTTTCGTGAAGTTTGCTTTTTTTTTCTTCTCTTTTATTTTTTATTTTTATTTTTATTTATTTATTTATTTATTTTTTTTTTTTGAGCAGGTGGTTCCATTATTGTAGTAATTGTCTTGCGCTTACTTAATCCAATGTTGACTAAGCCGTCTGGCAGCGCATTCGGCAGCGTACAGCGACGGCCTCACCCAGCAAGCCGAGTTGAGGCGAAGTATGCCGAGTTGAACCGATGCACTGTGCAAACATTCTCTGCACCTCGCTTTGCACGCGTGCAGTTTTCCGTGTTTGTGCGGCCCTGATGTAGAGGTTCGTTCCAGCAGCTGCCAGACTGCTTGACGCGCATGCGCAACGCTGAAATTGTGTTCCAGCAGCGCCTTCTCCCGCTTCTGGCTACTTGGAGTGTGGCTGTTTGGTGTTCCAGCAGTTGCAGCAAGCAACCAGACGCTACCCGGAAAAATATTTCTGGCGCGGTAAAGCTACCAATTTGACATTCGCTGAAAGGGCTGAGTTAGAGTGGGTGTAGCCATCACATGATACGTGTGTGTTTGTAGAGTGTTTTTCGATTATTTCGAAGTCACTGCAATCCTACTTGAGATCAGATATTTTTCGTTTACATTTATTCGTTATTGGGAAGGAAAGTATTTTAATTATTCCTTTAAACTCACATTCGCCTGCAGCCAGAAAGCGTTCCAGTTTTTACGTCATAGTAGCTGCGCATGCGCAGTAACACCTGTTTCTTAGCGCTTGAAAGTAGCCTCCTGGCAGCTGCTGGAACGAACCTTGGTTGAATAGTGTCCTACTGCGCATGCGTGAGCACGGCCGCTGATCGTCCAGCGCACAGTTAAGGCCTTGTTTCACAGGTGACCTTCTTCTCACCAAGCTAAGGCGAGAGTTTCGTCATCGTGACTTAGCAGTGACATAAATAATCGTATATCGACAGTACGAGGTAAATAGAACTTTGTCGTCGCACCACTAACCTTAAAACTGAACAGATGAGATTAGATTAATACTTGCTCCATAGATCATAAATACGACATTTCGCAATGATGTGGAACGTGTCAGTTTAATAAATGGTGTCTACACATGACACCTCCAACTTTAATGATTTTTTAATACTTTTTAATGGAATTTTTAGCAAAATTACTAAGTTTTATCTAAACATCCATCTAAAGTGTAGAAGGCTTTGCCATTCAGAAATTCTTTTAATTTCTTTTTAAATACTAGTTGTATATCTGTCAGACTTTTGATGCTACTTGGTAAGTGACCAAAGACTTTCGTGGCAAATAAAACCGCGTCCAAATCGAAGGTAAGGGCACAACCCACTGTGGGAGTTTTATTTTTGACCATGTGTGTACCTAAGAATAAGACACTCTTGATTTTCATCAGAATTTAGACAGACTATTTGCTGAACGGGGACAAAATGCTGTGTACAAGAACTAATCAGGTTACTGAATGTTATTTATACTGTCGCCAGCCTGATTAGGCAATAAAATGTTCAAACTGTTATTCATGACCTGATTCCAAACTGTTGAAAATATTTCCTTAAAACAACTAGAGACAAACAAGTAGAAAGCGTTAGTTTATGGTCCAATAACACACTATAATCTCTATGGAAAGCAATATGCAAGAGAAGGCAAACCAAACCATTTATTTACTACTTAAATATAGTCCTGAATTTGAAAGAAATATTTGTACTTGATCAAACAATGAAAGATTTTTGGATTTAGGTGACCCAAGTTCAGTCACTTCTGGATTGCACACAAAAATTACACAAATTTACCAACCACAACCCATATTTAACTACCTTTTGATTAAGCAGTACATAAATAATTATACAGAAATTTTACTGATGGATTTTCTAAAGATATGGTGGTAGCCCTGAAACTGGTATAGTGCACTTTTCCACAGTTTTCATTAATTTTAAGCATCATTAACTATATTTGTGGTTCATTTAAACTATGTTGATAACTTTTAATAAAAACTATTTAAATTAATTTGTCTTTTATAAAATTTGAGAGAAAATATGTATTGTACTACTGATTTGTTACAATCAATCAGTTTATGATTACTAACTGATCAATCCTATCACTTTACATTATTAACTGTTATTTTAATCATTTTGTTTTAATAATTCATCATTAAATTAGATATATAAAGTGCAATCTTTAATTAGTAAGTAACCAAATTGCAACAGTTTCTAACTACTTATCAATTATCTACTGATTGATAATCAGTTATCTACTGATTGATAATTAGTTCACTAAGAAAATTATTTAATTTTTTATCTGTTCTCATTTAGGACACTCAGACTTTTACGCACTAGGATAGGAGCCTGACTAGATACGTGATAGGGATAAACAAAAGTTATCAAAATTTTTAGTTTAATGCACTGATTATTGACACAAATCACTACTTTTTGTCTGATCCATTCGCGCTACAATTCTAAAAGTACATAAACTTTTTAAATATCCAGTGCTGCAGAAGAGCAGTTGCGTGATTGCACAACTACAGGCAAATCGGCGTCAATCGTGGCTTTTGCTGTGTGGCACTGTATTCTCTTCTTGGCGATGGATAAATTTACATTGTGCCCATAATTCCATGCCACGATGTAACAGACAACCAACATCCGAGGCTAATTTTTGGAAACTCTTGATACAACTTAAGCCTCCGCATTGCTGCCTCGCTTACGTCTCGCCACATATGTGCTCACTCACTGACGGTCTACACTCGACTCTCCTGGTAAACCACATTGTCCGAATTCCTGCCTCTTTCTTACGCGCCAAAACTTGGCGCGTTCCACGTCTGCAACGGGGAAGTACCAATGGTTTTACATTGCACAAATCTTAATGCATGTCCTGCGATTGGATCAGACTACAGTCCTTTTACATTTATAACAATAAATATAACCATCATAATACTGTACAATCAAGATACACAAAAACATGTTTAACTTTAGAGATACTCCAAATGAGAACTTATGTACCACATTTCCCGAAAATAATTTAAGATCGATACCTAAAATTTTATATATCGATTACAGCAAAACAAACATTTAGTATTAAATAGTTCGAAAAAAAATATTGATTTTATACATTAATGTTACAATTTCTGTACCGGCGAATGGGACGTCGAACAGATGCGCGAAACTATACGCCCATATATCTCTGGCGTCGCTCTATTGTACAATTTTGGAACATGTTTCGTGCTCGTATTTTATAACACTGCTGCAGACTGAAAATTTCTTCTGTAGTAATCTAAAGCATTTTTAAGGCAACGATCGTATGAAGCACAGCTAACTCTATTCAAGGAGAAAGCAGTAGGTAGGTACATGTTACCAGGCAGACACCTGGTTTCGTAAAGTCTGGAAGGCGCTAGATACGATCACGAATAATTCAATAGGTCAGAGCAGCCAAAGCATTGAGTACACTTTCAAAACTTTTCAGGAGAAACAAATAGCTGTATGAATGTTCCAGAACCAAATAGATATAGATTATTACTGCTATTATCTATAAAGTAGCGCCTCAGAATGTAATTTGTTGGGGAAAATACAAGATCAACGTTTAATACGCATTTATTTTTGTTCTTTGAAAGTGAACTTAATGCTTTTCTGCTCCGCGATTACTAGTAAATTCTGCACCTTGTGACGAGACTGCTGACCCTCTCATCTCAATGTTATCGTGCGATACCGTCTGCTTGGTCCTCCCATCTCAATGTTACCGTACGATACCGTCTGCGTCGGACCCGGAATCGTGTGGTGTAATAGTGATATATTTTGCGTGTGAAGTTACAAACGAAATAGCCAGCCTAGAAATCAGTGTAGGACAGTGTCTCGGTGATACTGTGGTTAAAACAAGTGATAGATTTCATTAATTAAGAGATTTGTATAAGACGTTTCCACACAGTTCTATAAACAATAGTTTTGTCATTGTATGTTATTTCAATAAATAGACAGATGGATTGTAAAAACTTTTGTGAAAAACAAAAAGAAATGAAAATAAATAGTATTGTAGATATGTTAGGCCCATAAACAAGTTGTGTAGACCAGCTAATTGCGTAATTATGTAATAGTCAAAATTTTATTGTATTTCTTTGTATATATTGCCTGACGTGAGATTTTGAACTTATTTTGAGAATTGCCAAGATAATTGATAGCTCAATATATGTTAGGAACATGTATGATGTACTCGTGAACTAATTGACATTCAACATTTTGGTTTGTTGTCAAACAAAAAATAGCGTGATTAAAACTTAAAAAGATAGGTGCGATCTAAAACTAGTGTGTGTATAGTTTTTATTTTATATTGTGATTATTTTTGTGTACATGAAATGTTTTACTTTTGTTTGGTAATTGTACATTAGTATATTCAATTGTTATGAACAATGTGTAATGTAAGGTCATTATTGCCGATGTTATATATTTGCCTCACCGCCTTGCGTGGAGGAGTTCGAGTTTCAGTCGTTCGTCAAGTGCTCTGTAAGCTGTGTCAGACTGTTGTTTTGATATGGAAGTACTACCAGCTAAGTTCTGATACATTGTGTATATTTTGAAACTGTTATGTTTTGGTGGAGAAGACGTTTGATTCAAATTAAAGAAGTGAAAAATTGTACATATCGGGTATTTATTTCTACCACGACGCCCCAGGAGAATAATGTTGCAGCGAGCAGAACTCCCATACATCGCAATGTTGAAAAGATGAGTATCGGTAGAATGAAATGTAATTACTTAAAATCTATTAAAACGTTATAACCTGTAATGTTTACTAAATGTAACAAGCTATATTGATTTGATGGATTTAAGATATATATTAATAAATAAGTATTAATTATAAAATGGCCGCCGCGATGGAGTAGCCGAGAGGTCTGAAGCACCTCGCTGCGGAGCGCGCGGTTGCTCGCCGTGGAGGTTCGGTCCTCCCTGGGGCATGGGTTTGTGTGTTTGTCCGTAGGTTAGTTTACCTAGGTTTAAGTAGTTTGTAAGCTACGGACTGATGACGACGCAGTTTGGTCCGATAGATTTACAGACTTTTTTTTAAATGGCCGCCCGCAGTGGCCGAGCGGACTGCGGCGTGCCAGCTACGGTCTGCACAGCCGCTGCGGTCGGGGGTTCGAATCCCCCTCGGGCATGGATGTTTGGCCGTCTTTAGTATAAGCTAGTTCATAAGTAGTTCTTAAGCTTAGGGACTGATGATCCCGCAGTTAAGTTCCATAAGCTATATAAACATTTGAACATTTGATTTAATTATAAAATGCATTCGATCATACTAATAATACAATTTAAATTCATGAATGAACATACACTCAACAGGTGGACAGATTCACAAGAAGTGAATAACATCGTAAAATTCCGTGGCGTTCTGACACTGTTTTACTGTGTTGCTTGAGGCTTTCCCGACGGACAAATTGTAAACTTGGTTCTCGGGATAAGCGTCTGGTATCATTGTGTAAACTCCACGATATCATCTGCGCAACTGGCTCTGCAGTGTGTTTTATCACCTGAAGATGTCGGCCAGTTGCGCTGATGAAATGTCGTGGAGTTTACACAACGATATGCGACGCTTATCCCGAGAACCAAGTCTACACTGTTTTACTACTTCAGCAATGTCCTGCATCTTTTTGAAGTTGATGGGAACCTTGTCTATGTACGCTTTTTCAGACAGCATGGTACGACAAGGTAGCGACCTTGTCTTTCCTAGAAAAAATTGTATTTAAGAGGAGAGTAGATGAAAACAGATGCGTCAACCTCTCCAATCTTGTTGCTTTCGTACTTGCATTGTTTCAATTTTAGGAGAGAAAACGCCGGGTTCTTTTCTCTTCCTTTTCTGTGGATATAACAGTTCTTAAAGCAACATGGTCATCATTTATCAAAATTTCGTCATAGTCTGCTACATGGACTCCCACGGCACAGAGCTGTAAAATCCTTGACTTAACGCGTTTCTGTTCCGCACACATTACATGCAGCACCAGTTTAACATACAAGCAAACGCCGACCTAATTCTTTTCAATGCCGTTTGATTCGTCTTGTTCAATAAACGCTCGATATTGAACAACACAAAATATGCGCATTTTTACTTAATGCCTTTCAGCTCTGATCGACTCAGTTGTAGCCTAATGAACAAAATACGTGTTTACCGAATATCAAACGAGCTGTCTGATAGGACTGTCTGACGCCGGACTGAAATTCATTGGAAGAACTCTCATGAATATCATTATGGTGTAAAAATTGGCAATTGACTCTAAACAATGAGAAGTGTGAAGTCGTCCACATGAGTACGAAAAGAAATCCGTTCAACTTTGTTTCCAAGATAAATCAGTCAAACGTGAAGGCAGTAAACTCCACAAAATACCTAGGAATTTCTATTACTTCAGACTTAAACTGGAAAGAACACGTAGATAATGTCGTGGGAAAGGCGAACCAGAACTGCGTTTCATTCGCAGAACCCTTAAAAGATACGACAGAACTACAAAAGAAACTGCATACACTACGCTTGTCCGTCCTTTTTTGGAGTATTGCTGCCCAGTGTGGGATCCTTAGTATTTGGGATGGGAATCATTACAGCAACGGTGCTTATCGCTGCGGCGTGGGCTACTAAAAAACTCCAATCGCCAACATTCTATTCCGAATGCGAAAATATATTGTTGATTCCCACTTACATAGGTAGAAATGATCATCGGAATAAAATACGAGAAATCAGAGCTCGAACGGAGAGATTCAGGTGTTCTTTCTTCCCGCGCGCTATTCGAGAATGGGATGGGAGATAAATAGTATAAAGGTGGTTCGATGAAGCCTCCGCCAGGCACTTAAATGTGATTTGCAGAGTATCCTATGTAGATTTAGTCCACCAACAAAGGAAGTAGGTTATAGAATTACAGTACTCTCGTTCGACAAATATTGGAATATTGCCTGACAGAATGGGATCTGGCCAAGATGCAAACGGGGTCTTCATGCTTCATTACAGGTTGGTTTAGTAGGCGTGGAGGCGTCACGGAAATGATCGACAAACTAGAGTGGCAAACGCTACAAGAGAGACGTTTATCACCATTTCTGTCAGTTCCGAGAGCGTACGTTTGTCAAAGAGACAAACATTTTGAAAAGCGTGTGAGGATAAAATTAGACAGTCTCAAGCCGACACGGAGGCTTAATTGTCTTCCCCCCCCCCCCCGAAACGTAAGTGAATGGACACTGATAAACAAAGTACTCTTTTCCCATTTGGTTCATAAAACCATCCATTTTTGTGGAGACAAGCGACCATACGTTGGCAGGCATAAAACCTTTTCTGGAAATGTCTCGGTCGCAATATTCTTTACTTTACCATTACGCGTTTGGAAACACCATCAGATCAGTGGCACAAGTAATAGAAGTACATTAGATTTAGGATGTTTACAATTTGAAATCACAATACTCACAAGGAGAACAAACACATTCTACGCAAAATATGCTTACACACATCTTTAAAAACGATGGGAATTAAATACATCTTAGTGAAGATGCATAACCAAAAGCATTATCCACAATCGTGGACGTCTAGTCAAGGTGTTCGACTAGATTCACATACCAAACTGTGGTGAGAGGGGGGGGGGAAACACCGTAATAGGTAAAGAAGGCACAATAGCCACCAGATTATTAGTATGGATTTTAGAAAGAGTACCAATTTAGTTCCAGTAGTAGTTATTCAAGAACGGTTTACAATTCAAACAATTTGCATCAAAGTTAATCGTAGTAATCGTACAGAGTGAGTTTCAATCTGCAGCTGTTTAGTGACGATGCTGTGGTATACAGCGAGGTGTCGTCAATGAATGACTGTAGCAGGATGACTTGGGAAAAATTTCTAGGTGGTGTGAGGAATGGCAACTAGCTCTAAATGTAGAAAAATGTAAGGTGATGCAGATGAATAGGAGAAACAGTCCCGTAATGTTTGAATACAGCATTAGTTGTATGCTGCTTGGCTGAGTCGCGTCAATTAAATATCTAACCGTAACGCTGCATGACGATAAGAAATGGAACGAGTATATAAAGACAGTCGTGGGGAAGGCGATTGGTCGACTTCGGTTTACTGGGAGATTTTTGGGAAGGGTGATTCGTCTGTAAAGGAGACCGCGTATAAAATGCTTGTGCGTCCCCGTCTTGAGTATTGCACAAGTGTTTGGGATCACCACCAGATCGGTTTAAAGGAGGAGATAGAAACTGTTCAGAGGCGGGCAGGTGTGTTTGTAATTGGTAGTTTCGATCAATGCACGAGTGTTGCTGAAATGCTTCGGGAAATCAAATGTGATTCGCTGGAGGGAAGGCGATGTTCTTTTCGAGAAGCACTGTTGCAGAAATTTAGAGGGCCGGAATTTGAGGCAGACTGCAGATCGAGTTAGAATAAGCAAGTAAAGCACATGCGAGAATTCATATAGAAGCTAGTATTAATAAAAGCATGGCTGAAGGCCGAAGTGATGACCGTTACGAAAGAACTTGGTGCAATCGGTCATAAAAGACAGGAAAGTCGGAATCAAACTACAAAATCTGAGAAATATTTAGCATAATCGCGGATACAGACGCGACGCGAAAACGTTAGTTAAAAAACAACAAGAATGTTTAAAATGTTTTACGCAAAGGCAGAAGGCCACACACGTGTATTCTAACTTGAGAAAAACCGGACACGAAATCATCACCGGAATGAAAATGCAATTTAAATTTCCACTGAATTATTCGAGTTCTCTAAATTAAGAAACGCTTCGGCTCGCATAGCGAAACAATTGCTCAAGAAATCTATCACTGAAAAACAAAGACTGCCTGATAACAAAGAAAGAACAGTTCTAACAGCATACCTTCCCTTCAGCATGATTCGACGAAGTACTTTTTCTTCCACGGTCGCAGCAAGAGTGAAGCTCTAAGGCCACGCCAAAACCTTCCCCACAACACACCCGATGTAGAGCGCGCCAATAACCCATACAGAGCGCGTTCAGCGCATAGTGTCTACCAACCCTCTCTACCGGAGGAAGATAATACCCTCTTAAACGGCTCCCAGAGAGGTCTCTCGTCACCTCTTTCGTGCAAGATTGTTGGCACCAATCTAAGAACACGGCCACCTCGCCATCTTGCCAAGTAAGCTTGTCTCTGGCCACCCAGCAGACGCCAGCGCAGACGACAGACGAAGCCATGCGTTCTTAATTGAATTAAACGAGGCCCTAAAGCGCGACGCGGCGACTGTAAACCATTGCGCGGCAGTCAGTCAATATTAAAAACAACCTTCCACATTCACATGAACACACAAGTTCAATCACACGGGTGGGAAAAAAAATTGTATGTTTGTAGAGCTTATGGCACTTGACTACGGGGTCATCAATCCCTAAACTTACAAACTACTTATGAACTAGCTAATACTAAGGACGGCACAAATCTCCTTTCCCGAGGGGGGATTCGAACCCCCGACTGTAGTGGCCGTGCAGAACGTGACTGGTGCGCCGCAGACCGCTCGGGCACCACGGCCGGCAGGGTGGAAACATATAAAAACACGGGGCATTGATCATTAATAAACAGAATAAAAATAATTAACAATATTAATGGTGCAGAAACACTTTATGTTTATGAATAACTAAAAAATGGAACACGGACATACATTCAGTGGACGTGTTTAAAGTGCTCGTTATGTTTACTTGCATGGCAAACTCGATTTTTTTTTTTTTTTAAGTTTTGTCTTCTTTGTGTAAATTTCCTTTCTGGGGCAATTTCGGCGACTTATTAGGTATTTAGAATAATGTAGCTACAGCATCCCATACCAGTTTATTCCTTTTTTGTTTTTTTTTTGAAGTTCAACAACCAAACTTCGCATTATTCTGAAGGTAAATCGTTTCATTCTTCAGGAGACCTTCTACAATTTATAAGACTTTTGGTACTCCTGAAAATATCAAAGAAGCATTATTACATTTATGTAATTTTCAGGCGATTCGTAACGAAAACATTTCAGCAATATGATTATGTTACACACCTTGCAGGTTTCGTAGGAAATCTGAAGTATTAGAAATAAGGTGTCTGTTTCTGATTGCTAATGCAATTCGTTCCTCTGCAAGTGTTCCCGGTTCCAAAAACCGCCACGAGAATGAATGTAAGCTGAGAATAACACCAATTACAATGCACGAGATACATCGAATTGACCAAGGAAAGTACTTGGGCTCGAACAAACATATCTGTATGAACGTTTGGTTGCAGTATCTCTATGTCGTTTTTATGCAAAACTCCGCAATCATGCTCTAGATAGCACTGTAGTTGTAACTGTAGACGCCATACGTAATGCTGATATCTGAACTATAACTTATGCAATAATCGTCTTACATGTTCTCTAGCGTATTGTCATCAAAAGCCGTGATGATAGTTGCAACTTTAACTTTCTTCTCGGAAGACTGTTGGTATTCACTGCCACTGCTTCCATCGCCTCCTCCCGCACTTACCGTAGCACTACAGCTTGAAATGAGTTGTTCGTCATTATCATCCCTATTATCATTATGAGTTTGTAACAACAGTATCTAACTTATGCTCATATTTCTGTACCATAACAGATACGAGAAAGCATGCAAATGATTCATCTTCTACACTAATAGCATCTTCACGAAGAAGGGTTCTTCGTAATTTCATCTCAACCAATCGCAACCAATCGCACTTCGTGGTCATCAGTCCGTAGCTTACAAACTACTTAAGCCTAGGTAAACTAACCTAAGGACAACACACACACCCATGCCCTAGGGAGGACTCGAACCTCCACGGCGAGCAACCGCGCGCTTCGCAGCGAGATGCTTTAGACCGCTCGGCTACTCCACCGCGGCCAATCGCAATACATTAGCAGGATTGATTAGCAATCGCCGCCCCATCTGACGCTTCACCACACAAATGTCACAAAACGCAACTTCGGAGGCACACTGCACCGTCCCTACTGGCGAACCGACAGATCAAAGTGCAATGTGGCAAAGACCTCTAACGGACGACTGCAGAGTTTTGCAGATGCGGGAGTGTCAGTAGTGCAATAACGTATCTTTACATTATCTCTCGTACGATTTTGGTGTATATGTTTTTGTTCGAGCCCAAGTACTTTCCTTGTGAGTGTGCCCTGGTGGCCGCTTGGTGCGCTGCTATCTAATGTCTCGACAGGTATGTCAGACGTGGGCGACATTGTGTGAGGAGAGGTGGAGGGAGGTGCGCTGGTCTGGGCTACCTACTGCTGGCCGTATTGGGCAGACCGGGGCGCCTTATAAGGCCTACAGCGCGGCTTGGCGGGCCATGCTTTGCCTTGTGCTGCCTGCCTCAGGGTCCACGGCCAGCCTATCTGGGCCGCGCGTCGGCCATCGCGAGGCGTGGGACCGGTGCAACCGTGGCTGCCCAGCCAGCCGCGGGGCTCCACAACATTTTCTAAATGCCTTTTACCTTCTCTCTCATACATCTTGTTCTACTTGAAAACCCGGCGTTGTCCGAGCGAGTATTTATTTATTTATTCAGGCCTGGAGTTAGTACTTCTCCTATCCCTTCTCTCTCCGCCCATCTTATTTTTTCTTAAAAAGAAGTTATATTAATCGGAGATTATATAAGGAATAAGGGTGTCTTGCATAATGTACAAAATTATAACTGCAGTTTCCAAACAAAGAAAGATAGTAATGAAAATACATCATCATCATTAGAGACTGATTATGCCTTTCAGCGTACATCTGGAGCATAGTGACTCTAATAAAATTCCTTCATGATCCCCTATTCAATGCTAACATTGATGCCTCGTCTGATGTTAAGCCATTTTCTTCAAAATCATTCTTCACCGAATCTAAGTACTTTCTTCTTGCTCTACCTCGACTCATCTTACCCTCCGCTGCCGAACTCACGAGTCTCTTAGGTAACCTTTCATCCCCCTTGCGTGTAACATGAACCCACCATCTCAGCCTGTTCGCTCTAACTGCTTCGTCTATGGTGTTCATTCTCAGTTTTTGATTTCCTCCCCGCCCTCCCGCCATTATTACCATCTATTAGTACCTGCAATCATTCTTGCCACTTTCATATCTGTAACCTCTACCTTATGAATAAGGTAACCTGTATCCACCCAACTTTCACTCCCATACAACAAAGTTGGTCGAAATATGGAGCGGTGCACTGCTAACTTAGTCTTTACTTACTTCTTTCAGAATAGATTATATCTTAGCTGAGCACTCACTGCATTAGCTTTGCTACACCTTGATTCCAGTTCTTTCAATATGTTGTCATTCTGTGAGAAAATACATCCCAGGTACTTGAAACTGTCTACCTATCCTAACATTGTTCCTCCTATTTGGCACTCAATCTGTTTAAATCTTTTTCCCACTGACATTACTTTCGTTTTGGAGATACTGATCTTCATACCGTAACCCTTACACCTCTGATCGAGCTCTGAAATATTAGTTTGCAACCTTTAAATCGAATCTGCTATTACAACTAAGTTATCCGCATATCCGAGACTGCTTATTTTGTTTTCACCTATTGTAATCCCGCCCTGCCAGTCTACTGTTTTCAACATATGATCCATGAATAGCATGAACAACAGGTTACAACCTAGCCTTACCCCTAAAACTACCCTGAACCATGAGCTTAATTTCTCGTCTACTTTAACTGCTGCTGACAGTCTACGTAAAGCCCTTTAATTGTCTGCAGAAGTTTGTCTCCTATTCCATAATCTTGTAGAAATGACAATAGCTTCCTCCTAGAAACACGGTTATAAGCCTTTTCTAGATCTATAAAACATAGATACAATTCACTGTTCCACTCATAGCACTTCTCCATTATCTGCCGTAAGCTAAATATCTGGTCCTGACAGCCTCTAAGAGGCCTAAACCCACACTGATTTTCATCTAATTTGTCCTCAACTAATACTTGCACTCTTCTTTCAACAATACCTGAGAATATTTTGCGTACAACGCTAATTAAAGAAATACCTTGACAGTTGTTATAATCTTTTCTGTTTGCGAGATTTCGTCCAGTCAGACGGAATCTGTCCCGATTCCCACCCCTTCTCGATTATCCTGTGTAACCATTTGAGACCTGATATTCCACTGTATTTGACGAGTTCTGCCTTAATTTCATCCATCCCAGACGCTTTACTGCACTGCAATCTATGGACCATTTTCTCTACTTCCTCAAATGTGATCCTGTTTTCATCATCATTCCTATCTCATTCTACCTCAAAATCTGACACATCATTGAATGATTCACCTACATTGAACAATTCTTCAAAATATTCCCTCCATCTGCTCAAGGCAACTACAGGATACACTAGCAGCTTTCCTGTCCTGTCCAAAACACTTGCTAATTACTTCTTCCCTTCCTTTCGAAGACTGCTAATTACGAACTAGAATGGCTTTCCCGCGACTTGACCCAGAGTTTGTAGCTTATTTCCAAAGTCTTGCCATGATTTTCGCTTGTAGTCTGGAATTATCCGTTTGTCTTTGTTTCTTTCTTCAAAATAACTTTCTCTGTCTGTCTAATTTCTAGTATGGAGCCTTTTTTGAAATGCCTTCCTATTGTTTTCAAAATACAAATGACATAAAATTCTATCTCTCATTTATTGCGTTATATGTTGTACAATTGCATAATTTTTCAGGTATATATTCATTTGTATAAGTGCCGTATGTCCGTAAAATTTGTTGCGAATTAGTAGTAAAGAAATAATACATTAAACCTTGGTGCGTGATGGTGAGCTTTTCCATGGACGTTACTGTTTATGTGCTCATATCTCATGAACTACGTGTCGTGCTGTGGTACGATTTCGAAGGTACATTCAGCTATATGTGTGTATACTGTCTGTAAAATTTCCTGCGGCTACAATTTCTAGTGTTGATATTATAAATTGTAACGTTATACCGAACGCTATAGTTTTAGTGCATGAACGGCGGAGAAGTAGTGAGTAAGAAACTTTTTCCCATCATTATGCCGCGGCGGAGTGGCCGAGCGCATTGATGCGCTATGCTGCGATGCGCTAGGCCGTTCCCCGTCGGGGGTTCGAATCCCCCCTCGGGTTTGGATGTTTGTGCCGTCTTTAGTATAAGGTAAAGTAGTTTGTAAGTTTAGGGACTGATAACCCGCAGTTAAGTCACATAAGCCTTACAAACATTTTTTTAAAACATCATCATCATACTGTGCTTGTCAGCGAGAAAAAATATAATAAAGGTTTGAAATTATCTTTAAAGCTTGTTGCAAGTCGCTAAGTACTCTCAATCCCATACAGTGTATGACTAAAGTCTGGATGCATTATGTGGCAGTTTTTTGCGATTCCTATTTACGGCGTCATATCTCCTGAACCATGTGTCGTATGTGATTCTTAGTCTTGGAGCAACTGTTACCTCACGGTAAGGAATAAATCAAATGTGTCGAAATCGATCCAGTGGTTTATGAGGAAATGTGCAAAACTGTCGCGTGATGTAGCAGTTTTTCTCCCATCCGATTGTTTATGACGTCATATCTCATGAACCGTGGCCGGCGAGAAATACAGGCCCCAATCACACATCATGCCACGTAAGCAAGGCAGTTGCGAGCCGGCGCGATCACTAGCCGATTGGCCGGCCGCTGGGGCACTGCCCACTGCGTCATAGCGGGCAGCCACTGAGCTAGCGATCGCTCCGGCTCGTAACTACCTTACTTACGTTACATGACGTCTGCGCTGGGTCCTGTACTTCCTGACGGCCGCGTCATGAACCATGTGTTGTAGGTGATTCTTACACTAGCGGTGACCGTCCTCATGGATTGAAGCTTACTAGTTTTGACCATCAACACGGTTCCTCTACACTGCTCAAAACAGTTGGGGGATCAGTTCAGATATGGTACTGTATTTTATTCAGATATTGGTTGCAAATGTTGAAATGCTTGCATAGTTATGGGACGAAACTACAGTGGACATCAATCGTTAGACTTACGAATTACTTTAACTAACTTACACTAAGGGCAACACACACACACACATACACGCTCGCGCGCGTGCGCGCGCACACGCACACGCACACACACGCACACACACACACACACACACACACACACACACACACCGGCCGGTTCCCGAGGGAGGACTCGAACCTCCGACGGCGAACAGCCGCGCACTCCGCAGCAAGGCAAATTCCGCTTGGGTTACAATTGTGTAATTTGTGTGTGTTACAGTACTCATTTTAGTGCCTCTTTACTTGAGGTTTACACGGCGTTTAGTTGCAGCGAGGCACCTTGGAGCTACCATAATAGTGAAAGAGTCCTTCTCGTTGCCCTCTAATAAGTTGTGTGATCACCTCGGACGACCAGTACAGTTGGACACCTGCGTTGCATGGAGAGTATATCAATCACCTCTTGAGGGATATTGGGCCATTACTCCATGAGTACAATATCCAGCTCAGCAACCGCTGTAGGAGGTGCTGGTCTGGCTGCAATGCGTCTGATAAGGGCATCCCAGACATAGTCGGGCTTAAGACCGGTGAACAACCTGGACACTCCATTCGTTCAATTCCCACAGCCTCAAGCAAGTTGAAGAAATGAGCGAGAGCTCTTTTGGTATATCCATACAGTCTATAACATTAATATTACCCATAATAATACAAATTCATCAAATTACCATTATGAATTGTTTATAACAAACGCAAGCAGAGAGATAACACGAACAGCAAGGTAGTGGGCAATTTCAGGTGTCGTAACACACTTTTGACGTGGTTAGCTTATATCAATTTTATTTCCTTAAATAAGATTTCAATGTTTAATGTTAATAATCATGTATAATCGTTCATAATTTGTTTAATTTTATGCGCAAATTGAATAGAGCATTAAAAGGAACATTGAAAAGCTCCTCGGAAGAACACTTCCCTTGAAAGACTGCACCTAGGAATTAGTATGATGTATTGATTTGTGTGGGAATTTCAGCGCGCATCTAACGGTGACATCAAATTAATATTTCAGCCAACATATAAAAATTTTGCGACGTCTGCTGCTCCTGTTAGATGGACGAACGATCTGCAACACATGAAAATTTGTGCCGAACCGGGACTCGAAACCGGGCCTCCCGCTTTTCGCGAACTGTCGCCTTAACCACTCGGCCACCCGTGCACGGTCCCCGGCCAGACCCAAACTTCCATGTGTTGCACTTGTCTCTTTCCCTCACGTGCTCACACACGTTATAGTGTGAATCCCGCAAGAGGGAGAGACATAATTCTGTCACCGTAAGCCTGTCATGGCATTTTCATGTGTTGCAGATCGTTCGTCCACCTTACAGGAGCAGAAGGCGTCGCGAAATTTTGCGATTGGCGAAGTTTATACGTGGATATATTTATCTCTGCTGCGGATCACCGCCAACGCCTGTTCTCTTGGAACAGACATAATAGTAAACGTATAAAAAGATGTGAAATGTACTGGCAGAAACTTTGTGTCATTAGGTGACTTTTCTGGAATTTACGCCGGTACCCTTATGTAATACGGGCCGAGAGGAAACTTAGTCACAGTCCTGAGTTGGTCGTTCTAGACGGCGGAACTATGTCGGTTGGTGGCGTCATTTTTCAGTAATGTAGAACAAGTTAACCGTAGTCGCAGAACCGTTCGCGTGGGACTTACAAATATTTACGCGTATCCTGACTTAGTTTTTGGATATTTGTGTGAGTTAAGACTTTACAATGGAACATTATTAGAACACAATCAAATGCTTGAATATTATACATCTACATTGTCTTCTGCTATGTTGGGAACTCCTGCTAATTTAATTTGCGTAATATACTGGCTTTAATGGTCCTCGCCTGTAAACTTTTAGAATGGGAAAGAAACTTCATTAGTTAAAATCAAACATCATGTTGTAGCCCATCATTAATATACAGCCGCCCTAGTTGAAAACCCTGCACGTGGACGGAGTCAAGATAAGAACGAACCATAGCAAAGAAGAGGACTCCAGCATAAGTCATCCCCATCAGAAATCGAGTGATAGTAACGTCGGAATGTGCGCACATGAAACTTCTTGGCAGATCAAACATCTACATCTACATCTACATGGGATACTCTGCAAATCACATTTAAGTGCCTGGCAGAGGGTTCATCGAACCACAATTATACTATTTATCTCCCATTCCATTCTCGAATAGCGCGCGGGAAGAAAGAACACCTGAATCTCTCTGTTCGAGCTCTGATTTCTCGTATTTTATTCTAATGATCATTTCTACCTATGTAAGTGGGAGTCAACAATATATTTACGCATTCGGAGGAGAATGTTGGCGATTGGAGTTTCGCAAGTAGCCCACGCCGCAGCGATAAGCGCCGTTGTTGTAGTGATTCCCATCCCAGATCCTGTATCATTTCCGTAACGCTGTCTCCCCTATATCGTGACAATACGAAACGAGCTGCCCTTCTTTGGACTCTTTCGATGTCCTCCGTCAAACCCACCTGATAAGGATCCCACACTGGGCTGCAATACTCCAAAAATGGACGGACAAGCGCAGTGTATGCAGTTTCTTTAGTAGTTCTGTTGCATCTTTTAAGGGTTCTGCCAATAAAACGTAGTCTCTGGTTCGCCTTTCCCACGATATCATCTACGTGTTCTTTCCAGTTTAGGTCTGAAGTAATAGTAATTCCTAGGTATTTTGTGGAGTTTACGGCCTTCACATTTGATTGATTTATGTTGTAAACAAAGTTTAACGGATTTATTTTCGTACTCATGTGGACGACTTCACACTTCTCATTATTTAGAGCCAATTGCCAATTTTTACACCATACTGATATCTTATTCAGATCGTTCTGCAGTTGGTTTTGATCTTCAGATGATTTTACTAGACGGTAAATGACGGCGTCATCTGCAAACAACCTAAGAGAGTTACTTAGATTTTCCCCTAAATCGTTCATGTAAATAAGGAATAGCAGAGGACCAATAACACTACCCTGTGTAACGCCCGATATCACCTCTGTTTTAGTCGATGCCTTACCATCGATCACTACGAACTGTGTCCTCTCTGACAAGAAATCGCGTATCCAATCGGAAATTTAGGGCGATATACCATAACCACGCAATTTGATTAAAAGCCGTTTGTGAGGTATGGTGTCAAAAGCTTTCTGGAAATCAAGAAATACGGAATCGATTTGCGAACCTTTGTCGATAGCACCCATCACTTCGTGTGAATAGAGCTAGTTGTGTTTCTCATGAACGATATTTTCTAAATCCGTGAGCCGAACTGGGATTAGAACACATGTACGCTCATGCCACTCATTTAAGCACTAAATAACGAGGACATACCACTATGTACTCAGCCGTGTGACGGAAAGACGCATTTAGTAGGAAATGTTTAGGAAGCTCGAATGGATAAAGATACACTTGCTGCCTTGACCTGGGTGATTTCCTTGACACCAGTAGAACAGATAGCGAACAGACGCAACGGATAAATAGTACGCACTTCGCAACTCATCTGCACTGACTCTCCGGTTTGCCTAGTATTCACCCATTAAAATTATTATTATACTGCTCTTGACCTTTACAGTTTCATATTATTTATGAGTTTGAAGGCGGCTCCGTAATACAGCCACATTTTGCTCGGTAGTATATTAAGCTTCATGAAATGTTAGGTCGCACTGAAATTGTCGATCTCCTTCATTATTGAATTGCTTATTTAGTGCACTACAGTGTTTGGTACGTTCCAAACCCTTGCAGAAAGATGCGGTATTACATGGGCCCTTATGTAAGTTGTATTGATCACAGAGAAAAGTGCTAGCCACCATTTGGCTATCAACTGTTCAAATGTTTGTAAAGTCATGTGACCTGACTGCAGTGGTCATCGGTCCCAAACTTTGATCCTGAGATCAAAACACACACACACACACACACACACACACACCAGTGGCGGATTTAAAAATTTTGCGCCCCTAGGCACACCATATTATGTACGACCCCCCCCCCCCCCAAAACCCATATTTCTAAGTAATAACTATTACCCAATCAGTTCACAATTGCCGTTTTGCCTGGGAGCAATTTCCGTACTCTGCTATTCGTTGTTCTGAAGGACACATCAGCGGTCTAGTCGCGCTCAATCAAAGTGTAATATGGATCCTGAACTGTACTTGGTGTAAAGCAGCGGATAAAACAAACTTAAAGCTGCGTTGTGTTAACACATTCTTCTGTCAAAAGACAACTGAAACGAACACAAGGAAAATAAGTTTTCTTTTATGGCCTAAAATTCAGCAGAATGTGTAGGAGACAAGTGAGTTTTGTTATACATTACTTTTAATATATTCTTTAATACGAAACGGTTGAAAATGAAAATAAAAAGTTGTGTTATGATCTAAAAATTGAAGCGAACGTGTCATACATTAGAAATTAATACGTATTTTTACAGAGATGCGTTCAAAATTAAAATTAAACTGTCGTTTTACGATCTAATAACTTGAATGTGTAGCAGATAAAGAAAACATTCGGTATTAATACATGAATCTAGAGGAAAGCGTAAGAAATGAAAATGAATTAGAGGTTTCGGTGCACGAACTAATAACTTAATACAGACGAACAAACGCACAACTGGGTTTCCCATTACATAATTTTACAGACTAGTGTGGAAAAATCAAATTTGTTTTTTAATCTAATAGTTAACGTGTAAAGCATTAGGGCCTGTGTAGCTAGGTGCTGCATAATACGTGTACACAATACCTTTAATCCATGTAAGGGCTAAACAGTTTTGTACTGCAGCTACTGCTCTCAAGATAGCTAACAGTATTAGCAAAGCTTTTACGTCTTTATCGACAGAACTGAACTAAGTTATTTGTTAACACTTTTTCATCTGAGCGTACTCTCCGATAACGTATATTTCCGCGATAGCTATACATCTTCAGACGCCAAAAATGCTTCAGTTGTAATAAATATACTACAGTATCAGTATGATTTGACTGTACATCTCGGAGCGGCCTGGGTGATTCGGATACTGTCGGGCGCCTTCGCTCAAATCTGCACGTAAACGAGGCTTAGTTCGGTTGTCTGCCATCGGCAGTTTTAAGATAAACAGATAATACGCAGAATGAAATCCAGTGAATGTGCTCTAAGTTATAATAAAAAGCACATTATAATGTCAAATTTTTAAAACTATTGCACTGCAATGTACTGATCATTCTCTCCACTTCCACAAATGTGATCATGTTTCCATCTTCATTCCTATCCCACTCTACCTCAAAATCTGACCCACCACTGAACGTTTCACTTACATTGAGCAAATATTCCTTCCATTTGCCTAAGGCATCCAAAGTGTTCACTAGCAGCTTTCGTGACCTGTCCAAAGCACTTGTTAATTCCTTCTTCCTTCCTTTCGAAGACTATTGATTACGCTCCAGAATGGTTTCCTTGCAGCTTGACCCAAAGTTTCTAACTAATTTCCAAAGGCTTCCCATGATTTCTGCTTGCATTCTGCAATTATCCGTTTGGCTTTGTTTCTTTCTTTAATATAACTATCTATGCCTGATTTATAGAATGGAGCCATTTTTTCTTACAGGCTGCCTTGACTGTGCCATTCCACCAAGCTGTCTGCTTCTTCCTGCCTTTACACACAGCTGTTGCAGGACAGTTTCTTCTAGTGGTGTATCCCTGTATATTCTCCATTCCTTTTCCAAAGCCATTAATCTACTACCTTGAACTAAATAGCACCTTTCTGAGACCATTGTTATGTATTTGTAACTGATTTCCTTGTCCTGAACCTTCTCCACTCTTATCCTTTTACATATGGATCTGACGTTACGCACTTTAGGTCTCTTAAAACCAACTTCAACGCAGATTAAATAATGATTAGTATTATCAAAGAATCCTCTGATAACACATATGTTCTTGATTGCCTTCTTACATTCCAGATATGTTGTTATATTGTCTATGAAAGATCTGGTTCCCTGCCTTTCCGAGTACAACGATGAATGTCCTTATGCTTAAAAAAGGAGTTTCTGATAAGCCCTTACTGGCACAGAACTCCGAGAGGTGTTTTCCGTTACTGTTGGCCTCCATATCCTCTCCAAACTTACCCATAACCGTTTCATAACCTTCTGTTCGGTTTCCTTGTATTGAAGTCACCCATTGCCCTTGTCCCTTAACAACTAAATCATAGAGTGCATCGTAAAATCTGTTCAAATGTTCAAATGTTTGTAAATCTATCGGACCAAAATGCGTGGTCATCAGTCCGTAGCTTACAAACTACTTAAACCTAGGTAAACTAACCTAAAGACAAACACACACATCCATGCCCCAGGGAGGACTCGAACCTCCACGGCGAGCAACCGCGAGCTCCGCAGCGAGACGCCTTAGACCGCTCGGCTACTCCACCGCGGCAGTAAAATCTGTCCATCGCATCTTGACATGTCCCTTCTCAGGGCGAATTCAATCCTGATTTTCTTTCTGGAGGTGACCAAATCTATCTACATCAACGTTCATTTACATACATTATTGCAATTATGCTGGTTTCGATTACATTCTTGATGAAAATCCCTACACACCCATTATGCTCTTCCTGCTTTGACTCCTCCCAGCTCAATCTATTTCTCTCCCTTTAGCCTAATGTGACTAACACCTAAAACATCTAACCCCATCTTACTTGAAGCCTCTGCCAGCTCTACCTTCTTCCCAGTGTAATCCCCATTTATATTAATAGCTCCTCATCTCATTCCAGATCGTTTGCCACATCGTATCGAAGGAGTCCCTGGTCTGACAATTAGAGGTGGGACTCCGCCACCTCCAAAGGTGCGAGGTATTTTGCTCTGATTGTTGTCAGCATCTTATCGGAGTACCTGGAAACCAGATTGCTAGTCTTACTTGCCCAGGACTACACTGGGTACTACCCCTAACGGTTGAGAGACTAAACGGTGGATTTGGTGGTCTTTGCCGTCTGAGCACAAAGGTGGCCACTACTCAGAATATGTCCGAGATCCCCAACCTTATTCCAAAGTAACTGGTATCCCAAGCGTCTGGACCACTAACTTGGCCACTCCTACGTTTCCTGTGGTTCATTAACTAGGACTTGACTACAGGAATCCACACCACGAACGAGGAACCCATACCATGAAACATTATTTACATACCTTGTGGTCTTTTTATAAAGCCTGTAAATCGCTTGCAAAATGAGAGCACATCTGTATCTTGTTGTAGTAGCGCCACTTGTTTTCCGCAAGGATGAAATTGTCTCACAGCTGCCGCTGCGACGGCATGATCGTCTTCAAACATGCCGCAGTCACGCCACATCTAGTGCAACTGGTCGAGCGCGCGTTGGCCGTTATGAAAGACACCTCGATGTACATTAGTCCTTACTATAAATTTTGGTAATATACATAGCCTCACTTTGTTGGCCATGGTTCGCACAAATTCATTAACAGTATTTCTTTTATCACACTGGCACATTGAGACATAACAAATTCTGCCAACGATATACAAGTTTTAGAAAACGTCCACAAGGTTTTAAAATATTTCGTAATAGGGACCAAAATGCCAAGCATACTCAGCGGCAGAGAAAGATGAGCTAATGGCCCAAACACTAGCAACGTCATTCACATCGAACGTGGCTCCATCAGACCGAGCGTTCACACGTGAAAGAGACCGGGCGATCACATGCTTCATGGCGACGAAATCAGACGTACTAACATACGCAAAATCAAGCATACCGCAGCCAGGAAAGCGCCGGGCCCTGGCGGCATTGAAAATCGTGTTCTCCAGGAGTCCACGGATAGAGCTATGAATGACATCCTAAGACAGCAACACTTTCTTGCTTTTGGAAGCCTATTAAGGTCATGATGTTCAGGAAGGCAGGGAAAGACAACTCCCTCCCACACAATTACCGAACTATCAGTCTGTGCAGTAAGATAGATGAGGTTATTCTCAAAGTCTCACTAGATACTGCTTCACCAATAATTCCATAAAACCGGAGCTGTTCGGATTTGGAATCACCACTCTAAAGCACAACAACTCCTCAGCGTAATTGAACACACAACAGACGCCTACAGCAAAAACAAAGCCACAGGTGCAATGTTCCTGGACATCGAGAAGGCTTTCGATCGCCCCTGGCACAAGGGCCTTATGCATGGGCGTAGAGGGGGCCCTTCCTTTTTTGTGCAGATCTGTAAAAATATTTATTCATGATGTAAATAGATCTAAAGATGTCAGCTGGACTGTTGAAACCGGTTATGAAATAAAACGAATATTTTAAACGAGATCTGGGCAAGACTTGTTCATAATTTCAACAATTAACGCCCTATCCTTCAGCATGCGAAACGTAGTAAACAAAATGTTTACCGAAGAATCCCAATTTTGCCTGTAACACCACTGTGATCAGATTAGATATGCGTATGTTAATCCCCTAAACTACTGTCATGCATATTTAAATATAGGCAGAAAATTGATTGTGAATCACAGACTGGAATTTGATGACGGTGTAACGATCATGTATCTCTCCCAGAATGTATTCACCATTTGATTGAAATCTTGCATCTACACTTTGAGGACTAATATATGCCTCGCGGAATGGCAGCGTGGTCTAAGGCGTCATTTACGGACTAGGCGGACGTTCCCGCTGGAGCTTCGAGTCGTCCTTCGGACACGTGCGCGCAGTTTGGTCCAATAGGTTTACAAACATTTGAACATTTGCTTTGAGTAATATAAACACTGTTAGGTGTGTAGGAAGTGTCTTTTCCGATATTGTTTAATCGAAGGGTTTTTGGCCATGTTGATTAAAGTGTAAAGGTAGACTGACGTAACTGGGTTAGATGTAATTTCCCTCCTAGTTACTGACTTTCAATGTAAATTTCATAGAACACGGCCTATTTGTTATGATCGAGTGTTGTTCTAAGCTAGGTTTCTTGCGGTTCCGAGTGTTTTAACGTCGAAGGTGTACGTTGTGAGCAGTAGGGAGTGCTGACAACTATTGCTCAGCAGTTTTTATTTTATTTTGATCTCAATATCGGTGGAAAGTATTACGTGGCAAGCATATTATCCTGTGGACTTTCACTCTTCGCTGACGCAATTTGCAGCCCTGTTCCACTAAAGAACTCCGAACTGTAGCGTGTAACGTGGCCGTTTATTATATAACCACGACAGTGTGTGAAAAACCTCAGGAAGATTAAAGCATGTATTCGAAAGTTCGTCTTCTGGGGCACGATAATGCCCAACTACGAAAGGGACTGAGGAGGCTAAGAAGATCAAACAATCATTAACGTTTACAAGCTGCGAATAACACGACTTACAATGCACGGGATACCGCTTAGTGCTGTGGATATGGAAAGTAGCGACAACCTTTTATGGGTGGATTTCCGACAATCGCGTCTTACCATTAGTCAGTTGTACTTCACGTGGTACTTGGTGGCCATTCCTCTACCAACCTGTCCATTACGTATATTGCAGAAATGTACGTATTTAAGGTTTATTCCTCTATACGAAAGTTGTGTGTCATAAAAGCTCGTTTTCTATTAACTAAAGATCTTTATAAACTGCTTGTCGTACCGAATTCATGCGTTCACATTGCAACTTCGTATTTAAATTACTGTGGCGCACTGAGTGATATATTCGTATTTCTGTGTCTGAGGAAATCTCTAGTTAACTCTCGCCTGCCTGTTGTTTAATATCTATATGCCGGCTTTTGTATAACACACAAATAACTGCGGAATTATATCGCCTCAATAATAAAAAGCAATGATTACATTACGATGTAGCAAAAATAACCGTTGTTATAGTGTAATCGGTATCGTTCTTGATTACATGTTGTACATGGGCTCAATCCCCCTCCCCCCTCCCCACTGCTTCGTTTTTTTTTTTTTTTTTTTTTTTTTTTCTACTTATCAGGTACGTAACAGTGCAAACAACCACCTTTTTCTCACTCTTATTACCCTTCCAGGAATAATGCCGCAGTGTCATGCCGTTAGTAGCAGCTCAGCTTCAGATTTGCGTACTCAAATTATTCAAAATCCCTAAAGGAGAAACCACTATGGAATGTCGCAGTGTGTTTTTGCATGCATTCGCTTTGTAGCATTAAAAGAAATATTTTTACTAAAATTATATATGTTACACTTGTCGCTTGTATCCGTTCTCACTTCAATACATATCTCTGATTAACTATTGTTTCCGTTGGTCAATTTTTTTTTCTCGGACGTGGAGAGAGAACGAGAACGGAAGTGCTCTTCGTCTTTCTGTTCCGCATTGTACTGATAGAACGTATTTTCTTCTCTGGGATACTTGTGTAGGTGTGAGCTTGTCTATTTTTTATTTGCAATAACCCCTCCCCCTCCGTTTGATTACAAATATTTAAAAAATTCAAAATGCGCTTTCCTATTCCCATTAATTTATACTCATTGTTTTCAGCAAGCTGCATTCAATCGCAAAAGGATTCGTGGTCATTATTAAGATTCGCTTCGCGATTGCATAAGTTTTTAATTCAAACTCGACTTTGTCTACGTTCATTTTATACTGATTTGGTTTTCAGAAACTGCAATTAATGTTTTTTCCGGCGAAGTCCAATATCCTGTAATTTTATTCACCTTTCGTGACAGTAACTTTAACGCGTTCGTGACACTTTATTACGCTTAGCGTAAAATAATAAAGCATTGATTTACGGCGGAAAGTTTACTTTCATTCACCGCTCTAGTACAAAAAAAGTTTACAGCTGATTTAGACCTCATCCGACATGTAAAGGTAAGTTTTCACCAACTTCCTTTTGGAGTGGTGCTTTCGAATTCATTAACAATGACTACCGCTATTTTTAATGCCAGTGTGATTCATGCTCTGTTCTGACTTATCCTCTATATAAATTTACTCCCCGTAGTTAATCCAAAATTCATGTCATTACATAAGCGGTATTTAATCCAAATCCTTACCACATTAAACCAAAACGAAAGTAACGTTATAGCTTATAAATCAGCTAAACTGACACCACATCTCTGTAATACTCTTATTACTAAATCAAGGCATGATTTCACGTTCTACAATTGAACTAATGGCTCATATCGAAAGAATGTTTCCCATCCAATTCTAGGTGGGCTAAGTACCTTCTTTCGGCGTAGCATAATCGGCCGGAACAACAAAAAATTATTACAAAACAGGAGCAAAAGTACTAGCATAGGATATACAAAATGAGTTCGTAAATATTGTAAACACGAGGTTAAGTCAGGAGCCAGAACATTGAAGTAATTAATTTTTCAGTTCATTCTTTTTATTAATGTGTTAGTAATGTATAATGTAAAAGTTAACATAATCGTATTCTTCATCTTTCATTCCGATCTATCACTGACGTATATGACATTAACCTAGTGTTCCGTAAAGCTTATCCTAACGCATGTTAATTCGAGGCAGCAACAGATGCTTGTTAAAAAAAAGTTTAACAATAATTAAGGAAGTTATTGATTATTCATTTGAACATTACTATGATTTCATTCCTGTGTAGCGTCCCCTGGAAAAAACGATATTAATATTTTAATATCGTCCTGAATGTTATCTCAGCTATTTGTTCGAGCACTATTTAAACGATTGTAGAATGTCAGATATTATCTTAAGTAGAAACGTTAATCCTTATATCATGTTATTCATGGTAACATTAGCCAAACAGACATTTTAAGCATTTTCAGGATTTAGCTCCAGTTGCAGCATCTTCGACATAGGCCGCTGAACTGCAGTCATTTAATTCAAATATATAATTATTAAATGATTCATGGACGGGAGTTGAGATAAAACAGGACTTTTCAGAATTATGTTTCAGCTTGGACTACGATTCTAGACGGAGATGGAATAAAGTGTCTTGATTTAGATCTTAATTAAATTTACGCCAGTAGGTCTGCGGGTCAAATACAGGGGATTTTTCTGTATTGTGGAGTTAGCCAAATCTTGAGTTAACAATTATTAAATGATAGGAAATTCTCATTCTTAAAAAAATTCGAGACTGAGACTAGCCAGTAATTAGTGAAACTTTTTAATTTTTCAATATGAAGATTTATCACCTTTTTAAGTAATAGTTACGATGAAGTACAGTTTTAAATATTTTTATTAAAATCAGTTCTTTGGCTAATGCAAGCTATCTGCAATAAAAAGAATTTCATAACTTAATCTCTTCTCTATGTATATAAAAGCAAAAGGACACTTATTCACTCACTCAATAACCAAACAGGAAATCTCGAAAACTACTTCAGCTATGAAGCAGTAATTTGGCAGGACTATATTTAATAGGTAGAAGACGTCAGCTAAGAAAGGATTTTGCGATAGGCCTGATAGTTCAGGAGATATGACGTCATAAACAATTAAAACTTCACCGTCTTGCGGTACGTGATATTGCGACTTTATCAGTCCACTGTCTGAGAAGGAAAGCATTTAGCGAACTGCAACAAACTTTAAACCTAATTTCAAATCTTTTGGAAAGTTTTTCTCGCTGACAACACCAGCAGGATATGGAAAAGTAAAAATGTTAGTCGCTTACTACTTTTTCGGCGTTCATGCAGTATAATTACGGTATTTGGCGTGACGTTACAGTAATTATTAATTACTCGTACGCTGTTAATTGTGTTCGCGAGAAATGTTACAGACAGTATACACACATGCTACTGAAAGTACGTTCGAAATTTTGTCATAGTACGACACACACTTGATGAGATATAGAGTCATAAACAATTAGGTAAATGAAAATTCGCCTCATTACGCATGGCGTTTTGATTTATTACGTCTTTCCAACTAACTCTATTCGCGACGTATTTTGCAGACATTTTACAAATACCACTGGATCATCGAAATAATATCGTATTACGACATATAATTCAGGTGCCGTGACGTCAAAGACAATGAAATGCATGAAAGTTCGTCCTAATAAGCATGAGGTGGTAATTTACTACGTATTTAGTACCAACTCCGTTTACAACACATTTCGCAGGCAGTTTCCCAATATTGCACTTTACGAACCTGGTAAATAATTTTTACACATAATTCAGGAAATATTACGTCATAAACGTGATATTCGTAAATAGGTACTGCATTATGTTTGACATTTTGTTAAGTCTTTATTACTCTGATCGCAGCACATTCCGCAAACAATATCCAAATATACCACTGAAAAGAGCTACAAAATTACAAAATTCAAATGTTCAAATATTTGTAATCCCATGGAACCAAACTACGTTGGTCATTAGTCCCTAGTTTTATAAACTACTTAAACGAAGTTAAACTAACCTAAGGACAACACACACATCCATGCCCAAAGGAGGATTCGAACACCCGAAGGCCACGCGATCCGTAACGTGGCGCTCCAGACCGCTCGGCACAAACATCACTGAACGACACATTGATCAGCAGATATGACGTCATAACCAGTCAGCTGTTTGAAAACGAAACTACAGGGTGAATTTCGCTGTGGATTCAAGGGAAACATATGTACAAATACCGCAGATGTCTACATGATGGCGACGATTGTGCTCAAGGCGAACGTCTACTACCCGGGCGACCTCATTGGCTGCAGCGTCGCAGCTGCTTCGTCCTGTGCAAGCCTCTACAACCCATTCATTTTCAAGGGTTTAATGATTTATGCAGTAGAACATAAAGAAACAAACAGGAAATATTAATAGTATCCTGGAAAACGTAGGTTTTCTAGAGATAAAATAAGCCAACAGGAAAAGTTGCACGTTAATTAATATTAATTACCAGCTTCTCTCCTTTTTGTATCATTGTGTGTGTTTTCGTACGTTTCAAGAACTTTCTATACCTAATATTGGAAAGCATCACAATACAACCAACTTTCCAAATTCTCCTGGTTGACCATCACATAACGAGTGATTTTTTATATATATATAGCTTCATAGCAGCTAATAATATAAAGACTCTTTAAGCCTGAGGAAACCAAACAAAGACTCTTTAAGCCTGAGGAAACCAAACATCCATACACATACGTAACACCTACCCCCCAACCTTTGGCCATTCCCAAATGCTACTCCAACCGCATATGTTTAATCTTATAAATGCTATCTATGGATTTTTCTTCAGATGTAAGATTAGTGCTACCATTGCAGTAATAAGAAATAAAGAAGCCACCACTGTAAGAGAATAATGTAAATAGAAATGTATGAACACTTCAACTATTGTAACTGTAACTGGTAAATAAGTTTAAAATAATATCTATGCATCAACTGTGATCTTTGACAATTCTCTGTATTGTTTATGTTTGTAAAACATGTGGAAAGCGAGTGTTGTGTTATGTGGGCAGCTTTTGAGCACTAAAATGCTTGAAAAATCACCTACCATCAATCAGCAATGTGAACCAAGTGTAAGTAGCTGTTTGGAATACAATTTGAACTTGTAAATATTGAAATTTAGTGCCAATCACAAAGCTCACACATAATAATTTTCTATCTCACTACAGCCAAACGAATTCCACAATGTCGTGAACAACATATAAAACATGTATACCGCCTGATAATGAACTGCCAGGCAGTTCGAAACCGATTGTGGTAATAAATACGTAAGAAACGTGACTGGTTGCTGTTATTTTCTGATTTCTTTAATAATATGCGATTGTGCATAGTGGCACTTTATTTTTTAACCAGAGAAATCATGTACCTGTTCAAATACGAATGGAATGTTTTCAATACATCAATAATTGATTGCAAAAATTGTTTCAGTATGAAAGCTGTTTGCTTTTTGTAGATCAACAAGTTTTGTTCTTAACGAAAAAAGTTTCAAAACGAAAAGTGTCACTTCATAGTATGTCAATAATTTTATTGTTATGAAAATTTTTCAAAATGAACGATGTTTGTTTTTAGAACTTCTGTAAGTTCATTGTAAAAAATCCAAAATTAAGGGTGACTGAATTTATTATGTCAATATTTTATTGTTAAAAACAGGTAAAAATGAAGGGTGCTTATTTTTAGTTTGTTAATAAATTCTCTGTTAAAAACTAAAATATGTCATTTTTATTATGTCAATAAATTGTTAAATAAAGGAAAGAGAGAGAGAGAGAGAGAGAGAGAGAGAGAGAGAAGGGATAGGATAAGTACTAACTCAAGGCGGGAATAAATAAATAAATACCCGGGCAACTCCGGGTTTTCAGCTAGTACAGAATATAATAGCTCAGCAAATTTCAGTTTAAGTACCTTACAGGATGGTTAGCATTTTTTTTTAGTTAAAGTACGTTGCAGGATAGTTTTTAAATTTTTTTTACTTTAATTTTATGTTTTTAATTTGCTTCGACGCTACACTTGCAAGCAAGCAAGTCTGTATCTACGAACTTGCGCAGTTCTGTGCTGCAGTATATATTTTACCATTACGCTATCATTTACACTTTCACTTCCGTCGTAAAGTGATGATAAACTGGTTTTAATGCAACTGCGCTGTGGTACGCTATTTGAGCACGCCAGCCGCATAGCCCAATAATAGCGTTGGCGCTGCTTTCTCTATACAGGGCTTCAATACGCTGAGTAGTGTCACCTGCTGGCCGCTTGGTGCGCTGCCATCAAGCTGACTAACAAAAATTCGCCAAATGTCATAACAGTAGGGTTACCATATGTTCATCATCAAAAAAGAGGACAGTTCATATAAAAAGGACACATAATGTAATGTACAACTTTATTAACGAACCATGTAAAACTACTACAGATTAAAACAGTGCACTTGTGTGGTTATTGTAAAACAAAATATTACGAATCTTGACAGTTTATTCATCATCACTACACTCAATTGTTTCATTCCTGTCTTTTTCACTTTTGAACCAACTCTATTTGGAAGACGACGAAATCCCTCTCTAGAGCTTTTTGTTTTTCAACAAATGATGATAAAAGGCATTTCAAATGATTGAAATTATACTGTACGCATACAATAGCTTTTCTATTTTAAATCTATTACTGTCTTTTGTCCACTGTGTTTTCACAAGAGAAAACACACGTTCTGTGTTGGCATTATGACTAGCTATTTTGAAGCAAAAGACTACTTACGATGTCGAACACACGATACAGCTTTAACCTAAACCACAAAGTTTATTAAAAGCAACATCAAAGAACATAATGCAGAAGGCAAAATACACTTGTTGTATACAGGATAGACAACCGGGTTCCTCCGCAGAGAAGTTCCGAATCGTTTGCAACTGTCAGACTAATGCGGAGAGCGAAATTGTGAACGGCAATTTCGCTATGTGTAAGCGCGTGATAGTTGTGAACAGTTTGGAACTGCAGTGCGAACGAACCCATTGTCGCCAAAGACACAAAAATAATTTCTCTTTCCCGGAACCCAAAAGAGGGCATTTTGTCGAATTTTATAAATTCCAGCCGGACACATTTTCTTGCCTCAGAAAGAGGACATGTCCGAGAAAAAGAGGATGTATGGTTAGATTAGATTAGATTAGTTTTTCGTTCCCTAGATCCATGTTGAGGAGATCCTCGTGGATGTGGAACATGTCAACAAACAAAATTTACAAGTTGAATAATAGATAATACTAATAATATAAATACAGATACATACATTTTAAGTTAATTTTTTGATTTTTTTATAGATGAAAATGTAATAATACTAATATAGTATGAGTACATTTATCATTTGGTACAATTTAGAAATTCACTAATGGAGTAGAAGTAGTTGGTCACTAGAAAGTCTTTTAGGTTCCTCTTAAATTGATCTTTATTTATAGCGAAACATTTGATACGTGATAGTAAATTATTGAAAATGTGTGTCCCTGAGTAGTGGACCCCTTTTTGAACTAAAGTGCTTTTAAGTCCTTGTGTAGATCATTTTTATTCCTAGTATTGTATGTATGAACTGAGCTTTTTGTTGGGAAAAGGGATATATTATTTATGACAAATTCCATTAAGGAATAAATATACTGAGAGGCAGTACTTTATATACCCAGTTCTTTAAATAGGCTTCTACAGGACGTCCGTGAATTTACTCCACAAGTAATACGTATTACATGCTTTTGTACTGTGGAGACTTTTGACTGACTTGAAGAGTTACCCCAAATTATTATACCATATGACATCAGGGAATGAAAGTAAGCAAAGTATGCAATCTTTGTTATTTTTGTGTCTCCTGTGTCTGATAACACTCGTATTGAAAATACAGATTTGTTGAGTCGTTTCTGCAGTTCTGTGGTGTGCTCCTCACAACTAAATTTATTATCGAGCTGTAATCCCAGGAATTTAATACTGTCAACCTCTTCTATCTGCTCTTCTTCATACTTATTGCATATGCTGACGGGAAGTCTCTTAAATGTTCTGAACTGCATGTAGTGAGTCTTTTCAAAGTTTAATGACAATGAGTTGGCTTTAAACCATTTATTAATGTTCATGAAAATATCATCAGCAGACCTTTCTATAACTATGCTTGACGTACTTTTTATTGCAATACTTGTATCATCTGTAAAGAAAACGAACTCTGCTTCTGGTAGTGTAACTGATGAGAGGTCATTAAAGTACACAAGAAAAAGCAACGGCCCTTAGATGGATCCTTGTGGGACACCACATGTAATTTCTTCCCAATCCGATGATGAATGTTGGCTTAATTCACTAGTCACTTGCACTGACACCCTTTGTTTCCTGTTAGTGAGGTACGACTTGAACCATTTTGCAGCATTTCCCGTGACCCCATAGAATTCTAATTTACTTAAAGGGGTGTTATGGTTCACAAAATCAAATATCTTTGTCAAATCACAGAAAATACCTGCTGCTAGCAATTTATTATTTAATGAATTAAGTACATTCTCACTGTAAGTGTAATAGCCTTCTCGATATCGGAACCTTTCAGAAATCCAAACTGTGTTCTAGACATTACGCCATTTGAGGTTAAGTGGTTGAGAAGCTGCTTGTACATTACCTTTCCTAGAATTTTTGAGAATGCTGGCAAAAGTGAAATAGGTCTGTAGTTTGATGGCATCTGTTTATCCCCCATCTTGAATAGAGGTTTAATATCTGCCAATCAGGAAATGTTCCCGTTATAATAGACTGGTTACACAAATAACTTAAAAATGTGCTAAGTCCATAAGAACACGCTTTAATTAACATTGTTGATATTTCATCGTAACCACCAGAATGCATTGTTTTTAAAGATTTTATTATGGTAACCCTACATGACTGACATGTTATACTGTGCTACAGTTCCGATCATTGGGGAGACACACAAGCTATGGCAGAGAAAGGTAGCCCACGTGTGTACAGAGGGCCGGCGTGGCGCTGCAGAAGTCAGCTGAGGCTGCACCGCCAGGCTGTCTGCCGGCTGTGACCGGCGCGTCACGGCCGATGACCCGCCTGATTGGCCCGCTGGTCACGTGGCGAGCTGTGACGTAAGCCGGGTCGCGGCCACCGGCACAAGGACTCAGCCCGTTGGCAGCTGGCCGTCGCAACGGCACAGACGTTGCTCCATCTCAGAGAGGTATATACAGGTCGCGCACTTTTTCGTGGCCCCTCTGTGATCGGCGGAAGTCGGCTGAGTTCGTGTGTCTACGGAATGTTTATGCTCTCTACCAACCTTACCTCGTAACAGCATTCTGCACCGTAGACTTCATCAATGTATTGTTGATTTGTGCTTGGTATTGGTTATTGTCTTCCACTATGTTATTTGCTAAAATATGTCCATACACCCCGATGACTACTTTTACAAAAAGGAACACCGTTCTTCAAAAAAGGTGTTAGGAATGTTAATTCCGATTGTTATTCATTTGCGACAATACAAATAGGCAGAAAATATTGCTACACCCGCTTAATAAGTCCCTTAAAAATAAATGTTCCAGTTTTCTATTACTAAAACGTTAAAATGATAATTTCGTGTTCAATTTTTGACGCTTTAACCCCGTATATGTTGTTTCTTTTAAAACCTGTAATCTGTAGGCCATAAGTTGGCAGCACTGGGAGAAAGAGGCGGGGCTTGTTCTAACAGCCAATGTGCTACGAGGTGACTGCAAGCTTCAGCTCCCAACATTCTCCGTTCAGGGGCCACCTTTCAGTGCGAGATGTGTAAACAACTAGCTGTAAACCCGGCGTTTCACGGGTGTTTATTTATCCTACACTCTTGTAGTCCACATCCCCTTCCGCCCTCTCTCTACATCCACCTCTTTCTCTCCCATCTCTCTGTTCGTTTCCACATTTCCCTCTCTCGGCAAAGTTTTCTGTAAGGTACCCTCTGTCATGTACCATACAAACATTTATGTATCCAGCAATCTTCCTCTTGGTTCAAAGGTCATGACTTGACGATTTTCAACCACCATATCTTCCACTCCTTATAGCTATCGGCATGGAACTGCTATGGTGTACAACGGGAGACTTCGGACAACAGTTACACACAGTTTCCGTTCTGTAGTGTTCGCTGCAGAGCGAAATATTAACACACACACACACGTAGAATTTTATATACACCGATAACTTTCCATCCCAATATACTCCACTCTTTTATCATTATCAACCCTCAAGCAACAATGCAACCAATAAAACCATTTTCAAAGAGTAACTATTATTTTCAAAGAGTAATTATTGTTCCGCATTTCCCGTTATATTCTTCAAATTACTAAATATCTATCAATGGCTATAAAACCGTGCCTAAAGCCTTCCTCAGGTATAAATTAGTAACTGTACAAATATTTAAGTCTCTGCGTCTTGTCGTTCGGACGTGATAAGCGTACATCGAACAGACATTCAAATTAACATATATAGATAAATAGCTATCCGATCGCCATAAAAAAGCGCCTAAAGCCTTCCCCGGGTAGACATTAGTAACTATACAAATTTTTAGCTCTTTATGTCTTGTGGTTCAGACGTGATAAACGTACACCGAATAGAAATTCACATTTATGATAGAGAGGCTACAGGCAAGCTACAGCGCTCTGGGTGGCGGCACTCAGCAACATTGCGTGCGATAGGAGCTGGGTTTGAACAAGACTCGAACTGTTCGAACAATTTACGTCATAGTTCGGGAAATCTCGTGATCGAACATTCGATCACGACGCTATCTAGTAATGTCAGAATGTACTATCACTACGATTTACAGCAATGATATTCATAAAGCTTTTCGACGCTGTGCATTAAACTATTTATAACGAAGATTGTGTCATTAATGTATTATGGGTAACAATAAGTATGAAATGCAGACTGTAGTAGCAGGTTATAAGTTAAAACAGCAGCGAATTTAGGCTACACATAAACGATAGCATTTGCGATTTGAAATTCTAGTGCTGCGATCTAGCGACGCCTGTTGGTACTACGTAAACAGCAGCTCGTGCACTGTTCATTCTGTGGTCACAATTTATTACAGTTCATTTTTTATGAATTATTTTTAACATGTACTTATACTTCCTATGAAGTTAGTTCTGTGCAAAGCAATAGCCGGTATAACTTCAAAATTTCCAGCGTACTGTTTGCATATACGCAGTGCGAGTCATTTTTTACCTTTGTGTTCGAACAGTTTGATACTGTATCGAGCTCCTCGCTGTATCGGGAAATCCCGAGCATGCTCGAACGCGAGTACTATTTGCCCAGCCCTAGGTGCCATATTTGAGAACGTCAGTTTGAAGCAGCAGCGTGAGCAGACGCTTCTGTTTGTAATCTAAACTAACGTGTAAGCGCTGTTATTAGTGGTAAATCAAGCCCAGTGTATGTTCGGCGTACAATAGCAGCAACCGCAGTGATAAAAGTGTTGGAATATCATAAATAAATAAAGAGAGATGTAATTATACAGGTCGTTGTGTATCAGCGTGTATTGGTCTATAAACATTCATTATACTTAACTTTCGCATTTACCAAGTTTCAAAATTGTTTACTTCACGACCATCAAAAATCTAGGCAGAGTACGGATGTATCTAGTGTGTTTTAATGTAATGTATGTACAATGTATGTACAATTCTGCCACCATGTTTGTCGAAATTGTGTAATGTCTCTCACCCACATTCTAATGCTTTCCTTTCACGTGTTACTCACACCACTCTCTTGAAAACCAGCTAATTTTAATATAGGCTATATACTTCAATATGCTCATTTATTCCATATTCACAAACTCCAGACGTATGTAATTACTCTCCACCAACATTTCATTTATGTTTTCCTCACTGAACTGTGCCCCTCCTACTTTTGTTCGTTTATATAAGTTAATTTAATATACAATTGTATTTACTATTATTCACTGAACCATTGTTTGTTTCAACCTAATTGTTGAAAATAAATGTACAGTTATGTTTTATTTACAGTTTTGTTTTAATTGGTTGGACGTCTCTGTTTATAAAATACCTAAAGGCTACATAGTCTACCACTGACAGTTATCTTTGTAACATCTTTGTACTCGAAACAGAGCTGGTGTGATGTGGATAATCTGCAGTATTAAATTGTCTGAAGATGGCCTAAGAAGCCGAAAGCTAGTTCACAACAATAATAAATATTATTATGGAACAAATACACAGTGTATACAGTTATTAAATATACAGGGTATACAGTCATTAAAAAAAGTAATGACAGTTGTTTATAAAGTGTACAAAAGCGTATTAACCATTGGGTAAGTAGCCTAGGTATAACAACTGTAATTAAACTATTCTTTATACAAATTTCCTTGGAAAAACGAGTTGCTAACCCAATGGGTAACCAGTATGAGGCGTGATAAGTGGCAGCGTACAAAGTATAGTTACATATGCTCTTGTCATTTTGAAGAAAAGTTATGATGCTACCACCGACCGAAAGCAGCTATTTGCAAATGCCATTTTCGTTTCCTGAGCACCTACAGAAACCAAAAGCTGTAAGGAGAGTACCAAGGAAACGTCAAATTGTGGCTAGCTTGATAAATACGTAATGTACTTCAAAGCATGAAACACCATTTGAACCACAGGTAGAACAAAGGTAATTAAAGACTTTAAAGATATTCGCCTTTTTTTATAGGCAGGATATGTCGGCAAATACAAACGATTATTGACATTATAGTAACATCAAATAATGCAGCAATTCGACGATTGTAAACATTACATTTAGGATGCAGTAGTAAACGAGAAATGCTGTTTGTAGTGGGAATTACTTTCCGAAATGCGTCGGCCAGAAATTAAGGAAAATTGAAGACTGGCAATGATTAATATAAAACCTATGATTCTGCGTTAGCAGACGCCCAGTAAAACCTGGCGTGACACTGATGTTCTCAAAAATGGCGGCAACCTTTGCAATTGCCTTAAACTATGGCGGCGCTGTGGCCAGTCTATGTTGTTTACATAGGTATTTGCTCCATGTCTTGGCGTTTGTTGCTGTCGTGGCTTCGTGCATCTTTCCTTGCAAGGCCGTTATGTACGAGGGAGGAAGATTACGGTTTAACGTACCGTCGACAGCTTGGGCATCACAGACGGAGCTCACACTACGAAAATTGGGGTAGGATGTGGAGGAACACAGTTCCGGATTCTGAAGGCGAGAAGGCTATTTATACCTAATTTGGGAATTAATTCATTAAATAATAACAAGCAGGATGTGATTTGTCAAAGGCAATTGATTGATTGAATCACAACTTCTTTTGAGTAAATTAGAATTTCATTCATATTTCTCCTTTGTGTTTTTGGCCTCCTTTTCGGCAGTTTCAGTTGTACAATTTGTATAGGTTATGGGACCGTCTTATGCAACTGACAATTAGTCTACTTTAGACCAGACGCGTTTCGCTTTATTCTAAAGCATCTTCCGTGGTCAGCTGTACAAGAAATGGTTTGTATTGCATTATTTGTTTGATTTTTTACTAAATTCGATCGGTAACAGCTCTCATGCAATTGGATTGTTTTGATTCCGAATACAATGCATTACTAATATTACGAATTTTTAAGTTTTTCTCTTCATGTGTAATTTTTAGCACATTGCCACTTGCTGTCACTGCTTATATTTACAGTATTTACATTTTTATAGTTAAACTTCTTACAAAAGTTTTTGAAAAATAGCCATTTCTGTGGCCTGGCGGTCGTTTGTTTTGTTTCTGTTTATTGTCTGTGAGTGTGTTCTTTGCTTTCGAGTTCTTTGGTTCGTTCTGTGAGATGTGTTTTTGTTTCATTTCTGTCAAAACAGGCTAGCAACTCTGTGTGTGATGTTCTGACTGTATTGTGTGTGTTTTTATAAATATGATTTTAGTTCAACTAGCGACTTTCTCTCTCTCTCTCTCTCTCTCTCTGTGTGTGTGTGTGTGTGTGTGTGTGTGTGTGTGTGTGTGTGTTTGTGTGTGTGTGTGTGTGTCTGTGTGTGAGAGAGAGAGAGAGAGAGGGAGTTGTTGTTGTTTTATGTGGTCGTATTATGTGGTGGTTTTGAGGGTGATGGACGTTTCTTTGTTTTGTCTACTATGTGTTTTATTCGTTATGTTTGGTTGCTGATGTTTACTGGGTCATGTAATATGTTTCGCTTCTATTAGTGCTTTTTTAATTTGGAAATTCTCTTGGAGGGTCAGGAGGTGTTTCTTATTGCTAAATCTATTTGCATGTTGGTTTCTATGGTGCTGGGATAGTGGTTTTCTTGTCTAAGGTGTTCTGAAAATGTTGAATGGCTGTTCGTGAGTAATATTAGTAGTCCCTTTTATTTAGGATCAAAACAATCCAATTGCATGAAAACTGTTACCGATCGAATTTAGTAAAAAATCAAACAAATAATATAATACAAACCATTTCTTGTACAGCGGACCATTGAAGAGGCTTTAGAATAAAGCGAAATACGTCTGGTCTAAAGTAGACTAATTTACAGTTGCATAAGACGGTTCCATAACCTATACAAATTGTAGAATTTTATGGTGTTAATCGACAATGCTACAAAATGGTTAAAGTCCATACCTCGCTAATAGGAGATAAAGGGTGTCAGTGCAAGGGACTATTGAATTAAGCCACTAGTCATAATCAGATTGGAAAGAAATTACATTACACAAGGATCCATCTTAGGGCCATTGCTTCTTTTTGTGTACATTAATGATCTCCCATCAGTTACATTGCCAGAAGAAGAGTTAGTTTTGTTTGAAGATGATGCAAGTATTGCTATAAATAGCATGTCGTGCAGAGTTGCTAGAAAGACCTTCCAATGATATTTTCATGGACATTAATAAATTGTTTAAAGACAACTCACTGACATTGAACTTTGAAAAGACTCACTACATGCTGTTCAGAACCTGTAAGAGATTTCCATCCACCATATGGGTAAATTATGAAGAAGAGCAGATAAAAAAAGGTTGACAATATTAAATAATTGATAATAAAATCAATTGGGAGGACCACACCATAGAACTGCAGAAACGAATTAACAAATCTGTATTTGCAGTTCCAGTGTTAATCAGACGTAGGCGACTTAAAAATAAAAACACTAGCATACTTTGCTTGCTTTCATTCCATAATGTCATATGCTACAATAATTTTGGTTAACTCTTAAAGTCAAGCAAAAGTTTTCTGACTCTGGAAGCCTGTAAGTAATACCTATTATTTGTGGAGAAAATTCATCCTGTAGAAATCTCTTCTAAGAAATGGATGTACTAACTATTGCCTCACAATATATTCATTCCTTAACGAAATTTGTCGTGAATAATATATTCCTTTTTCCAACACACAGCTGAGTTCAAACATAAAATACTAGGAAGAAATACGAGCTACAGATGTACTTAAAAAGCACTTACTTTACTTCAAAAAGGGGTCCACTAGACACGAACAAACATTTCCAATTATTTACCAGCAACCATAAAAATTTAGCTACAAATAAAGAGCAGTTTAAGAGGAGCCTGAAAGACTTACACTGCCAACTCCTTCTACCCCACTGATGAATTTCTGAAAAGAACCAATGATGTATTCAATTTAAAGGAGTATTTTCGAGAAAAAATATATGAAACATGATGAAAATTAAAAAAAAAATAATTTCTGAATATCCTTATTAATACAGCCGCAAATTATAACGTGCAATCTAAGCTTTATTTCGAATTTTATTTGACAATTGTACTTTCTATAGTTTCTGATGAACGAATAGAACTACCAGAATCGTTTGATTTTGTTAAAAGATACTATATCTTCGACAATTAAAAAACAGGGACCACTCGTTAATCACAATTGACAGTTTGTAAAAGTTTTAAAATAATGACCCCTTCACATTTCAGAAACTGAACACCGAAAATAAAACAAAAAAGAAGAAACAGAGAGAGAGAGTAAAGGATGGTTTCATGCTGTTCGTTATGGAATAGCGCGTACAAATTCATTGAGCAGTAATCAATTGCTTTCCAAACACAGAATATACAACGCATTTTAACAAACTGCCGAGGATATTGCTGATATAGTTTTTCCCAGCAGCATACAGACGTGTAGAAATAAGCAGCAAGTTGTCACCTTCGGAACGCTGTTTCCCGTTAAGTGACCTCCAAAAATAACGCCCGCTATTAATAACCTTTCGTTGCCTAAGTTGACTCCGATAACATCATCCATGTCCTGACATATCGATACTTTACTGCTATACGAGTATGTCTATATAATCTTGGCAATAGCTTCCCGTGGCAGTCGTGGCCGAGTGGTTAAGGCGTCTGACTAGAAATCAGATTCCCTCTGGGAGCGTAGGTTCGAGTCCTACCGACTGCGAAAATTTTAATTTACAGCAAGGCATTATTTCTATTAAAATTGTGATCACTGTGTGCAATATTGTACTAGAACAATAATAAATTAATAAAAGTAAACGTAAGGGGGGCATAAAAGGTAGAGATGTGTCATGATCGCCGGAAGTATTTGCACGAAATAATTATACGAAACATGGTATAAATAGTGGTTATCGCAACAAACTGAAACAGTGAAACAAACGGAAAACTGAATAACGAAACAAACCCACGTTCGTAATATTTATTATTATACTAGTCTGCATTCTGAAGACCATGAACGATGTTTCTGTTACGTAGTTGACTATATTAACACACCATTTTGTGGCGTTTACAATGTACTAGCTGCAAACCCGGCGTTGCCCGGTTGTTTATTTATCCTAAACTCTTGCAGTCCACATCCCCTCCCCTCTCCCTCTGCATCCACTTCTTTCTCTTCCATCTCTCCGCTCGTTTCCACCTTTCCCTCTCTCGACAAAGTTTTCCACAAACATTTATGTACCTAGTGATTTTTCTCTTGGTTTAAAGGTCATGTGTGCAACAATTCATAAAGATTGGAGCAAAACTATGCATTTTGTTAAATTCTGTAAGTACTCTCCACCATGATCATAACGAAATTTTATACAGACAGTGACATTCCTCATGTCCTCTTTAGTGTGCAAAATGAATATCGAAACAAAACAAAAGATTTCTATGCAATAGAAACGCAAGGTACATTGAAAAACGCACTGTGTTGTTCTCGAATATTCCAGTTTTATTTCATATTTCATACACCCTTATTCTGAGAATAGCGAAAACAACAAAAAAAGATCTGTGACATCGATGAAGCCGTTCTCAAGTTACGGTGCGACCAAGATATTTAGGGATCCGTTTTTATGTTACAAAGTACCCTCCCCCATGCACCGTATGAAACTTAAGGTAGACGGTGACCTTCCTATTGTTTTAAAGGTCAAGCGTGCGAAATTTCGTGAAGATCGGAATGAATCTGTAGATTTCGTGAGTCTGTAGGAGAAATATGCTCCATCATGCACCTATTACAAAATACTTTCTTAGATGACGTTTTCTACCTATAAACTACATTCCTGCCAAATTTCAGCTTCATAGGTGAAGTAGTTTTCGAGATTTCGCGTTTAGTCAGTGAGTGAGTGAGTGTCCTGTCACTTTTATACAGATAGAGATTAAGAAAACAGATTGCTTAATTTTGGATGCAAGAGAATTAAGGTAGACTTGCAGACAAAAATAAATAGTAACATGCAAGTCTGTAATGCTAACTTTGATACAAGGTCATGCCAGATACAACAGTTTTGCGGCATCTACAGCGAAACTGTTGTGAGCGGTAGACTTCTTTTCGTTTCATCATTTTGTGAGGGACGGGAAGAGGGGGTCGGTTACAAAACGCATCATAAACATTCGAAATTACATGTAAACTTTGTTGCAGGTCCCTAAATACTCTCATTTTCCAACAGTTGACGCATAAATCTGGGTATTCTAACGCGGTGGCCTCTCATTATGAAGTTTTATTTCCTGAGCTACGCGTCGTGCTCTTTTGTTTTTGGGTCAGGAACCTTCGTGGACCTACAGTGAACAGTTCACAAAAGTTTCATTGCAATCGAATGAATGGTTTAAGAACACACAGAGGACATAGACGAGATAGAGAGAGAGAGAGAGAGAGAGAGAGAGAGAGAGAGAGAGAGAGAGAGAGAGAGAGAGAGAGAGAGATTCTTAGCAATACGGTATACTGTGCTAGGGTATTATGTACTATTACAGAAAAAAATGCATTTGCGAATCATAATTAAGAATGCATTGCAACTCGGACAGACCAGAATTTCTGGCGTGTTGTCAGCAATATCGAGCAAGTAAATGTAGTAACTGAAGCTCTGATGTATTTGTGATTTAGAAAAACAATGTACGTAAGATAGCAAAAACGTTGTAACGAAGGTAGACAGACTATATTATCAATCGTTAGGAAAAATATTATGTGGTATATGTCGTTCGACTTTACATGCAACTGACGGTAACAAGTACATTTAAAGTTGAAGTAAGTGGTTCAGGTAAACTGCAAAAATCAGTTGATTCCTCAAAATGAGGAGCTATCAGAATGGCGTCCCGTGGGGTTCATAAATGATTTGCCATTCTATATTCATGATAATGAAAAGCTAGTTTTTTTTTTTTTTTTTTTTTTTTTTCTGACGATGCACGTATAGTAATAATTCCCGAGAAACAAGAGTTAACTGATGATATTGTAAATATTGTCTTTCAGAAAATTATTATGTGCCTTTCTATAAATGGACTCTCGTTAAATTTTGATAAAACATAATATATATAGTTCCATACGCTAAATAATGCCACTAATGAAAACAGTCTGTCAACAGAAGTCTGTAACTAAGGTAGAATATTCAAACTCTTTAGGTATGTGCATTGATGAGAAATTGAATTGATGATTTACTGAAACTTTTGCTTATTGGGGTTTTTGCTATTTTTGGTAACGAACATCTCAATAGATTAATGTACTATGCTTATTTCCATTCACTGTTTTCATATGGAATTATATTATTGGGTAATCCATCATTGACTAAAGAAGTATTAATTGCGCAAAAGCCTGTAATCAGAATAACTTCCTGAGCCCACCCAGACAGTTATTTAAGTATCTAAGGATCTTCACAATAGCTGCACAATGTGTATATTCTCTATATTCTTTTACGAAATTTGTTGTTACTAACCCAACACAATTAAAAATAATAGCAGTGTGCATATCTAGAACACCAGGGGAAAGGATGCTCTACACTGATAAAAGTCAAATCTAACTTCAGCACTAAAGGGGCTGCATTATGCTGCCAAAAAAGTCTTTGGTTATTTACCAAATAACATCAAATGTCTGACGGATAGCCAACCAGCATTTAAAAACAAATTGAAAGAACTGCTGAATGACAACTCCTTCTACATAGTAGATGGAGTTTTATACAGAAAATAGTAATTTTACAAAAGATCAAATAAACCAAAATAAAAAAATGAATAACAAAAAATAAAAATAAAAAAGTATTTCATGTAAAGTTATCTTTTACTGGACTGACACGTTCCACATCATTTCGAAATCTCGTATTCATGATCTAATGAACAAGTATTAATCTAACCTCATCTAACCGAAATGTTGATTTGTCAGTCGGATTGCAACTTGACGCTTATCGATTCCTACTGAAACAAGCACTCCAAAGATTTTTTTGTAATCTTTATCGGTTGACGCCGAGTGTCTGAATTACGGACGACAGTGGCCCTACGTCTTACATTAGTTCTGCGTTTCTGCTGGGAGGCGTGTACAGTTGCGCAAATACGTAGAGAGGTCAGTTGCAAAGATAACCCAGGAAATTATGCCCAGTCGTGCACGTTAAAGACGTCATTTTGACGTCTCCATGTAGAGACTCCCTTGAACTTTCAGTCAACACGAATAAATACAGGGAAGTTTATCAAACTGTTTCGCAATGTTTTCAAAACCAGCTAAGTGCTGATTCACTGCCAAAATATATACGTTGCAGCTAATGGCGAAGATAACAAAGAAGCCAAATGACACTGTTTCCACCACGTCTTTTAATTAAGTTGAAAAATTACATGTTTTTCATCGACGTTGCTGGTTGTCTTCTGTCTAATAGGCCATCTTCTTTTTTTATGTATAAAGCAGTATGTCAGTGTGTTTGTGTGTATGTGTTGCTTGCAAATCTACAGTTTTGTTCCAATCTTTACGAAATTTTTCACACGTAGGCTTTAATCCATGGGGACGGTCGCCGTAAGTGTAAGAATCACGTACAATACATAGTTCACGAGATATGGCTGTAAACAATGAGATGCGCGAGAAACTGCTGCATCAAGCGACAATGCTGGACATTTCCTCCTACACCACTGGACCGATTTCAACCAAATTTGATATACATATTCCTTGCCGTGAGGTAACAATTTATACAGGAATATGACTCACATAGGACACATGGTTCAGCAAATATAACGTCATAAATAACAGGAATCGCAAAAAAATTCCATATCATGTGATGAGAATTTCTTCACAAACTGTATGAGAATGTAAGTACTTAGCGACTTGCAACAAACTGTTAACATAATTTCAAACCTTTATTATACTTATTCTCGCTTACAAACAAAGAAAATTATGAAAGGAAAAAAGGTTCTCGCTTACTAATTTCCTACTTTTCTGCTGTTCATAGACTAAAAATACAACTTATCATTTCTACACTACAAACTGTACTTGCAGGAAATTTTACAGAAGCTATACACACATATAGCTGTGTGTACCTTCGAAATTTTATCACACTACGACCCGTAGTTCATGAGATATGAGCTCATAAACAGTAACATTCATGGAAATCTGTCCCCACCTCCAATCAAGTTTTAATCTATTACTTCTTTACTACTAACTCTTTCGCAACATACTTTACCGACATACAGCACTTACATAAATGAATATATACTTGAAATATTATACAATTGTACAACATACAACTCAATAAATATGAGATAATATATACTGAGATGTGTAAAAATCTGTCACGTCATGCACCACGTTTTAATCCATTTCTTATTTACTACTAAGAGACTCCTGTATTCCAGTCAGCTTAAGGAAATTCCTGAAAGCTGACAGTGCTGCTGGCAACTTTTAACTGTGACGCGCTCACGGCTGCAGGCGAAAGCAGTTGACTTCTAAAGACCTACATAAAGGAAGAGACTGTAACAGTGTACACCCAACGAATATCCATTATTTCCTACAGGTCTAACTGTTAACTTTAAGAGACTAAAGTTTCCAATGAGACTTGCTTTTTCTATTACGATTAATAAATCACAAGGCAATCTATTTAATGCCACAGAGTGGATTTGGTATAATAGTTCTGAATCCTTTTATAATATCTTTATTGCCATAGATCGCTTATTGCTTTTATATGACTAGTTTCGACTCATTAGAGAGTCTTTATCAAATCTTACTTGTCCAGGTATGTTAAGAAATATACTTCATCTGAAGTCTTAACATGGCTGGACAAGTAAGATTTGATAATGACCCTTTAATGAGTCGAAACTAGTCATATAAAAGCAATAAGTGATCTATGGCAATAAAGATCTTATAAAAGGATTCAGAACTATTACATTAAAAATCGCCTCTTAGAAAAAATCCTGATAAGATGTCAGGTAATTATAATGGATTTGATATCTCCGTTTGTCTCACACGGACAACTTTATGTCGCTTGGTCAGGGGTGGGAGCACCAAAGAAATAATTTACATTAGATCCTGGACAAGTAACAGGAAATATTGGTTATAGTCACATATGAATGTTACACGTCATTTGTATTTTATGTACTATTTTTCTTTGTTTGACTATTGCACTGATATTTTTGTACATTATTCTGGACCTCTTTATTTCTTATATATTTTCCGATAAATACAACATGTTATTGGAAAAAAGGAGATGGACAGAGAGAGGAGTAGTAGGATAAGTTCTTACTCAAGGCTTAAATATATAAATAATCGGGAAACGCCGGGTTTTCAGCTAGTGTTTATATACAATGCAGTGTCCGTGTCTTGGTGGGTTTGTGTGTACGTAATGCATACAAATCTAGTTTTGAGAAATTTTTGAATATATACTTGAAAAATTACACAATTGAAAAACATATAATTTTTATAAATATGTGATCAAATCTACTGCGATAGGTGAAATTCTACCACATCATGTACCGCATTTTAATAAATTTACGTATTTACTACTAAGACACTCCTGTATTCCAGTCAGCTAAAGTGAATGCGTTATAGCTATAGTGCTGCTGACAACTTTGAACCATGAAGTGCACATGGCTGGAGGCGAAAGCAATATATTTCTATAGAGCTACAGGAAAAGAAAGAGAATGACACAGTGCACATCCAACGAGTACCCTTTACATACGCCAGCCCTTTTAACTTCAAGGGACTGCAGTTTCTAGCGAGACATACATTGTCTATTACGATTAATAATCACAGGGCAATGTATCAAATACTGCAGAGTGGATTTGATATATCCAGATATCCATGTTTCTCACAGAGAAATCTTTGCGTCGCTTGCTAAGTAGTGGATTCAACAAAGAATTTATTCAGTTTAAATCCAAGGCAAGTAACAAGAAATTTAGTTGATAGTCAAGTTTTGAATTAAATGAATGTATGAATATTACATGTAATTTGTATTTTGATTACTACCTTTCTTTGTTTGGATAGTGCACGTATAATTTTATACATTATGCAACACAGCCCTATAAAATGTTTTTGGTAAAATGGGATGGACAGAGAGAGAGAGAGAGAGAGAGAGAGAGAGAGAGAGAGAGAGAGAGAAGGGATAAGATAAGTACTAACTAAAGTTTGAATAAATAAGTAATTAGCGGGGCAACGCCGGGTTTCCAGCTAGTCTATACAGGGTGTCACAAGAAGGTACGGCCAAACGTTCAGGGAACATTCCTCACACACAAAGAAAGAAAATATGTTATTTGGAAATGTGTCTGGAAACGCTTAATTTCCATGTTAGAGCTGATTTTATTACTTCCCTTCAAATCACTTTAATCATGGAATGGAAACACACAGCAACAGAACGTACCAGCGTGACTTCAAACACTTTGTTACAGGAAATGTTCAAAATGTCCTCCTTTAGCGAGGATACATGCGTCCACCCTCCGTCACATGGAATCCCTGATGCGCTGATGCAGCCCTGGAGAATGGCGTATTGTATCACAGCCGTCCACAATACGAGCACGAAGAGTCTCTATATTTGGTACCGGGGTTGCGTAGACAAGAGCTTTGAAATGTTCCCATAAATGAAAGTCAAGAGGGTTGAGAGCAGGAGAGCGTGGAGGCCATGGAATTGGTCCGCCTCTAGCAATCCATCGGTCACCGAATCTGTTGTTGAGAAGCATACGAACACGTCGACTGAAATGTGCAGGAGCTCCATCGTGCATGAACCACATGTTGTGTCGTACTTGTAAAGGCACATGTTCTAGCAGCACAGGTAGAGTATCCCGTATGAAATCATGATAACGTACTCCAGTGAATGTAGATGGAAGAACATGAGGCCCAATCAAGATATCACCAACAATTCCTGCCCAAAGGTTTACATAAAATCTGTGTTGACTGGAATCGAGGAAGTATAGTACATACTAATGAAACAATTAGGTATTTTAATTGGCTGCACGAATTATTTCAATTTACATTTAAAGAGAAATAAATGAGCTCTAACAAGGAAATTAAGCGTTTCCGGATACATGTCCACATAACATATTTCTTTCCTTGTGTTTGAGGAATGTTTCCATATATATATGGTGTTTCACTAAGTATGTTTGCCTCTGTAACTTATAAAATAATAGGTGACGGGAAATTTTAATGCGGTAGGTCAACATAAGAAATGTTTCACTTTCTGCGGAGCTATGAACATAGTTTATTGTATCATTTTCCAAAGAGTTACACCACAAAGATATAATTTTTTAAATGGAACAATAGTTTTTCTCTATCGTGTATTGGATTTGTTTAAACCAGATGCATCCAAATCAATTTAAACTACATTCCTATCACTGTTAGTTGGGAGCTACAACCCTTCAAAGTTCCGGGGGCGGAGGCTGCGATAGCGTATCTGACTGGCCTAGTGGCTATCCCCTGGGACACGGCCCACTGTCTCATGACCACCAGCCAGTCCGCTACGCTGTCGTAGCCTCCGCCCCCTAAACTTTGAAGGGTTGTAGCTCCCAAACTAACAGTGATAGGAATGTAGTTTAAATTGATTTGAATGCAGCTGGTTTCAACGAATCCAATGCACGATAGAAAAACTATTGTTCTATTTAAAGAATTATATCTTTGTGGTGTAACTCTTTGGAAAATGATACAATAAACTATGTTCATAGCTCCACAGAAAGTGTAACATTTCTTGTGTTGAACTACCGCATTAAAATTTCCCGTCCCCTATTATTTTATAAGTTACAGAGGCAAACACAGTGAAGAGAGAGAGAGAGAGAGAGAGAGAGAGAGAGAGAGAGAGAGAGAGAGAGAGAGAGAGAGAGGGAGGGAGTCATAATGTGTAGTTTATGGGACGACAGGCTGCCTGTGCCTGTGTTGTCCTGGTATTCCTCGGGGCAGTTTGGTGTGGCGTGCGCTGTGAGCGGCGGATGCGGCGATGGCGAACTTCCTGCGGCCCGTTAATGAGCGGCGCAACGGTCCTGTGATTACTGCTCGCACCGCCCACGACCGCCCTGCCCCACTGCAGGCCTCTTCAGGCTGTCTCACTACCGGCCCAAATACCGACACCACGTCAACACGGCTCTGCATGCACGCTAGTGCAAATGTTTGTAAATCCATGGACTTAACTGCTGCCGTTATCAGCCTCTAGGCTTACAAACTACTTAAACTAACTTATGCTAACTGCAATACCAGTTGAGGCGCGTCCTGTGTGTTCACTGGTTCAGTGAACCCTGGAAAAAAGCTCGTCGTGAAAAAAACGTAAATAATTAATTTAATAAAAACTTTAATTATAAATTAAGATACCCTGACACGGTTTTTCGTCTCGAGTATGTCCAAGACAGTGAATATGAAAGTGAAGCAATGAATTAAAATTTGTGATGCGGCCGGGAATCGAACCCGGACTTCCATACTTACCAGGCAGACGTCTTACCATGTTTTTTATTTTATTTTATTTTTTTTTAATTATTTTTTTTTTTAAATCGCTCGCCAATATCGCCTTCTGCGGCGTCGGCTTCAATGCCGTTTAAAACAAATTGTTTTCCCTTATCTATTTACTCCATATATATATATATATATATATATATATATATATATATATATATATATATATATATATATATAAATGAAAGTGGCATCTTCTATCCTGGTGCCATAAAATATACGAGTGTTTCCAGTTGTGCCGTACGATCTCCGCAGTACGGTGTCTTGCAAGCGACGTCAGGACTCAGAGTTCGTCTTCTCGAAGTTCTAGGTTTCCGTGTCGAATCTGTCAACATTTTCTTCAGTTTCCCGAAGCCTATGTTTAATGATGGATATATTTAGTTCCTCTGCTCTTAACTCTGAGGGTAGAACCCGCTGAGAGCTCCGTACTGTCATTGGTCTGTGACTTTAGTGTCTACAATTGGCTGAAAGCTGCTGCTATCTGCGTGACCTTCTCTGTTTCAGAAATAAACATAAACAAATTGGTAAATGAAAAGTTTGTTGCAAAGAAATATTTCCTCTTCAATGTATACAGGAATAAAGAAAGACTTCTCCAATGAAGAATGTGATTTCCATAATAAATAAGCTATTACAAGACAATTAGACCACCGTACTTAGACTATTCCGAGGCGCCTTAACCGACAGTGGTGCGGTGGTCTAACGGTAAGACGTCTGACTGGTAAGTATTGAGGGCTGGGTTTGATCCCGGTCACATCACAAATTTAAATTCATTGCTTCAAATACATGTTCAATAAATAAAAATTGTTTTTAAACTATCATTCTTCGTTTCGTTCTTTTCTCTCATCATTTTATATGCACATTCAATGTATTTTTATCCCGTGAGAAACATTTTATATCGCGGAGACAGCACGTATACGAGTCGTAGCGCGGCCGTCAAATGTAGGCGGCAGTGGCCGCAGCGTTGCAATGCGCATGCGCGGTGAGGTTCAAATTCTCTACTGAACCACCTGGAGGCAGCATATGGGCGCTGCCGCGGCAGGGAGAGGGGAGGGCAAACGCCGCTTTTAACATTGGTGTTGGAGCTGGTCGAGACACCCGCTCATGGCTACTCGAGCTCTGGCGGTTACCCACTAATGGTCCCGAAGCAAGACAATAGAGCTACTGCGTACCTCGCCTTCTGCATGCGCAAATCCTCCATGAAGGCAACATACACCCTTCATATTTGTTTTTGGCGCATTGAAGATTCATCAAAAGCATGTCATATTTGGTAAAATTAAAGACTCATCAAGTCTAAAAGCCTTTCAGAAGATCCGATCGTCAATAATAATAATAGTAATAATGATAAAGTAACTTATCTTCAACTAGCAAGAATAGCCGTATGATTAGCGACATCGCCTTGCGCTGTCACAGGCAGTGGGTTCAAGATTGACAGTAAGCAATTTCTTTAGAACGAATCTTCTTTTGAAGAGATACAGGAACAACAGTGACTTTTGTCCTATTACTTGCCACATATCTTTGGACGTTTTAGCAAATGTGTCGCGATTTTGAGGGTAAATGACGTTTATACTCTTCATTATAACAAATATTTAACTATATACATGTGGCGTGTATTCCGAAAGAACAGGCGTCACTTCTGATCCTGCAGTTGTTATTGTTTTCATATTCACAGAATATATGACATCAACTGCGAATGGGCAAAGCTGAAAATGTGTACCCAGCTGGAATTCGAACCCGGGTCTCCTGCTTTCTAGGCAGTTGCGCTGACCCCTACACCACTCGGGACACAGTGATCACCGCATCTGCAAGGACTACCTAAGCACGACTCCCGTCAGACACAAATTTCCAGATTTACCCGGATTCCAATCCCGGCTGGGTACACATTTTCAGCTTTGCCCATTCGCAGTTGAAGTCATATCTTCTGTGAATATGAAAAAAAAAAATTAACTGTTTGAGAGGGAGAGCAACCATTGCCCTCGGATATTGCCCCCTTTGCCCACATAAGGCTAAGAGGGAGTGCTGCTTACAGTATCACGTGACCAGAAGGTAGCTTGTCTCTTCACCGTAACAGATTCATTTTCTTAGTTACTTAACAGTGTAATCAGTTACTGGGTTTTGTGGTGTCGCACAAGTCTAAAGTGCATGCCACCTACTTTCGCCGCGCGCCGCCATGCACGCACGGCGCGGCGTCAGCCACGAGGGCCCTCTGCTGCAACTCCGCTCGTGGCCACCACTGAACGGCATCGTTCACTTGGGACTGAGATAGGAACCAGCTAACACTTCGGGATCAGATAGGCCCCAGTTAAGACTTGGCTATCGGATAGGCACTAGAAATCATCAGTAGGCAGGCCTCTATCTAATCTATGTATCAGCATTCTGCAGTCAAGAACTACGTACAAGTTAAGTATTACTAAGTCTCTCTGAAATATATATCTCGTTCTAATTTACTCTAGTGATTCTAGTTTCTGCTGTCCCACTGGCTGCTCACCTCCGTACCTGCACAAGCGTGCATCCTTTATAGGTCTTTCTACTCGGCCACCGACACTTACAACCGGCGGAACGAGACAGAAAAGTGGCGACGACGCTAGGACACAAAAGTGGCGACGAGGAGTGATAGAAGATCCGTGGACCAGCCCGCTTGCAGCAGCCAGACAGCAGCAGTCGGAGCATGCAGAAATTGCTCCCGCCCACCTACCCTTATAAGAATTTTGGGGGAAGATATTTTGTTTCGTGTTTTGTGGACTTTTTTGTTGCAGTGCGTCCTCATTTACATTGCATTTGTGTTTTGTTATAATTTACTTGTATACGTGGCACCTAATCGCTCAGCATGGCCACTACCCCGAACCCAAACTTAATGGAAATTATTCAGTTACAGACGGCGCAAATCACGTAACTACTTCAAGCGGTGTCGCAGTTGACGGCAGACAGCTCACCAACAACAACAACCGCCAACATCTGCTGCCACACCGCTTCCTACGTTCTGCCAGTACGACGAACGTGAGGAAGAATAGAACAATTATGCCGGCCGCGGTGGCCGAGGGGACTGAGGCGCTCCAGTCACGGTCCGCACGGCCACTACGGTCGGGGGTTCGAATCCCCCCTCGGGCATGGATATTTGTGCCGTCCTAGTTCGTAAGTAGTTTGTAAGTTTAGGGACTGATGACCCCGTAGTTGTCCCACAGACTATACAAACATTTGAACATTTAGAACAATTACAACGAGCAATTTCAAGAACTCGTCGCGGCTCATCAAATTACAGGTCAGACCGTTAAGCATTTGTTCCTCTCTGTGGTGGGAACCAAAACCTTAGTGTTACTGCAGAAACTTTTTCCCCACGCACTCCTCGTGATCTAGACTTTGATGCAATTGTAGAAGCACTGAATGCTCATTACCATAGAAAAGTTCTTGTAGCTGCAGCGCAGTACCAATTTTTCAGACTTGAAAAATTACCGCAGCAGTCACACCAGGAATGGATCACTGAGTTGAAGGGCTTAACCCGCAAATGTTAATTTACTTGCTCTTGTGGACTTTCTTATAGTGATGTGATGTTGAGAGATGCAATCACGCAGAACATTCAGGACCCCAGAATTAGGGCAGCAATTCTAAAACAATCTGACCCTTCATTAGACAGTGTACTGCAGCTTATTGAAGCGCATGATACTTATGACTTAGCAGATATAGAAATGCAAAGCCACAGTGTTAATTCAGTGCACCGCAACGGATACTCTCCTAGCCGTAGTTCTCAGTCTAGCCCTAGTGATTCTTGTTTTTCTACTGGCCGTGCTGAACAGACAGTGAACAGTAGCCAGTGTAAAAGTGCAACACAAAGGTCACATCCTCGTGTTAGAAACAGTAATTTGAATAATGGGCGCCAACGCTCTTTTCAGAAAAACGTTCGTAAATCTTGCCCCCAGTGTGTAACTCGCCACAAGCGTGCGCAGTGCCCTAGTCGCAACGCAACCTGTCATCAATGTGGCAAATCGGGACATGTACAGTCCGTGTGTATGCAGAGTGTAAACTCAAAGAACGGTACCGTTAGAAATAGCGCTTTGCCGAGTGCACGAACAGTTCATGCCGTCAATGTCATAGACGCTGTGGAATTGAACAGTGCTTTACTTGATTCTAAAATGCAAGAAAATTCTTCTGCACCTATTGCAAAACTATGTAGTGAGCCACGCCGCAAGCGCCGACGAGCGCGTAAATCTGTGCAACGGAAACGGGTTCGGGGCAAGCAAAATGACTATGTACAGTGCAATCCTGTAGTGAACCTAGTGCCTTCTGCAACTTCTCCTTGTAATAGTGCCCAGTACTGTGTAGCTAGTGACAGTAGACTTGATGTAGCTACTCAAAATAATTTTAGTGCAGCAGCCTCGCATTGCGCGGACGCCGATCCGGCGGTAGTGCCATCTAGTGACAGTGTTGTTAATCCGCTGTGTGCCGACTCTACGCCACTTACTTCACTACGCGGCCCGCGCATGCGCAAGCGCAGCACACAAGCTGTATCAGACGTTGCCGACATTAGCGCACCTGTCGAGCGCCACAAGCAAAAACTTTTTGTGACTCTTTGCATAGAAAATAAGACTGTGAAATTTCAGCTTGATACTGGTTCCGCTGTCACATTAATGAATAAAGACACTTATGAACTTCTGGATTCGCCAAAATTGTCGTCGTCTCAACAAGTGCTAACAGCATATACAGGTCAAAATATTCCCGTGCTAGGAACGTGTAGCCTGCCCGCCTCTTTTCAAGGTGTAACAAAAACAGTTTCTTTTGTAGTTCTTCAGGCAAAATCTACACAGAACATTTTTGGACTAGATGCATTTGATTTGTTTGGTTTATCAACTCAGAGAAATGTGCTTCAAATTTCGTCAGTAGTTCCTCAGGACAAAATAAATGCATTATGTGAAAAATATAGTGACTTGTTTTCGCCGGAACTAGGTTGTGCAAAAGACTTCGTGGCACATGTAACCTTAAAAGGATCTGCAGTTCCAAAATTTCGTAAAGCTAGACCAGTACCTATCGCAATTCGTGATAAAGTTGCCGAAGAATTAAAACGTTGGCAGGATAGTGGGGTGATTTCTGCTGTTTCTGCGAGACAGTGGGCCTCGCCTTTAGTAATTATAACCAAGCCATCAGGAAAACTTCGTCTCTGTGCGGACTTCAAATCAACAGTGAACAGTCAAACAATTGTAGACACTTATCCCCTGCCCAGACCTGAGGAACTAATGGACAAATTAGGACAGTCTCGTTTCTTTTCTAAGATTGATTTAGCAGAGGCATACTTACAGATTCCGCTTGATGACGAGTCAAAGTTTTTCGTCATTAATACTCACATGGGCCTTTTTCAATTTCAACGCCTACCATTTGGCAGTTCTTCCGCCCCCGCTATTTTTCAGCGTTTTTTGGAACAGCTGACATTTTCTGTACCGTGTTGCTCGAACTATTTAGATGACATTGTGGTATCCGGACGTACAGTTGAAGAACATTTAGCAAACCTGGAGTGCCTTTTCAAAGTGTTGACTGCAGCAGGTCTACGTTGTAATAAAGCAAAGTGTTCATTTTTCCAAACTGAAATAGAGTATCTAGGCCATGTGATTAATGCCCAAGGAATCCATCCCTTACAGTCACATCTTTGAGCAATCAAAGACTTGCCTCCTCCTAAGAATGTGCACGAATTGCAAGCAGTAATGGGAAAGCTTAGCTATTATTTCAGGTTTATTCCCAATGCCTCTCAGATTGCAGCTCCACTGCATCACTTACGAAGGAAGAATGTTCCTTTTGTATGGTCTAAAGATTGTCAGGTTGCCTTTGCCAAATTAAAGTCTGCACTACTCAGTGATGCATATTTGATTCCCTTTGACCCACAGAAGCCTGTAGTGCTAGCAGTGGATGCCTCGTCGTACGGTCTGGTTCTCACAATCGTCCTATTGCCTTTGCATCCAAGCTACTGACGCCAACGCAACAGAATTACAGTCAGATAGAAAAGGAGGCCTTAGCAATCATTTACGGCGTCACAAAGTTTAATCATTATCTCTATGGCAGAAAATTCTATTTGTCGACAGACCACAAGCCTCTCACGTCGTTGTTCTCACCCACAAAGCCAATTCCGCCACGAACGGCACAAAAGCTTCAGAGATGGTCCTTAAGACTGTCTAATTATCAGTATGAGATTTCGTACCGACCTACCACTAAACACGCCAACGCGGACACACTTTCCCGACTTCCGGTTGGCCAGGATGTGTCATTTGATTCTTCGGAAATGCCATGTTGTCAGATAGACTCCAGAGATGCTTCCGCTATTGCAGACTTCCCTTTGAACTCTCGTCGGGTTGCACAGGAAACAGTGGCGGATGCAGACCTAAGTGTGGTAGCTCGTTTGGTTCGCTTTGGTTGGCCTGCCAGAGCCAAAGACATTGAGCGGCCTCTGGTTCGACGTTATTTTGCACAACGTCATGCATTATCTTTAAGTCAGAGTGTTCTGTTGTTACATACCGACAACGACCAAACAAGAGTGATTGTTCCTCGTTCCCTGCAACGAGAAGTGTTACGCCTCTTGCATCAAGGACATTGGGGTATTGTTAGGACAAAGCAACCGGCCAGACGTCATTGTACCTGGGTTGGTATGGACGCCCAGATAGAGAGCATGACGTTACAGTGTACAGTTTGTGCGGAGCGTCAGGTGGCTCCTCCGCAACGTTTCTCTGACTGGCCACGCCCCAAGGGACAGTGGCAACGTTTACACATTGACTTTGCCGGATCTTTCTGGAATACGCGTTGGTTAATTGTTGTAGACGCTTTCAGCAAGTTTCCTTTCGTGATTGCCATGAACTCAACGACAGCGTCTAGTAAAATCAGTGCCTTAACAGCAGTGTTTTGCATCGGAGGTTTGACTGAAGCTATAGTCAGTGACAATGGACCTCAGTTTGTTAGTGCGGAATTTCAACAGTTTTGTCGTGTGAATGGCATTCAGCATATCACCACCGCACCTTTTCACCCTCAGTCCAATGGTGAAGCAGAACGTTTCGTTCGAATATTCAAGTCTCACATGCAGTAGAAACACAGTCACAATGAAAAACGCACTTTGTTGTTCTTAAATTTTCCAGTTATATTTCATACAACCTGTGTTCTGAGAATATCGAAAAAGACGATCTGTGACTGTAGATTTCGTTAGTCTGTGAGAAAAGTATCCTCCGCCATGCACCTTCATTCCATCCTATCGTAAATACTTTGTTGGCTAACATATTTTACCTTTAAACTACATACCGGCAAAATTTCAGCTTCATAGGTGCAGTAGTTCTTGAGATTTCGTGTATCGTCAGTGAGTGAGTGAGTGACCTTCAGCTTTTATATATAGAGATATTACCTGAACAATGGGTCCTACAAAGGTATTATTTACCAAGTTCGTAGAGAGGAATATTAGGAAACTGCCTGCGAAATGTGTTGTAAATTGATTTGGTAATAAAGACGTAGTAAATTACAACCTCATGCTTTTTAGGGCGAAGTTTCATGTATTTCAATGTCTTTGACGTCATAGCGCCTCAAATATGTCGTAATACGATATTATTTTGAAGGTACATCCAGTGGTGCATATGTAAAACGTTTGCAAAATACGTCACGTATAGAGTTAGTTAGGAAAGACGTAAAAATCAAAACGTCATGCGTGATGTAGCTGTTTTTCACTATCGTAATTGTTTATTACTCCATATCTCATGAACTGTGTGTCGTACTATGATAAAATTTCGCGTGTACGTTCAGTGGTATGTGTGTATACTGTCTGTCACTAATACAATTAATAGTTTACGAGTAATAAATTGAAACGTCATGCCAAATGCCGTAATTTTACTTCATGAACACCGAAAAAGTAGTGAGCGACAAACTATTTTCCTATCATCATTTTGCTGGGGTTGTCAGCGAGAAAAAGTTTCCCAAAGGTTTGAAATTATGTTTGACGTTTGTTGCTAAGTCGCTAAGTGCTATCCTTTTCAAATAGTGGACTGATAAAGTCACACTATCACGTGCCGCAATACGGGGAAGTTTTCTTGACGTCATATCTCCTTATCTATAGACCCTAGCGCAAAATCCTTTCTTAGCTGACGTCTTCTACCGATGAACTACATTCCTGCCACATTTCAGCTTCATAGGTGAAGTAGTTTTCGAGATTTCGTGTTTAGTCAGTGAGTGAATGTCTGAATGGGTGTCCTTCCGCTTTTATATAGTTAGAGATTACTGCAGTTGTTATTTTCACACGATTTCGCATCTGTCGGTTCTAAAATAGGACTTGTTCAGTGGTTCTTTTCCCTGTCAAAACCAGTTTTGAAATAACGTTTCGTGCAGAAAGAGGACTTGCACGAAAAACTTATAAGGCTTGAAGGCAGCACTGTAAGCGGTTTTCAGTAATCAGCTGTGAGATTTCAAAGTGGCTTCCGTGATGGAATCGTCAGACGAGTCCAAAGACAATTTACATTAGAAGGAAGATACCTGTACTGGACAGAATAAAAATCTCAAAAGTTTCAATTTTGGTACATTTTAGTTCATAGTGGTAGATTTTCCAACTTTTACCACATGATCCCAACCCGTGGGCATTCCTACAATGCCCGTGATAGGGACTTTACAAGTCTGCAATTACGAAAAAGGAAACAGGACATAGTGTATAGGCTTACTCCCCACCAATGATTCGCAGTAATATAGAAAGCAAGGAAACGCAAGCATATTTAACTACGCACACAATACGCATTTCTATCAGAAACATCTAGATTAATATTTTAAGAAGTCTGTAACTGTGAAAGGAGAAAAATGGTCTATTATACGCTACAAACTATTTGAGTACACTGATCAGTCCAAATGCGTCTCTGTTTAACCCAATAGCAAAGGGATGGTGAAATATGATTTTCGTCTGGTTAAGCCCGGGACAGTCCTTCATTTCCATCATGTGCCGAGAGCATCATGGACATCATTCCACTGAAACCTGAGAAACATATTGCACGCATGTTTGACGTTATTCCTTTTCAGTTTCGTGAGTATTTTGTTAGCCTTCTATAGCAATTCGACATTAACGACATCAATAAACTAACTGGTGGAGAGGACGCCATTGAATCTGGAAGTGAAGGTTTGGACAGTGATGAAGAGTGACAAATTTATGAACATGTATATATCTCTGTCAATATAAAAAGGGTTCGGCTTACGAACCCTGCGGGTGTTTGAGCTCCCGTTTGAAGTACCTCAAGAAACAGCCATTGCAGCTTTCCAACCGTTTGATAACGCCGTGGATCACCTCGCAGAAAAGTGGCAAACATTTACAATCTACCAGGTGTTAAATGGTGTCCGTGAGATACAAACTGAGCTGACGAAACACGTTCCGTCGTACCTGATGATTGGTGGTGTGCGAGCCATCGTTATGTACGACGGCCAACCACAAACATGTGTTGATTGTGGTCATGAGGAAGGCCATGTCCGGTCCGAATGTATGCGCCGACCTTTGGTATGGACACCACTAGGTGAAGTGGCCTTAGCAACGACGGTCACGTCCCTACCCGTCACCTACGCCGCAGTTGCACAGAACCAAGTAATACCACCCCAGGCAACGCCTGAGCCCACGTTGCCTGTACCCAACGCAGAAGAAAATACCGACGACACAAGCACGGCACCGCCTCCAGCGCCCTCTCCAGAACCAGCAACACCAGAGACCGCTCCGAATGACTCTGCCGGTACTAAACATCGACTTAGGTGTAGTACCGACGTCTGCTTTCGTCCAGACGGGTATGGCGTTGGGAGGAGAGCAACCACATTCTGCTTCAGAACAACATATCCGAAATCAGCGGTCACCTCGGTGGCGTAAGAAACGCCGTCGAACACCGTCCACTGATGCCCTCCATCGGACGACCTTTCCAGATATCGACCGAATGTCTGATAGTGACCTTCCATTTTCCGACGAGCAGCAGAATGATACTGCCACACTGGACAGTCCAAAATGTTCAAATGTTTGTTACGCTTAAGGGACCCAACTACGGGGTCATCAGTCCCTAAACTTACAAACTACTTATCAACTACCTTATACTAAAGACGACAAAAATATCCATGTCCGAGGGAGAATTCGAACCCCTGACCGTAATGGTCGTGCAGACCGTGACTGGCGGGCCGCAGACCGCTCGGCCACCGCGGCCGGCCTTGAACAGTCCTACTTTGAGGCACCATATGTCAACTCAGGACATACATTCACTGCAGTCAGCACCTACGAACGACCTTTCCCTCACAACGTCGGTTGGACCATCTGCCTCGTCCGTTACAGAAGAACAACGCCATCACGACATTCACATCATGGGCCGACGATGTTGGCGAAGGAGCGGATCAGACATCCAACGTGGCCGAGTGGTTGCATCCCATGGAGGCACCATATTTGGTACAAACTAAGAATCGCGGCAACTGTGGGAGACACGGTGAGTCAGCGACTTTCAGGAGCCGCTGCAGCGGCTTCTGTAAACTTGCAAGTGTCCAGCTACAGCAATATCGTATCGCCACGATGAATATGGCCACCATTCGCGCCCCAGACAAACCGGTGATGTTTCGAGACACCATCTACTCAATTGATGTTGATATTGCGCTCCTACAGGAGGTGCTTGTCGCTGATTTCCTAATCCCCTCTGGGGTACACTGACTATGTTTCGCACGCCTCCGACACCGGCAGCGACGTTGCCATCCTCCTACGCGACGGGCTTCCAGCAGAGGACATTGTTTACCTCCATAATGCTCGGGAATGGCTCTTACTGTATTTGGTGTGCATATCATTAACAATTGAGCACCATCCGGCTCCATCCACCGTCGACACCGCAATACATTCTTCACTGAGGATGTCACGCTGCTATTCACGGGTCTACAAGATGAATTCGTATTTGGCAGGGATTTCAACTCGACACAAGGACTCACCGACCAACTGCCACAGCTTTCACCTTGTGCGGCTCTCTCTGTGGTCAGCGAACGACTGCAACTCGTTGACACCTGGACAAATCTCTACGCAACTCGCCCGGGCTTTACGTATTACACCGCCCATTCCTCGAACCACCTAGATCGCATATACCTCACCTGTCCTCTCGCAGATGGTACCCGTCACGCGGAAGCCTGCTCCTTAGCTTTTTCAGACCATGGGGCATATATCTGCGACGTTAGTCTCGTCCGACAGCGTGTATGGCATAGTCGTCGCCTGAGGAAACTAAATGTGTCTCACCTGCCCGCTCCAGACTGTCGACATATGATCAAATATGCATGGACACAATGTTTGCGTCGTCTTAACGCCTATAACACCTCCCTATCTTGGTGGCTCTCTTGTGCAAAGCCAACACTGCGCAAGACTCTGAATTACGGCCGTGACGTCAAGGCATGACGAACAAATACTTTGAATTTCTATTATTGCACTCTCCAAGAATATGTGACGATGCTTTTCTCACTAGCCAGGTAGACGATGGTTCACCAAACAAAGGCCCAAATCTCTTTGCTAATGCGCCGCCATCTGGAAGGGACTGTAGTCCGATCCCGTACAAATAATCGAATAGGTAAAGAACATCCATCGATGTACCATCTCCTCCAGGAAAGACACAGATGACGCCGGGCTCTGATAAACGTCCTCATTGATGCGGAAGGTCACCGGAACTATACCCAACACGCCATCGGTCAAGCATTTCATTCCCATTTCACAAGACTCTATGAAGCTGTGCCGCATTCTCCAGAACTGATTTCAGAAGTCGCACAACTTAAAGTACTCTCCCAGTGGAGGTAGAACGTGAGCTCCAGGAAGATGTGACCACGGATGAAGTACTACAAGCAATTAAAATCGGGGATAACAATAGTTCTCTTGGACCCGACGGTAACCCCATTGAATTTTATAAAAGTTTTGACTATTTGTTAGCCCCTATATGGACGACGATCACTCAAGAACTATTGTCCCCGGTGACTGCGGTCCCTAACACCTCCCTTGAAGGCATAATTATCCCTGTACATAAACCGAACGGATCATCAACAATACAGGTTTTTCGACCTATAACTCTGCTTAACAGCGATATGAAATAATTTACACGGTTGTTGGCGTCACGACTCAAGGAAGTTGCACGGTAAGTGACATCCTACGACCAAACGTCCTTTAGGAGGACACAACAATATCCACACGGCTCTTTGCCGTTATCGGGATTTGATAGCACTTGCCCGCTACCAACGTCTTCCTGGTGTCCTGGCTTCACTTGACTTTAGCCAGGCCTTCGGCCGTGTTGATCATTCCTACTTGCAGACCGTTCTCCAGCACATGGGTTTCCTTGCCGGCACTGTCGCAGTAGTTATACGCCTTCTGACCGGCGCGACCTCCAAAATCATGTACAACGGTCGCCTCACGCCATCCTTGGTCATAACATGATGCGTTCGACAAGGCTGCCCACTTTCAACTATATTATATGCCTTTGCTTTAGAACCATTGCTCCAGGGACTACACCAACGTTTGGAAGGTATGAGTTTACACATCACTAATTAAATACAAACGTAGGCTTCCGCGGCAGTTGTCACTATCAACTCAGACCCTGATGAAGGCCGCCTGCAACAGTGGCCGAAACGTCGGTACAGATTATAAAATGACGATGCGGTGCCATACCCCGAAGAATTTTATTGATAGTGTCTAATTGTTTACATACTATCCAAGTTCTTTCACACATCAGTAAATGTCGACATGAGAATGACTTTGCGGTCTAAATGGTATCACGTATCGAGGACGGTGACGGTTATCTCAAACGAATTGCCTTTTCCGACGAAGCGACCTTTTGAGTCAGTGGAGTAGTGAATCGCCATAATGTGCGCATTTGGGGGTCACAACCCCCTGGCGAGGTCATGGAGTGCATCAGAGGCAGTCCAAAGGTGAATGTTTGGTGCGCGCTATTGCACGATCGAATTATCGGGCCGTTCTTCTTCGCTGAGGCTACCATCACATCTGCCGTGTATCTGGACATGTTGCAACTGTATGCTGTTCCTCAGCTGCTTCAATATCACCCCGATGTCTTGTTTCAGAAAGACGGTGCACCGCCTCATTGGGGTTTGGACATCTGTGCCTATCTCGATATGACCTTTCCTGGGCGATGGATTGGTGGTGATGGGCCAACGGTTTGGCCTCCACGCTCTCCTGACATAACACCATTAGACTTCTTTTTATGGGTTTCTGTCAAGGACGAGGTCTACCGAACACGTGTACCAGATCTTGAAACCCTGCGGCAACGGATAACCACAGTCGTTGAATCGATTCGTCCAGTGATGTTGGTTAATGTGTGGACAGAAATTTAATATCGCCTAGATGTGCTACGTGCTACCAAGGGTGCTCATGTGGAAGTTTACTGGTGTGTGAAAAAACTTTGATAGTTTGTAAACAATTAGACACCAGTTTCATATTTGTATCTTACTTCTAGCCTGAGTTATCAATTTATGTAATCAGGGAAAGACTTTTCGGACACTCTGTACTACGATCATATCAAAAGACTGTTACAACAATAGTTTCAGAAACAAAATCACTGATAACAATTTATGAATTACACTATTTGAACAAAGTGATTTGGCATACCTGCTTGTAAAGACTTACAAGCTCGTGGTGCCCTCCATTGGTAAAGCTGGAATTCAGTATGGCATCGGCCCAGCTTAGCCTTGATGACAGCTTCCACTCTCGCAGGTATACGTTCAGTCAGCTGCTGGAAGGTTTCTTGGGAAATGACAGCCCATTCTTCATGGAGTGCTGCATTGAGAAGAGGTGTGGCATGCAGTCGGCGTTTTGTGGTGACGTCATCAGTTCGGACGATGATCCCACTCTTCTCAACGGGATAATAATTGGAGTGGAAACATGGTATTTCCTTTACATAACTGAAACGTCAACCAGCTACTTGCAATAACGCAACGTACAGTCATGTGGGTGCCTATCCTCACAGAACTTATTGACTGAACCACACATAGCAAACAAGCTCACAGTATGTACATATTTCGCCGACTTACAGTGCTATTTTCCTTCCTCTCCGATCTCGCCACTCATTTTCCACCGGCCGCGGTGGCCGAGGGGACTGCGGCGCGTCAGTCACGGTCTGCACGGCCACTACGGTCGGGGGTTCGAACTCCCCCTCGGGCATGGATATTTGTGCCGTCCTTAGTCATAGCTAGTTCATAAGTAGTTTGTAAGTTTAGGGACTGATGACCCCGTAGTTAAGTCCCATAAGCTATACAAACATTTGGACATTTTGAACTCATTTTCCTTCCATTTCAATTATTTCACAATCATTACATTAATTCTGGCTCTCAAAATTTATTTTCTTTTCAATTCCGAGCTTTATATATAACAGTACGCAAGCAATTTAACAATCAATTTAATATTTTCCACTCCCCACGCGTATTTAGACAAGTAACGAGGTTCATGTCCATCTCCATCCTCATCTATTCGCATATTACGTTCCTTCACTAAATATGTTCTTGCCGATAAGTTGGATTCCATCTTTTCTTAATACTAAAGATAGACATGAATTTTCTGTAAAGCGTAGTTCATCTTTCATATCTTTTTGTTGTATTCAAAATGAAAATGCTTGAAAGCTTCAGAACTAGCGAAAGCTTTGTGCTTTGTGTGTGTGTGTGTGTGTGTGTGTTAGAGAGAGAGAGAGAGAGAGAGACTGGTGAAACTGACCGTTCATCTACTCTAGACATTTTATATGCTTGTCTAACGTAATGACACAATCTTTTATCAACTGTCCCTATGTGCCTTATCTTCAGTATTTTAAACCAAGGACGTGGCGCCACGTGGAGAAATATTACGAAAGTTGTACATCTCGTAACAGAGTAAATATGACTTATCTGTCCCGCGTAATGTGTAGGGAGTGGCGTGTCTGGTTGCACAACGTCAAAGAGAATCACAAAACTGTACGCTCTGTAAGGCCAGACAATACATACGTCTTCATTCAATGGATACGTCTGGTTTCATTACGTTTCCTGTCGTATCAGCCTCAAGTCTTGCTGCTGCTGCTGACACCGATGACCCACTTACAATGTGTTTCAATTGGCTATGACGGACACATATTCTCTATGAATACTTATTTCACATCTATTCTCGCCTACGGCACAGAATTTAAATCGTTTATTACATTTGAAAGAGCGGCCAAAGAAACAGATTTATACTCTGGCTCCAGAAAGACGTACATGTTACTTACCCTTTATTATGTACTATAGCAAAACGGTTTTTGATAGTTTCCGACCTTAATACTTGGTCCAAACAGGTTTCAGCACTGTTGTCAACCTTTTTACAAAAAGAAGCAACAGGCTGGAAATCGCTGAAAGAGGATTTTTAAGGTTAAACCTATCAAAATTGAAACCAAATATTGATAATTTACTAAAAAAGCATCAGCCACATCCCTTCCATTAAAACCCTGTCTGTATCAGTTTAATATACATTTGTGTCATTTAAATCAATAAATGTATAATACTTAACATCCTTCTTTTTCATCCCTTTTGTTTTTCACTCATGCTTTTACAGTTGAAGTTATCAAAGTTAATAGTAGCATATCAAACGCGAAAACACATTTGAAGTTAGGAATTAGTAAAAAATGAAGTACACCATAGGCAGGGGGTCTACACAAGTTAGAAAAAGTTGGCAAGGGTCCACAAGACAAAAACGTTTGAGAACCCTCCATTAAACAGACATATTTTTATATTTGGTAGTAAGATATCCCTCGGTGCCAAAGATAGTGTATTTCTAAAATTGCATGTGACATGATAAAATAAGCTGTATATGATAAAGCATGAGTCATAATTTGTGATAAAAAGATATAGCAGGATAGCCAGTTAGGGCTGCTGACATGTGTGAAGGAAGTATCAGACGTCTTCGGTTACAACTCATTCCTCGTTTTGAAGGATTTTCAATGACGCTAACACGACTTTGATACCGTGAACCGTGTAAATATTTAATTGTGCTTCCATATTTATTTCGGTTTCATTTAAAACTGTGTGTGTGTGTGTGTGTGTGTGTGTGTGTGTGTGTGTTTTACATTCTGAGTTTTACTGCTTGATTTTTGCTCGCAATGGTGATATCCAAGGAGGTTAGAATCTAGGGAGGTGCCTTTATCTATGCTGAAAAGAGGCATTGGTTGAAGCCACTAGGGAATGCTTTTGTGCCAAAAACAAGGATTTCTCGCTTAAAATCCTGTGTGAGTGTTGCCCTCTTTACGTAAAACCACTAAACTGGTAGTCATATCGGAGTATTTACTTAGATATGACATACATTTCAACGACTAGGACTACTTCACCACACATTACGACCAATATTTTGGGCACAAACAAATGCCGGAATGCGCATTTTGCTGGCTTCACTTTTTCACCGTTAGGGCGTCTCCAGAGATTCTAACCTCCTTGGTGATACCCAGTGATCTCTCTACAAACTGGGTGAATAACTCTGGTGTGTGAGTAGAGAACTACAGCGTGTCTGCACATTCAAATGTTTTGCACATGATTTCGCATTGTTCGCCAAGTTTAAATTTGGCAAACAATTTTCCATCAGTTATTACTTGCAGAAGTATTCAGAACTTACGTGGAAGTATAGGAAAAATTTGGTTGGATCAAAATATTCCACTTGACTGTAATTGCTCTGGAGAGTTATCAAATTAAAAAGGGGAAAAAATCATAGCCACATGCGACGGAAAATCTGAACCGAGCTAAAAGAAATATAGTGTAATTGCATTGAGTCATTTTGTAATGAGCGTTAGGTTACTAAATTGATTGAAATTGCACAGAACTTTGCATTGTCAGTCCATAAAGTGTGTGTTAATTGGTAGTCCTCCTTAAGACAGATACAATGGACAATTTTAACTCTTTAAAAATTTAATTTTAGGCATTCGAATTGTAAATTTTTAAAAATATTTATGTAAACAGAAGGACCTTTTAACAACGTCTCGATTAAATGAAAAATATACACAGGGCTTGGGTCCAGGTGTGAAGTATGTTTGTCCGAATTGCTTAATATTACTTAAAAACATTTTCATTTGTTGTTGGCAATACTTGATCTAGCATGGTTCACATGTAACCAGCGTAAATTTTGTCCCTCAAAGTTCACAACCAAACCCTTTGACAGCAGTTTTACAAGTTTGTAGACTTAATAAGTTTAGTAAACACAGATAAACGTATAATAGACTTTATGAAAGCAGCTGTTTCAACACATTAACAACAGACGCAAATGCATGATTATCCTTGTCGTCATAACAATTACTGTTCACTGTATGTTTCGCAGCTGGATTAGACCATGTACTTGCATTATAATCAATATTTTCAGAACGGCACTTTCTTTGTTATTGCAAACCTGTTATACTTCTAACTGTAACTGTATTACAGATAGGTTCCTGATATTTCATTACCGCTGTTTTAGGAAATATACTAAAATTCGCAGCTTCGATACAGTCTGACGGAACTGGAAGCACTTCCGTATTGAATAGTCATCGTTATTTAAAACGTGGGTCTGTAAATAGTTAAAATCCTCTAGTGGGTGTGGCATACTAGCTGTCAGCCGATACCCCAAATAACCTTTCGCCACTCTATGAAATTTCAGCTCTTTGGTGTTGACAGTTCAGTGTAGGTACCACCATTCGGAAGTGTTTTGTTTAAAATGTGAAGTTGTGAGACAACAGCACATACAGGTATGTACCATTCATTGGAATGTATTGTGGACTTGTTTAATGTGTTTTGGCATTGCAGTAAAGTTAACGAATTGTTTAAATTTATTTTGTGTATGTTCTCGAAGAATCTAAATTATAAATACCCGTCTACTGTTTGTCGAATGCTTCGTCTGATGATGTATTTTAATCCAATGCTAATCCAGTAGTCGTGGCCAGAGTAACTGTTAATCTGACGCGGTAGGAAACTCACCTTATGGTCACTACAGAATCTTCAAAAAGGTAACCTTGACGCGAGTGACAGTTTTTTGAATAAAGGAGAAAACGGTGTAAAGGAGCAGTGCTACTAAAATATACGTGCAGATTAGCACACATACGTAACTGTCTTCATTTATGGTTTCCAAATTTGTCATCTGAATTCCGTTAAAGATGCTACCTTTTCAATGTCGACTGACGTTTTAACATCGTTCAGTACTTGAGCGCTGCTGGTAGTGGCTTAGGTCGTATTTCCTACTACACATACACATTAACTAGAAAAGCGGGAGGGGTGACATTCTTTTCCTTTTTTTTTTTAATCCTTGTCACTTTTGTAGAGATGCTGTGTTAGTGAAAACTGTATCAACTGTATCCCAACAGCTGTTTCTGATATTAGCTTGAATGTATGGGCAAATAATCGTGGCAGAGGACTTAAATTTATCAAACGGTGCTCAACAATGAATCGTATCTATTAATAAGTTTGAAAACAGTGATGGGATAATGTGATTCTTCGGCGGTCCTTATCTCAGGTTCTGTTCATCATGAAGATAAAAGAGGTTATGTGTTTGGGGCAGCCTTGACCGAGTGATCATTTATTGGTTTATCAGGAGACTTGTCATACTGTAGCTATATCACACGGTCAAAATTTAAACGTTACATATTTCTTGCAAGCCCAGCCAACTATACCAAATAGGTTGGTTCTTAGTACATTAAGTATCGTCTAATGTGGTCTTTATACGACGTCAAAAAGCACTGTTGTTCGGAGGTGCCCGAGAAAATCACGAAAATGCATGGTTCTTAGGTACAAGACCTAAGTTCTATACTTTCTCTTCACTGAAAATAGTCGAAATTTTTACCATTAGTTTTTCAGATGATACTACTCTATAATTTTTCTATATCTTTATCCGTTACCGTGATCCATATTTTACTAGTTATCGTACTTACGAAAACAAACACTTTTTTCAGCCGTTTTTGCACCGTGAAATGACTCAAATTTTTACTGTATGTGTTTCAGACATTTATCGGAGACGCTGTTTACCGTTCTCGAAAATCTTTTTCCGTTATCGAGATATATCTACATCTACATATATTCTTTGCAAGGCTCTATTATTTACTTGCTTTCCTGTTCCACTCCCAAATAGAACTAGGAGAAAACGAATACTTGTATGCATCTGTACGAGCCCTAACCTCTATGATCTTATTTTTGTGATCTTTTCGCGATATGTAGGCTGCCGGCAGTAGAACATTTCTGCAGTCTGCTTCAAATTGCGGCCCTGAGAGTAAGAAACGTTTCCCTTGCCTTCTGCGTGCGATCGTAACGTGGAACACTGATAGTGTTGCCCCAGCACACTTAAGGATGACGTGAGCGCCCATAGAACTGTGCTGTCAGTGCTTAAAGCACGTGGAGAGCGTGACGGGGAAATTACTGTCTGCACCGCCTTTCCTGCTGGGTCAGCAAGCGCCTATTAAAGTGGTGAACTGTCCGTAACCGCAGACGGCTGTTATCATGTGTTCCACCTTGACAAAAAGGTCTCGCAACATTCGCATTGAATAGTGCGAACATTTTTTGTTGTGCGGTTATTGACAACACTACATACAGTCCATCGAGACTGCAAACACACAACTACGAAGTATATTAAAAAAATGATCATGGAAATATGGCAACAGCCATTTAACATTTGCAGAACACCTTAGGAACACCTTAGGAAAGAAAACCACTATCCCACCACCATAGAAATCGACATGCAAATAGTCAGATGTAGCAATAAGAAACACCTCCTGACCCTCCAAGATAATTTCCAAAAACAAAAAGCATTAATAGAAAAGAAACACATATTAGGTGACCAAGTAAACATCAGCAACCAAACATTATTTAAACTAATAAAACACGTAGTAGACAAAGACAAACCTTCCCCGCCCTCAAAACCACCACATAATACGACCACATAAAACAACAACTACAAATCCCTACCCGCACATACACACCTGCAGAAAATCAGAATCTCTCTCTCTCACTCACACACACACACACACACACACACACACACAGAAAGTCGCTAGTTGAACTAAAATCATATTTATAAACACACACACACACACACACATACACACACACAATACAGTCAGAACATCACTCACAAAGTTGCTAGTAGACGCTTTTGTCAAAAACGAAACAAAAACACATCTCACAGCACGAACCAAAGAACTCTAAAGCAAATAACACACACACAGACAATAAACAGAAACATAGCCTGCCAGGCCACAGAAATGGCTGTTTTTCAAAAACTTTTGTAGGAAGTGTTACTGTCAAAAGTGTAAATATAAGCAGTGACAGCAAGTGGCAATGTGCTACAAATCGCACATGAAGAGGAAAACACAAAAATTCGTGAGTAATATTAGTAGTACAATTGATTCAGAATCAAAACAATCCAATTGCATGAGAACTGTTACCCATCCAATTTAGTAAAAAATCAAACAAACAAAGTAATACAAACCATTTCTTGTACACTGAAGGTACTTAGAATAAAGCGAAACGCATCTGGTCTAAGGTAATGTCATAAGACAGTCCCGTAACCTATACAAATTGTATATTAAAAAGCATTCTATAATCACGTGAAAGATTTTTTAAATATCAATTTAATTTAATGAATTAATTTTTTCTTGCAATACACTTATTGAAGAAGGCTTAGAGGAAGTATTTCCGATGGCGTAGATTTATTTATCTTGTCTTAGGCAGTAACAAACTTCAATAGAATGAAATACTGAACTGTACTGCAAACATAATTTTCCATTCCGTTATTGGAAACTAGGGAAAAATTAAACTTTGATGGATGACTTGACTTTCGAAGCAAGTTACTGCTGAAAACCTCATAGCAATGATTAATAGCAAATTTAAATGCACCCCTAGCTAAGCAGTACCACTAGAAACAGGAACCTTTAAATATTTAATTCCTTGGAAGTTCAGAACCTACTCTGGGGCAAGAAAATACCTCACGTAGCAAAATTAACATTGTATCACACTGGCCACAATCCTTATATACAACATGAAAACACGTACATTGTTAAAAAAGGACTACAGCACAATCGAAGCAACAGAAATGATATTTATCAGGGCTATAATTCAAAGTACCAGGAGAGACAAGAGCAGAAACGAGTTACATAAAGAAACAGCTGGTATCAGGATACTTATTGCCAACATCTTGGGGAAACTAAGACTACAGTGGTACAGCTATGTAATGAGAATGGATAGCACAAGTCTACTTCGAACTAGACTTGGGAAGAAAGAAACCCAGAGGAAGGGAAAGGAGAGATGGATAGAGGCAGTACGATTAGAAGTAGAGAAGAAAGGTGTCAACTGTGGTCATCTACAAAACCCAATGTTGTATCAAAATCGAAAAAAATGGAGAATGATTGGAAGCCACCCAGGAAACTGTAAACGGAACATGATGATGATGCACTTTTTTCCCAGTTCAGTGATTGTCACCGAACTCAAAATTATGGCAGACAACCTTTTCATCAGATTGCCTTCCATAAAGGTAATTTTTATTTTATTTTATTTTTATTTTTTTATTTTATTTAATTAATTAATTAATTAATTGTTTGTACCCACGACTGTATTTATGATATCCAAATGGGTATTTTGCAGCAGCCAATCGTTATTTTAATAAGAAGCTGTTTTATTTCAGATCTAGATTTCGACAAGTGACTTGCCATTATCAATGATAAAATAACAAGAAGTCACCGTCAGTATAAATACATCACATGAAATATAACATTGACAAATCAGAAAGAACCATATATATGTAGTTTACATACCATACACTTTTTATATTAGTGTGCTATGCATGTGCATTGTTTAACCCTCAAGAGGGTAAGTAATGCGTTTTTTACAGTTTATTTTAGATGCGATACTATTGCCAGCAAAAGTGGGCAGGTCGTAGGAGAGAGAGGTTGGGCATGTGGTGCCCTCTATATTTTACATGCGCGTTATATTTTTTTTTTTCATTTTGTTACAGCTTGTGAAATTGAACACTATGTAACAATGTAAAGTCTTAAAAATATCGGTTTGTTCGTTTGTGACTGGTTTTTTATAAACATCGTAAAATAGTTAATAAACAAAATTTATAAAAGTAAATCTGTTAACTATACACGTAGTTACTTGTGTGTCAGGTTTTTATATTAAAGATATTATAATAAGCTATTTTTACACAAACAGGAGAGTTTTACTGTAGGTTCTCAGTTTTATTGTTACAAATTTCTATGTTTTGCAATATTATAATTTATCTCCAAAATAATCTGGTGGTTTTGTACTGAGTATTTATAACTACGCGTAGATGCGGCTGGACTCTAGAACAGATTGCCGATTTTGTACCTCTCACTTGGGAATCAGTAAGTGCAAATCTTGTTTTTCAGATAAGTTAATTAACCCTTAAAGTATGAATTTAAAATAATAACGAGCATTGCTATCACTCATTATTTTAAGCATGTACTTGATTTTCGACAGCAATATAACAGGTTTTCACCTTAATTTTAAAAGTTTCATTAGCCTCCTTGTATCATTATGATCTTAATTCCCCGTTTCCAGCTACCTGCGTTGGGTTATGAATCAAGGACCTCCGAAGTTGCCTCTCTCTCCAGCACTCCTCTCCTTGATTAAGTACATCTTCCAATATCTTTCGCTGTCTTCCTCGTAGTCTCTTCCCACTCACCTTTTCCATAAAAGCTCTCTTCGGTACTTTCTCCGGTTCCATTCTCATCAAAATACCATACCAATTTAATTCTGTGGTTTCTATCCTGTCCAGTAGCGTCAAGATTCCAGTCCTTCTTATCTAATCGTTTCTCTCTCTTCTGGTCTTGCTGTCTACACCTCTTAGGAATTTCTTCTGCTTGTACTGTACTCTCTTTTTGTAATTGTCCATGCTCCCGCTGCATGTGTTAGTATGGGTGCAAAATAGGTTGAATATAATACCTGCTTACATTTCATTGGGACATTTCGGTTCCACAGAATACCCCTTACACCCTGGTAGAAGCTGCTCGCTTGTTGCATTAACTTTACAAATTCCTCTTTGTATACAAATTAATATTAAAAATCAGTCTTCGTGTTCACTTATTATGAGAATGGTTTTGTCACTGAAATTGTTTTCAGAAACACACACACACACACACACTCATACACACATAAACAGATACAAGGAAACTACATTACCACAGTAACTTATTACCCAAGTGTTACTACAGCAAATGTCGTTAATCATGAGAGTGACACAAAAAAGGCTCACATAACAGCTAGGTTTAACGTTCTCTTGATAGGGCAGGGAACCAGCCACCTGAAGTGCACTAACCAGTAGAACCAGGCACTTACGTAGTTAAGCACATTGCTCCAGTGAATAATAAATCTACAATTTAATTTTCAGAGAAAAGTAGAATCCCATGCATTATAAAAATTCTTTTAACTTTGCTGGAAACACAAAAGAAATAAAATGTAAGTTCAAACCATTTGATCAGGTATACTCAAGAATATGTATTGGAAGTCATGAGGACAGTGCGTTGTCAGGGAACGTAGATTACATACCACTGCATAACGTTTGTTATCTGAGTATTTTATAATCAGCCAAGCCCACAAAAAAACTTTTCCCAGAAAGAATTTATTTTTAAGACCCAAGTAACTGTAAATGTTCTTCATCGATCCGGGACCAATTTCCATGAAATACACTTTTAAACGCGCGGCACACGTCCATTAACTGCACGTAAAGGAGTGAATCAATATTACTCCACAATTTCCTGTGTTCGCTGACTGACACAATTAAAAGGCGAATTTTACACGTGATCTGTCGTTTCTGAAAAGAAATTTTTGTGGGTGAGTTAAAGGGATTTTTTAAATTGGGTGGTGGGGGGGGGGGGGGAGAGGACAATATGTTGTAGCTTCCATTAGGCATCAATTATGCTAAACTATTCAACATGTTGGATGATGTTTGTAGAAGATATTCAACACTCAGTTGAATTCCTATTAGTCATATCTTGCTCGTCAGTTCTTTATTGCGTAAGTATAATTTACATTATTTCATCAAGGCTCGATACAAGTAATTGCCAGCTACAAATGAATTTTGAGATCTATGGATGCAATGCAGTAACAGAAAATATGAACAACAGAAATACCTAATATCTTGAAGTGTCCTTTCACTAACTTTTCTGCTTGCTATAGCCTACACTGAATAATATGCGTCGTTAAACGCAAAGGTATACAGTCTTGTTTGTGACCAGGTAGTAATGTTAATAGGCAACGCACCCATAGTGTCAGTGGGGATGAAGTTATGATTGGATTAGATCAGCTGTTCGTTTCATAGATCCATATTGAGGAGATCCTCTTGGATGTGGAACATGTCAAACAGAACGGTCCGAAGCACGTATTTATCACGCTGTCTTATACAGGGTGTTACAAATAGGTACGGCCATACTTTCAGAAAACATTCCTCACACACAAAGAAATAAAATATATTATGTGGACATGTGTCCGGAAACGCTTAATTTCCATGTTAGAGCTCATTTTAGTATTTCTCTTTAAATGTAAATTGGAAAAATTCGTGCAGACAATTGTCAAAATACCCAATTGTTTCGTTAGTATGTACTGTACTTCCTCGATTTACGTTATCAACACAAATTTTCTGTGAACGTTTGAGCAGGAATTGTTGGCGATGTTTTGATTGGGCCTCATGTTCTTCCACCTACGCTCACTGGAGCACGTTATCATGATTTCATACGGGATACTCTACCTGTGCTGCTAGAACATGTGCCTTTACAAGTACGACACATGTGGTTCATGCACGATGGAGCTCCTGCAATTTCAGTCGACGTGTTAGTACGCTTCTCAACAACAGATTCGGTGACCGATGGATTGGTAGAGGCGGACCAATTCCATGGCATCCCCGCTCTCCTGACCTCAACCCTCTTGACTTTCATTTATGGGGGTATTTGAAAGCTCTTGTCTACGCAACCCCAGTACCAAATGTAGAGGCTCTTCGTGCTCGTATTGTGGACGCCTGTGATACCATACACTATTCTCCAGGGCTGCATCAGCGCATCAGGGATTCCATGCGGCAGAGGGTGGATGCCTGTATGCTCGCTAACGGAGAACATTTTGAACATTTCCTGTAACAAAGTGTTTGAAGTGACGCTGGTACGTTCCGTTGCTGTGTGTTTCCATTCCATGATTAATGTGATTTGAAGAGAAGTAGTAAAATGATCTCTAACATGGAAATTAAGCGTTTCCGGACACATGTCCACTTAGCATATTTTCCTTCTTTGTGTGTGAGGAATGTTTCTTGAAAGTTTGGCCGTACCTTTTTGTAACACCCCGTATATAGTGAGCGAGGTTCTTCATGTGTACGAAACTACTGCAAATAGAAATCACTTTAATCTGCTGTCTGTTGTCACTCGTTTCTGTAGAATTAGCCTTACTTTAGCTTCCCTCCATTTCCAAATTTGTTCAGATTTTACTAAGCGGATCCTTTTTCACCTTCATTTTTTCTCTCTTCTTTAGACATGTGACCTACCGATCCATTCATTTATTTATTTTTATTTATTGTTTTTTTCTTTTCCATAGGACCAATTGAGGAGTGAGACTCCATGGTCATGGAACAAGTCAATACATTAATTGTTACCAAGAATGGTAATAGAAATTTTTTAAGTAGTCCTTTGCACACAACAATCTTAAGACAAAGTGAAAAGAATCAAAGAAAAAATGAATTAGCTTAATTGTTTAACTTTTCTAGGAGTTCCTCGACAGAATAAAAGGAGTGAGCCATGAGGTAACTCTTCAATTTAGATTTGAAAGCGTGTGGATTAGTGCTAAGATTCTTTAGTTCTTGTGGCAGCTTATTGAAAATGGTTGCCGCAGAATATTGTACCCCATTCTGCACAAGTGTTAAGGTGGTGTGATGCAAATGCAGATTCGACTTTAGTATTCACCGAGTGAAAGCCACTAACTCGTGGGAATAAGCTGATATTATTAACAACAAACGACATTAAAGAAAAAACGTATTGTGACGCCAGAGTCAAAATTCCCAGACTACTGAAAAGGGGTCGACATGACGTTCGCAAACTTACACCACACTTTGCTCGAACCGCCCGTTTTTGAGCCAGAAATATCCTTTTTGCATCAGGCGAGTTACCCCAAAAAACAATGCCGTACGTCATAAGTGAGTAAAAGTAAGCGTAATAGACTACTTTTCGTGTTGAAAAATCACTTATCTCAGATATTGTTCTAATGGTAAATATAGCAGAATTTAGTTTTGGAACAAGATTCTGAACATAGGCTTTCCATGACAGCTTACTGTCTATATGAACACCTAGAAATTTGAACTGTTCAGTCTCACTTATCACATGCCCATTATGTGTAATCAGAATGTCAGCTTTCGTCAAATTATGTGTTAGAAATTGTAAAAACTGAGTTTTACTGTGATTTAACATCAACTTGTTTTCTACAAGCCATGAACTTAAGTCTTGAACTGCATTATTTGTTATTGTGTCAATATTACGAGCAACATCCTTCACTACCAAGCTGGTATCATCAGCAAACAAAAATATTTTACAGTCACCTGTTATATCATTTATATAAATAAGAAACAACAATGGTCCCAAAACAGACCCCTGGGGCACCCCATACTTAATTGTGCCCCATTGGGATTGCACGCCATAGCTATTTTCTACACTGCGGAGAATTACCTTCTGTTGTCTGTAATTAAAGTAAGAGGTGAACCAGTTGTGGGCTACTCCCCGTATTCCATAATGTTCCAACTTCTGCAACAATATTTTGTGATCAACACAATCAAACGCTTTTGTTAAATCAAAGAAGACGCCTAATGTCCGTAGCCTCTTATTTAACCCATCAAGTGCCTCACAGAGAAACGAAAATATAGCATTTTCAGTCGTTAAACCACTTCTAAATCCAAACTGCACGTTTGACAATAAATTATGTGAACTGAAATGATCAATTAATCTTGAAAATACAGCCTTTTGAATAACTTTAGAAAAAACCGATGGCATAGAAATAGGTCTATAGTTGTATACATTATCCCTTTCTCCTTTTTTATAAAGTGGTTTCACTACTGAGTACTTTAATCTGTTAGGAAACTGACCATTCTGAAAGGAAAAATTACAAATATGGCTTAGTACTGGGCTAACATATGGAGAACAGTACTTTAGAATTCTACTAGATACCCCATCATATCCACAAGAGTCCTTAGTCTTTAGTGATTTAATTATTGACTCAATCTCACCTATGGAAGTATCATGAAGGACCATTTCAGGTAAAAGCCTCGGAAAGGCATTTTCTAAACACGTTATATGATTACCTGTAGAAACTAGAGTTTTGTTTAGTTCCTCTACTATATTCAGAAAGTGATTATTGAATATTGCACATATATCTAACTTGTCAGTAACAGAAACATTCCTACTACACACTGACGTTATATCGTCTACCTGCTGCTGCTGACCTGACACTTCCTTCACGATTGACCAGATAGTTTTAATTTTATCCCAAGAGTTTGCTATTCTTTTTGCGTACCATATACTTTTTGCATTCTTAATGACATTTTTCAGAACCTTACAGTACTGTTTGTAATGAGCTACTGCATCTTCATTCTGACTGCTTCTAATATTTTGATACAACTCCCGCTTAGTTCTACATGATACTCTTATCCCCTTTGTCAGCCACCCTGGCTGTCTGTTATTGGAAGTACCCTGTTTTGATTGTTCCAGCGGAAAGCAACTTTCAGACAGCATAAGAAATGTGTTCAGAAAAGCATTATATTTATCATCTGCATTATCGGCACTATAAACATCCTGCCATTCTTGTTCCTTAATTAAGCTTAAAAAGGTCTCAACTGCAACTGGATTAACTTTTCTGAGTAGTTGATATTTATGTTTAACATTTGTTTGAGAACAAATACTTTTTAGAATTAAAAGTTGGGCATCGTGGTCTGATAGGCCATTTACTATTCTGCTGACAGAGTGCCCCTCTAATAATGAATAATGAACAAAAATATTGTCAATGGTAGAACTGCTATTTCCTTGCACTCTCGTTGGAAAAAATACTGTTTGCATCATGTTATAGGAATTAAATAGATCTAACAGCTGACTTTTCCTTGAGCTATCACCTACACAATTAATGTTGAAATCTCCACACACAATTAAATTTTTATACTTCCTATACAGTGAACCCAGAACCAATTCCAGCTTGGGCAGAAACATTCTAAAATCTGAGTCAGGGGATCTATAAATAACAACTATTACTAGTTTAGTTCCATTAACATTAACAGCTCCTGCACAACATTCAAATATCTGTTCTGTGCAGTGTTTAGAAAAATCGATTGACTCCGATGAAAAATCGTTTTTTACATACATGGCCACTCCCCCACACTGCAAGGAACTCCTAGAGTAGAAGGCAGCTAACCTGTATCCTGGCAAAGGAAGTCTCTGAATTGTCACACCACTTTAAAAGTGCTCTGAAATACCAATAATGTCAGAATCAGTATCAATAAGCAGTTCATTAACTTTATCTCTGATACCCTGTATATTTTGATGAAAAACAGTAATTCCCTTATTAATTATATTCTTAGACTTTGTCAAAGGTGGTTCCTTTCTTAGAGGGACTTCCTTTAAGCAGGAATACCTATCAGCTGTCTTCAGTCTAAAAAAGGTGCAGCCCTAACACCAACTACTACAGGAATTTTTCCATGAGTGACACCCCCACCCCCTACTACACTGTCACCTATGAGCTTTGCCAACCTCCCCTTCCTATGCCTATTGAGGTGCAGGCCGTGCCTAGTAAAATCCGACCTTTGGATAGTCTCAACTGGCACCACTGCAATGTGATCCATGCCCTCCGTCATCAGCGCCTTCTCAAGCCCCATGTTAACACGGCTGACAGCCGTATTAAGACAAGGCCTATCATGACGCTGAAACAGCTGCACGAAATGCACATTCGTGCCACCAGTTTGAGTTGCTATCCTTTCCAGATCACCACCTATATCATATTTCCCGTCCCTATCAAGACTATTCCCGGCCCCACCCACTATAACTACCTGATCCTCTTTTGAAAAATTCCTACATAAGTCCCCTAAGTTACAAGTGACCTGAGCTAACCCTGCACTAGGCTTCACTATGCTGGTGACCTGGTACTCGCTCCCAAGTACTTCCTGCAACTGTTGGCCAACACCTCTGCCATGAGAACTGCCTAGCAGCAGAACCTTCTTCCTAAGAGCCCTCTCTACAAATTTCGGCTTCCTAACAGCTGAGGTCTGCTGCGTACTTCCTACACCTATAGCTACAGGAGGTTCATCTCCACTCAACTCTGACAGTTGGTCAAACCTATTTGCAACTTGCAATGTAAAGCTATCTGAATACCTTCTCCTAGCTACCTTCTTGCCAACTGCCAGTTCCCATTCCGCAGCCCCCCTTCCCCTCCTCAGCCTACCTAGTTTCTCTTCAGCGTTTTTCAGCTGCACCTGAAGGGCGCAGATCAAACGCTCCTGCTCCTCTTTCCTCTTATTCCTGCTGCAAATTCTACAGTTCCAGGAGAGAACCTCACCACAATGCCAACTGGCTTACCCACTGCACTCCCCCCCATGAAAATACTTACTGCAAATCCCACACTGCAGCCCACTACGCTCGACCCTACGACAGAGCCCACATTTTTCACTCATGGTAAAATTTCACAATTAAGTTATTAAGTTACGTTTCTACAAAAGAACTAGGAAGTACCTCTTAACTACAGCAATCAACAAACCTCAGTCTCTACAAAATCAAGTAACAACAACAACTAATAGTATCAGAAAAGAACAAATAACACTGCCACTGAAACTTTACACTATTGCTTGTATAAACAAGTTCAAATTCAAGCGTCACTAATAAACTAACCAAACACAGTAAGAGTACAAGAGTTATCAAATACCGTAACTTAAAGTTTCCCAACCTCAACTACGTTAAAAACAGCAAGTCACCTGTTGAAAAGGACTAAATTTAATAAATAACTAGCGTGATAACACCTTCTGAATCTACTCACTTTAATAATTTAACTACAATAACACAAACACTTATTGGAACTTAGCTTTCGGAGACCGCTACGGCTGGAACCACTCGCCACCAGATGTAAACAAAGCAGTAAGACGTGGATGCCGGCTCACACGCGAACACAAATAACACCACTTAAAGCAAATACGGCACTACAAACGCTAAAATAACTGACGATCCTTTTCTAGAACACATTTATATTGAATATTATCACGAAATAACAATTACAATAATTATATTAATCCTAAAATTATATAAAAAATCGAGAGCGATGTGCACAGCAGTCCAGCACTCGTGACGTCACGCGGCGTCTGACCTCTAACCCTACATTGAGAACATTCTTTTCTCTGCGTAAATGTACTGTTTATCGTCATTTGCATGAAAAATTAATGATAAATCAAATGTTTGTATAGCTTATGGGACGTAACTACGGGGTCATCAGTCCCTAAACTTACAAACTACTTATGAACTAGTTACTACTGAGGACAGCACAAATATCCATGTCCGAGGGGGGATTCGAACCCCCGACCGTAGTGGCCGTGCAGACCGTGACTGAAGCGCCTCTGTCCCCTCGGCCACCGCGGCCGGCAAAAATTAATGATACTCTCTGCCTATTATTTCCTAAAAAACACATGATGAGGGCTTCACTTTCTATATTAACTGCCTCTCGTTTCTGTCAGATATGCAGTGCATTATTAATCGAAATTCGGAAAACGTATTTTCATGCAATAGTGTATATGGGTCATTCCATGCCAATGTCCATCTCTCAACCTGAACCTCTGTTTCAAATTTTCTGCAGTCAGTGCCCAAGATAAGAGATTAAAAAAATGCCAATTTGCAAAGATATATGAAAATTGTGACGAAAGATACAATTCTGCAAAGTTTGGAATTTGTGCGAAATTTAAATGCCTCTGTCTCAACATAAATAACTAATTCTGGTTCTAATTCAGTTACATTTAAAATTGTGCCCTTTACACTTATATGCTACATGGCAGGTCTCTGAGAATTTTCACACTACTGGTCATTGATCCTGACCATTGATATTGAATATCTCAAAACACTCCATCTTTATTTATTATTTTTTAAATATATTGTGTTTCTCCATTATGTTACTATAAACATGGTAACTATGAAGAAGCCGCACCAAATGCACCATGCACATAAAAATAATAAGTACGCCATCAACATGCAGTAAACAGCTATTGTAATGTCCTTCCGATTTTTACCGAAATCGACGATTGAAAAGTTTAGTGGTGCCACTAATATAGACGCATCATGTAACAAAAGGTGTCTGTGTTTACAGTCGTAACAAAGAATAATTATTTTAATGTGTGTTATTATCTTTGTACAATTAAAATATATAAATGTATGTAATCTTATTGTATGTAATCTTGTTGTAGCTTGTTGTGTCTTGTTGTATCTGGTTGTGTCTTGTGTCTTATCTGCGCTGGTCGATTCATAATCGTGACGAGATTGTTTTTTGATGAAAATTAAGGAAACATTGTAATGAGGTCTGTCAATGTCTTTGAACATTTTTAAAGTCTTAAAATATATGTATTAAATGAAATAAGTGTACGAACTTTAATTAGTTAGAAATATCCTGATCATTTATATGAAATGCTAAAGGACGTCATCAGCATTTGTTTAAGTAAGAAGCTAACGACACAAAGTGCATCAACCGCCACCATTACGTGGCAAATATAGAATTCCTAAATGAAAAAGCAAGGACGGGTGGAAACTAAGGTTTAATAAAAAACAATTTTCTATTTCAGCTTTGCAAAACCAAAATTCCGCCAACTTCTGTGGTAATGTATGGTAAAACGTGGTATGTTACAAAGATATATAAATTACGAAGTGCATATGTATTCAGAGTTACTGTTATTATTATTCCGAGTGAGAAGTGAATAATATTTCATTAAATAATTTCCTGTTAGCCATATCTTAAAAAGTTAAGACAGTTTTCATTTAGCTTCACTGAATTCAGACTTTGCGATTTTACTTCAAGTTGGACATTCAATTAAAGTTTCGCTGATATACTTAACTGAGAATAATATTCAGTATTTTAATATAAGGATAGGTTCCACATTAACTTCATTTGCAATTGAATATTATTTTTATAGCATTTTATGTGGGACTACTTTGCAAGAATACTCGCACCAGTTGACGACCTTCAACCTGCATAATCACGTCCCTGAGAAGTTTTATGTTTCATCCATTTACTGAGCTAGCTGGCAAACTATATAAATAATATAAAATACAAAGGCAATATTTTAAAATATATCCTTATAAACCTGGCCACTTTCAAAACATTTTTTCAACATTTTTTTAGTGTATTCTTACACTATGTATCGAGTTTTTCCTAGAGCAGTAGCCAATAGCAGTTACTTTTATTAGTTACTTTAACTGGTCACATAAATCGCAGTCGATCCTTGGTCTCTCTCAGTCCAGCCTTCAACACTTTTCTGTAGCTTCGTCTGCCAAACCCAGTATCGGCATGTCTCCCACGGTGTCATCCTTCCATCATATTCTCGGCCGTCCTGGCGTCCTCCTTCCTTCGGCTTCGCCATCCATTATTGCTTTTTTCACCCCTCTCCTCCTCACATGTCCACACCATCTGAGTCTTTTACTTTTTAAACTCGCTACGAAGTCAGCCAATGTACACAATTGTCAGAAATCTTTTTCTTTATTCTCCACAGTACATTTTCTTTTATTGGTCCATAAAATTTCCTCAGTACATACCTTGTTTTCGAAAATGAGCCTTTTCTCTATTTTCTTTGTCAATTTCCATGTCTCACTTGCACACCAAACAATTGGTTTTTTTATGATGGTCAGATATATTCTTATTTTTGTCTGCTTGAGCAGAAACTTAGATCTTATGATGTGCACATAGCTCCTAGACATCTTCCCCCAGATTGAATTCTTCTTACACTCTCTTGCTCTATCAGGTTTTATTTTTTGGTATTGACACCGATGTATGTAAATGTATCTGTCTTCTGTACTGTTAGATTGTTGGGTTGTTGTTAGATAGTTTGGTCCTAACTCAGCCCATCTTCATGTTATCATGAACTTTGCTTTGCTTTAATTTAGACCTACATTATCAACTTCTTCGGTCAGCACAGTCCCCATTTTCTTCAGGTCTTCCACGCTCTTAGTTATCACCACAAAATCATTTCTGTGAAAGCGAGATCTACCTTTTTTCCATATGGCGACTCCAGTACATCCATTAGTTTCTCTTGTCATGCTGTTGCTGAATGCCAGATTGAACAGCGTTGGTGATATGTCCCTGCCTCACTCCTCACTGGTCCTGAGAACTGCCCATGTACTTTCACTCTACACTTTGATTCCATCACATACCTTTTAGTTAGCTTTACCAGATTGTCTGGAATATCATACTCTGGCATTATCGTCCACATCTCCTCTCTCACTATGTTATCATAATTTTCTGAAGGCTATAAACGTATAAAAGGTTGTTGTTGTTGTGGTCTTCAGTCTTGAGACTGGTTTGATGCAGCTCTCCACCCTACTCTATCCTGAGCAAGCCTCTTCATCTCCTCATAAGAACGTCACCCTACATCCATTTGAATCTGCTGACTGTATTCATCTCTTGGTCTTCCCCTGCGATTTTTACCCCAAACACTTGCCTCCAATGCTAAATTCTCGATTCCTTGATGTCTAATGTATCCTGATCTAATGTCTGTCTTAAAGTGAATATTTGATTGGGTTTTCATTTAACTTTTCTGAATCCTGCTTCTGCTGTGTCTAATATTTCTTCAGTGTGTGGGTTGAGCCAGTTCAGTATAATTCTTGATTCTGTTTTATACAATGTGCATAGTAGAGATATCCATCTGTAGTTTTGTGTCAACATTTCCTCTTCCTTCATGCATTGGGACATACAGCAGCAGTATTATGAGCTCTGCTGATATCGTGTCTATCCTTGGGTCTTTTTATGAGCTTTGCTGATATCGTGTATGTCCTTGGGTCCTTTCCATTTTTAGTCTTTTTATTGCTTTCTTAACCTCCATCAGAGTTGGTTCTTCGACTAATGGGTGAACATTCTGATTGTTTTCTTCCCTGTTTTCATAGGCATCTACCGGGCTGTCTTGAAAGTATCTCCTCCATTTCTATAGGTTATCTTCTTTTGTAGTGATAAGTGTCCCATCCTCATCCTTCCCCATAATCCTGGACTTGGCTGTATACTCTTTTCTGTAGTTACTAATTGTCGAGTAAACTACTGTCTATTGTTCTGGTTATAGTCCTTCTCTGCCTTTCTATCTGTTTATATATAAAGGATCTTTCCTTTCGCCTCATTATTCTCTTCATTTCTCTCGTGGCATATGTTATTTGGTTTTCATAGTTCTCATTGCCAGTCTGGCTGTCTTCCTGTCCTGTACTGCATTTATACATGTTTTGTGGACACATTATTTGCACTTGAACTTGCTATTATTGTTGTATCTCCTAGCAGTTGCTGAGCTGTCTGCTTTATAAATGTTGTTCCATTTTGTATTGTTATCTTCATCTTCTTTCCTTTTGCTTTCATTTTCTAATTTCTATTTCAAAGCTTAATCTTAAACTGTTTATTCACCTTACCTTCTTTTACCCACTCACATCTACTCTTTGGATTTTTTATCACTGTCGTCCTTCCTCCGTTGTTTTGATATTGTTTCATCTTTAGTAACACAATGGGACCGTCTGATACTACTTCTGTCCTAACTCCTGTTAACATGGTCTATTTGATTCCTAGTTAACCCATCTGGAGAGGTCCATGTTGCCTTGTGTTTGTCTTTATGGAGAAATGATGTGCTGAATATTTTCTAGCTGTGACGAATTTGATGAGCCTTATACCGTAATGATGTGATTCAGGATGCAAACTGAACATGCCTATGTACGGTTTTTATTGGGTTTTCTCGTCCTATTTTGGCATTTGAGTGTTCTAGCAACGTTTTGATGTCATACTGTGGTAATCTGCAGTACGTTTAAGGTGTCGTAGAATTCGACTTTTATGCCCACCTCCTTGTCCTTAGGACATGAAACTTATTATTGACATTTTTCTACATTTATCTGTGATTATGATGTAACATAGCCTTTCATTGACTTCCTAGTGTCATCACATTGCCCATTATTGTATCATGTACTGCAAATCCTGTACTAAATATAGAGTAACCACGTTTGCTTCCACTGTATATGATTATATAGTTTTTCTCTCTGTGCGTGCCTTGACTCGGTCATATTATCTCCTGCAGGGCTGTAATGTCCATGTTTGTTAGTTCTTCTTCAAATATATTTGTCTGTCCTGCAACAAATAGTGTTTTTAAATTCCATGTTACTATTCGTAGGCCTTTATTCGTAAGCTTTAGTCGTTTCCAGAAAATCGATTCCAATCCGACGCCAGGTGTGAGTGTGTGGAAACCTTCACTTTCTTACAATGTTGACTGGATAGTCCAACGATTAACCCTCCCACTTTATACGGGTTTGGGACCGCCTGAAAGGTTAATTTCTTCCATACGTGTTTAGCAGCTGCTTTCACTTTGACCAATTGTTGAATATTTCTTGCTATGAACAGCCAATCAGAGACACTTTTATTTCAACCAGTCATCATTAGCCTGTTTTATGGCTGTGACTTGTTTACTTAAAGTGCAGTGTACATGTGTTGTAGTATTTAGTATAGCTTATAAAAATGGATTTCAAGATAAAATTATATCGTTGCAATCCGTATATATGGAAGAAGATCATGCAAGAGTGCAGAAGAATTTAAGTAATGTTCAGGAGTGGATAGTAAAAAAAGACCTAATGTATTGTTAGCTGGAGAAATTTGCATCAAATGCAGAAAGAAAATATTACAAAATGCAACAATCACTGCAGATGATGCTCCAATGTGCCAGGTACTTCCAGAGATCATGTAAGTTAAGGTGAAGTAACATCAGATCTGGCACTGCAGTCTTTAAATAGTAGCCATCAGTATTTATGTGAATCTCCTGTGAAGAAATAGAGACTTCAGTGTGAGAACAGTGTTGGGACATACTTATGTAGCGCAACTGCGAAAAGAATAGAGTGAAAAAAATTAAGAAAGTGAAATGATCACCCAGCTGAAAGATAAGTTTCACACTTCAGACAGTGCGACAAAATACAAATTCTAACAGTTCTTCCAAAGAGCTGGAGTAATCTACATCAGATTACATGGGTCGGAGAGCAAACCAGTTAGTTGCAGAACATGGTATGATAATGACACTAAATCCAAAACTAGGTAAGACACTGTGAGCGAAAATCATTCAGCATATGGACGTACAAGGATTCGACAGATATAATTCAGAGGTTGCAATTCACCCATTTGTACCTCACTGCAAAGACTCAAGAGCTAATGATACAACTTCATGTATTATATATGGAAATATATGACTGTATTCAGCATGATACATTGTGTGTTTATTCTTCCCAGAACAGTTTCATCAATTTCTTAAAATTTCGGATGGATGTGCTGCAAGAACTTTATGAATCTCTCTTATCATCTGGAAGATTTTGACGTTGCAGCTGAATACCATTTTTTTGCTACAGCGCTTGGTGAAGACCTTGTCATCTGGTATCAGGGATCGTAGAGAGATTAGCAACATTTGCCAGTCTCAAGTGACCTTATGAAAATCATATTTGTTTGAGTGATGGAAGGTGAACATTCCTTTATGTGTCTTCCATTATGATAGAGACACAATCAAGCTGAAACAACGTTTCAAGAATACAAGGGCGATTCCAGGTACCCATGAGATTCATTGTGTAATACTTGATAAAAGTCTTAGTAAAGACAAAGACATATTCTGCTTCTTTAGTGACTAGAAAAGAGAAGTGACTGCTATGGTGAATTAAAGCGGTTGACAGATGTACATAGATTTGTTGGTGACAGTCATTACATCTACATCTACATAGATACTCTGCAAATCACATTCAAGTGCCTGGCAGAGGGTTCATTAACCACTTTCATAACTTTTCTCTACCGTTCCATTCTCTAATAGCGCGCGGGAAGAAAGAACACCTAAATCGTCCCGTTTTCGATCTGATTTCTCTTATTTTATTGGGATCATCATGTCTCCCTAAGTAGGTGGGTGCTAGCAAAATATTTTCACATTCAGAACTAAAAGTCGGTGATTGAAACTTCGCAAACGGATCACGCCGCAATGAATAACGTCTTTCTTTTAATGATTTCTACCCCAATTCGTGCAACATTTCCGTGACGCCTCCCCCCCCCCCCCCTCCGTAACGTGATAAAACAAAACGAGCTGCCCTTCTCTGAACCTTCTCAATGTCTTCCGTCAGTCCCACCTGGTGAGGGTCCAACAAGGGGCAACAGTACTCCAGGAGAGGACGCACAAGTGTGATGTAGGCAGTCTCTTTGGTGGAGCTGGTGTATTCCATTAGAGGGTTGCGTATGTCGTACGAACTTATGAAGAAATAGATGGTCAACTTCTTGCATCCACATGGACCGTCTCCGTCGTTTGTGTTCCCTGTGAAACCAGACACTTGTGTCATCAGAAAGTGTGATACTTTCAACAGAGTGCCTCCGGTGACACCAACTAGAAGGGCATACAGTCTCCCTGTATCAGTTCTTGCGAACGTTAAATATTTAGTTGTAGAATTATTGGATGAGGTCTAATCAGTTTTCATTGTCTTTTAATTAAAACTATATTGTAAATGATTGATAATACCATTACAATAATGTAAACCATATTTTTGTACAATATTACTTATAAATCGTACTTATCATTATTCCAGTTTCATATAATGTGTATGTTACCTTCTTCATTCTTGGTATTGTGCTGATGCTGACAAAATAATTTTTGCATATGATGCCTTTGTTATACCATATTTATAATAAAACACTGGGGCAATAAAATATATTAAAAATGAAGATGGGGTGTTTCGAGATATTCAAGATCAATGGTGGAAGTCAATTACTTTTAGTGCAAAGATTCTCAGAAACCTGTCATGTAGCGTATCAGTATATAGCTTTTCAAACCATTTTAACTGTAACAAGATTAGGACTAGAATTACAGGGCCGAGGCGGATTAGCCGTGAGCACTGGGGCGCCGTGTGCAGTGCACGCGGCCGTTCGCCGTCGGGGGTTCGAGTCTCCCCTCGGGCATGGGTGTTTGTGTTGTCCTTAGATAAGTTTAAGTAGTTTGTAAGCTACGGACTAAAAGTCCTATAGATTTACAAACATTTGAACATTTAGAGCCGGCCGCGGTGGCCCGGGGGACTGAGGCGCTCCAGTCACGGTCTGCACGGCCACTACGGTCGGGTGTTCGAATCCCCCCTCGGGCATGGATATTTGTGCCGTCCTAGTTCGTAAGTAGTTCATAAGTAGTTTGTAAGTTTAGGGACTGATGACCCCGCAGTTAAGTCCCATAAGCTTAACAAACATTTGAACATTTGATTTTTTTGAACATTTAGAATTACAGGCATTTACGTTAAGACAGACGCATGTAAATTTCGCACAATTCAAAACATTTCAGATCTGTAACTTTCTTCATAGTTGTAACACCCCAGCAAATTGGTATTTTTCCATTCTTGTCTGGTTGATTGAATTCATCACCTTTGACAGAAATCTGAGATGGTCATGTTGAAAATATTACTTTACTGCGTTGAACTGACATGGACTAATCCATATGTTCCATGCAGTATTGCAAATTGGTATGAAGACATAAGATACGTCTTTCTAACATGTTTACATCGTTTTGTAGGTCCTTTATGTAATAAAAACACCGATCGCACCCTTCAGAATGCAGACTGGTACAGCAAAAAATATTATGAACTAGCTTCGCTCGCGTTGATGTTCTTGCATACATGTCAAAGACCACCGACAGTTCAATAATTTTTCAACTTTGTTTTTAATTTATGACCAGGATTATGAGGATAACAGAAAGTTTCCAATTTTTTGATTGAAGTTTTAACTGTGCGTAGAATGAAGATAAATTTTGGCCTTCTTTATCGAGATAAAAATAAAGATATTATTTAATACAAAAAGAAACTCGTTTTTTAGATCGTGACTAAACTGCTGACTGCAGTATCCGTATGTTATACATTATAAGGGATACAAATGTCATCGAAATAGGTTCGGCGGTTTGAAGACGTTGACGTCATGTGTAAGCATTGTATTCATTATGTTAAATCGTATTATGTACAACATATCAACCATTAAAAGTATTTGAATAAATGTGATAAATTTCAAAAGTTAAAGAATAAGTAGCTTTTCTAAGGAGTTTTGTTCCCGTTTGTAGCAATGATCACTATTGATATGATGAGAAAAGATTCATTTATTATAAATAATTCTAGTTTTCATTATATTTACTTTTTTGTGGTTATTCTTTCAGCAATCAGTCGTAAATATATATATATATATATATATATATATATATATATATATTTGTTTGCAAAACTAGATTTCGACCACTGTGTGGTCATTATCAATGCTTAAAACTAATTAAAATACTTAAAACATTTCGACCTCCATGTTGGAGGTTGCGTTTACCACTATAAACACAACCTCCAACATGGAGGTCGAGATGTTTTAAGCATTTTAATTGGTTTTAAGCATTGATAATGACCACACAGTGGTCGAAATCTAGATTTGCAAACAAATAAAAATATTTATTTTTTACGACTGATTGCTGAAAGAATTACCACAAATCAAATACGGTCGTGGAGCACCAATTCCAACATGGAATCAAGCCTGATTTACTTTTTTATTTCTTAATGTGTGTAGTTCATGCATACATTCCCTCTACGTTTGCTGATTGCTATCAAGGCATTATTCTCGTTGAAGTACAGTATTAAACACAGTGATCACAATTTTAATAGAAATAATGCCTTGCCATAAATTAAAATTTTCGCAGTCGGTAGGACTCGAACCTACGCTCCCAGAGGGAATCTGATTTCTAGTCAGACGCCTTAACCACTCGGCCACGACTGCCACGTGAGTCAGGCGCATGTATCATGTAGACATAGTGCCGTGAAGTATACGTATGTTACGGCATGATGGAGTTGTCGGCGTCGACTTAATAACGGAAGGCTATAACAGCAGGGGCTATTCTTGGAGGTAACTTAACGGGAGGCCGCGTTCCAAAGGTGACAACTTGCTGCTTATTTCTATAACGCCTGCATGCTCCTGGAAAAGGCGCATCGACAGTTTGCCAATACCAGTAAAATGTACTGTACATTACATTATATATTTGGAAAGATATTGATCATTGCTTAGTGGATTTGAAAGGGGCATTCCATTTCAGGGCGCACAGCAAGAAACTTTCCGTTTCTCTGTCTCCCCCTCTCTCTTTTCTCGTGGGAGTTGTAAAGTGAACGTTATGATAACTTTTATTAAAAACTGTCACCTGTGATAAATAAGCGCTTCTGGTGTTTTGATGGTGAGAAGTTATCGTAATTTAAGGGAAGGGAAAAAAAACATGTTATTCTGATACTCCTAACTCACTAAATTCTCAAATATAACCTGAAATAAAGATAATGTTATAAGGAACAATTTGAGATGGTATTCATAGAATATATTCAAAACGCAAGTTTTATGTAATTTTCATCGTGTTACAATATTTTTTCCGAAAAACACTATATTAAATGGAACAATAATAAGGCCATATTGTTCAGCTCTTGATTTAAACACAATACGAGTAAATATTTTTATATCAAACGGCAACTGTAGAAAAAATAAAGTTATAGAAACAGGGACAGGCGTTAGTCCATCTCCTATTGTCATGATTCACAGCACTCCATGGCATCCGAAATATATTTATTTATTTACTTTTCAATTAGTCTCTTCCACTTTTCACACAAGGGGTATTAAATAGGTCCAAGCCTATGTTATTTTATTATTGATGAATTTGTGTTTGGCTTAATACCTTCTGAAACACCATCAATTATTGCAGTTTTATAGCGCCATCGACAGATATTAACCTTCAAAATTAATCGTAGTTCACATAAATCCAATATACGTTTCTTGATATACGGCAGACAAGTTGTCGCACTTGGAAAGTCATGCAAACACCACCGAAACTTAACTCGAAAACTATTAAAACGTTACACGTATCAGTTTACGGAGGATATTTTCTTTTGAAGCAATTATTGACACCTGTAAAATATTTATGATTTAAAAAAGTATGAGTGTTTTTTTCTCACCTTTCGTTCGATTTGCAATGAAATATCCCGTACAACATTTATTATTAGTTGACGCTTTCGGCGCGAAAGTGAAATTTATTTTATAATACAATTATGTAGATCCATCTCTATCATCAGTTTCGAATAAAAAAGATTATTTCATAATAACTGCGTCATATTAACAACAAGTAAACGAAAATCTGTGTTTTCAGGAGCTAATCAATAACTGAATTATTATGCAATAATTAATTTCGAGAAATTCGGAAAATAAGGTACACTTCTTTGCAAATTGACTATATTGCATTAACTGACTGTTCCGATGATTCTTGGTAGAATATTTTATACATTTTGAATTAAACACAAAACAACTGTGTAATACTCTACAGTATTTTTGGTATTAGACGAACCAGCTTTCGGCAGTTACGCCATCATCAGGTACTGACCACAAAGATATAAAGATATACCTGAGAAAATTTTGAACGTGAATGACATTAATCTGATGTATACAGAGTGTAAAGATAAATGAAGAGATTTTAGTATGGGAAGAACACAGGGGTTTTACCACAGAACTGGTTTTACCTCAGATCTGCTTTGTGTACATAATACAGTGTGATTCACGAAGATATGCAAATATTTTAATATGTTATTCTACAAGTAAAATTATAGAAAAATGTTCATACAAACAAAGGTCCTCATATTTTTAGTTACGGAGTCACGGTCAGTAAAAGATTTTGCCTGAAATTTTGCTAATACGAAGTCATCAAAGTTAAATAAAGGATGATTCCATTTGTTTTGTTTTTATTTATCTAGTGAATCTAAAAGAAGAAAACAAACCTTGACTCAGACATGTATGTGCAGTTTTTCCCAGAAATACCAGAGATTATACAAATAAATTCCAGCGATTATACAATTACGTTTGTTTACTTTCCATTAAGAATGTTGGCAACCATTAGTGAGTGGTTTCAGTCCTTTCCTAACCTTGAAACAAGTTACTTTTCTACATTGCTCATTGAAAGAACATAATAACAACAGTGTATTAAGTGAAACTACATAGCAACTGTTGTAGGTGGTAGATTCCTCTCGATCTTCGACGTCGATTTACTTATATATATATATATATATATATATATTAATTGCTAGCATGTGAGGAATCACGCTGCGAAGTCCGAGTGTGCGAATTTAGATTCACCCGGTAATATATATCTGGAAAGCCGGCGTTGCCCCAGTATTTACTTATTTATTCAAGCTTTATTTAGTACTTATCCTATCCCTTCTATCTCTGTCCATCCCATTTTACCAAAAACATTTTTATAGGAGATAGGGCTGTGTTGCACAATGTATAAAATTACACTTGCAGTAACCAAAGAAAGAAAGGTAGTAATCAAAATACAAATTACATGCAATATTCATATATTCATTTAATTCAATACTTGACTATAAACCAAATTTCTTGCTACTTGCCTAGGATTTAAAATGAATAAATTATTTGTTGAATCTGCCCTTGAGCAAGCGACATAAAGATTTCTCTGTGAGAAACATGGATACATCAAATCCACTCCGCAGTATTTAATACAGAATTTAGATTCACCCTTTATAAGACAACCGTTGATTAATACGGAATTTAGATTCACCCTGTATAAGACAACAGTTGTCTGCGCCGGTGCAGGCGTTAGATCGGGTATTGCTGCTACAAAAGCAGGTTACCGCGATGAAGATGTGTTTGAACGTGGTGTTATAGTCGGCGCACGAGAGATGAGACGCAGCATCTCCAAGGTAGCGGTGAGGTGGTTTATTTCCGTTACGATCATTCAAGTGAGCATCGTGATTATCGGGAATCCGGGAAAACAGCAAATCTCCGACATCACTTCGGCCGGAAGAAGGTCCTGCAAGAACGGGACCAACGACAACTGAAGGGGATCGTTCAACGTGACAGAAGAGAAACCCTTCTGCACATTGCTACTCATTTCAATGCTGGGCCAGAAATATGCGCTGGACGAAATTTTGTGAGAGACATTTTTTTATTGCTAGCATGTGAGGAATCGTGCTGCGAAGCCAGAGTGCGAGAATTTAGATTCACTTTGTATAGGTGCTACTTAACGCAGCGCCACTTCTGAGTATTTGCATCTCTCTGTGTTGGGATACGAACTCCTCTGGCAGTTTGTTTGGCTTTTGGTAAATTTTATAAATGTTCACTAGTTGTGTACAGCAATTTCAATGGAATGATTCCTCTCACATTAATTCTACATCCTTAACAATTACAGTCGTTAAAAATGGACTGAGGTACTCTGTGTACATGAGCTTAACATCTTTTACCTTTACATTTCGACAGTTACATGTTTATATCTCTGTGGCCAGTACCAGATGCATGCGTAACAACCGAAAACGGTTCGTCTCATTATATATATATATATATATATATATATATATATATATATATATATATATATATATATATATATATACTGGGTGTTACAAAAAGGTACTGCCAAACTTTCGGGAAACATTCCTCAAACACAAAGAAAGAAAATATGTTATGTGGACATGTGTCCGGAAACGCTTAATTTCCATGTTAGAGCTCATTTTATTACTTCTCTTCAAATCACATTAATCATGGAATGGAAACACACAGCAACAGAACGTACCAGCGTGACTTCAAACACTTTGTTAAGGAAATGTTCAAAACGTCCTTCGTTAGCGAGGACACATGCATCCACCCTCCGTCGTTTGGAATCCCTTATGCGCTGATGCAGCCCCGGAGAATGGCGTATTGTATCACAGCCGTCCACAATACGAGTACGAAGAGTCTCTACATTTGGTACCGGGGTTGCGTAGACAAGAGCTTTCAAATGCCCCCATCAATGAAAGTAAAGAGCGTTGAGGTCAGGAGAGCGTGGAGGCCATGGAATTGGTCCGCGTCTACCAATCCATCGGTCACCGAATCTGTTGTTGAGAAGCGTACGAACACGTCGACTGAAATGTGCAGGAGCTCCATCGTGCATGAACCATATGTCGTACTGGTAAAGGCACATGTTCTAGCAGCACAGGTGTTCCAGTGAGCGTAGGTGGAAGAACGTGTGGCCCAATGAAGACATCACCAACAATTCCTGACCAAACGTTCACAGAAAATCTGTGTTGATGACGTGTTTGCACAATTGCGTGCGGATTCTCGTCAGCCCACACATGTTGATTGTGAAAATTTACAATTTGATCACATTGGAATGAAGCGTAATCCGTAAATACTAAAATGAGCTCTAACATGGAAATTAAGCGTTTCCTGATACATGTCTACATAACATATTATCTTTCTTTGTGTGTGAGGAATGTTTCCTGAAAGTTTGGCCGTACTTTTTCTAACACCATATATATATATATATATATATATATATATATATATATATATATATGTGTGTGTGTGTGTGTGTGTGTGTGTGTGTGGGTATGTGTAGAATATTACAAAGTTGTCTTGTGTTTCCTTTAAAATTGACTACATAGTGGAATCTTGCTTAACGAGCATAATTCGCTCCTGAGTCTGACCCGAATCGCGAAACACTGTTTATGCACTACATATCTATACGACGGAATTATTGTAAAAATTGGGTAAATTGTTACATTCCAAAAAAACACTTAAAAATTCATCCTATAATGTATAAAACTGTACATTTCAAACAAGAAAGTTGAATGAACAAAGGATAATTAAAGTCTTTGCCTTTGAAATCTCTCTCTCTCTCTCTCTCTCTCTCTCTCTCTCTCTCTCACACACACACACACACACACACTGAGTTGTACGAATTCGAAACATTTAAATAGTTCGACCGTTTCGGGGCATTGAAATAAATCCAATGGCAAAGATTCAAATTCGTGCTGAATGGAAATTCGAACCTTATTTTCCGTTTTGATGCAACACTCGCCTTAACCATTTTTAAATTTCTTTTTATGTGCTTAGCGGTCGTTGGTTCGGTTCGTTCTTGGTTGTTCGTTGAATATGTGGCTCAACATTTTCTTTTTTATTACTGAGTGAGTTTGGCCTCCTGACCGGGCGCACTGAGCCACGGCGCCCGGCATCAATTAGGCTATCCAGGCACGCTTCCCTTCCAACACAAATTCTGAACTTATATCACACTACGATTGTAGTGCACCCTGTCCATTTGATTACATCTACATACATACTCCGCAATTCACCGTAAGGTGCGTGGCGGAGGGTACACTGTACCACTACTAGGCATTTCCTTTCCTATTCCACTCCCAAATTGAACGAGGAAAAAAAGAATGCCTATATGCCTCCGTACGAGCCCTAATTTCTCTTATCTTGTCTTTGTGATCTTTACGCGAAATGTAAGTAGGCGGCAGCAAGATCGTACTACACTCAGCTTCCAATTCCGGCCCTCTAAATTTACGTAACAGAAATTCACGAAAAGAACGTCGTCTTTCTTCCAGCGATCCCCAATTGAGTTGCCGGAGCATTTCCGTGACACTCGCGCATTGGTCGAACCTACCGGTAACAAATCTAGCTGCTCGCCTCTGAACCGCCTCTATGTCTTCCTTCAAACCGATCTGCTGCGGGTCCCAAATACTTGAGCAATACTCAAGACGTGGTCGTACAAGCGTTTTATACGCAGTCTCCTTTACAGGTGAAGTACATCTTCCCAAAATTCTCCCAATAAACCGAAGTCGGCTGTCCGCCCTACTCACAACTGTCCTTACATGCTCGTTCCATTTCATATCGCTCTGCAATGTTACGCCTAGATATTTGAACGACGCGACCGCATCAAGAAGCTCACTACTGATGCTGTATTCTAACATTATAGGATTGTTTTTTCTACTCATGCGCATCACCTTACATTTTTCTACATTGAGAGCTAGCTGCCATTCTTCGCACCAACTAGAAATTTTGTCTAAGTCAACCTGTATGCTATTACAGTCAGTTACAGACGACACCCTCCCATACACCATCAGCAAACAGCCGCAAATTACAATTTACTCTGTCCATCAGATCATTTATATAGGTAGAAAATAATAGCGGTCCTATCACACTCCCCTGGGGTACGCCTGACGATACACTCGTCTCTGATGAACACTAGCCGTCGAGAACAACGTACTGCGTTCTATTACTTAGGAAGTCTTCCAGCCAGTCACAAATCTGTGAACCTATTCCATAAGCTCGTATCTTCGTTAGCAGTCTGCAGTGTGGCACCGTGTCGAACGCCTTTTTGAAGTCGAGAAAAACACAATCCGCCTGTTGCCCTTCGTCCATGGCTCGCAAGATGTCATGTGAGAAAAGGGCAAGCTGAGTTTCACACGAACGATGTTTCCTAAACCCGTGCTGATTCATGGAAAGAAGCTTTTCCGTTTCAAGGAAATTTACTATATTCGAAGTGAGAATATGCTCCAAAATTCTACATGAAACCGATGTCAACGATATTGGCCTGAAATTGTATGGGTCAGTTCTCTTTCCTTTCTTATACACGGGAGTCACCTGCGCTTTTTTCCAATCACTAGGAACTTTGCGCTGAATTAAAGATTCGCTATAAATGCAAGCTAAGTAGGGGGCCAATGCCGCAGAATAGTCTTTGTAAAACCGAACTGGTATTCCACCCGGACCAGCAGACTTTTTCGTATTTAGCTCTCTCAGCTGCTTCTCTACACCGGAAATACCTATTGCTATGTCCCCCATTTCGGAATTAGTACGTTGATCAAATGATGGTATATTTGTGCGGTCCTCCTGCGTGAAAGATTTCTTAAAGGTTAAATTTAGAACTTCAGCTTTCCGTTTGCTTTCTTCTATTACTGCCCCGGAATGATCAACTAGTGACTGGACAGTGGGCTTTGACCCGCTTATCGATTTTACAGAGGACCAGAATTTTTTCGGGTTCTCGGAAAGATCTTTTGCTAAGGTATGGCTGTGATAATTATTGTATGCTTCACGCATCGATCTTTTTATAGACGCACGAAACTCTACTAACTTTTGCCTGTCATGATTTGCGTGTTGCCGGCCGCGGTGGCCGAGGTGACTGAGGCGCTCCAGTCACGGTCAGCACGGCCACTACGGTCGGGGGTTCGAATCCCCCCTCGGGCATGGATATTTGTGCCGTCCTAGTTCGTAAGTAGTTCATAAGTAGTTTGTAAGTTTAGGGACTGATGACCCCGTAGTTAAGTCCCATAAGCTTAACAAACATTTGAACATTTGAACATTTGGGTGTTCTTTTTTGAATCGAGAGTGCAACAGCCTTTGCTTTCTCAGCAGCTTTCTAATATTATTATTATACCACGGTGGATCTTTTCCATCCTTAATCGTCTTTACTGGCACATATTTCTCTAACCCTTCATTAACAATGCACTTAAATGGATTCCACTTACTCGCAGTCAATACTGGATTCCCGCGATGTTACGAATTCGTAAAACTACGGCCATTAATGACAGCAAATGGTGTCTCTTCTTTCTGTCATGGTCAAATGTTCAAATGTTTGTTAAGCTTATGGGACTTAACTACGGGGTCATCAGTCCGTAAACTTACAAACTACTTATGTACTAACTAAGACTAAGGACGGCACAAATATCCATGCCTGAGGGGGGATTCGAACCCCCGACCGTAGTGGCCGTGCAGACCGTGACTGGAGCGCCTCAGTCCCCTCGGCCACCGCGGCCGGCTTTCTGTCATGTCCGACAAATATAAATAACACATAGTTTTGTTGTGGTTCGGGTAGGAGAGTCGCCGGAATATTTTTACTGAGAAGGGGGTGTCATATTCAGAAAGGTTAAGATATAACCTGTCCTATGCCTGCCTTGGAGACAGCAGCCTGAGCTTTCCGCTAAGTTTCTATTATTCTCATGGATTCGTCGTGTGAGGCATAATTCCTGCCGTCTTAGTCAGCAACTACGTGACAGTGAGATGAAAATCAGGAGGAGCCACATCCCAGACGTATGGTGAGGAATCGCTTTGTGTCTGAAACGCTACAGAAGCAGAGTTGTTGCACGTGCAGTGTTCGAGAGATCATTGTCATGAAGGCCAATGCTTATTCTGCACTTAGAAGTCTATTTTCTCGTCTCGACTGATGCAATTCGCTGAACTAGACCATTGTCTGACAATGGCTTCCTTTCCTGACCATTTGCATCGTCAACTTCTTGTTTTGTGTTCCTGCACTTGTTGCCGCTGTGTTTGTCAAGACAGTTATCTACATACGGACTCCGTAATCCACTCAAAGGTACTTGCTTTGCTGCTCCACTCCCGTATTATAGATCGAGGGAGAAACGAATGCTTGTTTGCGGTTGTACGAGCCCTAATCTCTCTAATCTTATCTTTGTTGTCTTTACGCGAAATGTAGGTTGACGGCAGTAAAATCTGTCTGCAGTCCGCCTCAAATTCCGGGCCGCTATAAATCTTCAACGCCGGCCGCGGTGACCGAGGGGACTGAGGCGCTTCAGCCACGGTCTGCACGGCCACTACGGTCGGGGGTTCGAATCCCCCCCTCGGGCATGGATATTTGGGCCGTCTTTAGTATAAGGTAATTCGTAAGTTGATTGTAAGTTTAGGGACTGATGACCCCGTAGTTAAGTCCCATAAGCTTAACAAACGTTTGAACATTTTTAAATCTTCAACAGTGTTTCGAAAAGAACGTCGTCTTTCCTCCAGCGACTCCCATTTGAGTTTCAAAAGCATTTCGCGCATTGATCGAACTTAGCAGTAACAAACCTAGCCGCCCGCCTCTCAATTGTTTATATGTCTTCATTTAAACTTATGTAGCGGGAATCGTAAGCCCTTTAGGATTTCTGAAGACGGGGTGGTTTTATATTCGGTGTCCTTTACGGATGAATCACATATTCCAAAAATTCTCCCAATAAACGACGAACCAACTTCCCCACGACTACCCTTATATGCTTGTTCCATTTCACATCGCTGTGCAGCATTGCGCCTAGATATTTAATTGACCTGACTGTCAAACAGCACACTACTAATACTACATTCGAACATTATGGGATTGTTTCTCGTACTCATCTGTATCATGCTACATTCTTCTACATTTAGAGCTAGCTGCCATTCTCTCCTATTATATTCAACGATCACATCCAGGATACTATAGACCAAGTACGCGAAACTATTGCCGTGGGGATCAAAATTAATAGGCAGAAGAACGACATGCTGCGTTACGCAGATGATACTGCTGTGGTGACGGAGACAAAAGAGAATCTAGAGAAAGTCCTCAGAACAATGTAAAGGATATTATGTAATCTTGTATGTATTATGAATAAGAATAAACAAGGAAAATAAAGTGATGGTGTTCAGTACTGAACCAGAGTATGAACCTCTAGGAATAAGAATTGGAAGACAGAAGCTAAAACTGATAGAGAAATTTACATATTTAGGAAGCGGGATGTCAAGGGATGGTAGAAGCCGAAAAGAAATTTCAAAGAAAATACGGCACGCCAGAATTGCATTAAATTGAGAAAACTTACCAGCAATAATGTCAGTCGGATAATACGAAAACATTATGAAATCTTTTGTTTGGAGCGCGGCCCTATACGCATGTGAAACCTGGCCAGTGGGGAAAGAAGACAATTAGAAGCATTAGAGATCTAGATACAGTAGCGCAGCCACCGGGGGGGGGGGGTCTAATGGGGCTGAAGCTCTCCTCCCAGGCACCTCCCAAAGATTTATTTTTTAATTTTATCATTTTTTAAACAAGTCTGCATCGGAAATTTGAAATAGTACACATGTAAATGTAATCTGCCATGCACAAGTGAACTTTACACTGTGTCGCCTATGTGATGCCGCCACTGAGAACGTGTGCTGCTGTTACTGTGAGCGGTTTTAATGCCGCTGCGGCCAGCTTTGATGCTGCCGCTATTGTTACTGCTATGCCGAAGTTACGAGCCGATTATTCAAATGCGTAACAGGGCAGCGGCGCCACCGAGTGGAATCTTATAAACAACACTTATAAACAACAATAGTGTTATTTTAGTTAAATTTTTACACACAGTCTCATGTTAATTAAAGTGTAATGACCTATCTCTTTAGCTAGTAACATAGAAGCTGCCTAATTATTTTACGAGCTGATTATATACACTCCATTTCCACCACGTTGCTCCTCTTCCACCTTCAAATTAATGCCGGTCGGGGGTTCGAATCCCCCCCTCGGACATGGATATTTGTCCTTATGTTAAGCTAGTTGATAAGTAATTTGTAAGTTTAGGGACTGATGACCCCGTAGTTAAGTCCCATAAGCTATACAAACATTTTTCAAATTAATGCCTGCCTACTCATTTTATTTCTTATGCAATTGTTTTTGTAGTGTAATTGGTTACATTATAACGCTACTATGTTTGTAGAGCTCATGGGACTTAACTACGGGGTCATCAGTCCCTAAACTTACAAACTACTTATGAACTAGCTAATCCTAAGGACGCCACAAATATCCATGCCCGAGGGGGGATTCTAACACCCGACAGTAGTGGCCGTGCAGACCGTGGCTGACGCGCCGCAGACCCCTCGGCCACCGCGGCCGGCTACATTATAAAAAGCGTAAAAATAAGTCATAGATTAATTAATTCAGTAGGCTTTATTTTTTAAAAAGTAGTCCCCTACAGAACGAAATCCTGACTGCGCCACAGCCTAGAGATGTGGTGTTACAGAAGGATGATGAAAGATCAGCTGGAGAGAGAGAGAGAGAGAGAGAGAGAGAGAGAGAGAGAGAGAGAGAACAAATGAAGAGGTACCTAAAAGAGTACAGGAAGCCAGATCTCTGTGGAGGAACATCCAGACAAGAAAAGACGAACTAGTAGGCCACATTCAAAGACACAATATCATTCGAACAATAGCAGGTGCTATTGAGGGAAGAAATCTCCTGGGACGACCCAGAATGTCACACGTGCATCAGATCGTGAACGATGTTGGATGTAGTACATAGGGTAGGTGTCCCAAATACCGTCCCTGCGCCTAATATTGCCTACATGTGTTTCGAAGCTGCAAAGCAAGCCATCTATGAGTTTTTGTTATAGTCTTGAGCTTTTGAAACACCTTGCACTCGTTGCCAGCTTTCTGAGACTTAAATGTTGGAGGTCGTGTCAATCGTTTTTACTGCCTGTAGCGAATCGAGGAAAATACCAGGTAGGTGTTTGTACCATTGGAAAGTATGTTAAATAAGGATTCCAATCGCATTATTAATAGTAAGAAAAGTTGCATTGACGTACTGTAATCTGAGTGTTTGTGATAATAGATCAGTGTTCACAATATCGCCCATCAACTAGACCCTAATATCGCCCCTAGGCAACATTGGAAGCACGTATTTTAATTTGCTGACCCATCTATTTCGCAGTTGTTCCAAAGTTATTTTCATCTTAAAATTCTTTTAGTCAACTCCTCATTTGCATTGTTGCAGGGCTCCTACACAAGATGCCATACCTTGGTCACAGAATAGGGAGCATACAGAACGGAAAGCTGGAGGCGGCGCCTTTGATCTGTGTGTTACCAAGCGTTGCGCTCGACGCCATATTGAAAAGCAGTAAACGCGGAACTATAGCCACTTAGTACTTTGGCTGGAAATGGACTTTTTACGAACTGCATCTAACCTCACCGACTTATAAGAAAGGAAACGGCTTTTCATTATGCTCTCCTCTATTTTGCGCCATGTTCTTGCACCTAATTGTAATCCAACGAAAAAAAAGTAGGCCTAAATTTTAATACAACTACGAAAATGTACGATGGAATCAAAGAGTTTTATTTGGTGCTTATCTCCAGAAAAATCCCAAGTAACGCGAAGTTATGTTTGGTAAATTAGTTTTAAACAAGAAAGTGACTTTGCAACTGCCAGGTTTTATTTGACACGAATAAATTTGCTCAAAATATTGAGTCAGACTTAGCAGTAAAACGTGATTACACAGAAGTAATGACGTCTGGGCATATATAAAACTGTTAAATTACACATAAATGAAGGACAGGTAGCGGAAGTGTAAAACTACATGACGCACTTACTCTGTACTTGTCATATTGTGACACACATTGTTTCAATTATAGCAAAGGAAAAAAGTGTTTATCGTTTTCCTCTTATCTTCCTTGTCAATATGCATTCACTAGAACATTACACACCATTTGTACCTCACAGATGGGTCACTTTTATAACTTTTTAATTTTTTTTTTTTCAATTTTGGTTTTGTATTTCAAATCTCTGTTTGTGAACTTCAAGAAATAGAAAATTCTCACTCTGACAAAAAGTTTTACTAAATACTGGAAAATATATTTTTAAGTAAATCAGCTCTCCTTGAATTCACAGTCCGTTTCTTAGCATTGGAAATAAATATTGCCTTTAAAACATACATATATGTTATATTTTACTCATGGAAATGATGTAGTTGTGTTTCAACGTTGGAAAAGTTGTATTTGCTTTAGGAGGATAATACATTTACTGATCGGGGAAGGACATATAGAAAAATCTGTCAACCATAGAGCAGAAACAGCATAAAATTATTATTCACCTTAATCTATTTGTTTGAGTATCCGAAGAGCATTCGTTGCCAACATTAGCACACTACGCCTCCATTGCCGCAAGTAAAATTTTACCTGTCTAAGCAGCGTAGAACAAGGGGAGGAGGCAGGATTAGTGTCATCGATTTGACTGGTTTTGTTTTACTTACGGCAGTGGAGTAATGGTTTAATGTTGGCAACACAATATTCGTTTTACGAGGACAATTACTTTACCGACCAGAGAAAGGTAGATACAAGAAACAGCCAACCATAGAGCTAGAACAGCAAGATTATTCCCTTATTCCATTTGTTTGAATATCGTAACAAGGGGAGGTCGGCAATCGGGACCCGCCGATTTCGCCCAAGTTACGTGTGTAGAAGGAGGTGGGTCTCCACATAACGTGCCTGAACTATTTCGCCTTAGTAGGCCTTAGGAAAGGAGGAAATGCTCTCGAAAGTTTTTCGATAGCACTGTACATGTCATTCAGCGCTCTGTTCGTGAATAATGGGCCAAATAAATAAATAAATAAATACAATAAAATTAAAAAAGTACAGTACTATTGGAAAAATTTTCTAGGGCATTTTTTTCCTTTCCTAAGGCCCACTCAGACGAAATATTTCGGGCACGTTGTAGGGAGAGCAATCTCCTACACACGCAGTTTGGGCGAAATCGGCGGGTCCCGATTGACGACCTCCCCTTGTAAGAGGATCAACAGTCGTTAACATTAGCCTGCTACGCCTCCGTTGCCGTTAGTAAAATTTTACCGTTTGCATCAAATTATGTGAAGGTGAGCAGGTAGATGAGCCTTAAAAATTCTTGAAATATCTCGCCTATGTGGGCAACCGGAGAAGGAAACGCACGCGCAAAATGTTGAAGTCCCGCTACTTACGCACTGTTCTTTGTCTTTCATTTTATATTATTCCCTGCGACGTTAAACTTACAGTTACAAAATATAAATGTACTTTAACATTTCGATGCTGTTGAACTGCTACAGCAACAGCAAGAGCGAGTTATCGTCAAGTGAAGAAGCAAGGCTACTTTTAATAATTATGCACACATTGTTCTCATTCGAAACTGGTAACATTTAACTTTTGCCACACATATAGCAACGTTCACTAACCGTTCAACATCTTTTGGGAAGGTGAAGAAGCTTATATCCTTATTTGTATGAGAATTATTGCGACAATTAGGTACCGAACACCGTCGGCCGCCTTTACTTTCATTGCTGCTCTTAATGAAAACGGAACAGCTCCACCTACTGACACACAGTTCTTTCTTTTCACTGCACCAAATACTTGTTTACTTTTATGCGATTCAGGCTGTTAAAATACACAATTAACAAACAAAGACGGCGCATTAGCACGCCACAGAGTAGGGAGAGACCATGGGTTTACTGCTTTTCAAGATGGCCGATTCCGCGCATGCGCACTTAATTTTGGACGACAGACTGCAGCGGGAGTTTCCTTTCTGTATACTCCTTATTCTGTGCCTTGGTGCACAGCAAAACGTGAGGCTGTATGTCAGGCTGTCTAAAAAAATGGGAATGGTGAGAGAGTCGAAGACGTTTGGAGTACCCAGATCAACGATTCCAGAGTACATTAAGAGATATGCAAAAGTGGACAATGAACAAGAAACTGCAGCTATAAGACAGAGACATGGAAGGAAAGCTGTGCTGACGCCTGAGGTAGAGAAAGAGCAGGTTGAGTGTTGTATAGAAATGGAAAAGAATTTCTTTGGTTTGATTCGAAATAATGTAAAACAGATGGTCTTTCAACTTGACTCCGAGAACAATCTGCCCCATCCCTTTTCGAAAACAGTGAACACGGCAGGTCGGAAGTGGACGAATTTGTTTTTGAAAATAAATTGTTCCCAGTTAACAATAAGAACATCATAAACACTGTCAAAATCTAGGTGCTTCTGATTTCGCTGGGAGGGCAATAATAGGAACTGGGGTAGGCGTTATTAGGAACCCACTCTCGGGGAAATTCTTTTCAAGTGAAGTCGTCCATGTGAGTACGAAAAGAAATCTGTTAAACTTTGTTTACAAGATAAATCAATTAAAAGTGAAGGCCGTAAACTACACAAAATACCTAGGAATTACTATTACTTCAGACCTAAACTGGACAGAACATGTAGATAATGTCGTGGGAAAGGTGAAACAGAGACTGCTTTTTATTGGCAGAACGGGGGGGAAAGCGTCACGGAAATGTTGCACGAATTGGGGTGGAAATCATTAAAAGAAAAACGTTATTCATTGCGGCGTGATCTGTTTGCGAAGTTTCAATCACCGACTTTTAGTTCTGAATGTGAAAATATTTTGCTAGCACCCACTTACTTAGGGAGACATGACCATCCCAATAAAATAAGAGAAATCAGATCGAAAACGGAACGATTTAGGTGTTCTTTCTTCCCGCGCGCTATTAGAGAATGGAACGGCAGAGAAAAGTTATGAAGGTGGTTAATGAACCCTCTGCCAGGCACTTAAATGTGATTTGCAGAGTATCTATGTAGATGTAGATGTAGATGAACCCTTAAAAGATGCAAGAAAACTACTAAAAAAACTGCATACGCTACACTCGTCCGTCTATTTTTTGGAGTATTGCTGCCCAGTGTGGGATCCTTATCAAGTGGGTTTGACGGAGGACATCCAAAGAGTCCAGAGAAGGGCAGATCGTTTAGTATTGTTACGATACAGGGGAGGCAGCGTTACGGAAATGATACAGGATCTGGGATGGGAATCATTATAACAACGGCTCTTATCGCTGCGGCGTGGGCTACTTACGAAACTCCAATCGCCAACATTCTCCTCCGAATGCAAAAATATATTGTTGACTCCCACTTACATAGGTAGAAATGACCATCAGAATAAAATACGAGAAATCAGAGCTCGGACGAAGAGATTCAAATGTTCTTTCTTCCTGCGTGCTATTCGAGAATCAAATGGGAGATAAATAGTATAATGGTGGTTCGATGAACCCTCTGCCAGGCACTTAAATGTGATTTGCAGAGTATCCCATGTAGATGTAGAAGCAATGTGGCCTATGAAATCCAAAGGAGGATACTTTATAGTGATATTCGTGTAGTTTCAAGTTTGATTTCATCTATATCTACATCTACATGGGATACTCTGCAAATCACATTTAAGTGCCTGGAAGATGGTTCATCGAACTACCTTTACACTGTTTAGCTCCCATTCCATTCTCGAATAGCGCGCGGGAAGAAGGAACAACTGAATCTCTCTATACGAACTCCATTTCTCGTATTTTATTCTGATGATCATTTCTACCTATGTAAGTGGGAATCAACAATATATTTTCGCATTCGGAGGATAATGTTGGCTATTAGAGTTTCGTAAGTAGCGCACGCCGCAGCGATAAGCGCCGTTGTAGTAATGATTCCCATCCCAGATCCTGTATCATTTCCGTAACGCTGTCTCCCCTGTATCACAAACCATGAGGCTGATAAGCAGGGAAATAATTGTGGTTGGCAATATTTGGGGCCCTTATCCTCCGAGAAAATGAAGAGGAAGGTAAACCACTGGGTTGAACACCTAACAGTTTTCTACATTTCGAGCTAGCTGCCTTTCTTTACAGCACCTAGAAATTTGGTCCAAGTCATCCTGCATCGCCGCGGTGGAGTAGCCGAGCGCCGGCCGCGGTGGCCGAGGGGACTGAGGCACTCCAGTCACGGTCTGCGCGGCCACTACGGTCGGGGCTTCGAATACCCCCTCGGGCATGGATATTTGTGCCGTCCCTAGGATTAGCTAGTTCATAAGTAGTTTGTAAGTTTAGGGACTGATGACCCCGTAGTTAAGTCCCATAAGCTATACAAACATTTGAGTAGCCGAGCGGTCTAAAGCGTCTTGCTGTGGAGCGCGCGGTTGCTCGCCGTGGAGGTTCGAGTCCTCCCTGGGGCATGGGTGTGTGTGTGTTGTTCTTAGGTTAGTTTACCTATGTTTGTAAGCTACGAACTGATGACTACGCAGTTTGGTCCGACAGATTTACAAATATTTGAACATTTTCATCCTGCATCCTAGTACAGTCATTCAGTGACGACACCTTCCTGAACAACACGGCATCATGAGCTAACAGCGGGAGGAGGTAGAAGTAAGAAAGAGTAGTTGCAACAATTAACCGTAAGTAGGCGGACTGTCGCTGTCAATTACGGCTTAATGAGAAGAGTGCAGCGGAAGCGCGCGACGCCCGCGTCTCGACGAGACGTCGTCATTAGGGCGGTCGGTCAGGGGGACAGCAGTTAACGAGCAGACGGGTGGTGGCTGCGTGGGCCGCCTGGAGACGAGTGTCTCACGTGGCAGCCTGGCCGGTAACTGCGCCCTACTTGTGTCAATACGTCGCGCGCTGTACACGCCTGCGAAATGGTCTTCGTCGCCTTGGAGTGAGAAAAACAAATGGGATCGAGGCTGGGTAAACATTGGCTCGGCGCAGGTGGGTCGCGGCGGCGGTGGCGGCTCTGCCTCGTTACAAGGACGCCTCTGGGCGCACGCCAAATGGGTTACCTCGCCACCAGCGGGCCTGGCCAGGACCGTAGCATTGCGAACCCCGTAATATCAAAGTGGTAGGTAGCATCGATACTAATTTGTCTAGAGCGCACTGTGTAAATTTTCTGAAGTCGGGAATTCCTGTACTTTCCTGTTCCTGTCCTTTCTATGAGAGATAAATACTAGATTATCACTGTACTAAAAGAGATGCCTGTTGTTATAAATACATTTACTGTAAAGTACTAATTGGCAAATGAAACAGTAAAGTTAGATTATTCGAATTAACCAGTTTTCCGAACACCCACATTCCCCATTTAGTTCAGATAATCGACGTTCTAATGTAATATCAATTAAACATTATACACCGAAGTACAGCATATCAACGATCGCGAATTGTTTAGTGACTTGATCGATAGTGCTATACTACGTACGGCGAGAGTTGAGCTCTGACAGCTAGCAGCGCAGTTGCCAGGTTCGACAGGGAAGTGCATTGGCCAGTAACTGGTGCTTCGTTCTCCATTATGTTGTACTTACGCGAAAATTACTTCACTGTCGTGACATAAGTAAATAACAGTGCACTGCGGGAGATTTGGACAATGACATGAAATCTTAAGAACCTGTCATTACTTTTTACAATACAAATTCCAGTGTGATCAACTCAGATCTACTCAAAGGTTAACATGGAGGCGGTGTGGGATCCTCCAGGTGGTGTCAGTGCAGGGTTGACGTTTTTTTATTATTGTCAAAATAAGGGAGACTTCGACTCGACAAGATGAATAGGCCTAACACAATTTATTTACATCTTAAAACAGGTTCATTGCATGGACCAATCACAAAACTTCTTCATAACAATTGTAAACTGAAGGTCTACAGAATTTTTTACTTAAAACTATATTTGTTTACACTTTTGGCACCAGTCTGAAGTTTGCGATCGTTCTTTACAAATTTGATCAATTCATCACATATGTAACAAATATTGACAGTTATTAGTAATTGAGCTTTCATTAAATCTAGATTGCGACCATTTGCTATTCATTAAAGAAAAAATTCTTTCAGTGTGAGCATTATGTGCCGGAATACTGAGAACACAGCCAAGAATCTTATTTATCTCCTTGGCTTTAATTCTCTTGGCCTCCGCCTCAATCATCACGGATACCCACTTTTCAACTGTGGTATCATTGGTGGTTCCCTACAAACGCTGTAGTAACTATATCGATAACATTATGCCGTATCGATTAATCAATGTTGTAACGATAGTTACGAGATTTGAAAAGTATGCGGCAGGTTTAAATGTTAATCGGTGCCATTTTTCTCAAATACAGGAGATACAACCTCCCGTATAAAATAAAAACGGGAGACGGAAGTTGGCTTAAAAATTAAGAAAAATACGGGAGTTACCGTATAATACGGGAGAGTTGGCAATCCTATGCCAGTGCTAGGCGCTGGACGTCCTGCTTATATAAAGGGCATAGAGGGCGCCACCACTTCTCACGTACTGCCGACCAGCATCATCTTGTAACATTACTTTTGTCACGTTGCCTGTACGAATTAATGTTAAGGAGCCCTCACACGTTCAATAATATTGTCAAACCGGCAATATATTGACCGTCTGAGGGCGCGTATTGACATATTGTCAATACTTAAAATATTGACGAAAAGTATTGATGGCCACAAAAATATTTTCAGTATTGTCAATATACAGGGTGTTTCACTAAGTGTGTTTGCCTCTGTAACTTATAAAATAATCGGTGACGGGAAATTTTAATGCGGTAGGTCAACACAAGAAATGTTATACTTTGTGCGGAGCTATGAACATAGTTTATTGTATCATTTTCCAAAGAGTTACACCACAAAAATATAATTTTTTAATGGAAAATAGTTTTTCCTATCGTGCATTGGATTCGTTGAAACCAGCTGTGTCCAAATCAATTTAAACTACATTCCTATCACTGTTAGTTTGGGAGCTATAACCCTTCAAAGTTTAGGGGGCGGAGGCTACGACAGCGTAGCGGACTGGCTAGTGGTCATGAGACAGTGGGCCGTGCCCCAGGGGATAGCCACTCGGCCAGTCAGATACGCTATCGCAGCCTCCGCCCCGGAACTTTGAAGGGTAGTAGGTCCCAAACTAACAGTGATAGGAATGTAGTTTAAATTGATTTGGATGCAGCTGGTTTCTACGAATCCAATACACGATAGAAAAAAAAAAACTATTGTTCCATTTAAAAAAATATATTTTTGTGCTGTAACTCTTTGGAAAATGATACAATAAACTATGTTCATAGCTCCGCAGAAAGTGTAATATTTCTTGTGTTGACCTATTGCATTAAAATTTCCCGTCACCTATTATTTTATAAGTTACAGAGGCAAACATACTTAGTGAAACACCAAGTACATTGAGCGTATGAAGTCCAATACTGACGGTTTGACAATATTTGCCTTTCAGATGTTGGCACAGCTTTAAAATTGCACGCAGTACACAGCTGATTTTTATAGCCTTTGTGAAACGACGGTCGGGGGTTCGAATCCCCCCTCGGGCATAGATATTTGTGCCGTCCTTAGTTGTAGGTAGTTCTTAAGTAGTTTGTAAGTTTAGGGACTGATGACCCCGTAGTTAAGTCCCTTAAGCTTAACAAACATTTGAACATTTTTGAATTTGTGAAACGACACAAGTTTTTAGTAGGCCTAAATGTGAAATGAAAGATTTCCTCAGACGCTTTGTGTTATCACAATACAGTAGTTCTGCACATTGCATGTGAAAACAAATATTTCTGGAAGTACAACGCATTCAGGACTTGAGACAGCGAAGTGTTTTGTTTTTCATAGATTAAATTACCTGTATGTATCCTTGCAGAGTAGATATAATTGCTTCACAGGTTTCAAAGACAATTTTACTAATTGTGTTAGCAGACATGACAGCGCTGAACTTTAAACATTCAAGTGACCTTCCTGTGACCAAGAACCGCAAAGTGACACTTAATCTTTCATCGACAGGAATCGCGGATCTCATAATTGTCCTTTTTTTAAATTAATTAATTAATTAATTAATTTTTGTCCCGTATCATCGTGAGTAATTTGTCATATGATTCTGGGCTCATTCTAAAATAATTTAAAAAATCTTTTGGGTCAGTAGTTCGATTTCCGTAAGCAGATTCACATGCGAAAAGTCGTTCCTTTTGTTTAACCACTCACGAACCCATTTCCTCCTTTTCGTCGTTCTCGGTTGTCTTTCTTTCGCAGCCATCGTTAAGGTGATTAAAGCACACGCTTTCTGCCGGTCAGACGTGTTTACTTCACGAAATCGCGTCGCCAATTGAAAGTGATGGCAATGTTATTGATGGTGTGAGGACCACTGAAATGTATTGAAGATTTGACAATATATTATTGACAATATTATTGTCAATACGTATTGAACGTGTGAGGGCCCCTTAACAATATCGATCACAGAGAAGTCGGATAACCTTTAACTAACGTGGTGCGGTCTATCTGACCGCGCGCTTTCGGCAACAATTGCGATTTAGCAATTTTCCTACCCATTATTGCGCCCATCTGCTCGTTAGCTTCGAGTTTAGTTGTGAGTGTACCGGCAAAGCGTATGATGTTACGCCAGAGCTTCTATAACATGAGTGACGTCCTTTCGAAAATAGCTGGCGGACATTTTGACCGCACTACTTTGTTTGTGTATTTTTTCTGCTATTACTTTCCTCTTATATTCTCGATATTTTCCATTTCAAAGCTTTCGAAGCATGGTGGAACCGAGTAATTTTGCAGGTAAAGGATCTGCTGCAAGTAGCATACAATGTGTGAACACTTCAGACCGAAACTTTGAAGAAAAGGTGAGAAATGCATATGTTCTTCAGAAGATTGGATCAGATGAAGCTTCTGTCGACAGAGGAATCTTTCTGAAAGAGCTGGCCCGTTGTCTTGTGCTGCAAAAGCGATCTCAGAACCCACGACTTCCGCAGTAGTTACGACTAACGACCTGCCGGATTTTAGGCCCCGATATTCCTACAGAAGAAGCAGTGGAAGCAAAATTAGGCCCTAGGAATAGGAGAACTTGCAGAATCTGCCCAGCCAACAAGAAAAGGAAGACTTGGCATGTATGCTACATCTGCATGAGGCCGAGATACAGGCAGTGCTGTTTCCACGTCTGCAAGAAGTGCTGTGAAAAATTGTGATTCGGTTGGCTCTGATTTTTTCAAGGTAAAAACGTTAAATTTTTTGTTTCATTTGTTCTACAAGAAAATATACAAAATCTATCAAGTCTTTATTGTCATTATTGGCTAATGGAAAACATATAAATGTACTAGCATAAACCCGCGGCTCCGCTCGCGTGTTGGTAAATCAAATCACACGTAAAAATTCACTCGTTTCGAAGAATCCAATCACGAAATTCAACAATAATGATTGTAATAATATCACAGACCGATCACTTGATTCTTTTAAAGAGACGTATTAAAAGAAATTTCTTTTTTACTGCTTTATTTACTTATTTATTCTTATATTCCCTTATTCGTATGCTTATCCTTACAGAGAAAGAGCTGAAGACATTGTAGCACGCATAGACCAAAGACATGGTCTGTGGCATTACGTTTCGCTGTATGTAACCTCCTTGCTATAGAGTCGCAAACGTCATCGCTGGCTTTCAGTTCGATTTATATATATATAATTGACGACTTTCAACCACCATATCTTCCACCCTCTTATAGCTATCGGCATGGAACTGCTATGGTGTACAACGTGAGACTTCGGACAACAATTACACACAGACCATTCATTTGCGTTCTGTAGTTTTCGCTGCAGAGCAAAATATTAACAGACACACGTAGAATTTTATATATACCGATTATTTTCCATCCCAATATACTCCATCCTTTAATTATTATCAACCCTCAAACAACAATGCAACCAATAAAACCATTTTCAAAAAATGAATATAATTTTCAAAGAGTAATTATTGTTCCGCATTTCGCGTTATATTCTTCAAATTACTAAATATCTATCAGATCGCAATAAAACCGTGCCTAAAACCTTACTCAGGTATATATTAGTAACTGCACAAATCTTTTTAAGTCTCTGCGTCTTGTCGTTCGAACGTGATAAGCGTACACCGAACAAACATTCACATTAATATATATATAGATAAATAGCTATCCGATCGCCATAAAACCGTGCCTAAAGCCTTCCCCGGGTACACATTAGTAACTGTACAAATTTTTAGCTCTCTATGTCTCGTGGTTTAGAGGTGATAAACGTACACCGAACAAACATTCACATTTATAGATATAGATTAGTGTACGAGATGTGCAGTAAACATATCTGAATGCCAGTTTATCAATAATTGTTTAATGTTACTGTATTGAATTTTCACGTTTATTCACTTTGTATTAAAGACTCTTTCAGAGGCAAAACAGGGAATTTCAAAGGTGTTCAAACTGTTAACATTAAACTCACCTAAAAAGTGAGAGGACAGATGTCCCATGTTCACCACCGCGTTAGTTAAAGGTTAAAAGTATAATACGCGTAAACGTTCACATCCCGGGTTGGTTGCGTCCGTTTCTGGCAGTGACGTCACTGGTGCTCGCATCTTCCTGCCGTGCACTCACGGAAAACCATAGCTTATGAGCTCGCTGTGGAGATGGGGTGGGGGGGTCAGAGGGGGAGGCAGGAGGACAGGTATGGATTGGGGCGGAGCAGGCGATGCATCACCGGGGAGGAAGTAAGCGACCCCCCAGCTTGGCCACCCACGCGTATTCAAGCGGGAGTCTAAGCTGCCGGAGGGTTCATCAATCGTAACAAAACGTTCCCCACAAATCCAAGTCTCATGGGAGGGGCTTCGATAAGACTTTCGGCCGGCTGGGCAAGTACTTCCCATCCGTATCTGCAGAGTGTTTCTGCTCTTCGCCCACATCATGCGAAACCCATCAGGCTGCAGCTTTTCTCGTCTTTAAAGCTGTTCTGGGAGCGCTGCTTTTCTTATTTATATAAATGACTAACTTAAAATCCGGCGTTGCCCGGGTATTTATTCAAGCTTTGATACAGCACTTCCCATATCAAAAGTTTTTGATACATCGCGTTACGCAGCTCTTAAAATGTTGTAGGAAAGACATTTTTATATTGCACCAAAGCTGCTTTTAATTTAAATGCTGACTAGATTCGGGCATTGCCCATTCTCATAAGTCACTTATTATACAAAACAAAGTTTGTTTTAGAGGAAGATACATGAATATGGCAATGTTACATTGTATGTTCAAGTCTTAATTACTTACATTCATATATATTTGGATTCTGCATAGGTCACGCTGTTTGTTTTAATTACTTTGGTGTAATTTATTAAGCTTTTGGTCCAAAGATGTTTTTGTTAAGTTTTAAATATTCTTTACTTTATTTTGTTAGTGGCGGTATCGCTGGTTATATGCAGCGTGACATAAACAGTTCCATTACAAATATTCGTACAATAAATTTTTAGTTTTCATTCCGAATAATTTACTTTATTTATTTTTTTACAATATAATACACACAAGCAATATATAACACTTAAAATAGTCCGGAATGAAAACTAAAAATTTATTGTACGAATATTTGTAATGGAACTGTTTATGTCACGCTGCATATAACCATCGAGTAGAAATATCTATGGAGTGAGCATAGCATTCTGCACTTGTTTTCAACATTAAGCTGGAATTGTAACGTTATCTAGGGACGACGCTGTTCGTTAATTCACACTAAGCATCACGTCACGTTGCGTCATTTTAGAGTTTCTCATTAGCAAAGTTATAACATCCTCGTCTGGTGACATAGAAATTTAATGTATTTTCGTCGGGCTATGTACAGTGGTAGTAGTTGATTTTATGCTTTTGTTGTTCCTTAATTTTCAGTTTATGACTGTGATTTGTTTCCGTGGTGATTTGCAAATGTACCATTACGAATTGAATTTTTCTCCATTGAGTGTTTTTCCGGAAGTGATGTCGGAATGTCAGATGTTTCGAAATGAAAACTGACTGAGGTGAACAACGTTGAGTTTTGGTTTATGAGTTTGAATATTGGTGAATGGTCTCGCTAGAAAATTAATGTCGATAATCTGAAATGAGGTTTTTCTTCTCGGCAGTTTCCCACTACAATTGATCAAAAACATGACCTTTACTACGCCAATTAAATAATTTCATCGTTTTTTTCTCAAATCTGACACTACAATTTTTTTTATCAGGAATGGTAGTTATACGTCCACTTTCATTGCTCTGTACAAGGCTAAGTAAGTTGACATGACATAACGTACAACTTGACGTGACGGCCACTGTGAATTAGTCTTTTGCTTTCCAAAAAATTTTTAAGGTTATACAATTAGTATTATTGTCCATTTCCGTATTTTTTCCAGGCGCTTTTGAAGGTGCAGGTTTAGTATCAAGTCATTTTTCAACACCGTGGAATTTTGGTTGTGTTGCATTATATGAGGTTGAAACATGATAAATCATTTGAGAATTGCTGAAGACAACGAATCTGAATGTCGAATCAAGTTTGTTGCAAGAGACTGATGTATAGCATAGCCTACATTCACTATAAAGTCGGACACACTTTACCGAATGTATAACAGTAACCTAGTCCATTCATATTTTTTTCAGTACTGCCATTCACAGGTAAATTTTGAACTCGATGATTCCTTTGCGGCACTTTTTTCATTTGCATATTAGCAACTTTAAAGTACATAATCAATGAATTATCAATAACGTCAGAAAACTGCAAAATATGAAATGGCTTTGCCAAGAGAAATAGGCTTTTCATCCTTTCAAATGACTAAGAATATACTGTTCAATGGATTTGCACACTTTACAGTCCAGAATTTATCACTTTCGTTACACTGACAGTTTACCTGGACAGCCACGCAGTGTGGTAATGTTGCCAACAAAATGTTAACTTTACGACGATAATAAATTATCTGACCACACATGAGTACATAAAAGAATCTATTGATCACAGAGCAGGAACATCATTAACAACAAAAAATTATTATATGTGACTAATTTTTCAAAGACCATTAAATAGTTGTTGACAACATCAGCACACTAGGCCGCCGAGGATCAGCACACTAGGCCGCCGACGTTGTAAGTAAAATTTTACCCAGAATTACAAGTTAGCAAATATATTCGCCAAAATGTAAGTGTGAGTCACCTTGAAAAAGCATGTCTGGTGATTCATCGTAGAATTCGCAAAAATTGGAGAAATCGTAATTGGTAAAGTTTTGAAAGGATAAGTTATGAATTAGCAAACTTCGTTTCTAAATCGTGACAAATCAGAACAAAATGTCACAGCTACCACAAAGTAGCATTCACAGAAATTACTGTTATCGGACAATCGGACAGTCACTGTTTAGGTCATCCCTATTACAACAAACGTACATCGTCCCGAGATCACGTGACCACAACGGGAATATATGTTAACAACACAGGATCTATTCCGCGCATCTGAATATTCACTCTAGCAAGAATATTTAAAACTTAACAAAACATCTTTGGGTCTAAAGCTTAGTAAATTTCACCAAAGTAATGAAAACGAACGGCGTGATCTATGCAGTATCCAAATATATATGAATGTAAGTAATTACGACTTGTACATACAATGTGATATTGCCATATTCATATATCTTCCTCTAAAACAAACTTTGTTCTCTATAATAAATGGCTTAAGAAAATGGGCAATGCCCGAAACTAGTCAGCATTTAAAATAAAAGCAGCTTTGGTGCAATATAAAAATTTCTTTCCTACAACTTCTCCTATTCTTCCTCTCTGTCCATCTCCTTTTTTAAAAAATAACATGTCATATTTATGGAAGAATAGTCAAGAAGTAAGGCTGTCTTGCGTATTGTACAAAATGATAACTGCAGTATCCAAACAAAGAAAGGCAGTCATCAAGAAGCAAATGATATGTAATCTTAATACATTCATTCAATTCAAAACTTGATTATAAACATTGTTTCTGGTTAGTTGTCCAAAATCTAATATGAATAAATTCTTTGAAGAGCCCACTCCTGAGCAAGCGTCATGTAGTTTTCCGTGTGAGAAACATGGAGATGTCAAAACCACTCTGCAGTATTTAATAGGTTGCCATGCGATTTATTAATCGTAATAGTAGATGCAAGTCTGACGGGACACAACAGTCTCTTGAAGTTAAAAGGTAGATGTTGGAAATAATGGGTATTCATTGGATGTACAATGTTTCATTCTCTTCCTTTCCCAGTAACTCTATACAAGTCTCTTGCTTTCGACTACAGCTGGGTACGCTTCACAGCTGTCAACAGCACTGTCAGCTTTCAGGAATTTCTTTCAACTTAGTAGTAAATACGTCAATGTATTAAAATATGGTACATTACGTGAACGGTTTTTACGCATTGCAGAGTATACGATCTCATATTTATTTAATTACATGTTGTAAAATTGTATAATTTTGTAGATATATATTCATTTTTATAAATGCAGCTGTTAGGAATACAGTTAGTAGAAGTAATAAATTAAAACCTGGCTCGTGATGAGGTGGTTTTCCATGATTGATACTGCTTATGTCCTCACATCTCATCAACTATGTGTAGTACTGTGATACAATTTCGTATGAACTTTCAGCTATATGTGAGTATACTATCTGTAAAATTTCTTGCGGCTACAATTCGTAGTGCAGAAATTATAAATTGTGACGTTATACGGAATGCCATAGTTTAGTCCACGAACAGCGGAAAAGTAGTTAGCGAGATACTTTTTTCCTTTCATCATTTAGCTGGGATTGTCAGGTTTGAAATTATGTTCAAAGTTTGCTGAAGTAGGTAAGTGCTATCGTTCTCAAAGTCACAAGACGGGAAGTTTTTCATTATTTATGACGTCTTATCTCCTGAACTATCTGCCCTATCGCAAAATCCTTTCTCACCTGACGTCTGCCGCCTGTAAACTACATTCCTGCCAAATTTCAGCGTCATAGGTGAACTAGTTTTCGAGATATCGTGTTTAGTCAGTGAGTGAGGGAGTGAACGAGTGTCCTTTCGCTTTTATATAGATAGTGATATGCCTTCGAGTATAACAGGTGATTGTAAAATATTTTTGTTTGCTGATGATACCAGCTTGGTATGAACGGTTATGTTTGTAATATTGACACAGTATCAAATAATACAGTTCAAGAGATAACTTCATTGCTTGAAGAAAATAAATTGATGCTAAATCACAGTAAAACTCAATTTTTACAATTTTTAACACGCAATTTAACAAAATCTGACAGTTTGATTACATATAAGGGGCATATTATAAATGAGACTGAACAGTTCAAATTTCTAGGTGTTCAGATAGATTGTAAGCTATCGTGGAAATACCATGTTCAGGATCTTGATCAGGGACTGAATTCTGCTTTATTGGCCATTGCAACAGTATCTGAACTAAGTGATTTTTCAACACGAAAAGTAGTCTACTAAGCTTACTTTCATTCACTTATGACGTACGGGGTTCTCTAATGAGCCGCGGCGGAATAGCCGTGCGCACTGAGGCGCCCTTCTGCCTCAGAGGTTCGAGTCCTCCCTCGGGCCTGTGTGTTTGTGTTGTCCTTAGGTTAGTTTAACCTAGTTTAAGTAGTGTGTAAGCCTATGGACTAATAAACAAGCAGTTAAGTACCATAGATTTACAAACATTTGAACATTATTACTCTACTGATTCAAAAAGGATATTTCGGGCTCAGAAACGGGCGGTTTGTGCAATGTATGGTGTAAGTTCGCGAACGTCGTGTCGACCATTTTTCAGTAGTCTGAGAATTTCGACATTGTCGTCACAGTACATATTTTCTTTAATGTCGTTTGTTGTTAACAATCTCAACTTATTCCCAAGAGATAGCAGCTTTCACTCTGAATACCAAACAGAAACCGAATCTACATTTGAATCACACGTCCTTGACTCTTGTGCAGTTAGGCGTGCAGTATACTGGAGCATTCATTTTCAATAACCTGCCACAAGAACTCAAGAATCTTGGTTATAACCGACGCGCTTTCAAAACTAAATTCCTTTTATTCTGTCGAGGAACTCCTGGTAGAATTAAAAAAAATTAATCTAATTCGTTTTATTTGTTATTGATTCTTTCTACTTACAAGGGAATGGTCAGACTCTGCCGAAACACTATTAGTTAACATTGAAGGAAGTCTGTTATGCAGAATGTTAGCTGCTGACATGAGCTGGAAGTCACCTGAAAAAATAATAATAATAAAATAAATAAATAAATAAAAAGTAAAAATAAAAATCATAAAAATGGCCGTTTTTCCTGCTTGGCGCTTGCGGTGACGGCTGGCCACCCCTGGAAATGGCGAGTCGCGAGCTGTTGTTGTGGTGAGCGAATCAGCTCTCTCACTGCTGTGGCAGGAGAGCGGCGCGTAGCTAACGCCACCTTGTCCCTAGATGGCGTTGGTATAACGTAGCAGTAGCTAGAGGGGTCAGGGTTGTACAACGGGCAGTTACAAGCACGGAAACCATGCGACAATAATGTCATACTTCATAAAAGTTTTTACAGACTTCCAGGTCATGTCAGCAGTTAACAGTCTGCATACAGCCTTCCTTCAATGTTAACATCCAGTGGTAAAAATAGCAACACAGGTTTCGACATGACAAGTCTGACCATTCCCTTGTTAGTCTTAAGATTGTCATGTGCTTAGGACTACTTTAAGTTTTTCTATTACCAAACTTCTGTTAAAATTTCATGTACTGACTTGTTCGTGACGATTGAGTCTTACTCCTCAGTTAACATTAATTAATTAAAATTTGAGTAATGATTTTGTAAAATAGAGGACAAGCCTTTATGAGCTCATTCGTGTATCGCCTCTCAGAAGTTATTAGCAATAATCTGACACATCTAATCTGTTGCAGTTGCTGGCCTTCAACATGCCCGCACTGCTTACCCGACCTTCACGGAAACTAGCAGCCCACCGTGATATTGTAAAACGATTCGCTACAGTATTCCCACAAACATCTCAAGGCATTGTACATTTCAGTCCGGCTGTTTCCACGTATGACTAGATTTTGATGCAGGAACGCTGGTCACCGTTAGTAAACATACCCCTTCATTTCAGTTTCCATTTTAAAACTGAGTGACAGCACAGCTACGAGAACCATCAAACACACGTGCAATCGTCGAAGCGCGACCTTAATGGTTTGAAATGAAACTCATAAATACCGAGCTATAACATGAAGGATTTAATAATGAAAATAAGTTGACGTGTATGTGGTGTGACAATACAAACAGCATGAATGATCAACGAGTGACTGGTTAGAGGCTTATGATCCGCTTACCGGTTTTTCATAGGATTAGAATTTTTTCGGGTTCTCGGCAATATCTTCTGATAAGGTATGACAATGGTAGTTACTACAGCTCTATATAGGGAAAGTATGGCCAGCCTGCCAGCGGCAGCCATGTTGGTCCTATTCCGCTGCTGCTTACACATCGACCGCTACAACATTCCCAGCGCTTAACACTACTTATCAGCCGATTTTGAAGAAAACATTCGATAAAAAAATTTGATTTTTCACATGTTATAATGTGATATATTCGCTCGATAATGATCTCAATTTCTATTGATTATTACTTACAATTTCCGTGCTACAGCAAATTAAGTAAACTACTGCGTGAAATTTAGAAGAGTTTGCAGAGGAAAAATCGCATTGCGTAGACTTTATGTATGGTTGATTTTAGCACGTACAATGCTGCGGACGAAATGTAGGTAAGATATCGAAAATTTAAGGTTGAGAGTAGAACGATAACTCTTTTCGTTCACAAGATACAGGGCGTTATATCCGACTGACTAATGCGGGAACTTCGCGTAGTTCTGTCCATGCGGACCTGGCTGCTCTATGGAATACTTTTCGTCCGATTTTATGAAACTGTTTGGTTTATGGCTCCAGAACTAAAGGGTTCACCTACAAATTGAGATTGACCTGTACCGTAGCCAAATATTCGAATAGATCGCGAACATGTCGTCAACGGAGCATAGTGTAAATGAAGAAAACAATTGAGATCATGGATAAGTCTTTGATGAGTATTTTCTTGTGTATTATGTACTTATATCTCACATGAACTACGAAAAATGCAAGGAGATACCCACTACATGACTTTTACCTGAAACAGAAATTAAAGGTGCCTTTACAACGCCGATTACATTTGAATGTCTAATATATGTCTTGTTTCAATTCTCTTTTTCCTGTGATGATACACTCTAACACATGAAAACGAATGAGAAAAGCTTGTTTCAGGAATTGTATATTAATTTCATATCTAAACCGGAATCTAGTTCACTCACTAATATGACAAAAATTTGTGTATTTTCGGCAACTACCTGCAGATAAAATCAACGACGCGTGAATAATTTAACATCACGACATTGTGCAGGAAAATTCTTCACAAATTTATTCAAGTTAAAAATATATAGCTATCTGCTGCGTGATCCATTCGTCAGTGAATCTTTAATCTATTAATTTACATTATGAATTAAAATCATCACAGCACAAGAACCGAAGTTCGCTTCTGGACTCCTAGTTTTCTCTGACTACTTTCATTAGCCAGCCTGTTCATTTTCCTGTATTTCTAATACCTAATAGAAGTATTATAATGTTTACCTCCATTCTTCTCTTCTTAAAAAACAGCCAAAAGTACAACACTGTGGCATTATTCAAACCAAAACATACGAATATTCACAAGGCTTCTGATGGCAGCCAAGCAACGTATAGGACCAAGATGGCGGAAAAAACCACGTGACTCGATTTCAGCCAATCACGAGCTGTAGACGGTGGCACGCGCCGCGGAAAAGGCTGGTCATACTTTCCGTATATACAGATTTAGTAGTTACTGTATGCTTCGCGCATTGATCTTTTTATAGATTCGCGAACCTCTATTGACTTTTGCCTGATCTAATTTGCTTGACCTTTCTTGAACCGACAGTGCAACTGACTACTTACTCAGAATTTTTCGAAAATTATTATTAAACCACGGTGGCTCTTTCCATCCTTCCACCATTTTGTCGGCAAATATTTCTCCATTGCTTTATTTGCGAAGCATTTAAATTTTGCCCATAACTCCTCTACGCCCATCGTATCATTCATTCCTTAAGTGGAACTCTAACAGTTGCTTATCTGCTCTTTCTAACACAAACACTGTTCTAGCCTTCTTGACCGCTATTTTAACATTGGTGACCATTGTCGCCATGACGACATCAAGATCACTAACCCCTGTGTCTACAGTGACATCATTGAAAAGGTCTGACCTATAATGTCTAAAATATTTCCATTGCGTGTGGGCTGACGATTTAGCTGCTCATGGCAGTGTCTGGAAAACCTGTCCGACAGTAGTCCAGAAGACTGCTTGTCTGTATGTACTGTAGTGAAAGCACTCACTTCCCAGTCCATAATCGGCAGGACCGAGCGAGGTGGCGCAGTGGTAACACACTGGACTCAAATGTTTGTAAATCTAAGGGACTTAACTAAGTTGGTCATTAGTCCCTTGGCTTACAAACTACTTACACTATCTTAAAAGATAACACAAACACCCACGGTCAAGGGAGGACTCGAACCCCTGCCAGCGTATGGCCGCGTGCACCGCAGTTGGGAGTATTAGTGCGCACGGCTATTCTGCCGCGGCCACTTTTTCCCGTAGAGAGTTTCGCGACTATATTTGGCTGTGCTTCTACGTTGCAATGCGCCGGCCGCGGTGGCCGAGGGGACTGAGGCGCTCCAGTCACGGTCTGCACGGCCACTACGGTCGGGGGTTCGAATCCCCCCTCGGGCATGGATATTTGTGCCGTCCTAGTTCGTAAGTAGTTCATAAGTAGTTTGTAAGTTTAGGGACTGATGACCCCGTAGTTAAGTCCCTTAAGCTTAACAGACATTTGAACATTTGAACGTTGCAATGCAAGCCAATTTAGTGGCTTCTAGAAGTGACGATTTATTGGAGTTACACAGTGTAGATAGTTTCCCACATGTGTGTCTGCTCGGAAGAAAAACATTCAATTTGTCTACTGTCGCCTCGACGTTGACGAGTGATTAACAGCAAATGTTTTTCAAAACGTCCGAGGGACGTCTTTTGTAACCTCGTTTAGCCGAGATTGAGGTGTTATTGTTGTCGAGGAGGATATCTGCCTAGCGTGGTTACAGAGACATTCATTAACCATAAATTTCAGTAGACGTTCCAATGTTATCTCAGTGAGCAACCTTGAAGAGCCGACAATAACATGCAGCTGTCAGATGATGACATTCGGGACCAAGATTGAAGTGATTATCTTTAGCCGGTCGCGGTGGCTGAGGTGACTGAGGCGCTCCAGTCACGGTCAGCACGGTCACTACGGTCGGGGGTTCGAATCCCCCCTCGGGGCATGGATATTTGTGCCGTCCTAGTTCGTAAGTAGTTCATAAGTAGTTTTTAAGTTTAGGGACTGATGACCCCGTAGTTAAGTCCCATAAGCTTAACAAACATTTGAACATTTTTTTGATTATCTTCAGAGTGCTTACCTCCGTAATACAAATTATGCAATTCAGGTTGGAGTTTTCGTTACTTATACTACATTTTATGTTTTCTGTCACATCGAAAATTATGCGAGTACAAAAACATAGGTGTGAAGAATACATGCTTAGAGACTGCTGATAAAGTGCAGTGGTATTGCTAGAGGCGAGGAATAGAGTAAGACCAATGGTAGAGTCCATAATACAGTCTCTTTTTCGGATCAAACCTCAGAAAAGTGTCTATTTACCAACAACTCTTAACATTTTACTTCACATTCCAACTTTCGTCGTAAGCAGAGTAGGCCTAACAATGATAGCCGAATTAATGGCAAGATATATAATGTCCGTAGAATGCAATTGATATGATACTGATTAAAAAAAGAACTGGCGTATTTGTCGCTTCATTTTATCTTGGCGACCACCGCCACTTGAAGTTCTTCTAGAACGCTCGATGTAAGTTCTGTTCTTGTGCTGATTGTCATTTCGACTCAGACTGGAATAAGAGTATTTATGTGGTTTATTTCCTGTTTTCATTAGAACACTGCTCAGCATACAAAAAATGAACATCCTGAAGGAGGAAATTTGCGGCATGCTTTTGCGATGAAGTGTGACTCACATATTAGCAGTCCAATGTAGATGCAGATTACTGGCTGCAGTAGCGACACTTTGTAGCGCTCTGTAGAAGAGGAAGAGGCGGCCGTGTCCTGGAATTGTTCTTTCACGCTGTTGTTTTGTGTAAACCGAGAGCGAGGTGGCGCAGTGGTAACGCACTGGACTCCCATTTGGGAGGACGACGGTTCAAATCCACATATGACCATCCAAATTTAGGTTTCCTGTGATTTCCCTAAATCACTCCAGGCAAATTCCATTCATGGTTCCTTAGAAAGGGCACGGCCGATTTCCTGCGTCATCCTTATCTAAAACTCCAAGCGTGTGCACCGTCTCTAATGACCAAGCCATCGATGAGACTTAACCATACTCTTCCTTCATTTCTATCTTCTTCACAGAAAAAATACCCTACAGAGAGCTATAGGTTCTATCGTATGTGCCTGGCGAACATGGGGCCCCGAGCTAATGCAGTCCTCCTTCCTTTTTTCCTCCCTCGACTGCATTTCCTTTCCCTTCCCCTCCTTTCCTATTTCTCCCCTCGCCACTGGGGGACTTGTGACCTTCGCAGTTTGGTCCCCTTTCCCAACTAAGCAACCAACCACAGAAAAATGTTTATAGCTATCTACGGAAACATGATTTTCATGTCGTCATAGCGATGATGGTCACCAATGCTAATGAAGCGGTCAAGAAGGCTAGAATAGGTGTGCTAGAAAGAGCAGATAATTGTTAGCTTCCCAGTTATGGAATGAATGGACATCCTTCAGTTCCGGTACGGTGGACGTAGACGAGTGACGGGCAAAATTTAAATGCAGTGCAAATAAAGCACTGGATAAATATGTGCTGAGAAAGTGTATTAAGGATGGCAAAGACCCACCGTGGATTAATAATAATATTAGAAAAATATTGAGAAAGCAAGGCAGTTTCCACTCTTGGTTCAAAAAAGGTCAAACAAATCAGGCAAAAGTCAATAGAGATTCGCGCATAAATGGTTTCTTCAGAGATTCAAAATTATGGAAACTGCATGGAGGAAGATCGTAGCTGTATGGAGTGTGTGTAACGGCTTTGCTGCAAAACGTGAGTAGGCTAGTCTAAAAGGCATGTATTTGTTGAGGATTATGCTTGCTCAGCTCACATGTTGTGAAGGTTGTATCGACGTTTAGCTGTCATGCTCTTGTTCATCTTCCGTGCAAACCCTTCTGAATACCTCACGCGATTTTCGAATTTTAAGAGCTACAGGGGATGGAAAATACAATATGTGCACCATGCAATATTCCATATATTGTTGCAAGTTAGCCTAGTGATGCGCGACGGCAATATGCAACTGTTTCATTGTTGCGATACGCGTAACTGTTTCAGTGTTACAAAACCGTTATATTTCACTGTTTAGAAACCGTAGTGTTTCATTCTGCTCGGTTTAGGATCATATTCGCGGTCGATACTGAAACTGTTTCGCCCTGTCAGTTTACCTGTTTCAAAACAGCGATGTTTCAGACCGATAATGCAGGAAGGCGGAACGGACGAATTGTATCGAAACAGTGGTGTTTTATTTTGCTGAAATGCGGCTCAGATATGAACAGTTTAAGGAGTGTCAAAATCTAATGGGCAGATGTGAGACTGCAGCTTACGATTACTGAAAACAAGATTAGTTTCTAAAGTGACAGCTGTCTTCCGAAATGACATAATGTCTGCTTTATAAACGTAAATGACAGTAAAATAATGCTTACTAGTTGCATTGAAATAGGCTATCCAGTAAAATTCTAGGATTTTACGGTAATCATAAAATACACGACTAGTCTAAACCTCACGACTAGTCTAAACTTGCAACTTTTTTAAAAAAAATAAGAAACAATATATGTCCCGAAATGACATAGCGTATGACAAATCTTGCGTTGTGCCGCATGTGATGAATTTCGTTTTTGTATTTGCATATTACGAAAGTTTTGGCGGTAAATGAAATCGTGAATTAATGATATTTCCAAAACTCGAATTTTAAAATAAGATTTATTTTATTAAAGTATCCAGCAGTGTGTTAATGATATGTACAAACTTAACCCTTCCCAAAATGTTATCTCAATAAATTTAATGTGATAATATGCCTTTTCAGTATCACGTGTACGAAATTAGGCACTACAATAAAGGAAAAAGTGTATTAATTATAGCTACTTTCATAAAAAGCAATACATTTGACATAAAAACGTCAATCCTAAGCTAATGGGAAAGCAGTAACGTCATATGATGCAGAGGTAAAATTTTACCTACCATCCTGAGTGCCTCGCGTGACTATGTTGGTAACATCGACAAAACAGCAGAAAATCTTTGCCAAGATGTTAATATTAATGCTGTTCGTGCTCTACAGTTAACAGGTTCTTGTATGTACCCTTATTCACTCAGTAAAAGTAATTGTCCTCGTAAAACGAAGATTTCATGACAAAATATTTGCGTTGTCACGCGATTGGCTAATGCCAATGTTACATGATTACCAACATTATCACACAAAACCGCCAGGACGGTAAGTAAAATGTAACCGGTGTAGGAAGTCTAAATAAAAGATTAATTTTTTCTCCTATAGATGTTGTCCTAGCACTATGTTTGTGGTTCTATAGCAATACTTACATAGTGCACACTGACGATGGTACGGGAAACCTTGGTAAATTCGTGAGGATTTCGCCGGCCGCGGTGGCCGAGGAGACTGAGGCGCTTCAGTCACGGTCTGCACGGCCACTACGGTCGGGGGTTCGAATCCCCCCTCGGGCATGGATATTTGTGCCGTCCTAGTTCGTAAGTAGTTCATAAGTAGTTTGTAAGTTTAGCGACTGATGACCCCGTAGTTAAGTCCCATAAAAAAAGTGAGGATTTCGGTATTAAGTTAGAGTACATAAAATATTTTGAAAGCCTACTGAATTACATATGTTAGCCTAATCTTAAATGTCCTCAATATGCAAATGCTGTGATTAGTTAATTCTATATTATCTCCCTTATGATTTCATCAAGTAAACATTTTATAGGTTATTTCGTTATACCTTTGGTAAGTTCGTGACATTACTTGGGTAATTTCGTGATAATGCATTAATTAATGAAAGCATTGTATTTCTACAAGAGATTTTATTTTGACATTTTACGACATTGAGACTTATTTATGATATAGTACTGACGAAGTAATGAGCAAACTAAAGCCTCAGTTTAGTCTTCATCAGAAAAATGTTTTGAAACTTGTTGCACATAAAAACGTCCTCGCTCTTTTCGAAAGTATGTTGGCACTTCGAATGGTAGCACATTAAACAAAAACTACACTGAATCCGTAGTGCCAGTATTAGAGAAGTCTGTCTAGGGTAGCGCAAGATGGCAGTTAAAATGCTAAAATTTTTACTTGTGAAGCTAAGGCTATTACGTCTAAACCAACGAACGCAAAAATACAAACCTTAATCAGAAAAATTTATTTATATCACATAAACAACTGTGCAAAATAAAGAAATGTTACCTTGTTAATATGAGGAGTAATCAGCACTTTGAAAACACGTGGGATTCTGCAGCGGTAAATCCAAAGACAACTAACCACAACGGAACAAAACAACTGAATGTGCTGCCAAGGCCGCTTGTAGCGCGGCGTGAAATGCCGCTGCATGTAGGGGATATGTGATGCTACCAGTGGGTCAGCGACTGCACTTCTAGCTTGGTTGGTTAATCGTGAAGAGGAATCCACAAAGCATCACGAAATAAGCAATGCCACGAACTTACCAAGGTTTACCCTACAGTAATAATATTACAAAACACACTGTTTCGAAACAGTTACACACTCTACTGTTTAATTTCTTCCGAGACTGTCAATTGTTTCAGTTTTCCCACCTCTAGTACGAAGTCTTGAATGTTATTCTCAGTACATTACACGTTTTGTGTAGCGTCCCTCAACATAAATGATCTTTCAGAATTCCAAAGAGTCCATCTCGATAGTGCGCTGTTAGTGGGAGCGTCTGCGATGAAAACGGCTGTACTAGAGCTACTAAAAGTAAGGCCTGGCACATTCGCCATTTTGTTTCCCAACGAATGCTAAACACAACACGTAGCTTATGCTAATTGTGATGTTTTGTTCAGGTTTTGTGAAATATTTTAGAAGTGTACTGCATAAAGCCTTAGAACGAGCTATTTTGTGCTTTCATTCCGCTCATGTTTACATCGATATGTGGATTGGACGCAAAAATCTCGCATTTTCTTTACTGATTGCTGCTTTTCTTTGCTGTTTGAACAGATGATAAGAGTGCAAGATTATATATAAACATTTGAACAATTTTAAAACAACATTTGGTCAAAGCAAGAGGGCGAACAAACCTAACATATTGACAGTCATTATTCAAATACAAGCCAAGATAGCTTGAAACTTTTATTTAGATCGGTTTCGGCGTAATTAAACAGCCGTCATCGGATCTGCATCACAATAGTAATCATAACACTATAGAGGTATCTACTAATTTTTAAAGTTGAGAAAGTTCTTCAATTTCACATTCTTGTACCAAAACATCGCGAATTACTTCCAAGAAATCTGATCTCCAGTCTCTCCTTTGAAACTCCCCTTATCGATGCAATTCTGCTGTCCAGAAAGATGTCTGTAATTTCCTGATGCGGTAAATAGTTCGCCTGAACATCTCTTTATTGTGTGTGTGTGTGTGTGTGTGTGTGTGTGTGTGTGTGTGTGGGTGCTTTACCATAGCGGAATACGGCTGTGATTTTATCACTATGTTAGTCACTGTAGGCAATTATTTGTCGAAGATGGTGAGATATTCCTTCATAGTTGCTGCAGAGGGGGTTGGTGTTGCCTTGTATTTACTTTACCAAACGAATTACTCATTGGGGTTCAGATAGTATAGTGATCATATAGTGAAATGCAAAAAAAAAAAAAAAAAAAAGTGTCTTACTCGAAGGCATGGCAAGGACAGCAAAGCGGGACCAGCACAGAGGTGGAATGTCCCGAAGTGTAATTTGCAGGACCTGGATGCGATTTCAGACAACAGGAACCATTAAAAGAAGGTAAGGTCTCCGGGTAACATCAGCAAGAGATGACCATTATCTGCGGTTAACAACCCGTCGAGACAGGATGCTGAATGCAACTCGAAGCAACGCAGTCACCAGGCAGTAACAGGAAGCGCAATATTACCACAAACAGTGCGTAATCGCCTTCGAGAATGTGGTCTCTACACACCGAAGCCTACGGTGTGTGTCCCATTAAAACCACGACATTGTTTAGCTCGCAGAAACTGGGCGGAGGAACATCAGGATTGGAGTCGTAACGCATGGCGCCCGGTTCTGTTTAGATGAGTCATGATTTTGTGTTCAGCCGGACAATCGTGGTGGCCTCATCTGGAGATAACTTGGAACTGGGAACAATTCTGCTTATGTGCAGGAAACATCACCATATCGTGCTGATGGGCGAATGGTGTGGACAGGAGTCAGTATTAGCGGACATACGGATCTCTATGCTGTTCTGAAAGACGTTCCGACTGCTCAGAGGTAAAGAGACGAGATCGTTCGACCTTCCGTTGTGCCCTCCGCTGCTGCCACAGGAAATGGGTTCCTTGTGGAGGACGATAACGCTCTTTCCAACAGATCTGCCCTGGTGGACAACATGCTTGAAGCTGAGGTAGTTGAACGAATGGAGTGGACAGCTTGTTCATCGGACTTTAACCATGTTGAACATATCTGGAATGCACTTGTATTGCAGCCAGACCAGCACCTCCCACAAGGTTGCAGAGCTGAATATTGCATTCCTGAAAGAATGGCCAAATATCCCTCCTGATTGGTCTCATACTGTGCATGACACTCAGGTGTGTAGCTGTACTGGCAACCCGAGATGATTACACAGCACAGTAGAGGGCAACGAGACTGACTTTTTCCCTATTATGGTATCCCCATGGTGCCTCGCTCTAAGTAAACACTATGTGAACCTCAATTCAAAAGTAGAGACAGCAAAATACCGCTTTGTATCAAACAGGAATTACAGTTGTAAGCAATGAATGTAATACTTTCCCATATGTATGTTATGATATCTCAGTTGATTGTTTTGTACAGTGTAGATGCCCAGATAATGATGGTATCCCCTCCGAGTTTGACTACGGAGTATGTATGTATGTATCGTAAGTTTATTTCGGATTTTCCATACATATACTCTGTTGAAACTTCCTGGCAGATTAAAATTGTGTGCCGGAACCGGTACTCCGCTGCAGAGTGAAAGTTTCTTTCTGGAAACATCCCTTAGGCTGTGGCTAAGCCATGTCTCCACCATATCTTTTCTTCCAGGAGTGCTAGTCCTGCATGGTTCGCAGGAGAGCTTCTGTGAAGTTTGGAAAGTAGGAGGCGAGGTACTGACGGAAGAAAAGTTGTGAGGCGGCATCGTGAGTCGTGTCAGGATAGCACAGTCGGTAGTGCGCTTGCCCGCGAAAAGCAAAGGTCCCAGGTTCGAGTACCGGTTCCGGCACACAATTTTAATCTGCCAGGAAGTTTCATATCAGCGCACACTCCTCTGCAGAGTGAAAGTTTCATCCTATATACTCTTTTATTTATAGGAATCAGTGTAAAAGATGATTCATCGGACCATTACATGCTTCCAGTTATCAAATGTCCAAGTTTTAAGTTCGTGAGACCACTTCCAACGAAAATTTACGTTGGTTTCCGCTAATAAGGGTTTAGTAGCGGCAGCCTTCCATGAACGTTAAACTGTGTTAATCAGAATAGCGCATCTCAAGCTATTATTTGTTCTAGTTTTGTAGTGGCTTTTCTCGTGGAAGTCATGGGATGAGGGGGATAGAACCACCCCCCCCCCAACCCGAAAAAAAGAAAAAAAGAGAGAAAAAAAGAAAAGGAATCGTATAACAGCAATTTGGTAAAGATAAAGATTGAAAACTCGGTGTTTTACCATGATCTTTCATTGGATGGGAGTGAATTAGTTTCTTCAACGGGAGTGGTAGATGGTAGTCTGTCTGGAAACTGACTAAAATTTTGCTCGTCAAGCAGATCTATCCCTCCCCCCCCCCAAAGCCTAGTTACGCCACTGCGTACGATGTTAGCAAAGAAACGGCCAGCGGACAGAAATATGAAGTGGCCACAGGCCAGGAATATCACACGCTATCATTGCTGAGGATAATGTCGGTAGTGAAACGTTAAACGGTGTATTTGTTTTCGTCAGAAATGCTGCCACTAACTGCACAACACCGAGCTGGCTCCTTCGGTAGTCTGAGAGATGACGCATTTCACCGATCATTTGTAATGACCGTCGCGCGCTAAAACGTATAGTATACTGCAAGGTAACTTCCAAGGAGGTTAAAATAAGGCGAGACGGCGCTACTGTGAAAAGCTTATCTGTCTATTGAAGCCAGTCCACCATCTTGCGCAGTCAACGAAATAGGATTCTGATTAAAGCACTGTGTGGTTCTTGCCCTAATAACTTTCATACATTTAAATAACTGTCATTTCTGGTACATGTTTGATATACTACACTTCTGTGAACAAATACAGACCTTCCAGATAGGTGAACTGTCATTTATTAACACAAAAATTATTAACTCCGCAATATGGCGACAAGGGCTTCACTTTTGTAAGCTTAAGGGCATCTCCCCCAAAGACCTTGTAAAAATAACTAGACTCCCTGATGGTGCTACTGTCGCAGGATAATTTTGAACCATCGCCCGATCGCCATGGTAGTGGCAAGCGTCACATAAATATAAGTGTTATTAGCAGGTAAATCGCGTATTAAATAGTTACTGCTGGATATATACACAATTGAGAGTCACGTCTGTATTGTTTGACTATCGCAGTGTACATGAAGCACGACGGTGAAGAGCTGCTCAGCGTTTAAATACACAAATAAATGTAAGGAAGGAATAAAAAGATCGAATACTGTCTTCCCATTTATATTTCTTAGGAATACAAGTAGCCCTACTACTTGCGTTCAGAGATAGTTACTCTTGCTTAACAGTCTATTAGTCAAGACAATATAGGATAGAATGAAATAAATAACAGACTTTTATAATACCTACTGGTAGCTCTTAAAAAGGCAGTACTGGTGGACAGGAAGTTCAAAAAGTTTCATTATATGATTGTGTAAAATAACTATTGGGGTCAAGAAATTATTTGCCTCACTGTAGTTGGAATTTTTGTTTATGAAATTAATATTAGCAACTTGTAACGCAGAATTTAAAGGTAATCTGCTTTACATATAGGTATAACAACAGAAAGGGGTTTGCAGACCTGTGTATCGTTCCATATATGAATGACACATAGCCGCAGTGGATGCACATTGTGAACCCTGTGACGATAGTTACTGACTTTTGAGGAGTTCACTCTGCTATAAGGTATTTGGCTTAGCATTAAAAATGCTAATTTTCTTGCTAGATACCCTAATGCAAAAGTTAGATGCTTTAGTTAAGAAAACGTTATGGCATACTTAGAGTTCTTAAAGGAATTTTGTAGTGGCTGATTGCTGCATTCACAACGTAAGAAGCTATTTTTCAGTTATGTATCTGATGGTATATTTCACTTTCACAATCGTTTTTTAACACTAGCTGTTTGATTTTTTGATGCTATGAAATATCTAAATATTCGAGAGTACAGCATTAAAGCGAAGACGCAAAGTGTGGAACTCTTCCAAAATTAATGTTTGTTCAAAAGTTTCACAATCGTTGAATATACCGAGAAAGTGCCAAAAAATAGTGTCTGACGTTAAATTCCGTTCATATGCTGCATTTAGAACGCAAAAAACTACGTTTTATAGTTCGGTTTAGTTAGGAAAAGGAAACGCTGTTGGCCAATTTCTACACCCTATGTGTAATAAATTTATACACAACCGATAGTTGCTGTATATTCAAGGAGTCTGAAGCTGTTTTGTAGTTATATATTTCAATTAGAAATAGTTTTCGCGACTTAAGTCAAATGAACACTCTCTCTAATCAAAAGAATCTTACGCATATTAAAAGTTCGCGCGGAAGTTTGCCACTACAATGGCCGCCGAAGCGCTCTTCAATTCGTTCGCTGTTCGCAATCGGCCGCTTACGCGATTGTAGGGGCTTGATCTCCCCCTATTCTAACCTCCTTGGTAACGTCGAAGCTTTGTATGTGAACTGTGCAGTGTCGCCACGTCTCAGTGATAACAGTACGCAGTGGTGCCAACATTCAGCAAGATGTGGTGTACCGCATGCTGTTCAAGTTATTTTGGCTAGCCGCTTACTTCTGCAGTCGTGTACTGCACAGACTTTTCACACAGTTTAGGCCCCATCAGACTAGTAGTGTGAGCGCAGGCTGCCTTCACAGCCTTCAACCTAGTTCGTTACTTCTGACCTTTGGAAACTGGTCGGGTGTGGGGTAGCGATGAATTCGTGCCGCTAGTACAAGAGTTCGTTAGCGAGATGATTAGAGTATAGTCGTAGTGGGAGAAAAGTCAGTGAAGTATGATAATGAATTGCTTTCAAAGTGAACTACACCTACGATTAAGTAGGCCTACGCGTTTAATGAATATATTGCTTTCCGTCGTCATTATACTTCCATTTTTTTTATTCCTTCTCGCTTCTTAAAGACGTTTATGTGGGTCAAAGGAAAAATTCTGACTGCTTTTATAAATCCCAGTTTATAAAGTTAGTTCATAGTTGTTCATTGGAATAAAGTATTATACTTAAGATATGATGTATCAGTAAAAATTCGCATTTTTGTGTTTCATATATATATATATATATATATATATATATATATATATATATATATATATTATTTTCGATTATTCCCTTTAAAGAGAGCGATTGAACTTGAGTAATTATGACTTCTTCGTCTTCCTTCGTTCTTCCCAAATTCTCTTCATGTGTTCACTGTGTTCTCTCTTGCGTTCTTCTGACCACTTTTTTCCTGTTCTGTTCTCCGTGTGTTCTTGTTTAAGTTTATGTTTCTTTATAATGTTCCTGAACTGTTCTCTGTTGTTTGTTGTCTTGTGTGATTCCCACTTCTTTAATATCCTCTTCTGTTTCAGTGATCCACTTCGTCTTGTTTTTGCTCTTGTTTGCTATCTCAAATATTTGCCTTGTGAGCCTGGTTTCATTAATCCTAATGATATGTCCATAAAATTTCATCCTTCTCTTTCTGATGGTGTCCGTTATTGTTTCCATGACTTTGTAAATCTCTCTAGTTGGCCGCTTAATCCAGATTCCTTCCCGAAACACTGAACCATATATTTTCCTCATAATTTTTCTTTCCTGTTTTCCAATCTCTCTGATCTTCGTATGACCATGAATCACTGTAGTTTCTGCAGCATAGAGTGCCTCTGGTAGGACTACTGTGTTGTAATGCCTTAGTTTTGCATTGACAGAAATAGATTTCTTATTATAATGGTGCCAAGTTAGCTTATATGTTCTTTGTAATCTCGAGACCCTTTCTTGATTGGCTATTGAGTTCAGTCCCGATGGTTGGATCATCTCTCCTAGATATCTGAAGTGGGAAACTTGTGCCACTTTTCCATACTGAGTTGTGATGGGAAGACTATCTGCAGGCTTGTTTTCCATGTATTGAGTCTTTTCATAAGAGATTTGTAGCCCAGTTTTCTGTGAGATTTCATGAAGCTTCTCCAGTGCGAGTCTCGCTTATTCCCTGTTGTTTGTTAGAATAGCAAGATCGTCCGCGAAAGCCAGACACTTCACCCTGATTCTCTGCTCCTTTTTAATTCCAAGTTGAATTCCCTTAATTTCTTTTTCCCATGTCCTCACAATTTTCTCCAGTACCAAGTGAAACAAAAGGGATGTGAAATGCTTCTGATGTTTCTCCCATGAATTTGACTTTAGAGGTTGTTCCTGTTAATGCTTGTTGGATAATTGACTTTGTTTTCCTGTCAATCCGAAATTCCTCTAATGTGTGGAATAATGTTTGCCTGTATATTGAATCATAAGCCTTTTTAAAATCAACGAAAGTCACCACAGTGTTTCTGCATCTTCTCATTTGTAAAATAGTCTTTAGGTTCCATATTTGTTCGACGCAAGATCGACCTTTACGAAACCCTGCCTGATACTCTCCTATTAACTGGTCCGCCTGTTCTTCTAGTCTGCTTGAAAAATTTTTGTGTATTACTGGGAGCAATGAAATTCCCCGGTGGTTATTTGGATCAGTTTTTGTACCTTTTTTGTGGAGAGGATGGATTAGTGCACATTTCCACTCTGCAGGAATTTGTTCAGTTTCCCAAACCTTTGATACAATTCTGTGAGTTGCTTGTGTAAGAGTACTGTCATTTAATTTTCACATTTCTGCTATGATTCCATCCTCACCTGGAGACTTGTTGTTCTTCAGAGAATTGATTATTTCCTTTACTTCTTTAAGTGAAGGTGTTTTTGAATCGGGATTTGATGGGGATTTTTCGAAATCTAGTTGTTCTGTCGGCGGCTCGCAGTTGAGGAGTGCGTAAAAATATTTAGCTAAAATCTGACAGTTGTTTATCGTGTTGGTTTCCACTGGTCCATCGGGCCGGCGAAAACACAGATTAAGTGGTTGATACCCTGTTAGGTTCTCTTTGAAAATTGTGTAAAAGTGTTGTTTTTGAGAAATTCTTGTTCAATTTCCTTAAGCCGGTTTATATCATAATCTACGTTTTTCTCTTCGTATTGCCTTGGATGTATTCTTCTGTATTCTCAAAAATTCCTGCCATTTTTCTGTAGTTTTGTTGCTACTGAAAGTTTTCCATGCTTGTGTTCTTTCTTCTATTGCCTGATCACATGAGCTGTTCCACCATCTGTGTTTTCTCTTTCTTGTGGGTTTACCTAAATGCATAGTGCTCTTCAATATATATATATACCATTTGTACAACCGAACGGAGCTCCCTGTCTTTTTCACTTACAGCTTTAAAAAATTTTCGAAACTAGAGGGCAAGAAATTATTATGTTGATTACTCTCCTCACGAATTCGAGGTGTAACTTGCTGTATGACTGCTTCGGGAAATAAGAAATACTATTCAATTTTTCAGTGGATTGAAATGAAAACTTTTCCCCTGAATTTATTATGAAAATTTATTTTTTGTAAGTACCCTATTATCCTTTCATTTAATGTGTTATCTCGCGATATCACCGACACTTGAAAATCATCTTCATTTAGAAAAATAACGTAACAAAGATGAGAAATTCATAAGTTTTCATAATTTTTTCATTTAATGCCACAGCACCAATTCGGGTGGCGCTTGGAGCAGACGAAGATGTCGAACTTGCGCCGCATGCCACAAAGTGGTGAGTAGGCTGTAGCCGAACAAGTATCTCGAGGATGTAAGGGTATATGGCAGTAAAGGTATCTTCCTCTTTGAGGGTATGATACAGCCCACGTATTATTCCGAAAGGTTCTGAAATGCTGTCCCAAGTATCTCTGTAAAAGTTGTGTGATTACTCCAGACAGCCTTCTACAGTCGATAAGTCAATAACTTATCGACTGTAGAAGGCTGTCTGGAGTAATCACACAACTTTTATATATATATATATATATATATATATATATATATATATATATATATATATATATATATTGATAAGGCTTTTCTCTCTTACTGTCTTCAATTCCGAATCTATTTCAATAGCTGTGAAAATCATCCTCAAATAAAGACTGATGTACATAGTACTAAAGAGTTGTATCTTTCTTTCTTGTCATAGAAAAACTCAGGACGTCACTATAACAAGACCAAATGGACGACGATAGCAGTGGCGTACGTTCAATAGCCGTGAGCAGCAGATTAATATTCTGCGTGGCGGTTATCTGCGCTGGGATAATTTGTGATATTCTGAAAATTCAGATGCTGGTATGGGAATTGCATATGCAATTAGTGCAATACACAATTAATACAGTAAAAGGTCACGCTCATTTTAAGTTGCATTAATTAGAACATGCATATTTCTATCTCTCCGAAATAGAGGCTTAAATAGTAAATAATACACGATTAATACAGTAAAAGGTCACGCTCATTTCAAGTTGCATTAATTAGAACATGCATATTTCTATCTCCCCGTGATAGAGGCTTAAAGAATAAATAATACACGATTAATACAATAAAAGGTCATGCTCATTTCAAGTTGCATTAATTAGAACATGCATATTTCTATCTCTCCGTAATAGAGGCTTAAAGAATAAATAACAGATATCTTTCAGCATCTAAATAAAGCAGTTCATGGCTGTTTTCAGAAAATGTCGCTTATTATCTTCTTCCCGCGTAATTTATCTCCCTTTGCATACTAATTCGGATTACAAAACGGCTGTTTCGCTACCTCCATATGGACTTCTGTTTGCCAAGTTCAACTAAAATCATCTAAGTTAAACCACTTTCCTCATACTTGAAGCTCAAATCCGTTGCAAAAATGTATCGCGATAATACAGAACTAGGTGTCCTCCTCTGAATTTTCTCTATAGCTACCGTCAATCTCACTAATTATTTTCATTGTTTTAATTGTAGTAATGTTGAACCCCATCGCGCAACATAACAGCAGCCTATAGCAGTGAAATCCGGCCGCTAGCTTACACAACGAGCCGGCCGCGGTGGCCGAGGGGACAGTTAGGCTTCGGCCGTGCACCGGCTCGGGCGTTGTTTACGTCCCGGCCACAGGCGCAGCGCGCGAGTTGTTTACGCGGAGTGCGTAGCGGTGTAATTTAGTAGTGCACAGATCGAACTATGGCTTTTTCATATCGTAAATCGACACTGCGATTCACTTTCAATAACGACTTTGCACGACCAAAGGCCTACGAAATAGAACGCTTTCTACGAGATGAGGTAAAAATCGAGCCGGACGTTCTGGTAGGAATACACTTGTCCATAGTAAGTAGCGTCGTTTACTGCAAGCTCATTGATGAAGTGGCATGTGATAGAATATTACAACGACACGAACAGGGTCTCCGTTTCTGTCATTCAGACGGAAACGTCGGAGCGGTTACAGTGGATCACGCCGGAATGGGATTAAGAACAATCCGCGTCTTCGAGCTACCGTTCGAATTGCCTGAAAAACTGGTGACAGAGGCTTTGAGCCCGTACGGCACGGTTATCTCATATGAAGCCGAGAAATGGGCGACTTTTGAAACGTATCGTGTCCTGAACGGCGTAAGACAGGTAAAGATTGAATTACGCAAACACGTTCCGTCATGCCTGTATAACGGTGGCTGTCGAGCAATCGTCATCTACGACGGACAACCGAGAACTTGCTCGGGGTGTGGAAAGGAGGGACATGTGAGGTCTGAGTGTACACAAAGAAGGCTACTACAACTGCCACGTGATGATCCACAACAACAGCAACAGACGACGGTGCTCCCCTTGACGTATGCTGCGGCCTTTCGCGAGGATACGAGAACCACACCAGAACCGAACCAGCGTGTACCGTCGGAAGACCAATCTAACGAATCAAAGCCAGATGACGCGGAGATGGATCATGATCGGCGGTCGCAGGACGTTAAGACTTTACCACAGCCCTTGCAGGACGCGGCGGAAATGGAAGTTGACAGTGCGAAGGAGCAGGAAGTGGACTTGAAAAACGACGATCAGGAGGCTGTACTGACCTCAGATTCGGAGGTCAGACAACGGAAGCAGCGAGCGCCAAAACGGCGGAGGAAACGCCGCCTTTCGTCCGACAAAGACAGCAAGGAATCAGGGACGAATGACGAGGTGACCCACAGCAAGGAGCAGCAAACAACGGCCGCGGAAGAAATACCGAGAGAGGAGAGAAGCGAGGCGGCGATCTGTATTCAGAGGAATGACGTAACACAAGACGAGGAGGAAACAAGTAAAGGATTGTTGACTGTCGAGAACGTTAAGCGGACAACAGAACATGGCGCCGAAAGAACGCATTTGGACTGGGCAACAGAGGCGGCACAGTTCGCAGACGAGGACGACGGAGTAGCAGACAAGCACCCCGGCGGAATGAGTCCGGGGGGCCATTTCGACTAACGTATGACAGCAAGTGAGGGCGATGGGGGACTGGGATGGAGCACAAGGAGGATAGGAGGTGTTAACTGTCAGACGGTGACTCCCCTATGATACATGCCATGCAACAGGCGTACCGGATAGGGTCCATTAACATCAGTGGCATAAAAACGCCCGTCAAGATGAAGATGCTCAGTGACATGCTCAGGGCGGCGGATATAGACATAGTGCTGCTGCAAGAAGTACGAGTCCTTCACACCCAAGACTTCTATGGATACGATATTTACTGCCCACCGTGCGACGAGAGAGGCATCGGCACAGCAATATTACTAAAAGAAGGGATACGTGCTGTCGACATAATTTGCCCACAGCACGCGGAACAGCCGTCACCATAGGAGGTGTACGACTGATCAATATTTATGCACCATCAGGCAGCGATAAGAGGAGGGAACGCCAGGAATTTTACGCCCAAGAAGTGACCCCATTGTTCAGGGGCCAGTACGAGGCTTGTATCATAGGGGGAGACTTCAACTGTGTACTAGACAGGAAGGACCAACATCCTAACTTCACGACATGTCAAGAACTCAGGGCGCTGGTCAACGGGATGCAATTAATTGATACGTGGGACCTCAAACATCCTGGACAACAGGGATACACGTACATCACCAGCCACTCGGCGAGCAGATTGGATAGGATTTACCTTTCAAGAAGACTGATGACGTCGACAGTGGATGCGGAAATTTGGCCTACAGCGTTCACCGACCACGAGGCATATATCTGTACAGTCACCCTCGCCCGGCAAAAGGTATGGAGGAGAAAAAGTAATTGGAAGCTGAATGTTTCCCATCTTCACGAAGCAGAATGTCGACGTATGGTAGAGGAAACATGGCAAAATTGCCTAAGGCGCAGAAATGCATATGGTTCTGTTCTCCATTGGTGGGTCATGTGCGTGAAGCCAGCCTTAAGAAGAACATTTATTTTTTATGGGAAGGAGGCTTCTCGTTGGCAGCGCATGACAGCTGAATTTTATTATACGACCGTTTGGGAACTCTATTCCCAACCTCCGTCACCAGAACGGCAAACAGCCGTACACCATGTCAAGGCAAAACTAATACAACTCACAACATCCAGAATGGCAGGTACAATGATACGTGCGAGGGTACAGGATGGATTCCACAATGAACAGCCCTCCATGCACTATGTCATACGGGAGAGACAATGTAGACGTCGGGGGTTAATTCACGAGGTTGAACTCGACGACGGCCGGAAACATACAGCACAGAAAGACATAGCCCAGGCGTTCCAGGACCATTTCACCAGATTTTATGGGGCCGACGAGGTGGAACAGGAGGCAATGGAGACCGTTCCAAATTAGATCCCTGACATGACATACGCGAACTCGGAAGCAGACATGCTACAAGCAATAACGGCAGAGGAGATGGTGGAGGCCATCCAACGAGGAGCTCCGAACAAATCCCCGGGTCCTGGCGGTTTTCCATTGGAATTCTATCGTACATTTCACACTATTATGGCACAGATGTGGTTAAGTATGTTTAACGAGATAATCGTACAGGAGTTACCAGTCCCCACTGAATTCACAGAAGGGTTGGTGATTCCAATTCGGAAACCACAGGGAGGCAAGCGACCATGCGATTATCGACCTTTGACCCTCCTAAATAGCGACTACAAGATCCTTATGCGTATAATAGGAGGTCGCTTAAAAACATTGCTAAAGGACCGAATCAACAGGGATCAGACATGTCTTGGAGGTACAAGCAATATTCATACGGCCTTGGGAGACTATCGTGATGTTATAAGCCTTGCCAAGGCGTGTCGTCTACGGGGAGCATTGATAGGCTTCGATTTTGACCATGCCTACGATAGAGTGGATCATACCTACCTCAAGGCAGTGATGCTCAGGATGGGTGTTCCGCCTACTTTTACCACTATGGTGATGAAGTTGTTGCATGGCGCCCGGTCAGCGGTGTTGATTAATGGAGGGAGAACAGGACATTTCCAGATTTTACGATCAGTCAGACAGGGGTGTCCGTTGTCCATCATCTTGTATTCCATCGCACTAGAGCCATGTCTTGCAGGATTGCGCCAACGACTCACAGGTATCACTCTACGGAATCAGTCCTTCAAATGTAGAGCATATGCTGATGATGTAGTGCTTCTAGTGAAAACAGCGGAGGAGACACGCACAGCAATGGATTGACTACAGAAATAAGGGGAAGCAGCTGGTAGCGTGGTTAACTTTCGAAAATCACAATTCATGAATGTAGGCCGAGGACTCGAACCAGGAACTGAAGGACCCTTACCTGTGGTGCAAACCCTGCGATGTTTGGGTATCACTTTTCATACGGAGACGGCACGAACAACAGCAGTCAACTACCGTAAGCTGTTGTGTCAAATACGCACATCAGTACGACTCAACGCCCTGCGCTCGATGGATATGCTGCAGAGAGTAACATTGGTCAACATCCACCTAGCACCCAAGATGTGCCACGTGGCACACCTTCTCCCTTTGCCGCGTACGATGGCCACGAGGATACAAGCAGCCTTTGGATACTACGTGAGCATGGGGCAGCTCTTTAAGGTGCAATACGAGTCGCTCACGCTCCCGACGCGGGAAGGTGGTGTTGGCCTAGTCAATGTCTACGAAAAGGCTCGGGCAATGTATATTAACACCATGTGCAAACTGTGGCGCAACAGGAACTACTCCCTAACGGGTGCGATAATCGAAGAACTAGCACCGCCATCGCTTCTTCCACCGGTTAGTGTTGGGCACATTACGCCTCCATTATCACACATCCGGACGTTCTTCGTGGAACACAGTTATGTTCGAGCAGATTTACCAATTACCCGATCACCGACTACCAAGGATGTGTATAGACTGCTTGTAAGACGCATGGAAAGGAATAAGATGGAACGAAGGTACCCTGCGATTAACTGGAATGTTGTGTGGCGCACAGTGCACCACCCCACCTCCCTACAACGGCCAGGTCAACGTGGTACATGGTGGTTAACCAGAAGTACCCGACGAAGGAGTGACAGTATGCTATCCATATGACAGACACGCCCATATGCCTACGATGCGACACGCTCGACACGGACGAACATAGGATGGTCTGCGGCACAGCGCTGGGAGTGTGGAATCTGGCACGGAAGATCATAGCGTTCATGATACGCACCGTACAGTCAGACATTTCTACGAACATAGTATTTTTCCCAGAGAAAACATATTTCCCACGTCAGAAGACGAATGCGGTGGCGTGGGTAACGGGCATGACGGTACATTACATATATCATTATGCAAACACGAACAAACTGGACTATTGGCAATATTTACAGGATGGTCACACGAAGCTTCGACGACTTGGTAAATACAAAGAAAGTTACGCAAATTTTTTAGAGGTAGTGTTTGCTGACCCGCCACCTGGCTGGGATGTAATGGGTACGAGAAGATGATAGTAATAGTTTAAAGAAGATACCGACCAATTGAACGGATCAGACTTAATAAGTTCGAGAAGATCACCCAGGAACACCGACCGGATGGTGAACGCTAACAGAGGAGGCCCAAGTTTAGTTTACGTTATATGCCTTTAAGTTCAAATATGCCACGAATGATGCAGCATGCCGGAAGTGGCATCATTTATACAGTTTTTTTTCACTATGGCGGGGCACTTTATGTTTTAGTTGACAAATTTCTTCCAGATAGGGCACTGGACTTCATTTGATTTCATGATTATAATAAAGGCTTCAGTTTGTAAATAAAAATGGATCCTTTATATAACCCTACTTTTCCTAACAAAAAATAATAAATAAATAAATAAATAAAACTGTGGAGTAGCAGTTAAAAAAAAGTGGTCAACGCAAAAAAAAAAAAAAAAAAAAAAAAGGGGGACTGAGGCGCTCCAGTCACGGTCTGCACGGCCACTATGGTTGGGGGTTCGAATCCCCCCTCGGGCATGGATATTTGTACCGTCTTTAGTATTAGCTAGTTCATAAGTAGTTTGTAAGTTTAGGGACTGATGACCCCGTAGTTAAGTCCCATAAGCTCTACAAACATTTGAACATTTTGATTTACACAACGATATGAATGTGCTGCCAACCTTACGTGCCCAGTGAGCACAAAATAACATAGAGAGACTATACCGCCAATTCAGTGTACAGGCTGTGAGACCACGTACTCATCTTGATGGATGTAGAAACGGAACTGGGCCGACAAATGCGTAGTTCTTCAAGTGGCGCTTGCCTCAATTACATTGTCATTTGAACTCTTTAGGATAGGAAAAAAATTAACAAAATTTTCATGCAGACAGTTAAATACTGAAGGAAAGCAACAGTGTTCTTAGTAAGTACAATACCTCTTTTGTTGGTATAGAAATAATAATTGAAACTATTCTTTTATATGAAATAAAAATTTGCGTCATGAAAAAGTTAGCCGCCTGCCACTTTTTGTTCGGTGGTCAGAAAATTTTTGTCAGTGAGAAAGTTGTAGATAATGAAATGAACTTTTCGTTTTGTTTAAACAACTTTTTTATAGATGCCCTAGTTTTCTCACAAATTTGGATAGAATAGAACGGTGGAACCTTTCAAATTCCACTCGGTTCTTTCAGTGAGCTTGCCCATCATCGAGCACAGATTCTGTTGCCCATTCACCTTGTACTTTGTGACCAGTTTTGATAAAAAAATTTAATTTGGTATACAATTTTCGGTATTAAATAATTATGACTTAATACTTTTTGTTTTATTACTAACTAGCTGAGCCGTCCCGGCTTTGCACGGGTAATCTTTAAACTTGTTTAACTCGAGAACTGCAGACCACATGGTGATGCGGTTTGTTTCAATTTCCTTGTTATAATTCTGGGTTAAACGTAGGCTATATTAAATGCCAACACGAAAATGTAGAATGGTTTACCACTTCCGCACTTTCGATATCTTTGTAGCTTAAACTAGGAGGTCTGTGCCAAAGTACATAGTATAGAATTATAGAACCCATGACGATAAAAAAAAAAGAAAAAAAAAAAAGGCCACAAAATCATAGGTCTAACTTTTACAGATCTCCCACAATCAATACAGCTGTAGTCTGAAACCATTTGGTGCCAGTGCTTCAGAAAAGGAAAATGATAGAATTTTTTGGGTAGATGTTTGTGAGGTCTGCACGTGTATACGGAGTCTCACGAAAGACGCCTGCCAGGCGTCCACGGATCGCGCGGTACGGCTCCCGGCCGCCGCCACCGCATCCACCGGCCATGGCAGTGCCCGATTTTGGGACTCTATTGTGCCGCGAGCGCATACACTGAGTTATAGTCTAGAAAACATTGCCATCTGGGTAACCTAACCTTACCTTTATTTACAGTAGATGTTTAAAATGATGTCCATGGAAAGAGCGGCCTGACATCTCTTTGAACACATTTGCGAACACTCGACGAATTTCGGCTGCCGAAATCTTGAAAATGACTAATCGAATCCTGTCTGCCAACTCTTAGAGTGTATGGGGATTACTTGCATACACCTTGTCTTTCAACATTCCCCAACGATAAAAGTCACAGGGATTTAAATCTGGAGAACGATAAGGCCAGTCAACTAGGCAATCATCAGAAACATTTCGTATTGCTGCCATAAAAGCAATGGCCGATATTCCTCGAGTGTTCACAAATCAGTTCAAGAGATGTCAGGCCGCTCTTTCCATGGAGGGACATCATTTTGAACATCTACTGTAAATAAGCTTAGGTTACTCAGATGGCAATGTTTTTTAGACTTTAACACAGTGTATGCGCCCGCTGCGTCGATTCTACGTTATGATTATTTTTTTAATTTTTTTCATGTATTCGTATTGACATTAAATACAGCCTAAGATTATCCCGGGATTCTAAAGAAGAAATTAAAAGAAACCGAAATACGTTCGGTAATCCTCGAGTTCTAAATGGTTAAAGGGAAAGACAGAGCCGGCCGCGGTGGCCGAGCGGTCTGCGGCGCACCATTCACAATCTGCACAGGCGCTACGGTCGGCGGTTCGAATCCCCCCTCGGGCATGGATGTTTGTGTCGTCTTTAGTATAAGGTAGTTCATAAGTATGTAAGTTTAGGGGCTGATGACCCCGCAGCTAAGTCCCGTAAGCTTAACAAACATTTTAACATTTGGGAAGACAGAGGAAAAATGTGCTTCTATTTTATATAATAGTATGATTTGCTATTCCTAGCTGATATTTGTAATTATTCATGGAAAAAAATAGATTGTCAAAAAGGAACTCCTTAAAATATTGTTGTTGTTGTGGTCTTCAGTCCGGAGACTGGTTTGATGCAGCTCTCCACAATACCCTATCCTGAGCAAGCCTCTTCATCTCCACATAAGAACGACAACCTACATCTGTCTGAATCTGCTTACTGTATCCATCTCTTGGTCTTCCCCTGCGATTTTTCCCCACACACTTCCCTCCAACGCTAAATTCACAATTCCTTGATGTCTAAGAATGTGTCCTACCAATCTATCCCTTCTTTTAGTCAAGGTATGCCAGAAATTCCTTTTCTCTCCAATTCTGTTCAGTACCTCCTCATTAGTTACGCGATCCACCCACCTAATCTTCAGCATTCTTCTGTAGCACCATATTTCAAAAGCCTCAATCCTCTTCCTGTCCGCACTGTTTATCGTCCATGTCTCACTCCCATACAAGGCAACACTCCATACAAATGCCTTCAGAAAGGACTTCCTTAGGCTTAAATCAATATTCGATGTTAACAAATTTCTCTTTTTCAAGAACGCTTTTCTACCCATTGCCATTCTACATTTTATATCCTCTGTACTGCGACCATCATTTGTTATGTAACTGCCCAAGTAACAAAACTCATCTACCTCCTTTATTGCTTCGTTTCCCAATCTAATTCCTTCAGCATCACCTGATTTTCTTACACTGCACTCCATTACCCTAGTTTTGCTCTTGTTAATGTTCATCTTATATCCACATTTCAGCACACTGTCCATTCCGTTCAATTGCTCTTCCAGGTCCTCTGCTGTATCTGACAGAATTACTATGTCGTCGGCAAAACGCAATGTTTTTAATTCTTCACCCTGAACTTTAACTCCTTCCCCTAATTTCTCCTTGCTTTCCTTTACAGCTTGCTCAATGTACAAATTGAACAACAATGGAGAAAGACTACAACCCTGTCTTACTCCCTTTCCAACCACTGCATCCCTTTCATTCCCTTCAACTCTGACAACCGCTGTCTGGTTCTTGTACAAGTTGTAAATAACCTTACGTTCCCTATATTTTACTCCTGCTTGCTTCAGAACTTGAAAGAGTTTATTCCAATCAACATTGTCAAAAGCCTTCTCCAAATCTACAAAAGCTAGAAATGTAGGTTTGCCTTTTCTTAATCTATCTTCTAAGATAAGCCGTAAAGTGAGTATTGCCTCCCGTGTTCCTACATTTCTCATGAACCCAAACTGATCTTCCCCGAGGTCGGCTTCTACCAGCTTTTCCATCCTTCTGTATATAATTCGCGTTAATATTTTGCAGCCATGACTTATTAAACTGATGGTTCTGTAGTTTTCACACCTGTCTGCTCCTGTTTTCTTAGGGATGGGGATTATAACATTTTTCTTGAAGTCTGAGGGTACTTCACCTGTCTCATACATCTTACACACCAGGTGAAACAATTTTGTCATGGCTGGTTCTCCCAGAGACTTCAGTAGCTCTGAGGGAATATCATCTACTCCAGGAGCCTTGTTTCGACTTAGGTCTTTCAGGGCTCTGTCAAATTCTTCTCTCAGTACAGTATCTCCTATTTCATATTCATCTACATCCTCTTCCCTTCCTACAATATGTCTCGAAGTTCATTTCCTTTGTAGAGCCCCTCTATATACTCTTTCCACCTTTCAGCTTTCCCTTCTTTGCTGAGAACTGGTTTTTCATCAGTGTCCTTGCTATTCATAGAGCTGTTTTTCTTATCTCCAAATGTTTCATTTATTTTCCTGTTGGTTGTATCTATTTTTCCCCTATTTATACATTCTTCTACATCCTTGCATTTGCCTTCTAGCCACTCCTGCTTAGCCATTTTGCACTTCCTGTCAATCTCATTTCTTAGTCGTCTGTACACCATTTTGCCTGTTTCATATACTGCATTTTTATATTTTCTCCTTTCATCGATTAAATTTAGTATCTCCTGTGATATCCAAGGATTTTTTGTAGGTCTTTCCTTCCTACCTATTTTGTCCTCTGCTACCTTCACTATTTCATCTCTCAAATTTACCCATTCCTCCTCTACTGTTTTATTTTCCCCTGTTTCTGTCAATTGTTGCCTAAAGCTCCCTCTGAAATTCTTAAGAACCTCAGGTTCCTTCAATTTATCCAGGTCCCATCTCCTTATTTTCCTACCTTTTTGTAGTTTCTTTAGTTTCAGCCTACAGTTCATAACCAACAAGTTATGGTCAGAGTCTATATCTGCCCCTGGGTATGTCTTACATTGTAGAACCTGGTTCCGAAATCCATGTCTTGCCATTATAAAATCTATCTGGTATCTTCCAGTGTCTCCTGGTCTCTTCCACGTATACAACCTTCTTTTGTGATTCTTGAACCAGGTGTTTGTTATAACTAAATGATGTTCAGCGCAAAATTCTACCAGGCGGCTTCCTCTTTCATTCCTTTTGCCCAGACCATATTCACCTACTATCTTCCCTTCCCTTCCTTGTCCTACTACCGAATTCCAGTCTCCCATAACAATTAAGTTTTCCTCTCCCTTAATTGTCTGAATAATTTCCTTTAGCTCCTCATATATTTCTTCGATTTCCTCATCATCGGCAGAGCTAGTTGGCATATAAACCTGTACTACTGTTGTCGGTGTTGGCTTCGTATCTATCTTGACAATGATAATGCGATCACTGTGCTGCTCATAGTAGTTTACCCGCATTCCTATTTTCTTATTCATTATCAGTCCTACTCCTGTGATACCCCCCACTGATTTTGTATTTATTATCCTGTACTCACCTGACGAGAAATCCTGTTCATCCTGCCACCGAACTTCACTAATCCCCACTATATCCCACTAATCCCCACTATATCTAACTTCAACCTATCCATTTCCCTCTTTAAATTTTCTAATTTTCCTACTCGATTAAGGGATCTAACATTCCACGCTCCGACCCGTAGAATGCCAGTATTGTCTTTCCTGATGATCACATCCTCCTGAGTAGTCCCCGCCCGGAGATCCGAATGGGGGACTATTTTACCTCCGGAATATTTTACCCGAGAGGATGCCATCATCATATGTTCATACAGTAGAGCTGCATGTCCTCGGGAAAGGTAACGGCTGTAGTTTCCCCTTGCTTTCAGCCGTTCGCAGTAGCTGTGTGGCAAAGCCACATTAGCTGATGTTACAAGGCCAGCTCAGTCAATCATCCAGACTGTTGCCCCTGTAACTACTGAAAAGGCTGCTGCCCCTCTTCAGGAACCACACATTTGTCTGGCCTCTCCACAGATACCCCTCCGCTGTGGTTGTACCTACGGTACGGCTATCTGTATCGTTGAGGCACGCAAGCCACCCCCCCCCCCCCCTCGGCAATGTCTGTGGTTCATGGGAGTGGCCTTAAAATATATGGAAAAGAAATTAACAGACAGCGAACTCTACCCTGTGCTCGCAGCAGTGGCCGGCTGGCGCTCGGCCGCCATGTTGGTTGGGTGTCGCGCTCTCAGCCGGCTTCATTTCACTGTCGTTGTAAGGGCTCTCTATGTTATTCTACATGTTCAGTAGAACTGTGAGAGTAACGTATCCGTATCCATATACATGCGTTACTAAAAGAAACAGTACTCGTTACAAACGTATCGGTACTCGTTACTCTGGTTACCAGTGCCACCCAGAGATACAGCCCCTACACTGTCTTGAAACAGTGAACAAATTTTAACTGTTACTATTAAAATTACTTTAACATTTAAATTTCCCACATAGATACTGTATGCCTGGTTTTTGAGGCAATTATACTGCCGAGGAAAGGATCAGCACAGTCCATTCCCCTCGTGATTGAAATGCAACTGTCATACAATTGGATCAAAATCAGCGAGACCCACTCCTCCATTTTAAGTAGTTTTCCCGCTCTCTACTTAGAGGCCTGGCCCCCAGTACGCCTATGGAATGTCAGAATCAATCAGAATATTTCATGACGAATGCCAGTGTGACCGATCATAGTAGTAGCACTACATTTGCGAGTAGCGGGAGTTTGTACTTTATTATGTGACATTAGCAATTAAGATAATATTGTCATGAGTGAAATTGAGTAAATTATAACTTTTGAGTACTTTTTACTAGTTAAAAAAGAAATAATTAACCACTAAACTGAAATCTTTACAGGGCATCGAGGATTAACCTGCAAACACGGGCCAAGAAGTATAATCCAAAATGTTTAGAAACAAAAATGGCCATCTAGAATCCTAGAGCTACGCAATACGCACTTAAAAGTTCGTCACGGATGTCTATATAAATTACTCTTCTCATAATAAATAGTATCACAGAATATATGATTTCTCCGTATTGGTTTTCGTTAAAGAGTTCGATGTTCAAATGTCTGTAGAGCTTATGGGACTTAACTACGAGGTCATCAGTCCCTAAACCTACAAAATACTTACGAACTAGCTTATACTAAAGACGGCACAAACATCCATGCCCAAGGGGGATTCGAATCCCCGACGGGGAACGGCCTCGCGCATCGTAGCATAGCGCCTCAACGGGCTCGGCCGCGGCTACAGAGTTCGTATCGATACGTTAGATGCGAGTAACAAAATGTACTCGGGAGTAACGATTCAGTATTTCGAATCAGCCAAAGTATTAGTTACTCAGTACCGAATACTTGCTGTTTGCTACAGCTCGAATGTTCAGTGTCGCCTACCGCTGCAGTGGAGGTAACACGCGAGGAACAATACGCGGCATTGAAATTCTGCTTTCGTCTCAAGAAATCTTCAGCTGAGGCCTATATAAAATTACTGGAGGCATATGGAGAGTCAATTCTTCCCTACAGTATAGCTCTAAGGTGGTCTAAAGTGTTTAAAGAGGGGCGATAATAGATTTTAACTCTTTCAGACCCTCTGGCTAAAATTGTGTACATAATTTTTACAGTGTCTAAGATAAATCAGAAACATTTTTTCTCAATTGAAACAACATGTATATTATGACTGAGTGTTCAACCTTTTCATCGTGCACACTTATTGTCAACTGCAGAAGATCACTATAAAAATATCAAGTAATCAGTGCTGCATTGCGCACCAGCTTGTGAACTCCAAGGAACATGCGGGTTGTGGGTTACTTGTATTCCACTGTACAATTGGAAAGTAGTAGTAATTATTTTGCATGACAACTACTGAATGATTACTTTATGTAGTACAAAAGTTAGTTCTACAAAATTAATTATTTTAGTCCATAATAAGAAGTCTTGCTTTCTACCATATGCAGTTTTGTAGTACGTAAATGAATGCATACAACAGCGTAAATCTTGCTTCTAAAATCATTAGAAACGTAACTTAAGAGGAATACAGAAAAAAACGCCCTCCAGAAAAAAATCAGGTTTGAAAGGGTTAAGGAAAAGGCTCTTACGAAAAAAACATCAATACTGCTCCTGTTTTTGTGAAAGAGGATCGACAAATAACTTTCTGAAAAACTGAACATTTCATTGGGTGCCACACACACGTTGGTGAGAGAAATATTACACATGGGACATGTTTTTGCGTGATGCGTTCCATGACAATTCCCGAACAAAAGAACATTTACGTGCAGCACTGCATGCACCTAAAGTTGCTGTTAGAGGAAGATCCGGGGTTTCTTTCAAATGTAATCACTGCTGATGAATCGTGCCTACATCATTTTGATCCTGAGAGCAAACAGCAAAACTCAGTGTGGAAATCACCATCACCAACCCCCAAAAAGCCAAAAATGGGTTTATCAGCATATCGTACCTACGTCAGTAACTGGACAATAGTGCAGGGATGCCCGGAAAACACTACAAGTCCACATCAGGCGCAAAAGACGACATTTCCTTTAAGCGGGCTGGATGCTGAATCACGATAATATGCGGCCGCATATTACCAGTGTTGTTGCTGATATATTTCAAACAAATAGCGTGAAGTGTATCCCTTACCGTCCCTATAGTCGGGATTTAGCCCCATGTGACTTTTTTCTATTCCCTAACTCGAAGAAACGCCTTCGTGGGAGGCATTATCCATCATCAAAAGCAGTACTGAAGGCTGCTGAGGCGGTTTTGAAGAACCTCTAAAAATGTTTTTCAGTATGTATTTCTACATCTACATGGGATACTCTGTAAATCACATTTAAGTGCCTGGCAGAGGGTTCATCGAACTACCTTTACACTGTTTCGTTTCCATTCCATTCTCAAATAGCGCGCAGGAAGAAACAACAAATGAATCTCTCTGTACGAGCTCTGATTTCTGGTATTTTATTCTGATGATGATTTCTACCTATGTAAGTGGGAGCCAACAATATATTTTCGCATTCGGAGGAGAATGTTGGCGATTGGAGTTTCGTAAGTAGCCCACACCACAGCGATAAGCGTCGTTGTTGTAATGATTCCCATCTCCGATCCTGTATCATTTCCGTAACGCTGTCTCCCCAGTATCGTGACAATACGAAACGAGCTGCTCTTCTTTGGACTCTTTCGATGTACTCCGTCAAACCCACCTGATAAGGATCCCGCACTCGGCAGCAATACTCCAAAAATGGACGAACAGGCGTAGTGTATACAGTTTCTTTTGTAGTTCTGTTGCATGTTTTAAGGGTTCTGTCAATAAAACGCAGTCTCTGGTTCGCCTTTCCCACGACATTATCTACGTGTTCTTTCCAATTTAAGTTTGAAGTAATATAATTCCTAGGTATTTTGTGGAGTTTACGGCCTTCACTTTTGATAGATTTATCTTGTAAACAAAGTTTAATGGATTTCTTTTCGTACTCATGTGGACGACTTCACACATTTCATTATTTAGTCAACTGCCAATGTTTACACCATACTGATATCTTATTTAGATCGTTCTGCAGTTGGTTTTGATCTTCAGATGATTTCACTAGACGGTAAATGACGGCGTCATCTGCAAACAACCTAAGAGAGCTACTTAGATTTTCCCCTAAATCGTTTATGCAAATAAGGAACAGCAGAGGACCAATAATACTACCCTGTGGAACGACCGATATCACTTCTGTTTTAGTCGATGCTTTACCAGCGATTACTACGAACTGTGTCCTCTCTGACAGGAAATTCCCTATCCAATCGCAAATTTGGGGCGTTATACCATAACCACGCAATTTGATTAAATGCCGTTTGTGAGGTACGGTGTCCAAAGCCTTCTGGAAATAAAAAAATACGGAATCGATTTGCGTACTCTTGTCGATAGCACTCATCACTTCGTGTGAATTAAGACTGGCAGAAACGCTTGGACAAGTGCATCACATTCATGGTACTATTTTGAGAAGGGACATCACAATTATGGCGATGAGCTATATTGTCAAAAAATTATTATCATTCTTTGTTGAGCAACCCTCGTATTTGTTACCTGAAGATGGGCTTACAACGTCCCACAACCGTAGTGGCTTGAATGTAAAAGTCAACAATAACACAACAGTAAGTTGTGTTTGCTGTTACTTTAAAATTCACTCGCTGATTTGAGGGTCAGTGCATTTGAAAAGCAAACAGCCACACTAGACTTTTAAGTATCTTAGCTGCTTAGGAAAGTTTATACCGTCAAGCTCGTAGTGATGAATCTGGAACAGCAGATGTAGCAAGAGAGTATAGCGTTATTCCTCCGTTTATGGCCTCGTTCCTCGTGGAAACTGCTGCCTCAGCTCTTCCGACTCACGGGTTTATTGGTCGTAAAGGGACGTGTATGTATGTATGTGTGTGTGTGTGTGTGTGTGTGTGTGTGTGTGTGTGTGTGTGTTTTTTTGTTAGTTACCTCCAGCTGTCAGATTAATTTTGTGACCCGCTATGGCCAAGAAGTTTGTCCCAGGCTGCAGTTTATGCCTCGTAACGTATTCAATATTAATCTACTTTCGTACTTGCGTTAATACCAGCCAGGGCTGTATTACGAAAAATCATAAATCTCATTCTGAAAGACAGCCTTTAAATATAACCTTTGCTTTCAAAAACTATAAGAGTAAAAGTCATCATAATTTTGTAGTATCTTCGAATTCCCGACTCGTTAGTTGAAAGGGATATAATTATCAAGTCATTACCAGTCACTGGAAACAAACAAAAATCTGTATCATTTTCAGAGTAAGAAACGATACTCTATTTACAACATTTTATAGTAGTACGTTAACGTTTCATAGCTAAATTACTCGTTCCTATCAAAGCAAAACCCATTGTATCCTGTCCATCAATGTTTATATTCTGCTGTCACATTGTTAATGTGTTACACTAAATGCAGCAAAAATGCTGCCATTTGTGATAAACGTCAATGCTCAATGCACAACTTGGTTACACTTATACCTACAATAAAACACAAATCAGGGTGACAGCGTAAACCTACACTTAGCGGAAGATAATAAATGATCCTGTAAAATATGCACTGCATATAAAAAAACATCCACTAAATGAGCTGGTTGCATTTCTTTTAACGAAATCGTCAACCCTGCACAGAACTTTAGGTGAACAATGAGAAAGGCATACAGTATTAAGATTACCTGAATAGTTTGGTTTGGAGGCGATCTGATCGTTTTATAGTTTTCAAAATAAATATCCAAGATCGCACATTAATAATTTATTAAATGACGACCTTTTTCGGTGCACTGTGTCACCATATCTGGTCTCATATAAGTTTTAAGCTGGTCATCTTGTTAAAAAAAATGGGTATAAAATAACAAGTGCAACATTGCACTTAGTCACTATATAAAAATTCACAAGTTAATTTTATATAGTTTTATTTTTTATAGTGACTAAGTGCAATGTGGCACTTAGTATTTTATTCCCAATTTCTTTTAACAAGATGACCAGCTTATAACATATATGTGACCAGATGATGGTGACACAGTGCATCGAAACCGGTCGTCATTTAGTAAATTATTAATGTGCGGTCTTGGTTTTTTATTTTGAAAACTATAGCATACAGTATTGTCGAGAGATCCGAAGAAAAATCACAATTAAGTTTGGTGTTTCAGGAAATCCTTCTGGTAGTCAAATGATGTGGAACTTCATTTAGATGATTCCGTATTTTCTATCCTTTACCGAATCACCTTCAGACACATGGGTTGTGCCAGCAATGGTCAACTGATAGTCGATATACATCTGAGATAGATTGTTTAACAATTAGTTCCATGGCCAGAACTGTAAGCCGGGTATCCTACACGATAGGCAGTTGCGCTGACAACTAGACCACCCTGACACAATGGCTTCACATTACTGCAAGCCTTTACTCTGCCGCGTCTCCCTTCTCTGTCCAAATTATCATTTCTGCCGCAGTCTACACGATGTTTCTTTTCTGTCTCGTTGCCGCCGGTTGTCCTAGGTGTGAGTAGCGTAGTAGAGAGAGACCGACATAGGAAAATAGGATGCACGCGTTTGAGGGTACAGAGTCTGAGGTGACCAGCCAGTGGGACAGCAGAAACTAGAAACACTAAGCTAGATTGGAACAAGTTGTATATTTCGTAGAAATATGATAATACCTAACTTTTACAAAGTTCATGACTGCCGACTAAGTGTCATGCTGAGACATAAGTTAACTAGGTAGAAGCCTGCCTACTGATGAGTCCTAGTGCCTGTCCTAATACCAAGTGACCGATCCAGTTCAGTGGTGGCCACGAGCGGAGTTGCAGTAGAGGCATCACCCCCTACAGCACTCCCTATAGGGGGTGTTGGCAGAGGGCCCGGTCCTACGTTCAGGGGTGCGGGGAGGGATAGTTTTCAGCAGTTCCGTAAGATGTCACATGATGACGCTGAGGTCAGAAGCAGCCGCCAGAGCAGCTGGCAGGTATCGGCTGCCCTCACCACCACCTCCCCTCAAACGCCAGCAAGCCGGACACAGCCGTGGCCTCGTGGCAGGCGGCACGAGCTCTCCCCTCAGCCTCCCCTCCGCGCTACCGTCTGACGTGTGAGAGGCACCCTAAGCCAGGGAACGGCCTGACACCTGCTAGCATCTTACGGAACTACGATGGAAGTGTAGGACAGTGGTTTAGGGGTGGCTGCTCCTCTGTATATGTTACTCTGTGACGCCACACTGTACTTGCATGGCGGCGCGTGGCGTATGTAGGTGGCGCGCACTTCATACTTGTGCGACACCACAGTTTCCCTTTAAGCTCAAACAGCACTGTTTGTCTGCGAATTGTATACGAAAAATTACGTTGTATTTTGTGTGTGATAAATACTATATTTTGCTGTCTACACTCTTTAGATGGCGTTTACTTACAGCGAGCTACTATAACAGTGAAAAACTCATTCTCATTGTGCATCTGATCGCCTCGGAGGGCCAGGACAGTAGCACGCCTTCGTGGCACGCACAGTATGAAGTTATGAATCAGATCTTGAGGGATATTTGCTCATTTTTCCATGAGTGCGATATCCAGGTCTGCAACCGTTCTGGGACATGCTCCATCGGGGTGAACAAGCTGGCCATTCCATTCGCTCAATTCCCTCAGCTTTAGGCATATTGTCCACCAGTATAGCTCTGTGGGGAAAACCGGTATTGTCCATCAGAATGAACCCATCTCCTACAGCACCATCGTAGACCACAACAAACGGTCGTAGGCTCTCATATCTATACCTCTGAGCAATGTAGAGGTCCGTACGTCTGCCAATACTGACGCCTGCCCACACGATTTGGTTACCATAATGATATGGTGATGTTTCCTGCACATGAGGAGGATTGTTCCGAGTTCCACGGTCTCTCCAGATGAAGTAACGATGATTGTTCTGCTGAACACAAAATCTTGACTCATGTATGAACAGAACCCAGCGCCATTCGTTACGACTCCAATCCTAATGTTTCTCCGCCTAGTTTCTGCAGGCTAAACGGTAGCGTGGTTTTAATGGGAAACATACAATAGGCCTCCATGCATAGAAGACACATCCACGAAGGCGATACTGTGCGACCTGTTACAGTCTGGAAGGTGCGTTGCAGCTGAGTTGTATTCAGCTTCCTATTTAAAAAAGAAAAAAAAAAATAATTGTTTGCAAATGTTTGTAAATCTAAGGAGCTAGTAGCTACTGTAATCAGTTCCTAGGCTAACAAACTACTTAAAATAGCTGATGCTAAGGACAACACACACAGACAAATCAATGCTCGATGGAGGTCTCTAAACTGCGACGGTAAGCAACTGAGTGCTTCGCAGAAATGCGCCTTAGAGCCCTCGGTCAGCCTCGAGACTCGGCGCTCTGTTAACCGGAGATAACGGTCATCTCTTGGTGATGTTTACCGTGGACGACCTTGGCCTTTCTCTCTTTTAACGGTTCAGATGTCTCAAATCGCATCCGGTCCTGAAAATTACACTTTGGGACACTCCAATAACACAAGTTAACACCTACCCCCTATGCAGCAACGTTCTGTTGTTACCAGTATCTCGATTGCTGTAATGTTTCTGAGTACGCTCTGTAGTACCAACGGAAAGACATCAAGTCATTTCAGCTGATTCTGACGAGCGCTGTAAGGAGCCTTGCTACGGAGCGCGCTGTTTCTCCCCGATGGAGACTCGTGGCCCTCGGGCACGGGTCTGGGTGTTGTCCTTAGGTTAGTATAAGTTAGTTTAAGTAGTTGGTAATCCTAAGGACTGATAAACTCAGTATTTAAGTCCCGTAGATTAACAAACTTTTGAATTTTCTTTCCCATTTAAGTTTGTTTTAATAGTAATTCCTATGTATTTAGCTTAATTTACGACCTTCACATTTGACGGATTTATATTGTAGCGGATGATTAACGGATACCTTTTATTATTAATGTGGAGGATTTCACACTTTTCATTATTTGTGGTTAACTGACAATTTTCCTACCATACAGATAATAAATTTATTAGGAACGAAGAAGCTTCTGTCCATTCAGCAGTGCAGTTTTAGTAATCAGCGCTCTTGAGATATCACCCTACCCTTTTCTCACATAATATCTTACGAATCAGGAAGGAAGGACAACAAAATTGGGATTTAAACGGGTGTGTTGGTGCTGTGAAACTGTATTTAAGAAGTATACCTTTTGGAAGAAGACTATTTATGCATCGGCTAGACGTGATTAAGGCGGATTAACGGAAATTATTTTATCTCTGAATTTTCCAGTTACGATAACTGAATTTCAGTGCATCAGGACAAGAAGCAGATTCCAAATCCCAAAACACTTTGATATAATGTCCCGCTGTAGATATTTAACAAAACTTAAGAGTTGGTTAACCGAAATGCGAATCTTTCGATTACATTTTAAGTACACTGGTCAAAACAATTAGGGGACCAATTGAGATATCTACACATAACCACTAAAAGAAATCCGCTTAACTTCAATTACACGATAAATCAGTCAAACCTTAAGGTCGTAAATTTTACAAAATATCTAGGAGTTACAATTACGAACAAATTAGACTGGAGAGAACACACAGAAAATATTGTGGGGAAGGCGAACCAAAAGTTACGTTTCATTGCCAGAACGCTTCGAAGATGCATCAGCTGTACCAAAGAGACTGCCTACATCACACTTGTGCGTCCTCTCCTGGAGTACTGTTGCCCAGTGTGGGACCCTCACCAGGTGGGACTGACGGGAGACATTGACAAGCTTCAGAGAAGGGAAGCTCGTTTTGTTTTATCACGTTACGGGGAGGGGGGGGGAGCTTCAAGGAAATGTTGCACGATTTGAGGCGGAAATCATTAAAAGAACGACGTTATTCGTTGTGGCAAATTCTATTTGCGAAATTTCAATCACCGACTTTTACTTCTGAATGTGAAAATATTTTGCCAGCACCCTACTATATAGGGAGACACGACCATCCCATTAAAATAAGATAGATCGAAAACTGAACGATTTAGGTGTTCTTTCTTCCCGCGTGCTATTAGGGAATGGAACAGTAGAGGAAGATTATGAAAGTGGTTAATGAACCCTCTGCTAGGCACTTCAATCTTCAAATGTTTGTACAGCTTATGGGACTTAACTACGGGGTCATCAGTCCCTAAACTTACAAACTAGTTATGAACTAGCTAAGACTAAGGACGGCACAAATATCCATGCCCGAGGGGGGATTCGAACCCCCGACCGTAGTGGCCGTGCAGACTGTGACTGGCGCGCCGCAGACGGCTTGGTCACCGCGGCCGGTGGCACTTAACTTTGCAGATTATACTATGTAGATGTAGAAGTATTGTCATTGGAGAATGAACTAAAATGGTTCGGCGTCTTTCTGGTGGTTCTATTGAGTGAACAACATGATGACAACCGAGATAGTAGTAATAACAGAAAGTTGCTGTACCAAATGAAGTATACAAGCAGTTGGGTTCAGACAGTGTAGTGAGCAGGTAGTGCAGTGGAACAACATCGTGACTTACTCGAAGCTAAGGCATGGAGAGTCGTAGGAAGGTTGGAAGGGGACAACACAGTTGGCTGCAGCCAAAAGTGCTATTTCCATGACCTGGTTGCGATTTCACAGAGCAGGAACCGTTAAATGAGAGCAAGGCCAAGGTCGTCCACGGGTAACATCAGCAAGAGATGACCGTTGTCTCCAGTTAACAGCCCGTCGAGACAGGAGTCTGAAGGCAACCCAGCTGCAACGCACCCTGCAGGCAGCAACAGGACGCGCAGTATCAACACAAACAGTCCGAAATCGCCTTCTGGAGGCCTACGGAAGGTGTCCCATGGAAACCTCATCTAGAGAGAATGAGGAAACTGGAACAATCCTCATTATGTTCATGATACATCACCGTATCATGGTGGTGGGCGAATGGTGTGGGCAGGAGCCAGTATTGGGGAACGTACATACCTCTAAGTCTTTAAGAATGGTGGAAAGGGGTTTAGAATGCTCAGATGTCTGTTTTACTATTTATTACCTCGGCTTTTTGTGATCACGCTTAGCCTGAGGAGCGGGAGTCTTTGATTCCTCCTGTATCCTCTTTCTACCTGTCTTTGGCGTGGAGGGGTCTGTGTATAGAGACGAGATCCTTCGACTTTTTGTTATGCTCTACGCTGGTGCCATAGGTGATGGGTTACTTCTACTGGACGATAACACTAATATCCATAGAGCTGCACTACTGGACAACATGCTTGAAGCTCTATGGACACCTCTAGTACAGAGTTGAGATGGGAAAATATCGTACTACATCGCACACAAATTACAATTGTATCCCATATCTGAATAAAATACGTTATCATATTGCATTGTGTATGATATCTCACCGTATCCCCTTCTTGTTTTGTGCGGTGTTGGCACAATCCGTCAAACGTGTCTTCATTTTACGTAGGATCAGAAGTACCCTAAGTTATCGGGAGGTTATTTTGTTCAGGTAATTGTTGTAGGCACCAAGCAGAATCGACTCTTTCTTTTCTATTACTGTTGAATGTCCTGATTTCCTTGTTCTATTTTAAGCTATGAGATTTCTCATCATTTTCCGATTGTTGTTGTTATGGTCTTCAGTCCGGAGACTGATTTGATGCAGCTCTCTACCCTATTCTATCTTGAGGAAGCCTTTTCATCTCCTCATAAAAACGGCAACCTGCATCCATTTGAATCTGCTTACTATATGCGTCTCTTGGTGTCCCTCTGCGATTTATACCCCACACACTTCCCTCCAATGCTAAATTTACGGTTCCTCGATGTCTAAGAATGTGTCCTACCAAGCGATTCCTACTTTTAGTCAAGGTATGCCAAAAATTCCTTTTCTCACCAATTCTGTTGAGTACCTCTTCATTAGTTATGCGATCTACCCACCTAATCTTCAGCATTCTTCTGTAGCACCACATTTCAAAAGCCTCTATTCTCTTCCTGTCCACACTGATCGTCCATGTTTCACTCCCGTACAGGCAGCACTCCACACAAATGCCTTCAAAAAAGACTTCCTTCCATTAAATTAATATTCGATGTTAGCAAATTTCTCTTTTCCAAAAATGCTTTTCTTCCCATTGACATTCTGCATTTTATATCGTCTGTACTGCGACCGTCATATGTTATTTTACTACCAAAGTAACAAAACTCATCTACCACTTTCATTGTTTCGTTACCTAATATAATACCTTCAGCATCACTTGATTTTCTAAGACTGCATTCCATTATATTTGTTTTGCTCTTGTTAATGTTCATTTTATATGCTCTCTTCAACACACTGTCTATTCCATTCAACTACTCTTCCAGGTCCTTTGCTGTCTCTGACAGAATTATAATGTCATCAGCAAAACGCAATGTTTTTATTTCTTCACTCTGAACTTTAATCCCTGTTCCAAATTTACCATGCTTTCCTTCACCGCCTGCTCGATGTACAAGTTGAATAACTACAACCCTGTCTTACTTCCTTCACAACTAAAGTTTCCCTTTCATGCCCTTCGAGTCTAAAAACTGCGGTCTGGCTTTCGTACTAGTTGTAAATAACTCTCCTTTCCCTGTATTTTACCCCTCCTGACTTCAGAATTTGAGGGGGTGTATTACAGTCAACATGGTTAAAAGCTTTCTCCAAATCTACAAAAGCTAAAAATGTATGTTTGCCTTACCTTAATCTATCTTCTAAGGTAGGTCGTAAAGTGAGTATTGCCTCTCAGGTTCCTACGTTCCTCCTGGATGCAGACTGATCGTCCCCGAGGACAGCTTCTATCAGCTTTTCCATTCTCCTGTACATAATTCGTGTTAAAATTTTGCAATCATAACTTATCAAACTGATGGTTCTGTAATTTTCACATGTCTGCGCCTGATTTCCTTGGAATGGGGATTATCACGTTTTTCTTAAAGTCTGAGGGTATTTCGCCTGTCTCATACAACTTACACCCCAGGTGAAATAGTTTTGTCATGGCTGGCTCTCCAAGACACTTTAGTAGCTCTGAGGGAATGGTCATCTACTCCTGGGGCCTTGTTCCAATCTAGGTCTTTCAGGGCTCTGTCAAATTCATCTCTCAGTATAGTATCTCCTCTTTCATTTTGATCTACTTTCTCTTCCCTTCCTACAACATTGTCTCTAAGTTCATTTCCTTTGTAGAGCTCGTCTATGTACTCTTTCCACCTTTCAGCTTTTCCTTCTTTGCTGTGAACTGTTTTCCATCTGTGTTCTTGATATTCATAGAGGTGTTTTTCTTTTCTCCAAATATCTCTTTTATTTTCCTGTAGGCTGTATCTATTTTCCCCTATTTATGAATTTTTCTACATCCTCGCATTTGCCTTCTAGTTACTACTGCTTAGCCATTTTGCACTTCCTGTCAATCCCATTTCTTAGTCGTCTGTACTCCATTTTGCCTGTTTCATTTACTGCATTTTATATACTTTCTCCTTTCATCGATTAAATTTAGTATGTCCTGTGATATCCAATGATTTTTTGTTGGTCTTGCCTACCTAACTACTTTATCCTCTGCTGCCTTCACTATTTCATCATGCTAACCATTCCTCCTCTACGCTCCTCTTTCGCTCGTTTCTGACAATTGTTGCCTAAAGCTCCCTCTGAAATTCTCAAGAACTTACGGATCCTTCAATTTATCCAGGTCCCATCTCTTTATTTTCCTACCTTTTTGCAGTTTTTACAGTTTCAGCCTACAATTCATTACCCCCGGCTATGTCTTACAGTTTAAAACCTGGTTCCGGAATCTATGTCTTACCATTATAAAATCTATCTGGTATCTCCCGGTGTCTCCTGGTCTCTTCCACGTATACAACCTTCTTTCGTGATTCTTAAACCAGGTGTTTTTGATAACTAAATTATGTTCCATTTAAAATTCTACCAGGCGGCTTCCTCTTTCATTCTTTTTGCCCAGACCACCTTTCAGCTTCCCTTTCTTTGCTTTCCATTTGCGTTCTTGATATTCGTAGAGCTGTTTTTCTTGTCCCCAAACGTCTCTTTTATTTTCATGTAGACAGTATCTACTTTTCCCCTTCTTATACTTTCTTCTACAGAGTTGCATTTGGCTCCTAGCCACTCCTACTTAGCCATTTTGCACTTCCTGTCGTCTGTACTCCATTTTGCGTTTCATTTACTGCATATTTTCTCCTTTCATCAATTACATTTAGTTACGATTATTAACATAATATACCAGTAAATGTGTAAAGTTTCACTTGGTTTCCTTCTCCCCTTGGTGCATCACTTTCTCGTCTGCTCCGGCTGCCACGTATGGCCGCATATCGACGGCCGGTGGCCGTGGCTCCACTGCCCTCGGCTGGTCTCGTGATCGACCTGGCGACCCTCATCAAGAATTAAACGGCCGACGCAAATAGCTGCTCGTTTTGCTCGCAGTCCCCGCCACTTACCGAGTTGGCGCTTTATCATTTGTGTATGCCCCTGACGTCACCATCTGACGTCCTGTTGACGCCCTAGTCTAAATGCGGGTCCATGCATAGGCAATAGAGCCACTTATAGGATTCCGAGCGCTGTTCTATGACGTAGGGTCTGAAAGAGCGCACAAGAAGAACAGAAAAGCACACAATTTATTTAGAAAATTTTAATAGATCTAATAATGCTGGATAACTGAATTCACCGGATAAATGCACTACCTCATAATCAAAGGTAGCACAAATTTCCAAATACAATAGGCAAGCATATACCAGCATTAACTCGAGTGTCTGTGGGTTTGCGTGTTTGTGTGGCATATAAATCTACCATTTTCTTCTGATTTTGTTTCAATTTTTCACACTTGACCTGCAAACAGACAGGAAGGTCACTGTGGATGTAAGGATCACGCACGATACACAGTTCAGGAGATATGACGTCAGAAATAATAAGATGCGTGATAAATATTAATTAGTAAATACAAATATACAATCCCTGATATATTTAATCTGAAGCCTTGATTTAAAATTTGTGATGCAACCGAGAATCGAACCCGGACCTCCATGCTTACTATACAGACGTCTTACCGGTAGACCACCGCATCACTATCGATTAAGGCGCCTCGGAATAATCTAAGCACTATTTCCTTCACGTCACAAACTTTAATTCAGCTTCTGTGTTCCATAGAACATTACCACTACTGCCAAGGCTCTCCATGCAGCGGAATAGCACCTCGGCAATCCGTCTCAAGAATTGTGTATTTGTATTTACATTGATATTTATATCACCTTAAACAGGAATGTTCCAATCTGTCCATTGCCGAGGTGCTGGAGGTCGCATGAAGGTCTGGGTTCGATTCTCGGTTGCATCACAAAGTTTAATTCAATGCTTCAGATGTATCATTAATGTCTTTGAAATATTAATTAGGTTATATTAGTTGTTTGTTCCATAGATCCGTGTTGAAAAGATCCTCACGGATGTAGAAACATATCAATATATTTTTTGTTTAAAAGCTGACAATATAATACTAATACTGATCCATACATTTTTTTACAAGCGGATAATAAAATTAATAGTATGAATACAGATACATACATTATTTGGTTCTATTTAAAAATTCGTCATTTAGTTGGCCACTATAAGATCTTTTAGCCTCCTCTTAAACTGATCTTTATGTGTAGATAAATTTTTTATGGTTGCCGGTAAATTATTGAAAATATGTGTTCCTCAGCAGTGGACCCCTTTTTTAACTAAAGTAAGTGCTTTTAAGTCCGTTTATAGATCATTTTTGTTCCTAGTATTGTATATTTGAACTGAGCTGCTTGTTGAGAAAAGGGATATATTGTTTATGACAAATTTCATTAAGAAATAAATATACTGAGAGGAAGTAGTTAATATAGCCAGTTCTTCCAAGAGGCTTCTACAGTATGTCCGTGAATTTACTCCACAAATAATACGTATTACACGCTTTTTTCCTTGACTTGGAGTTACCACAAAATATTATACCATATGACTTTATGGAATGAAAGTAAGTGAAGTATGCAAGATTTTTATTTTTATGTTTCCTATGTCTGATACCACTTGTATTGCAAATAGAGACTTGTTAAGTCTTTTCTGCGGTTCTGTGGTATGCTGCTCCCAACTGAATTTATTATCAAGCTGTAATCCCAGAAATTTAATACTTCTATCTGCTCTTCTTCATACTTGATGCATGTACTGGATGGAAATCTCTTACATGTTCTGAACTGCATGTAGTTAATCTTCTCAAAGTTTAATGTCAATAAGTTGGCTTTAAATCATTTATTAATGTTCATAAAAATATAATTAGCAGACCTTTCTGGAGCCATGCTCGACATGCTGTTTATTGTAATACTTGTATCATCTGCAAACAAAACGAACTGTGCTTCTGGAAGTGTAACTGACGAGATGTCATTAATGTACCAAATAAAAAGCAATGGCCCTAAGGTGGAGCTTAGTGGAACACCACACGTAATTTATTCCCCATCTGATGATGACTGACAGCTTAATTCACTAGTTCCTGGCACTGACACCCTTTGTTTCCTGTTAGCGAAGTACGACTTGAACAATTTTGTAGCAATTCCCATATAATTCTATTTTACTTAAAAAGATGTTATGGTTCACACAATCAAATGTCTTTGACAAATTACAGAAAATACCTGCTGCTTGTAATGTATTACCTAACGAATTAAGTAAATTCTCACTGTAGGTGTAAATAGACTTCTCTACATTGAAACCATCCAGAAATTCAAACTGTGTTCTGGACAATATTCAGTTGGGGTAGGTGGTTTAGAAGCTGCCTTTACATTACCTTTTCTAGAATTTTTGTGAATGCCGGTAAAAGGGAATCGGTCTGTAGTTTGATGGTCCACTGACGCGAAGGTTTGTTTTAATGTATAAAAATCTACAGTTTTATTACTAGCTGATGAAAATTTCAACACTTGAGCTTCTAAACAATATCACTGTCATATTTAGTGAAATGCATTGTGGAGGTTACCTTCAAAAGACGTCGACTCCAATGTTTAAGTCCGATGTTGCAGTAATTTTAGACCCTACAGCTCCACACAAGGGGAACTTCGCTGTCAACGCAAAATTTCTTAAGATACATTTAGGAAGAGATCTTCCAGTAATTTTCGACACCATTTCACCGACTAATTCGTAATGCAATTTTTCATAGACAGCGGGGGAGAGGGGGGTGAAGGTTTGAGATAGAGGTGGAGAACGAGATGGAGAAATAAGGGCCGGCCGCGGTGGCCGAGGGGACTGAGGCGCTTCAGTCACGGTCAGCACGGCCACTACGGTCGGGGGTTCGAATCCCCCCCTCGGGCATGGATATTTGTGCCGTCCTTAGTAGTAGGTAGTTCGTAAGTAGTTTGTAAGTTTAGGGACTGATGACCCCGTAGTTAAGTCCCTTAAGCTTAACAAAAATTTGAACATTTTTGAAGAAATGAGAGGAGGTGGAGAACAGACATAGCAGGGAAGAAGAAGTGGATTAACAGAGGATCCAAATAAACAAATACTCGGCAAACGTAGGGGTTTCAACTAGTAAAAGACAGAACAAAACTTCTAATATAACGACATTGTAAACTCTTTATTGAAGACAAGAGCCAAGATCGCTTTTTATTTTTTATTAAGATTACCGGTTTCGGCAGTTTAACTGCCATCTTCGGATCTTATATTACATTCTTCACAACATTATCATTAAAAGCTTTTAAAAACGCATTTACTCGCTAGTAAATTTATTAAAAGATCGCCCCCAATCATGACAAAACTTTGTAAACATTTACCATCTGAGGAACGGTGGAAACGTAAATTCACAAAGCAAACAACAAATTTATCTGTCCAGTAATTCAGCCATCTTCTCGCTATACGAAACAAATAACATTATCACATCTTTGGAATAGCGAAATATTTGAATTCGTGAGAAATACAGATAGATACATAAATAACAACTAACATAGAAACGCAAGTACTACGACGGGAAGTTAGAAAATAAGTTTCCCCTGTTGACCGTAGGCAGAGTTGTGTAAGAAAGAGGGGGTGGAGGGGGGGGGGAGAATGGCACATTAAAGATAAGACATACCTTTGTTTCTCAACATAATTTACAAGTATATAGACACATTTGTGAAGCCGTTTTAAAAACTTCAAAACGCCGCCCAGGAAAAAATCTGGTCGTTGTATACGGAAGAAGCGTTGAACGATTAGGGGCGAAAGACGGCAAAGCAGGTGAACGCGGAGCGGTACAGCATTGGGTAGAGGTCGATCATGAATATGGCAATGACTTTCTGTTTTGGATTGTATCGGGGGAAAGCCGCATCCATGGAGTGGAAACATCTGTCATCACCTGCCCGAAAGAAGTTCAAAAGCACTATATATATATATATATATATATATATATATATATATATAATGTTTAAAAAATGAGTTGGAAAGTACGCCTAGGCTTGGAAAAAGAAATACCCAGGCAACGCCAATGTTTTCTGCCAGTTTAATTATAAAACTGCTGGTGCGGATCAGAAAAGGTGCAACTCCGATAAATATCAGTTACTATTTTCCAACTGTAAACTGTTTGGAAAATATGTAAAATCTTTTAAGGTACTGTAACCGGTGATATGTATTTTCATATGCTGCAAAGATCGATTATACTAGCCGTCAGAGAGCTGATGTTAGCTGCAAGACGGTGGCGCTTCGCTTCACTGCCACAGAGATGTCAGAACCTGCGTGGGTGGCAATCGATCTGGAAGATGGATTGGTCGAATAGCGGCCGTTGAGTGCCCATCACGGTCTCCTCTCTGCCGCGGGTAGTGAAGTTTATCAACAGAGCCAGCTGCACTGAACGAGAGACCACGAGGCGACCTGTGTGGCCGCCACACCCGCTACACTGGCTGCCGAAATTCAGTACTCAGTTCAGCGGCATCGACCGCAGTTTGTCTGCTGATGTGGGTCACTTTGAAAGAAAAGCTTTACCCCCCGCAAGAATTGCGACACGATGTCTTTTCTTCCCTTAATATTTACTATCGGAGATTGTCTGCATTTTATGGCCTCCTCTGTACATCTAAAAACATACTCCGCGATCCACTGTAATGTGATCAATGTTTACTCGCAACAGCGAATTTCTTTTAGCGTCACTGTATAAGGTATGGATTTTCTACCATATGGTGACATATGAAAATTTGTGCCGGGACGGGACTCGAACCCAGGATTCCCGCTTTTTTCGAGCTGTCGCCTTAACCACTAGGCTACCCGAACACGACTCCAGGACCGACCCAAACTTCCATATGCCACACTGACTGCACATGTGAGTCAACTGCATTCATCCCATTAAATATTGATATTATCATCGTTGTAATGTGCTTGCTGGAGAGTACTTTAATTCCCTCTCTGTTCAGTTCCCAGATAGAACGAGGTAAAATCGAATGCCTCTATGCCTCTACACGAACCCTAATTTATCTTACTTTATCTTTGTGGTCTGCATGCGAAATGTATTTTGCCGCAGACAGGTTCAAATACGGCCCCTCTAAATTTCATTGATACCGTTTCTCGAAAAGAACGTCGCAACCTCTCCATCGATTCCGAGTTGAGTTCCCGAAACATGTCGATACCACTGTCGCGCTAATGGAACCTACCAGTAACGAACCCAGCAGTCCACGACCGAGCTGCTTCTTGATGATCTGCCCATCCCACAACGGTTGTTATATGTGCATTCAACTTCACGTCACCATGCAACCTAACGCCTCAGCTCACTACTAACGCTGTATTTAAACATTATGGGTTTGTTTTTCCTATTCATCTGCTTCACCTTACATTTTTCTACTTTACGTTGGTAACCTCCATTGTTCATACTAACTAGAAATTTGAACATGTAGAAGTTATGTTACATCCTACTACTTTTATTCAATGACTACACCTTTCAGTATACAGTACAACAGTCGCTCATTGGTACCTACTCTGTTTGTCGGTATGTACACAGTTCAAAACAATTAGGAGATCATAAAAATGTTCAAATGTTTGTAATTCTATAGGACAAAACTACTTTGGTCATAAGTTCCTAGACTAACAAACTACTTCAACTAAACTAAAGGACAACACACACATCCATGCCCGGGGGAGGATTCGAAGGTCTGACGCGGATGGCCGCGTGATCCGTAACGAAGCGCTCCAGACCGCTCGGTTCTCCCTCGCGGTTGGAGATCATGCACAATATACATATAGATACAATTGTAATTTTTGTGTCATACAGTTCGATATTTTCCTGCCTCGACTCTCCCCATGAGATTAATAGAAAGTTTACTTAAAGTGAGGCACCATGAGACTACCATAATAGTGATAAAGTCATTCTCCTTGACATTTAATATGGCGTCTGATCACCTCGGATGGCCAGTACAGTTGCACACCTCCATGGCATGGACAGTATGAGGTTATCAATCAACTCTAGAGGGATATTTGGCCATTCGTCCAGGAGTGCAATATCCAGCTCTGCAAGCGATATTGGCGTTGCTGGTCTGCCTGCAATGCGTCTGCCAAATGTATCCCAGACATGCTCGATCGGCTTCATCTTCGGTGAAGAAGCTGGCCACTCCATTCGTTCAATTGCCTCAGCATCAAGCAAGCTGCTCACCATTGTAGCTTAGTGAGGTCGAGCGTTGTCGTTCTCTAGAAGGAACCCATCTCCTATGGCACCAACGGAAGGCACAACCTCTGAGCAGTCAAAGCGCCATTCTGAACGACATATAGGACCGTAAGTGCGTCAATACTGATTCTTGCCAACACCATTCAGCCATCACCATGATATGGTGATGTTTCCTGCACGTAAGGAGGATTGTTCCGAGTCCCATGTTCTTTCCAGATGAGAGATCGACGATTGTCCAGCTGAACACAAGATATTTACTCATCTGTGAACAGAACCCGGCGCCATTCATTAAGACTCCAGTCCTGAGCTTCCTCCGCCCAATTTCCGCGGGCTAAACGGTGTCGTGGTTTTAATGGGACAACACCATAGGCCTCCGTCCTTAGAGGCCACATTCCCAAAGGTGATTTCGGACTGTTTGAGATGATATTGCGCGTCTTGTTGCTGCCTGAACGGTGCGTTGTAGCTGAGTTGCATTCAGCCTACTGTCTCAACGGGCTGTTAACTGGACATAACTGGTATCTCTTGCTGAAATTACCCGTGGAGAACTTTGGCCTTGCCATCTCTTCCTGTGTCTGAAATTGCGTCTATGTCCTGGAAAATACACTGAAATAGCTGCTGCTACCTCCTTATGTGTCTATCCCGCTTCCAGCTTTCGTATGCCTGCCCATGCCATACGTTCGGGCAAGTCACATTGTAGCTGAACTGCACTAGGTGCTCACTACACTATCTGAACCCAAATTCCTATGTAATTCGTTTGGTAGAGTAAACACAACACCAACCCCCTCAGCAACTATTTTCTGTTATTACAGCTATCTCGGTTGCCGTAATGTTTTCGCCACTGCCGGCCGCGGTGGCCGAGGGGACTAAGGCGCTCCTGTCACGGTCTGCACGGCCACTACGGTCGGGGGTTCGAATCCCCCCTCGGGAATGGATATTTGTGCCGTCCTTGTTCGTAAGTAGTTCATAAGTATTTTGTAAGTTTAGTTAAGTCCCATAGACTATACAAACATTTGAACATTAATTTTTCGCCACTCCGTAGAATCGACAGAAACAAGTCGAACCGCTTTAGTTAATTCTGGCTATGACAAGACTTCAGAACCTAGATATCTCAACTGACCCTTAAATTGTTTTGACCAGTGTAAATAGAAAATAATGGCTCTTTCATACTTTCCTAGGGTACTCCTAATTATGCCCCTGAATGTAATGAACACTCGACGTGTTCTATTTTTGAACCACTGGTGCTAGAAATGGACGTTCTAGAGACGCCGCAAATGATGAAGTCAGTCCATAAGCTCTAACTGTTGACGCATCACATGTCCCTTAAATACGGCCGCACAGAACACGTGAAGAAAGTTCAGAGTGCCGTGTGAGTCGTGTAGTTGAGTAGCAACAGTCATAGACTTGCTTCTCTATTCGTGACCGGTCTAAAATTACAGTGCCACGCTGTGCCGAGCTCTGCTGGGGTAATATAGCGAGTAGGCCAGCTGCTGCCAGTATTGCTACTAGTTTACAATCACTGTCAGTGCAGCTGCCAAGAAGTAGTTACTCGGTGAGCTCACAGACAGGCTTGGGTAAACTGTAGACATAGTGCCGTCCGTACTGACATTCAGTGCATGCGGGCAACTACAGTAAAGGGTTTCTAGCTGTAATTCTTGTTAAACGATAAATACGAGGTACGTCCAGAAAGTAAGTTCCGTTTGGTTATACAAAACAAACTTGTACAGATACATAAGAAATATTTATTGTACCAAAATGTACAACTGTTAAAATATTTTCTACATAGCTTCCGAAATTTTGTAGGCACTTGTCATAGTGTGGCACAAGTTTTTGTATGCCTTCTTCATAGAAGATTGCCACCAGCGTATTCCATCAAGGGTAGGTTTTTCAACGATGATGATGTTACCACATGGTTGAATACACAGGCGGCAATCTTCTATGAAGAAGGCTTACAAAAACTTATGCCACACTATGACAAGTGCCTACAAAATTTCGGAAGGTATGTAGAAAATATTTTAATAGCTGTACATTTTTGTACAATAAATATTTCTTATGTATCTGTACACGTTTGTTTTGTATAACCAAACGGAACTTACATTCTGGACGTACCTCGTATTTATCGTTTAACAAGAATTACAGCATATACTTCATTTGTCACGACAGTGAATCAAACGGAAGTGTATCTTATTGAGTAAATATACTTGTTATTCATTACGTCTTTATTCCTTCTTCTGCGTGTGCGTGTGTATTTCATCTACCATACCTCTGTTTTCCAGCGATTCAATTAAAAACTCGCGTTCTTCTTAACACACCATCCTTTTGAAAAAAAAAAGTGTTATTGTTCTTGAATTATTATTACACTGCCTTTCCACGGACGTCTATCTGCTGTATTTATCCGAATTGAAAAAAAAAATCAGGGATATACCACTTTCGGAAAATTCGTCTTAATCAAATCTTCAAAGTGTTGTTGAAGCATATTTTCAGGTGTTTAAATAAATTCCGACAGGTATTTCTTACAGAAAATGATTGATATGCTTATCGATATGGTGTCTGTTCTTTTCGGACATGTCCGAAAGAACAGGGACAATTGGTTGATAGTAACGGCCGTAATTTTACGAATTCGAAATACTGAAACATTTCCTAAAACATTTCGAAATAAAGTCAACAGCGATTGAAAATTTGTGCTGGACCTAGATTCGAACCCGGATTTTCGGGTCCGGGATTGACTTCCATCAAATTATAAAAAGCAACTAATATTTCTCTGAACCAAGTATATACAAGTATTAAAGATTTTCCATACACGCATTTGACAGCTCTTACGAACAGAAGTTCAACTTAATGAATATCCAAAAATAAAATTAAACGAAAAAACAACTAAATCTTCGCCTTGCCAAAAAATTTCCAGTATATAACAAAGATGAAGTTACATAAATGGATCACAAAAGGATGGCCTTACCGTTCTACAGTAGATGCTCAATATAATGCCAGTTCGTTAGCGCTGCCTGACCACCAGTTAACAGGATGAAATATCATGGCTTTCAAGCTCGAAATTTTCATTTAGCAGATTTGAATGTACTTTTTTCTTCGCTGCCATCACATGTTCTTGAAACGGAAAAAACACATTACAGCTGTTGACAACTTTCTGGCGTACAGAAAACGAGAAACATAAAACGTTTTTTAAACCTATTAAAACTTACGTGCCTTGGTGGAAAGTTGCAGGCACTGTTAATTTGCTCTGTTCCAGGCAGTTAAAAGTTTGTTTTCTGGAAGCGATGTTACTAGTTTCAGGTGCCACTTTACTCAGACTTTGTGGAAATGTGTTCAACATTGTGGCCTTGTTTCTTTCTACAAACAAAAGTACAAATTCTTCGAATCTGTTCATGTCTAACAGATTTTTCCAGGGATATTTGATGATTGTTAGCCTGTGTTTTGGAGAGCGCACCTGAAAGCTATATCCGTCAAGACAAACTTTTACGGCTGTTTTGTAGACTAAAGGCTCAGTAAGTAATATATGCGAATGGATACGTAGACATGCACTCAGAGGCATCGGCGCATTAGCAACTGTTCTAAAGGCTAAGACCAAAACTTAATAAAAAAAAAATTACTGGTTAGGGGAAAAGACCTCGAGAAGATACAGCGAACCTAAAACAACATAATTATAATATCGACGAGGAAAAAAAAGGCTGTAAGCGAGACGGACAAGGCTAGTAAAAGACTTCAAACAATTTTGAGGTTGATGTCAGCCCAAACTTTTTTCTGACCCACGCTCAAAAATTACAATGAAGAAGACATTGGGAAAGTCATTGACATGTCTTTAAATACTAAAACAAATTGCGTTATTATAATTAAAGTTAAAAACAGTCCAGATCGCAAAATTGTTTCAATTTCATAACCGGTTTCGGTCTATTGCAAACCATCTTCAGATGGATACCACCATCTGTTCTGAACTGAGCAGTTTACGTCTGTTTGACTTGCTGCGTCACGGCCTCCACCTGCCATCATGGTGGTCTCCATCTGAAGATGGTTTGCGATAGTCCGAAACCGGTTATGAAATTGAAACAACAATTTTGCGATCTGGACAGTTTTTTTTTTTAATTTTAACTTCAACTATTGTATTAAGATCGCTATTCATCTCCAATATGCTTTCTAAAATTACAAATTACATTATGCACGTTATAACGACTTTGCGACCCCGACTCAAACTATCACAATTTCAGCCGAAGATTGCTATATCTATATTCTGGACGACGTTGCAAAGTAACTGCAAAAGCATTTTGTAAGCGCCAAAAGGCACAGAAACAGGTAGAAGAAACCACCTTAGACTCAGTAAAATTATTACTATTACACACATGTGCGAAATACCGCAGTACCGAATCGTAGTAAGTGGAAAACAATTGGGCTAGCACAACATCCCCCGAAATGTTTGTTAAGCTTATGGGACTTAACTGCGAGATCATCAGTCCTTAAACTTACAAACTACTTATGAACTAACTTATACTAAAGACAATACAAACATCCATCCCCGAGGGAGGATTCGAATCTCCGACGCGGGAGGCCGTACGATCCGTAAGGTAGCGCTCCAGTCCGATCGGCTACTCCCGCAAGGCTTCACTTGTTCATTCTTGGCAAGTGTCTTCTTTATACAGTCCTCCGTGTATAAGATGGTTGGAACTTAAATAGTGGCAACTATTTATTCACAACCGATACAAAAGCGTTACATGTTTTCATCTGTTACTGTCCTTCAGAGTAGTCACCAGCGTTCTGTAGAAGTCGTTGCCAGCGATGTGGAAGGCATAGTACACCGTTAGCAGAGCCCGTTCTGTTAATGGTGCGAATGGAACAGTTCTGAAGCGAATGCCACGAAGTGCTTCCTTTGTCTTCGGAGTCAAATCAAAATCACAAGGACCTACGTCAGTGGAGTATGGTGGATGCTACAGTACTTCCAAGTGCCATCGACTGGAAAGAGCAGCCACTGCTTGCGCTGTATGCGTTCGCGCATTGTTGCCCAAAATGATGGGTGGGTTGCGCAGGAAGTGTTGCCGCTTCTTTCGCAAATGAGATCGCAGGTTATACTCCATAAACGAACAGTAATACTGTGCAATAACCTGCCTGATGCCTCTCTGTCACAGTTAGCCAACCTTCGTTTGAGGGCTTTTATCCAACGTGCCACTGTTCTGTGGGACTGATGACCTCAGTAATTTTGTCCCCTTTAAACACAACAAACCAAACCACTGTTCTGTACGGCAATGTCGATTCCCTGCACGCCTCTAGAAGACCTTGATGACACTGTTGTGATGTGTGACCTATGGATTGACCGCTCGCTCACAAGTGACTGTCTGTGTTGTGCATACGCCGGTGATATGGGTCGGGCGAATCCATTTGCTCGGAGGTAAGGTAGGTATGTCAACAATGTGTGCTATCAGTGACATAGCAGAGTCGTTGCATAGTGTCTCCACACCAGTGTTGCCACTATTTAAGGTCCAACCCTCGTAGCTGTGGCTAGAAATGTTTTTCGAAAATATTAGGCAAATAAGGAATATTGTTGGTGATTTTCAACCTCAGGGACAAAACGTACTGAATCAAAAAATTCTGACACTCGTTCACGGCCTGCAAGAAATTGTGAAACTGATGAGACAAGTGGAAGATGTCCATGTACCTCTAGGAGTGTTTGATTTATTGATCAAGGCAGAAATCCACAGCTATATACCAAGGACTGTATAGAGAAGGCAGTAGCCAAAAATGAAAAAGTGAAAGAAAAATTGATGTTTACCGCAAATTCAGAGCACACTTACTTTCAGAACTGAGTAATGCTTTCCCAAACGAACTGGCTAAATATGGAGATATACGAGAAGGTTAATCACCTCTTCCTTAGATTTATAAAACTCTAGTGCTTGTGACTGAAAGTGACCATATATTTATAATTGTGAGTGATATGTTACACCCTTTCTATACGGCACCCCAGAAGTCCTTTTTCAGCAAGACAGTGGACCGTATGTTGCTGCACGGACACGTGTCTTCTTCGTCAGCCTTTTGTCCTGATCCTCCAGATCACCAGACTTTTCGCCTATCGATTATGTTTGTTGGATTTGGTGAACGATGGCTGCAGTGATGTGTCGCAATGGCAACCACCGCATATGAACTTTGAATCCACATGAAGGCGTATCTATGCATATACCACACGATGGCATTTGTGTCTTATATGTGTCTATGCCATCGAGCATGTTAGAAGTTATCAGGGAATGTAAACTTTCACGACATGAAAGGTCAATATTACTAAACTTTTCCGGGCTATTATGCCGTGGTCTTACGGATTTGTTACTGAAACCCAACGTTTCGTCTCCATTTTCAAGGGGGATCGTGGCTCTTTTGTACGTCCGATACACACCCTGGCTCATTACTGACTGCAGCCCTATTCCGTTTACGACGGCTAGCGCGCAGAGGTGTGACGTCAGATGTTTTGGACAGGCGCGTGCAATTCTTCGTTGTCGATTGCCGTTGTCAAAAATGTTCAAATGTTTGTATAGTCTATGGGACTTAACTACGGGGTCATCAGTCCCTTAAACTTACAAACTAGTTATGTACTACTTACGAACGAGGAAGGCACAAATATCCATGCCCGAGGGGGGATTCGAACCCCCGACCGTAGTGGCCGTGCAGACCGTGACTGAAGCGCCTCAGTCCCCGCGGCCAGCGCGGTCGGCTTGCCGTTGTCCGTTGCTAATATCGTACCATGGTGGAAGACTTTTACATTTCTTCTTCAACACTGGAATCCAGATTCCATTCAGTTTCACGCCCTCCTCCATGCTATTGAAATTACTGGGGTGTTCTAGAATTGCTGTAGCCTCTCTGTACAGTCTTTCGTAATACCCATTTGTGGCTGCCAAAATCTGAGTCTTATCATATTGAATAAGGTTTTCCCCTGGTTGAAAAAAAAAAAAAAAAATGTTCAGCCACAGCTGATCTGAGAATATCTCCCCTTCTACAGTTCCCCTTGTGCTCTTCTCGTCGTTCTTTTTCTATTCTTTTTTGTTGTGCCTACGTATACGTCTCCACAACTGCAGAGAATCCTGTAAAATCCTGCTTTTCCAGCGGTTTGCAAGCATCATTTGTCGATCTCAAATGATCCTGTATCTTCCGAGTATGTTTGTAAATAAAGGTGACATTCCGTTTCGTCAAAATTTTACCGACGCGGTCGGTGACGTCCTTAATAAAAGGCAGGAAGACTTTAGATTTCACAGGAACCTTTTCATCGTTTTCAGTTCTACATTTCGGTCTCAACTTTCTCCTTATCAATCAAATGTTTGTATAGCTTATGGGACTTAACTAGGGGGTTATCAGTCCCTAAACTTACAAACTACTTAAGACTAAGGACGGCACAAATATCCATGCCCGAGGTGGGATTCGAAGCCCCGACCGTAGTGACCGAGCAGACCGTGACTGGAGCGCCTCAGTCCCCTCGGCCACCGCGACCGGCTCTCTCCTTATGTCTGTGCTCGAATAGCCATTCCTAAGTAAGGCATTAGTCAGGTGTTTTAATTCCGCGTCGAGTAATTCCGGTTCGCAGATGTTCCTTACCCTGCCCGCCAACGTCTTTATAATGCCCCGCTTTTGTTGTTGGTGGTGGTGTGAATCCCGGTGTTGAAGAAGAAATGTAACAGTCTTCCACCATGAGGCGATATTAACAACGGACAACGGCAATCGACAACAACGAATAGCTCGCGCCTAACCAAAACATGTGACGTCACACCTCTGTGCGCGAGCCCTCGTAAATGGAATTCGCCTGCAGTCGGGGTGTGTATCGGACGTACAAAAGAGCCACAATCCTCCTTGAGAATGTCTTCCGCAGATGGAGACGAAACGTTGGGTTTCGATATCAAATCCTTAAGACCACCGCATAATAGCCCGGAACATTTTAGTAATATTAAGTTATCAGGGTTCACGGTGGACCCTGAGCCTACTAGCCTCGAAACACATGCTAAACCGATACGACTGAAATGCCAACCAATTCTTCAGGACGTACTGATGCACATGCCCTGTAAATATTAACTTCCTATATCTACCCTATGTATTCTTGTTTTTCACCTGGGGGTAATAAAATGGGAACATAAAGGGTACACAGGAGAAAAATGTGAAGAGATTCCAATAATTGCAGTCGCTGAAGGTGCGTGCATTATTTATCAAACGAGGTAACGTATTTTTCCATTCGATTTAACATCAAAATTCACACCGCTGACCTCAGTGTCTTGCACACAAGAGAAGAATATTTCTTTGTTTGGAGACCTCTCGACGGAACTGATAATTGAGATGACATTGAGTTGTTTATTTCTCCGTCCTTGACCGCATCTCGGTAGACAGCTTTGCAAACAAACGGCTGACATTCCTTTGATAGGGATCTTCCGCTTGTAGCTCGTCGATAAGAAAGATTCTTGTTGTTTGCAAATGCCCATCTTGGAGGGCACATCATCAGTCCCTAAGCTTACAAACTACTTATGAACTAGCTAAGACTAAGGACGGCACAAATATCCATGCCCGAGGGGGGATTCGAACCCCCGGCCGTAGTGGCCGTGTAGACTCCTCGGCCACCGCGGCCGTCTTAGATTTTCTCCCAAATCGTTTATGTAAATAAGGAACAGCAGAGGACCAATGACACTACCATGTGGAACGCCTAATATCACCTCTGTTTTAGTCGATGCCTTACCATCGATTACTACAAACTGTGTCCTCTCTGACAGGAAAACCCCTATCCAGTCGCAAATTTGGGGCGATGTACCATAATCACAAATTTCTCCACAGCTCCAACCTGTGATTATCAAGAGTAGCAATTACATTACATGTCCTCAGGTAATTTCAGAGTGCATTCCAGTCTCTGACTTCCCCTACAGCTTTGAATTCTACAGCTTCCTTTTTTTTCACCATGGAGGCTATTCCCTGTCTTAACACACGACAGATCATCTACATCTACATAACTACTCTGCAACTCAGATATTTCCCTACAGTTCCATACTCTAATAGTTTGCGGCAAAAGGAATTCTTAAAACTTTTTGAGGTCGATCTTATTACTGTAATCTTATTATGGTGATCATGACTGCCTATGTAGGTGGGAGCTAACATTATATGTTCGCAATCTGAAGAGAAAGTTGGTGAAAGAATGTTCGCAAATAAATCTCGCATCAATGAATAATGCCTTTCTGTTAATTTATTTCCACGCTAACTCGTGCAACATTTTCGCGAGACTGTCTCCTCCCCTATATCGCGATATTACAAAAAAATATGCCCTTCAAATGTTCAAATGTTTCTAAATCTATCGGAGCAAACTGCGTGGTCATCAGTCCGTAGCGTACAAACTACTTAAACCTAGGTAAACTAACCTAATGACAGACATACACACCCATGCCCCAGGGAGGACTCGAACCTCCACGGCGAGAAACCGCGCGCTCCGCAGCGAGACGCTTTAGACCGCTCGGCTACTCCACAGCAGCAATATGCCCTTCTTTGTTCTCTAAATTGCCTGCCAGACCCACCTGGTGTGGATCCCACACCGCGCAGCAATACTACAAAATGGGTTCTCAGTTTCTTTAGTAGAACTGTTACATCTTCTGTTTTTCCAATGAAACTTAGCCTTTAGGTTCGCCTTCCCTACAACATTTTCTGTGTGTTCTGTCCAATTCAAGTTATTCTTAATTGTTAATCCTAGGTCTTTAGTAGAATAGACGGCCTGTAGACTTGACTGATTTATCGTGTACATTTCTCTTAGTGGTCATGTGGATGTCTTCACACACATCACCATTAAGGGTCAACTGCCAATTTTTGCACCAAGCAGATATCTAAATCGTGCAGTTGCTTGTGATCTTCTGGTGACTTTACTAACCGAAAAGTGACTGCATCATCCGCGAACAGTCTAAGAGAGCTACTCAGAGTGTCTCCTAAATCGTTTATACAAATAAGGAACAGTAGAGGCCGTATAACACTTCCCCGGGGAACGCCAGATATCACTTCCATTCTACTCGATGAGTTACCGTCAGTTACAACGTACTGTGGCCTTTCTGACGGAAAATCACGAATCCACTCGATCAACTGTGGCGAATTTCCATAAGAACGCAATTTGATTAGGGTCAATAGGTCTTTCTCTTCGAGGTAGTTCATAGTACTTTAAAAAGTACATGTTTTAAAATCCTGCAAACTGACGTATAGTATACATCTTCCTTCTACGTACAGTATATTTAACGTAGAGATTTTAGCTACTTACTTAGCTAATTACTTGCGATCTAGCGGCAGGAGTGTTTACAGTCTAGTGTATGGTCGTTCGTTCCATCTTTAGTGAGTTCCTCTTTCGTTGACGTCTTACATCTAGTTCGTTGTGCTTCATAGATTTTCACCAGCTGGTCCGTCAGTTTTCTACAGTCAGATTTGCCGCTCCTCTATTATTTACGTGAAGTACTGATAAATTTAAAACATCAGGGAGGAGATGGGATACAACCAAGCTAAATAATTATTTGTAATGATAACTAGTGACAATGACTGTGACGAGGGGGGAGGGGCGGCTGGCATGGTGGTGGTGGTGGTGGGGAGGAGGGGGGGGGGCGAGAGATTCTCGGATGAGCTTCTTCCTTCGAAAGGAAAAGTCAAACGTCAGTAATTGACACAAATTGACTCAAGAAGATATCAGACTGATAATTCTGTAGGGAAAGGAGATTTATTTATAACTTGCACAAAAGCCAGACCGCAATTATTAGACTCGAAGGGCATGAAAGGGAACCATCAGTTGGGAAGGGAGTAAGACAGGGTTGTAACCTTTCTCCGATGCTATCCAATTTGTACATCGCGCAGGCGGTGAAGGAAAGCAAGGAAAAAGTTGGAATAGGGATTAAAGTACAGGGGGAAGAAATAAACACATTGCGTTTTGCTGATGAGATTGTAATTCTGTCAGAGACAGCAAAGGACCTGGAAGAGCAGTTGAATGGAATGGACAGTGTGTTGAAGAGAGCATATAAAATGAACATTAACAAGAGCAAAACAAAAATAATGGAATGTGGTCTTAGAAAATCAGGCGATGCTGAAGGAATTAGATTAGGTAACGAAACAATGAAGGTGGTAGATGAGTTTTATTACTTGGGTAGTAAAATAACATGCGATGTTCGCGGTACAGAGGATATAAAATGCAGAATGGCAATGGGAAGAAAAGCATTTTTGAGAAAGAGAAATTTGATAACATCATATATTAATTTCAGTGTAAGGAAGTCTTTTTTGAAGGAGTGTGGAGTGTTGCCTTGTACGGGAGTGAAACATGGACGATAAGCAGTGCGGACAGGTAGAGAATAGAGGCTTCTGAAATGTGGTGTTACAGAAGAATGCTGAAGATTAGGTGGGTAGATCGCATAACTAATGAAGAAGTACTGAACATAATTGGTGAGAAAAGGAATTTTTGGCATACCTTGGCTAAAAGAAGGGATCGCTTGGTAGACATAAAGGAATCGTAAATTTAGCATTGGAGGGAAGTGTGTGGGGTAAAAATCGCAGAGGGAGATCAAGAGACGGGTATAGTAAGCAGATTCAAGTGGATGTGAGTTGCCGTTCTTATGAGGAGATGAAAAGGCTTGCTCAGGATAGAGTAGGGTGGAGAGCTGCACCAAATCAGTATCCGGTCTGAAGACCACAACAACAACAACAATTCTGTCTACAGTCAACCTTTAAGTGTTACGGTAAGGGTTGTGTCCGACTGACCATTTTCTCAACTCTGCTAGCTTCGAAATCTTACAGCAAGAGAAGCTAAATAAATGTCAGCATCGCTTAGTGCCTGGCTTGATTACAAACTAATGACATAATGCGTCTCGTGTTCTGTCTTCGCGTCTCGTAACAAAGCATTGTTTCCTTAGCAGTTCCAGCAGGAATGAATTTCTGAAGAAAATAAACTCCAAATATATGGGCGAACTACAAATGAGAACAGGAACCACAAAATTTCCTTACAGGTCTCGAATCTCGTCAGGTAATGATTCTTGCTCCACCTGACGAGTTTTCTGTCCTGTATTCATCCTCCTTTTTTGTTTGGACTCTATGTTCTTTTTACTCACTTCATGCCTTTTCTTTTTTTCTCTTTCATTGTCTTTCCAAAAACTAAAAACTTGCCAAATTTAAAAGACACGATTTTTTTTCATAGCTGTGATTGTCAGCGACCGTCTAAGGATAAAAGTGCATCCCACGGTCGCGAAGATAAAATTATTTAACCAGGTTTCGGCAATAATTGAGATTGCCAACATCAGAAAATATAAATTAAACAAGTCAAATGATAATAGTTACAAATCAGAGGCAAAGCTTACGTCACAAATTAAAAATTGTTCAAATGTTTGTAGAACTTATGGGACTTAACAACGGGGTCATCAGTCCCTAAGCTTACAAACTACTTACGAACTAGCTAACACTAAAGACGGCACAAATATCCATGCCCGAGGGGGGATTCGAACCCCCGACCTTAGTGGCTGTGCAGACCGTGACTGGAGCGCCTCAGTCCCCTCGGCCACCGCGGCCGGCGTCACAAATTAAAAATAAAAATTAAGAAGAGCTAGCCACTAGGGGGTTCACGTCTGCACAGAGGCATCGTCTGGTGGCTATCTTAGTTATTGCTGAAAACTGGTTAAATAATTTTATCATCGCAACCGACGGCTGCACTTTCATCCTTAGACAGAAAATCCCCAAGACTCGAAATTTAGTGTGAATTTCAATGTGAGATGCTTATAATAGCCGGCCGCGGTGGCCGAGGGGATTGAGGCGCTCCAGTCACGGTCTCCACGGTCACTACGGTCGGGGGTTCGAATCCCCTCTCGGGCATGGATATTTGTGCCGTCATTAGTATAAGCTAGTTCATAAGTAGTTTGTAAGTTTAGGGACTGATGACCCCGTAGTTAAGTCCCATAGACTCTACAAACATTTGAACATTTGAGCTTATAATAGTTTCCACAACGAAACCCTGTCGCCTAATTTGGTAGAAGATTCTTAGAAATACTCGTTCTATTCATACTAGCGGCAAAACATAATCAATACCTTCACTACGTGATAGCAATGGTGACGCTACTGATGACTGTTAAGGTTAAGGGACTTAACTGCGGGGTCATCAGTCCCTAAACTTACAAACTGCTTATGAACTACCTTATACTAAAGACGACACAAACATCCATGCCCGAAGGAGGATTCGAACCCCCGACCGTAGCGGCCGTCCAGACGGTGACTGGCGCGCCGCAGACCGCTCGGCCACTGCTCCCGGTCCCGCTTGTATTACAATTAGGTTCCTTCAGAGTGTGCTGATGCAATTGCCCCATCCCTAGCTATCATTTACTACCCCTCGCTCAGTGGAAGATACGTACCCAAAGACGGGAAAATTGTACTGGTGACTCCAATATTCAAGAAAGACAATAGGAGTGATCCGGAAAATTACACGCGTATATCGAATGTTCAAATGTTTCGAAAGCTATGGGACGAATTTTGAGCGGTCATCACTACTCATACCAACCTAACGCTTAGGACAACAACATGCCCGAAAAGAGCACTCGAACATGCAACAGGCCAATATCATTGAAGTCGGTTTGCAGCCGGATTTTGGAATATATATTTTCCTGAAACATTATGAACTACCTCGAAGAGATCGCTTTATTGACCCATAGTCAACAGGGATTAAGAAAGTATCGTTCTTGAGAAACCCAGCTAGGTCTTTACTCACATGCTGTCGACAATGGATATCAAATAGATTTCGTATTTCTAGATTTCCCGAGAGTCTTATGAGACTGTACCTCACAAGTGTCTTATGGAATATCGCCACAGTTGTGCATTTGGATACGCGATTTCCTTTCAGAAAGGACACAGTTCGTTGTAATTGACGGCAAGCCATCGAGTAAAACAGACGTGATATCTGGCGTTCCCCAGCTGTTTTGTAGGGCCACCACTGTTCCTTTATAAACGATTTAGCAGACAATGTGAGCAGCCTCTTAGATTGTTCGTGGATGATGGTGGTTAGTAAAATCACCAGAAAATCAAAAGCAACTGAAAAATGTTTTAGATAACATATATACATGGTGCAAAAATTGGCAATTCAACGTATATAGGGCGTCCCATATCAAGTGTTTCACCCCAGATATCGCAATCCGTCAATTACATCCGGAGAAACTACGAAGCGAAGTTGACTTTGAAACACACAGGTGCGGTGCTAGCGCGTGTCCGAGACTCAACCACGAGCCTGGGGAAGCGTTAGTTGTGCGCTGCATGTGTTTCAAAGTTTCTCCGGATGTAATTGACGGATTGAGATTAACCAATGCCATTCTTTTTGTGACTTTTCATTATATTGATTGCTTAAGAAATAATATGGGGTATCCTGGTAAAAGAACATAAGTTTGTGTTGAAAATAATATATCTTTACGTTTTAGACTGTCTCATAGTACCTACTCTTGTAAGCCCCTACCGTACGTCCATGACCTCACGAAGGTCGTTTTTCAATATCTGTTGTAGTTTCAGAGATATCTGGGGTGGAACAGTTGCGTGCGACACCCTGTATATTAAGTGTGAAGTCATCATATGAGCAGTAAAAGAAATCCGTTAAGTTTCATTTTCATGATAAATCGTTCAAATCTACAGGCTGTAAATTCAACGTCGGCCCCGGTGGCCGAGGGAACTGAGGCGCTTCAGTCACGGTCTGCACGGCCACTACGGTCGGGGGTTCGAATCCCCCCTCGGGCATGGATATTTGTGCCGTCCTTAGTATTAGTTAGCTCATAAGTAGTTTGTAAGTTTAGGGACTGATGACACCGTAGTTAAGTCCCATAAGCTATACAAACATTTGAACATTTTGTAAATTCAACGAAATACCTAGGAATAACAATTACGAATAATTTAAATTGCAAACTAATACCATAGGCTATGTTTCATAGCAGAACACTTCTAAGAAGCAATAATTCTACTAAAGAAACAATCTGTTTTGGAGTATTGCTCCCCATTGTAGGAACCCCACTAAGTAAGACTGATGGATAATAAGGAGAACGTCCAGGGCAACGATTGAAATGCTGATGCAGTCTAGAATTGGAGGCGGAAGTTGTGGCGTTGGGCGTGGAAACCAAGGAGGTGATTGGAGAAAGTAAAGGCGGAGTCGGAGCTGACTGGTGGTGACAGTCGTATTTCTACCAACTCCCTGCCCCGTGCATCTCTTTTTGGGGCTCCTCGGTGTGCCGAGATGTACCCCAAATCAGTCAGGAAGAGAAGAAGATAAGGGAGAGGACACTGCCCGTATTGTGTTCTGTGCGGCTGGAGTGTATCTGGCAACGTGGCCGAGTGTGACACTGAGCGTGCTTTAAACTGTACATAATGATGTGTTGCAGTTTTACAATAAAAGGAGAATATTAATTGTGTAAAAAAAAAAAAAAAAAAAAAAGGACATCTCGTTTTGTATTATCGCTCTATAGGGGAGCGTGTGTTGCAGAAATTATTCACGAGTTGGGATGAAAACATTAAAATAAATGGTTGTTTTTTTTTTCGTTGCGGCGAGATTTATTTCCGAAATTTCTGTCACCAAATATATCTTCCGAATGCGGTTCTCAGGATGTTCCTGTTAATGGAACCAAGACTGAAGGAAAATTAAGAAATGAAAAGGTTTCTATCAGTTAAAATGGTTAAGTGCTACATCGAATAGAAGAGGAAAACATTATTTCGTTTTATAAGTGGTGTACGCATCTTCAACGATAGTTAAAATATTTCAATGCTACATCGAATAGAAGAGGAAAACATTATTTCGTTTGTTAAGTGGTGTACGTGGCACCAGCGAAAGGAGGTTATAGTTTGGAATCCCCATCCATGACGTTACTTCAATAACGTATTTGATTGGCCAATTTTTTTTTCCGACCGCGAGAGTACAGACATCTGCATGTTAAAAAATTGCATCACACACAGCTACAGCTAATGAAGTTGTATCAATGAGCTCGGTCTGAACGTGTTGGGTAGGGTTAAACATGCTTATGGACCGTCGATAGGGGCCTCGAGGCTTGGTTTATGGTGCCACATTCAAGCCGAAGGTGACCACAATATCTTCTTTTGAGAGACGCGCAGTTTTGGAATCACCCATTTCTGTTGTGGAACGTCAAGAACATAATTCAAACGTACAGCCACTCAGAACCGAAGGGAAAAGGTCTACAGGAACGTCAAAATGTCATAAGAAGCGTCAATGAAAACACACTTTCCTTTGGGCTACTGATTCTTACGCAATTAGTTATTGGAAATGACATTCGTCATTGTGGTGTTGCAACGCCATTGAACATGGGCTCGCCAATTTGCATAGTAGTGCGACTGAAGTTTTTGCTCTCATATAAAAGGTGGTATGACTAGAGACCGACGATATCTGAACATGACCCGAAGCTACAAATGATGTTTATGCATTTTAACCCTTTCTGTCACACATTATGAAATCACCTTTGGAAAAATTAAAATTCACTGCTTCTGTATTAATACAGGGCAGTAAACATCAAAATATGTCTTTTATTATTTTTGGTCGAACTATTGATTTTTATGTCATGTATTTCATGCACAAAACAGACGTTTGTATCGAGATATTTTGTTACTTGGACGTTATTTTTTTATAGTTAACATTGCTAGATCAATAATGCTAGCATAATCTTCGCCACAGCACCGAAGTCAAGACAATTCACTGCTGAAATAAAATAAAAGGAACCACACTCACGCTCACACTCTCAGCCACGTTCAGACGGCAACGCAACACAACCTCCAAAATGGACAGATTAATGTCTCAGAAGTGGCTACTCGCCGTACCAAGCGGCAAAATATCGTACTAGAAGCATGTTGTTCATCAACAAAAATGCAACTTTAAAGACTGATGCACAAAATACGATATAAATAAACTTTTAATACGTTGTTGTCCAGGACTGCATATTGCGGGATTATTGTGTGATGACTCACCTGTGATTGTCACCAGCGATCATATGAGGCTGAGGAAACTTACCCGTGCACCCTCTGTTGTAGGTGAATAATGTATGAAACATCTAGTGTACAGGGATAAGCACTCCTCTATGCAAGCTTTCCCTGCGTATTTTATTTTATTTTCGTGTTCAGAATAGCATACTTTACAATCTACTTTGAGTCCGTGTAATAAATTTTAGATATTTCTTGCCCAGTAATCATCCACACAGATGGCCTTGTCATTAGCTAGCTGTAAATCCAGGGGGGTACAGCATGTGCTGAGGTTCGGGCACGTCAGTAACTGGTCTACATCTACATCTACATGGGATACTCTGCAAATCACAATATTTAAGTGCCTGGCAGAGGGTTAATCGAACCACCTTTATACTATTTTTCTCCCATTCCATTCTCGAATAGCGCGCGGAAAGAAAGAAGAACTGGATCTCTCCGTTTTAGCTCTGATTTCTCGTATTTTATTCTGATGATCATTTCTACCCTATGTAAGTGGGAGTCAACAATATAATTTCGCATTCGAAGGAGAATGTTGGGATTGGAGTATCGTAAGTAGCCCACGCCGCAGCAATAAGCGCCGTTGTTGTAATCATTCCATACCAGATCCTATATCATTTACGTAACGCTGTCTCTCCTATATCGTGACAGTACAAAACGAGCTGCCCTTCTTTGGACTCTTTCGATGTCCTCCGTCAACCCACCTGATAAGGATCCCACAACGGGCAGCAATACTCCAAAAAAGGACGGACAAGCGTAGTGTATGCAGTTTCTTTAGTAGTTCTGTTGCATCTTTTAAGGGTTCTACCAATGAAACGCAGTCTCTGTTTCGCCTTTCCCACGACATTATCTACGTGTTCTTTCCAGTTTAAGTCTGAAGTAATAGTAATTGCTAGGTATTTAGTGGAGTTTACGGCCTTCACTTTTGATTGATTTTCTTGTAAACGAAGTTTAAGAGATTTCTTTACGTACTTATGTGGAAGACTTCACACCTCATTATTTAGAGTCAATTGCAAATTTTTACACCATAGTGATATCTTGTGCGCCTCGGTTGGACAGTGGTTGAGTGCCAGGCTACAAATCCAAAGGTTGCGGGTTCGATCCCTGCCAGGTCCTGGGATTTTTATCTGTCACTTTCCACTTCTTTCACCTCTGGCAGTATTGCTCATGTGAAAAATACCGAGTAGCACCATGGTTCGGAACCCACGTTAAACTGTAGGTCCCCCTATAACTGGCTGGGTAAGTCAGTTCGAAGGTCGGAGGAAGGCAACGGCATACCACCTCCAAACAGCACCATGCCAAGTAAAGCACTGTGGTGTTCAAACCAATCTTCGGATTGATGACTGCTTTACCTTTTTTTAGTGATATCTTATTCAGATCGTTCTGCAGTTGGTTTTGATCTTCTGATTTTACTGGACGGTAAATGATGGCGTCATCTGCAAACAATCTAAGAGAGCTAGTTAGATTTTCTCCCAAATCTTTTCCACTACCCTGTGGAACACCCGATATCACCTCTGTTTTAGTCGATGCCTTACCATCGTCCGTCTGGACATTTCCACAGTCGCACAGAGGTTCCCCTTCGAGGTAGCCTCATCTGGAAGGGTTGAACTTACAATTTGAGACCCCAATCCTCAGCCTGTTGAGAGCCTTCCAAGTTGTACAGGATTTGTTACCTCCAGGTGCGAGTTGTTATTTCAAGGCTAAGGTAGAGTTAGGTGTTGCCTCCTTCGATAGTTGAAACCTCCTCTCTTCGGCAGTGACATCAATTGGCTCTGATGTCCAAAGGAAGCTCCTTCTTGTGCGAAGCCGCCTAGGTTGTTGTTGGTGCCCATGTAGGGGGTGGCGATTGTTTGTCAGTTGGTTCTTCCTCTCCATCTCGGCAGCTACTTGCTGCCGTATGCTAGGCGGAACTATCCCTGTGAGAGGGTAGAACCTCTGTCGGCGTGGGTCACAAGCACCCTGATATGACACAGGCTGACTCATTTACGGCCAATGTTTCACGTGGGCACAATTCTTCCACACAGGTGCGGCATATTCAGCTGCCGATAGACTAAGTGTCATGGCTGTTGTTCGAAGCACTTGTGGGGTAGCACCCCAGTTTGTGTTCGTGAGTTTACGAATGGTATTACTCCTAGTGCTGACCTTTTTCTTAGTGTCTAAACAGTGCTGCTTGAATGACAGAGTTCTATCCAGCTTCACCCCTAGGTATTTGGGAGCCTAGCAGTGCTCCAGCTCATGGCCTTTTCAACTTACATGGAGTTTTGTCTTAGCTTCCTTATTCCTCAGATGAAAATGTCTAAGCTGGGTTGGGTTTTAAATGGTTCTGGTTTCCAAGTAATTCCAAAGCTCCCGTTAGCTTCTCCTCCACTTCCTCGTAGGTGCATCCTACAGCCACAGCCGTGTCGTCATAAACTGCTTGACATCGGGGTCCGTTAGTTGGTCATTGGTGTATATGTTGAACAGCACCGGAGCCAAGGCCATTTTTTGGGCTCTCCATCTGCTGCTTTTTGCTTGCAATGTGACATAAAAGCGCCTGTTCTGTAGTATGCACTGCACAAGTCTTTAAAGTCCTTAGCCACCTGATACACCTTATGTACCAGCCTTCTGTGATTAATGGTATCATGCGGAACAACTGATGATGATCTTCTCAGGTTATTGCGCGGGATTATTATACGCACTACATTTAGCATGCCATCTGCCGGCCATCAACTGGGTGTGCCTCTTTACCTAACTGAGTCAACCGCGAGCGGAGACTCGTGTGGACGCAGTGGAAGGACAACAGCGCATCCGTAATCAACGACGCTTGGTACTTCTACAGTAAACCGCTCCAATAGTGGAAGTCGGCGTAAGCGATAGATTGCTATTCAGTACCGTTATTCGCTGGCCTAGTGAAAGGCCCTTGTTGCTTCATGTCTAATAACAAAGGGTGTCACGTTTTACTTAAAGCCCTTCTCTCTGTAATATGTCAGAAACACGAATTCAGTGGGGTCTCAGATTCGAAAAGCGAGACGCAGAAACAACAATGTTCCTGTCATCATATATCGTTCTATGTGTCTCGGTAACACAGTACCCGACCAGCGCAGATTTCTCTTTCTGGAGCATCAGTGTGTCGAGATGGTGCTGATACATCGACCTTGCCACTCCTGTTGAACAAATTCAGCCGTTTGAACAGGGTGGGCCGCGCTGGAGTAGCCGAGCGGTCTAAGGCGCCTGACTGCGGAGCGCGCGGTTGCTCGCCGTCGGAGGTTCGAGTCCTCCCTGGGGCATGGGTGTGTGCGTGTGCGTGCGCGCGCGCGTGTGTTTGTGTGTGTGTGTGTGTGTGTGTGTGTGTGTGTGTGTGTGTGTGTTGTCGTTAGGTTAGTCTACCTTAGTTTAAGTAGTTTGTAAGCTACGGACTGAAGACCACGCAGTTTGCTCCGATTGATTTACAAACATTTGAACAGGGTGGCACTGCGGGATGCAATCATGCATATGTAGAAGAATTGGTGCATGTTTTGGTCACCTTGTACCGGTGGACCGATGCTATCAGCAGTCCTCTGTGGTCTCTGCAACATCCCACGGTTGTAGACCAGGTCTGGACATCCGCGCTGTGACGTTTCATAGGAAATATTAAAGATCCTGAGTTAAAAACCTCATAATAAAAGTCATCACTAATTTTTTTTGAAACAAGAATATTGTAAATTTTATGAACCTAACAGTTTGTCTAACGATTATATCAGTTTCGAACTATTTACGAATAACTAGAATTGTCGTCTATTAAGTTTTGATAAATCACACACCTTCATGAACATTTTTTTCACTTCTAAATTGTCGTTAACTTAAAATTTTGGTAAAATCTTGAATTTGTAGATCAATCTTAAGACGTCAAGTGCGGACTTGTTTGTTTACATGAACTTACAGCTCAAAGATTATTGTATGACCTAGCGGCCGTGTAGCGAAATACGCACCACTTACCTTTAAATAATTAATGTATTGCATGAATTGTAACCTCTTTTTTACCATCTTTTGTAACCAGTTATATTATTTGTTAACCACTAAATCGGACTGTATAAATTTCTTCAAATTTGTAGTCAATTTATTTTAAACAGAATTTGTAAACGTCACGTGACGTGACATGACGTATTCGCGACTTGGGCGCCAAGATCTATGTATTTAAACATGCCGCTACTGACGGCAAGTGGCAGTTGATGGCACTTGTAAGTTGTAAGCAGTTGTAAGCTGCTGAAAGTCGTAGACAGCTATGGTACGTTCTTGTAAGTTCGGTTGCCAGGAGCTGTAGCCCAGATGTATACAGTGCTCTAGTGTGATGGAAGAATCAATAAAAATCCGTTCTCATCTAACAACGACTTTATTTTGGTAGAAGACCTTGGAGAATTTGCTGCTATTAGCTTGATCAAGAACTTCTCTTTTTCGAAGTTTGATTCGTTGTGTGGCTTGGAGTGCTTTAGTAACAAGCAACCCTAGCGACGACCTAAGTCTGCCTAAGCCCCATTCACATAGGCCACGCAACGTCTCAGCGAGTCGAGATCGACACATTGTCCAACCAGCGGTGTTCGACCAAAAATTGTTCGTTGTTGTTGTTCTTGTTTTGGTCTTCAGTTCGAAGACTGGTTTGATGCAGCTCTCCACAATACCCTGTCCTGAGCAAGCCTCTTCATCTCCACATAAGAACGGCAAAATACATCTGTCAATCTGCTTACTCTATCCTTCTCTTGGTCTTCCTCTGCGGTTTTTACCCCACACACTTCCCTCCAACGCTAAGTTCACAATTTCTTTATGTCTAAGACTGCGCCCTACCAATCCATCCCTTCTTTTAGTCCAGGTATGCCAGAAATTTCTTTTCTCCCCAATTCTGTTCAGTACCTCCTCATTAGTTACGCGATCCACCCACCTAATCTTCAGCATTCTTCTGTAGCACCACATTTCAAAAGCCTCAATCCTCTTCCTGTCCGCGCTGTTTATCGTCCATGTTTCACTCCCATACAAGGCAACACTCCATACAAATGCCTCCAGTCTGTTAAGTAAGGAGCTATCGCTTCAGCGTAATCAGATAGAAATCTAATGGGTATACAATCCGGATCAGAAGACTTGTTCTTGTTAAGTGATTTTAGTTGCTGCACTACTCCGATGACATCTACTTCTACGTTACTCATTGCGGCAACTGTTCGTAATTCGAAATCTGGAATATTGGTTTCGTCTTCTTTGGTAAATGAGTTTCTAAAAGCTATGTTTAGTAACTCTGCTTTAGTAGCGCTGTCATCGGTAGGATCGCCATTACTATCACGTAGTGAAGGTATTGTTTGTGATTTTCTCCGAGTATTATTTAACATATGACCAACATCTCTTTGGGTTTTCAGTCAAATTTCGAGAAAGAGTTTCGTTGTGATAAATATTGTAGGCATCTCGCACTGAAATCCTCGCTAAATTTCGAGCTTCTGAGTACGATCGCCAATCCTGGGGATTTTGTGTTCGTTTAAATTTAGTATGCCTTTTCCTTTGCAACAGTGTCCTGACCTGTTTTGTGTACCAAGGGGGATCGCCTCCTCCTTTTATTAATTTATTTGGTATAAAACTGTCAATTGCTGTCTATACCACTTTTTTGAATTTGAGCCACATCTGGCCTACACCTACGTTTAGTGTTAGAAACGAGTGGAAGCTGTCTTTCAAGAAGCAATGTATTTTGTTTCTATCTGCTTTTCTGAACAAATATACTTTGCGTTTATTTTTGGTAACTTTGGGACTTTCGATATTCAATTTCGCTACGACAGCTCTGTGTTCACTAATACCTGTATCCGTTTTGATGCTCGTAATGAGCTCAGGATTATTTGTTGCTAAGAGATAAAGTGTGTTTTCACATCCATTTACAATTGTAGTTTGTTCATGAACTAATTGTTCGAAGTAATTCTCAGAGAATGCGTTGAGTACAATTTCATATGAGTATATTCATAAGAAAACATCCTTTTCGTTTAACCACTCTTAATCACTGCGAAAATGAAGCATTTGAACGGCACAAGAAAGTGAGTTGGGAGCACTCCGTGTTTCGATATTCACTTATTTTAATACTGCAGATGCGCTGCATTACCGCGTCTTTGGTCAAGGCGAATAGCCAATCAGTGAGCTGATTGTTGGAGAACGTAGAACTTGATCCAAGCTGTAGATAGGAAAATTTCTACTTCCTTTTACCACTTTTAATGGCTAAATGCACATATAATACCAGGATAAGTCAATTAGTATCCGCAATTTAGTTACATTTTTGTTTATGTTGGTAGTACTGTCGTTTTACGTTGGTGACGCATGCTTTGTTTATTTGTTGTTATATCATTGCATTTTTCAATCTGCTACGTTAGTTTCGTTGCCGCTGCCGTGCTGTTAATCATGGCTGCTCCGCTGTCTATTTGCTCCAAAGAAGAGCAACGTTCAGTGATACGTTTTTTTGTGGGCGGAAGTTGTATCGGGGGCCGAAATGCATAGAAGTCTTTCAGTACAGTACGGAAGCAGCGTTTTGCCACAACCAAGTGTGTACGAGTGGACTGAAAAATTCCGAAAAGGTCGCACGAGTGTTAAGCACGATGAAGGAGCCGGACGACCGTTTACCGCTACAGATGAAGAAACCATTGAGCGATCACGTGAAATGATTCTCTTAGACGATTAACTATCAATGAAGTGGCTCATCGTCTTTAAATTACTCATGATTCTGCCTACGAAAAAGTTCAAGATCCAACCGTCCGCAGGAAAACTGATGCTTACGGTTTTTTGGGATGCACGAGGCCCTATACTGGAACGTTATGGTGAAAGGGGCACAACAATAAACAGTGTACGTTACAGTGAGATGATTACTGACAGGCTAAACCTGCAATTCGAAGCAAACGCAGAGGATTGCTGTCAGAAGGTGTTGTGTTGTTGCATGACAATGCCTGTCCGCATACTGCTGTCCACACTGCTGAAACGCTCCAGAAATTCAAATTCGAAGTACTGGATCATCCTCCATATAGTCCCGATCTTGCCCCTTCTGACTATCACTTGTTTGATCCATTCAAACAGGCATTAATGGGACGTCGATTTGACTCGGACGAAGCAGTGAAGGAAGCGGTGCATTCCTGGCTCGCAGCTCAACCGAAAACCTTCTTTTATAAAGGCATAAGGAAGCTTGTAGAGCGATGGATGAAGTGCATTGAAAATCTATGTCGAAAAATGATGTTCTTGTAAGTAACGTATTTTATTACAATAAAATTTTATAACTACTTTGCGGATAACAATTGACTTACCCTCGTATTTATATTCGTGAAATGTGCGACAAACATTCTTTCGAATTATGTAACCTTCATTGGCAAATGTTCAAATGTTTATAGAACTTATGGGGCTTAACTACGGGGTCATCAATCCCTAAACTTACAAACTACTTATGAACTAGCTAATACTAGAGAGGACACAAATATCCATGCCCAAGGGGAGATCCGAACCCCCGACCGAGTGGCCGTGCAGACTGTGACTGACGCGCCGCACCTTCATTGGCCTTCTCGTACGAATAAATTAGTGATCTGTACCACAATTTTCGTATTAGCGTATTTATATAATGATGTATGTTACTGTAAGCAATAAAATACGTTTTTAATTTTGTTGTAACCTTTGACCGGTTGTGAAGGAAGCGATGCATGCTTGGCTCGCAGCTCAACCGAAAACCTTTTTTTTTATAAGGGCATAAGGAAGCTTGTAGTTCGATGGATGAAGTGCATTGAAAAGCAAGGAAACTATGTCGAAAAATGGTGTTCTTGTAAGTTTCGTATTTTATTACAATAAAATTTTATAACTACTTTGCGGATAACAATTGACTTACCCTCGTATTTATATTCGTGAAATCTGCGACAAACATTCTTTCGAATTATGTAACCTTCATTGGCAAATGTTCAAATGTTTATAGAACTTATGGGGCTTAACTATGGGGTCATCAATCCCTAAACTTACAAACTACTTATGAACTAGCTAATACTAGGGACGACACAAATATCCATGCCCAAGGGGAGATCCGAACCCCCGACCGAGTGGCCGTGCAGACTGTGACTGACGCGCCGCACCTTCATTGGCCTTCTCGTACGAATAAATTAGTAATCTGTACCACAATTTTCGTGTTAGCGTATTTATATAATGATGTATGTTACTGTAAGCAATAAAATAAGTTTTTAATTTTATTGTAACCTTTGACCGGTTGTGAAGGAAGCGATGCATTCCTGGCTCGCAGCTCAACCGAAAACCTTTCCTTATAAGGGCATAAGGAAGCTTGTAGATCGATGGATGAAGTGCATTGAGAAGCAAGGAAACTATGTCTAAAAATGGTGTTCATGTAAGTTTCGTATTTTATTTCAATAAAATTTTATAACTACTTTGCGGATAATAATTGACTTACCCTCGTATTTATATTCGTGAAATCTACGATAAACATTCTTTCGAATTATGTAACTTTCATTGGCAAATGTTCAAATGTTTATAGAGCTTTTGGGGCTTAACTACGGGGTCATCAGTCCCTAAACTTACAAACTACTTATGAACTAGCTAACACTAAGGATGGCACAAATAACCATGCCCAAGGGGGGGATTCGAACCCCCGACCGCGGTGGCCGAGGGGACTAAGGCGCTCCAGTCACGGTCTGCACGGCCACTACGGTCGGGGGTTCGAATCCCCCCTCGGGCATGGATATTTGTGCCGTCCTAGTTCGTAAGTAGTTCATAAGTAGTTTGTAAGTTTATGGACTGATGACCCCATAGTTAAGTCCCGTAGACTATACAAACATTTCAACATTTTGGGATTCGAACCCCCGACCTAGTGGCCGTGCAGACTGTGACTGACACGCCGCACTTTCATTGGACTTCTGGTACGAATAAATTAGTAGTCTGTACCACAATTTTCGTGTTAGCGTATTTATATAATGATGTATGTTACTGTAAGCAATAAAATGTTTGTTTAATTTTGGTGTAACCTTTGACCGGCTGTGGCGCCCTTAAGACCTGGAGCCCAGCGCCGCCCACAGCCGCCGCCGCCCCCGGCAATCAATATGGCGACCGTGTGCTGCAGAGGCCGCCCCGCCCCCGCCTCCACCCCCGCCCCCTGCCACGTCTCGTCTCCTCTCCTCTCCTCGTCTCGTCTCGCTCCGCGGCCCTAATGTCGTTGACTCGCCGTCCCACGCGCGTCCTAACTTCCAGCAAGTGCTGTGCTCGACGCTCCCTTTATATTAAGTGGGGAACGCCTCTGAAGTGGCTGCGGCTTTAGCGTTATCTGCTCCCTAACTGCATTACTCAGCTAATAATCAGAGGCACCTCAAAATTTACTCGCACGGTTAGGCTTATCACTCAAAGCAATCTCGACAAAATCCATCAGATATCGTATTTCATATTCACAGAATATACAGGGTGTTTCACAGTGTTTGCCTCTGTAACTTTTAAAATCATAGGTGACGGGAAATTTTAATGCGGTAGGTCAACACAAGAAATGTTACACTTTCTGCGGAGCTATGAACATAGTTTATTGTATCATTTTCCAAAGAGATACAGCACAACGATATAATTTTTTAAATGGAACAATAGTTTTTTTCTATCGTGTATTTGATTCGTTTAAACCAGCTGCATCCAAATCAATTTAAACTACATTCCTATCACTGTTAGTTTCGGAGGTACAACCACAGAGTAAACATATACAGAGGAGCAGCCCGCCCTAAACCACTGTCCTATGCTCCCCTCGTAGTTCCGTAAGATGCTAGCAGGTGTTAGGGGGTTCGCTGGCTTAGGGTGCCTCTCGCACGTCAGAGGGTAGCGTGGAGGGGAGACTGAGGGGAGAGCTTGTGCCCCCTGCCACGAGGCCACGGCTGTGTCCGGCTTGCTGGCGTTTGAGGGGAGGTGGTGGTGGGGACAGCCGCCACCTGCCGCCTGCTCTGGCCAGTTTAAAGGGCTGCTTCTGACCGCAGCGCCATCATGGGACATCTGGAAACCCTCCCTCCCCGCACCCCTGAGCGTAGGACCGGGCCCTTACGTAGGTTTCCCGTCTGTATATATATTTGTCTGCGGTACAACCCTTCAAAGTTCCGGGGGCGGAGGCTGCGATAGCGTAGCTGACTGGCCGAGTAGCTATCCCCTCATGACCACCAGCCAGTCAGCTACGCTGTCGTAGCCTCCGTCCCCTAAACTTTGAAGGGTTGTAGTTCCCAAACTAAGAGTGATAGGAATGTAGTTTAAATTGATTTGGACGTAGCTAGTTTCAACGAATCCAATACACGCTAGAAAAAACTATTGTTCCATTTAAAAAATTATATCTTTGTGCTGTAACTCTTTGGAAAATTATACAATAAACTATGTTCATAGCTCCGCAGAAAGTGTAACATTTCTTGTGTTGACCTACCGCATTAAAATTTCCCGTCACCTACTATTTTATAAGTTCCAGAGGCCAACACACTTAGTGACACACCCCGTATGACATCAGTTGCGAATGGGCTAAGCTGAAAATGTGCACCCAGCCGGGATTCGAACCCGGCTATCCCGCTTTCTAGGCTGGGGACACAGTGATCACCGCGTAACATGTCATAGCATATCCACGTTTTGTTTGTACCATCTGACAATACTTTCTTACACAATCCCACAGTTTTGATACTTTAATACAATTGTAGCGAAAGATGTATTCATTTAAAATCCATTTGTTAAATAGTACACTTGATTTGCAGTATCGATTCATAGTCATAAAAAAATTCACAGTCACATTGAAAAACCATCTTTTTATATGAAACCTCAGTGTTACGTGTGGACTATCTGTTTAGTACTAAGTTATCTGACTATACCATAAGAAGCGAAAAGCTACTCAAATAAAAAAATGTGGAACAAAAATACTATGTATTTAAGTTTTCAATTTAAGAAATATGTTTTCCTAAATTATTATGGAGCTCACCAGTTAGTGTTCTAGGTCGCACCAATCCGCCCCGGGGTACACTTCGAGAACCACTGATCTAGATGCTGCTATCCAGACATCAATACGATGTCCGAAAGACGTCACTTCCGATGCTGCAGTTGTTATTCTTACATATTCACAGGATATATGACATCAACTGCTAATGGGCAAAGCTAAAAGTGTGTATCCAGCCGAGATTCGAACTCGGGTCTCCCGCTTTCTAGGCAGTTGCGCTGAGCACTACTCCACTGGGGACACAACGATCACCGCACCTGAAAGGACTACCTAAGCACGCATCCCGTCAGATACAAATTCCCAGCTTCACCCTGCCCTCAGTACTCAAACTCGTAGTTATGAAATTCCCGTAAGAGTTGTAGTTGTTGTGGTCTTCAGACCGGAGACTGGTTTGATGCAGCTCTCCACAATACCCTATCCTGAGCAAGCCTCTTCAACTCCACATAAGAACGGCAACCTACGTCTGTCTAAATCTGATTACTGTATCCATCTATTGGTCTTCCTCTGCGGTTTTAATGGTTCAAATGTTCAAATGTTTGTAAAGCTTATGGGACTCAACTACGGGGTCATCAGTCCCTAAACTTACAAACTACTTATGAACTACTTACGAACTAGGACGGCACAAATATCCATGCCCGAGGGAGGATTCGAAACCCCGACCGTAGTGGCCGTGCAGACCGTGACTGGAGCGCCTCAGTCTCCTCGGCCACCGCGTCTGCGGTTTTACCCCACACAATTCCCTCCAACGCTAAATTCACAATTACTTAATGTCTAAGAATGTGTCCTAGCAATCGATCCCTTCTTTTGGTCAAGGTATGCCAAAATTCCTTTTCTCCCCAATTCTGTTCAATACCGCCTCATTAGTTACGCGATCCACCCATCTAATCTTCAGCATTCTTCTGTAGCACCACATTTCAAAAGCCTCTATCCTCTTCCTGTCAGCACTGTTCATACAAGGCAACACTCCACACAAATGCCTTCAGAAAGGACTTCCTTAGGCTTAAATCAATATTCGAGTTAACAAATTTCTCTTTTTCAAGGCTTTTCTACCCATTGACATTCTGCATTTTATATCAACTGAACTGCGGCCATCATTTGTTATTTTACTGCCCAAGTAACGAAACTCATCTACCTCCTTTATTGTTTCGTTACCTAATCTAATTTCTTCAGCATCATCTGATTTTCTTAGACTGCGCTACATTACCCTAGTTTTGCTCTTGTTAATGTTCATCTTATATGGACCTTTCAGCACACTGTCCACTTCGTTCAACTGCTCTTCCAGGTCCTTTGCTGTCTCTGACAGTATTACTATGTCGTCGGCAAAACGCAATGTTTTTATTTCTTCACCCTGAACTTTATTCATTCTCCAAATTTCTCCTTGTTTTCTTTTATAGCTTGCTCAATGTACATATTTAATAACATTGGAGAAAGGCTACACCCCTGTCTTACTCCCTTCCCAACCGCTGCATCCCTTTCATGCCCTTCAACTCTGACAACTGCTGTCTGGTTTTTGTACAACTTCTAAATAACATTACGCTCCCTATATTTTACTCCTGCTTGCTTCAGAAATTGAAAGAGTGTATTCCAATCAACATTGTCAAAAGCCTTCTCCCAATCTACAAAAGCTAGATATGTAGATTTGCCTTTTCTTAATCTATCTTCTAGGATAAGCCGTAAAGCGAGTATTGCCTCCCGCGTTCCTACATTTCTCCTGGACCCAAACTGATCTTCCCCGAGGTCGGCATCTACCAGCTTTTCCATCCTTCTGAAAAGTTAATCTGACGAAATGCAGACTGCAATGAGAACGAGGGCTGTAGAGAATGTGATGCAAGACAGTGTGCTATTCCTTTTCAAGATGTCAGTTCTGTCTAGCGGCAGGATGTCTGTTCTGCGCAAGCTATCGCATGGGACATAGCAGAGCCTGCAGAGGTAACCTATCTATAAAACTCGAAACGTTTTCACCCATCACCGTGAAAGTTAGTAGATACACTGCACAAGCCAAGACGTCATTTTTTACAACTTGAGAGGTCCGTATGTTCGCTAATATTGACTCCTGCCCACACCATGATTTGGTAATTTTTCTGCACATAAGCAGGATTGTTCCACGTTGTCTCCATAGGAGGTAACAACGATTGTTCGTTTAATGGTGGCGTGGTTTTAATGGGACACACACTCACACACCATAGGCTTCCGTCTGAGGATACATTTCCGAAAGCTACTTCGATTAGATTGGTTTTTTGTTTCGTAGATCCATGTTGAGGAGATCCTCGTGGATGTGGAACATGTCACGAAACAAAATTTACAAGCTGAATAATAGATAATACTAACAATATCCACTCCCTTATACCACTCCCATGAACCACAGACATTGCCGAGGTGGGGTGGCTTGCGTGCCTCAACGATACAGATAGCCGTACCGTAGGTGCAACCACAGCGGAGGGGTATCTGTGGAGAGGCCAGACAAACGTGTGGTTCCTGAAGAGGGGCAGCAGCCTTTTCAGTAGGTACAGGGGCAACAGTCTGGATGATTGACTGAGCTGGCCTTGTAACATCAGCTAATGTGGCTTTGCCACACAGCTACTGCGAACGGCTGAAAACAAGGGGAAACTACAGCCGTTATTTTTCCCGAGGACATGCAGCTCTACTGTATGAACATATGATGATGGCATCCTCTCGGGTAAAATATTCCGGAGGTAAATTAGTCCCCCATTCGGATCTCCGGGCGGGGACTACTCAGGAGGATGTGATCATCAGGAAAGACAATACTGGCATTCTACGGGTCGGAGCGTGGAATGTTAGATCCCTTAATCGAGTAGGAAAATTAGAAAATTTAAAAAGGGAAATGGATAGGTTGAAGTTAGATATAGTGGGGATTAGTGAAGTTCGGTGGCAGGATGAACAGGATTTCTGGTCAGGTGAGTACAGGATTATAAATACAAAATCAGTTGGGGGTATCACAGGAGTAGGATTGATAATGAATAAGAAAATAGGAATGCGGGTAAACTACTATGACCAGCACAGCGATCGAATTATCATTGTCAAGATAGATACGAAGCCAACACCGACAACAGTAGTACAAGTTTATATGCCAACTACCTCTGCCGATGATGAGGAGATCGAAGAAATATATGAGGAGCTAAAGGAAATTATTCAGACAATTAAGGGAGAGGAGAACTTAATTGTTATGGGAGACTGGAATTCGGTAGTAGGACAAGGAAGGGAAGGGAATGTAGCAGGTGAATATGGTCTGGGCAAAAGGAATGAAAGAGGAAGCCGCCTGGTAGAATTTTGCACGGAACATAATTTAGTTATAACAAACACCTGGTTTAAGAATCACAAAAGAAGGTTGTATACGTGGAAGAGACCAGGAGACACCGGGAGATACCAGATAGATTTTATAATGGTAAGACATAGATTTCGGAACCAGGTTTTGAAGTGTAGACCATACCCAGGGGCAGACATAGACTCTGACCATAACTTGTTGATTATGAACTGTAGGCTGAAACTGAAGAAACTACAGAAAGGTGGGAAAATAAGGAGATGGGACCTAGATAAATTGAAGGAACCCGAAGTTCTTAAGAATTTCAGAGGGAGCTTCAGGCAACAATTGATAGAAACAGGGGAAAATAAAACAGTTGAGGAGGAATGGGTAAAATTGAGAGATGAAATAGTGAAGGCAGCAGAGGACAAAATAGGTAGGAAGGCAAGACCTACAAACAATCCTTGGATATCACAGGAGATACTAAATTTAATCGATAAAAGGAGAAAGTATAAAAATGCAGTAAATGAAACAGGCAAAATGGAGTACAGACGACTAAGAAATGAGATTGTCAGGAAGTGCAAAATGGCTAAGCAGGAATGGCTAGAAGGCAAATGCAAGGATGTAGAAAAATGTATAAATAGGGGAAAAATAGATACAGCCTACCGGAAAATAAAAGAAACATTTGGCGATAAGAAAAACAGCTCTATGAATATCAAGGACACTTATGGAAAACCAGTTCTCAGCAAAGAAGGGAAAGCTGAAAGGTGGAAAGAGTATATAGAGAGGCTCTACAAAGGAAATGAACTTCGAGACATTATTGTAGGAAGGGAAGATGATGTAGATGATGATGAAATAGGAGATACTATACTGAGAGATGAATTTGACAGAGCACTGAAAGATCTAAGTCGAAACAAGGCCCCTGGAGTAGATGATATCCCGTCAGAGCTACTGAAGTCTCTGGGAGAACCAGCCATGACAAAATTGTTTCACCTGGTGTGTAAGATGTATGAGACAGGGGAAGTACCCTCAGACTTTAAGAAAAATGTTATAATCCCCATTCCAAAGAAAGCAGGTGCAGACAGGTGTGAAAACTACAGAACCATCAGTTTAATAAGTCATGGTTGCAAAATATTAACACGGATTATATACAGAAGGATGGAAAAGCTGGTAGAAGCCGACCTCGGGGAAGATCAGTTTGGGTTCAGGAGAAATGTAGGAACACGGGAGGCAATACTCACTTTACGGCTTATCCTAGAAGATAGATTAAGAAAAGGCAAACCAACATTTCTAGCTTTTGTAGATTTGGAGAAGGCTTTTGACAATGTTGATTGGAATAAACTCTTTCAAGTTCTGAAGCAAGCATGAGTAAAATATAGGGAGCGTAAGGTTATTTACAACTTGTACAAAAACCAGACAGCGGTTGTCAGAGTTGAAGGGCATGAAAGGGATGCAGTGGTTGGAAAGGGAGTAAGGCAGGGTTGTAGCCTTTCCCCAATGTTGTTCAATTTGTACATTGAGCAAGCTATAAAGGAAAGTAAGGAGAAATTTGGAGAAGGAATTAAAGTTCAGGGTGAAGAATTAAAAACATTGCGTTTTGCCGACGACATAGTAATTCTGTCAGATACAGCAAAGGACCTGGAAGAGCAATTGAACGGAATGGACAGTGTGGTGAAAGGTGCATATAAGATGAATATTAACAAGAGCAAAACTAGGGTAATGGAGTGCAGTGTAAGAAAATCAGGTGATGCTGAAGGAATTAGATTAGGTAACGAAACAATAAAGGAGGTAGAGGAGTTTTGTTACTTGGGCAGTAAAATAACAAATGATGGTCGCAGTACAGATGATATAAAATACAGAATGGCAATGGGTAGAAAGGCGTTTTTGAAAAAGAGAAATTTGTTAACATCGAATATTGATTTAAGCCTAAGGAAGTCCTTTCTGAAGGCATTTGTATGGAGTGTAGCCTTGTATGGGAGTGAAACATGGACGATAAGCAGTGTGGACAGAAAGAGGATAGAGGCTTTTGAAATGTGGTGCTACAGAAGAATGCTGAAGATTAGGTGGGTGGATCGCGTAACTAATGAGGAGGTACTGAACCGAATTGGGGAGAACAGAAATTTCTGGCATACCTTGACTAAAAGAAGGGATAGATTGGTAGGACACATTCTTAGACATCAAGGAATTGTGAATTTAGCGTTGGAGGGAAGTGTGTGGGGTAAAAATCGCAGAGGGAGACCAAGAGACGCGTATAGTAAGCAGATTCAAGTGGATGTGGGTTGTCGTTCTTATGAGGAGATGAAAAGGCTTGCTCAGGATAGAGTAGGGTGGAGAGCTGCATCAAACCAGTCTCTGGACTGAAGACCACAACAACAACAACTAACAATATACAGATACATACAGTTTTAAGGCTTATTTGTTTTTATTTTTATTTTAGCTTATAATGTAATACTAATATAGTATGAGTACATGCATCATTTGGTTCAATTTAGAAATTCACTAATGGAGTAGATGGAGTGGGCCACTAGAAAGTCTTTTAGTCTCCTCTTAAACTGATCTTTATTTCTAGCTAAATTTTTTATACTTGATGGTAAAGTATTGAAAATGTGTGTTCCTGAGTAGTCGATCCCTTTTTTGAACTAAAGTAAGCACTTTTAAGTACTTGTGTAGATCATTTTTATTCCTAGTATTGTATGTATGAACTGAGCTGTTTGCTGGGAAGAGGGATATATTATTTATGACAAATTTCATTAAGGAATAAATATACTGAGAGGCAGTAGTTAATATACCCAGTTCTTTGAAGAGGCAACTACAAGACATCCGTGAATTTACTCCACATATAATACGTATTACGCGCTTTTGGATTCTGAAGACTTTTGACTGACTTGAAGAGTTAACCAAATGTGCAAATGTTCAAATGTTTGTACAGCTTATGGGACTTAACTACGGGGTCATCAGTCCCTAAACTTACAAACTAGCTACAACTAAGGACGGCACAAATATCCGTGTCCGAGGGGGATTCGAACCCCCGACGGTATTGGCCGTGCAGACCGTGACTGAAGCGCCGCAGTCTCCTCAGCCACCGCGGCCGTCGTGTTCCTCCCAACTGAATTTATTATCAAGCTGTAATCCCAGGAATTTAATACTGTCAACCTCTTCTATCTGCTCTTTTTCGTACTTATTGCACATGCTGGTGGGAAATCTCTTACATGTTCTGAACTGCATGTAGTGAGTCAAACTGTCCGGACTGTTTGTGTTGATATTCCGCGTCCTGTTGCTTCCTGGAGGGTGGGTTGCAGCTGAGTTGCTTTCAGGCTTCTATCTCGACGGGTTCTTAACCGGAGGTGATGGTCATCTGTTGGGCGACCTTGGTCTTGCCTTCTTTTAACGGTTCCTGTTGTGAAAATCGCGTCCAGGTCCTGGAAATTACACTGGTTGCACTACAATAGCTGCAGCCACCTCCATCTGTGTCTGTCCCGCTTCTAACCTTCGTATGGTTATCCACGCCCCAGCTTCGGGTAAGTCAGTTGTTGTTGCATTGTACTACCTGATTAGTACACCATCTGAACACAACAGCTTGTGTAAGTCGTTAGGTACAGTAAACAGAAGTCAACAATAATCCCCTCTGCAGCAATTTTCTGCAATTACGACTATCTCGGTTGCCGTAATGTTGTCCCCACTACGTAGAACGGTCAGAAAAACGTCGAACCATTTCTGTTCATTCTGCCAATAAGAACAGAAACGAGATATCTCAGTTGTTCCCATAATTATCTAATATCAAAAAATAAATGTTCAGAGACATAATTTGTCTCGATATATACCAAAGATATTATATCATCTGCGCCTGAGATAGAGGGCAGGATAGTTCCCATTAACATTCATTGCTGGGGTGGTATTCCGCTATTGGAGAGCCTTGACGACATTTATACGTATGTATAGAAGGGATCACGAGGCAGAATTGAAGTTCACGTAGTGGGTGGGGAGACATGCTTTAAGGCCGTCCGCACGCGGGTCGCCGCGGTGGAGTAGCCGAGTGGTCTAAAGCATTTCCCTGCGGAGCGCGCTGTTGCACGCCGTGGAGGTTCGAGTCCTCCCTGGGGCATGGGTGTGTGTGTTTGTCCGTAGGTTATTTTACCTAGGTTTATGTAGTTTGCAAGCTACGGACTGATGACCACGCAGTTTGGTCCGATAGATTTACAGACATTTGAACATTTTTTCGCACATTGCTCGATTCACACTCGTCGCGGTTGCGACTCGTCCTCGACCCGATTCCGTCCCCATACGACTGCCCAGGAATGAAATGGGAGGCTGTCAACGGGGCGTTTTTGAAAAAGAGAAATTTGTTAACATCGAAAATTAATTTAAGCATAAGGAAGTCCTTTCTGAAGGCATTTGTGTGGAGTGCTGCCTTGTACGGGAGTGAAACATGGACGATCAGTGTCGACAGGAAGAGGATAGAGGCTTTTGAAATGTGGTGCTACAGAAGAAAGCTGAAATGGGTGGATCGCGTAACTATTGAGAAGATACTGAACAGAATTGTGGAGAAAAGGAACAAGGAGTCGTGAATTTATCATTGGAGGGAAGTGTTTGGGGTAAACACCGCAGAGGAAGAGCAAGAAATGGATACAGTAAGCAGATTCAAACAGATGGAGGTTGCCGTTCTTATGAGGAGATGAAGGGGCTTGCCCAGGATAGAGTAGGGTGGAGAGCTGCATCAAACCAGTCTCCGGACTGAAGACCACAACAACAACAAAATAGAGATCTACATGCAATCACTGTAATGAACTTTTAATTAATAAATAAGCACACACACACACACACACACACACACACACACACACACACACACACACACACATATATATATATATATATATATATATATATATATATATATATATATATATATATATATCAGTATGTCGTGCCTTGCAGTTCGCAAATATGCCAGAAAAGACCCTTTTTGATATCCCAACCAGAGCTACTGATGTTTGTGTACTTTTTTATTGGCGACTAGTTTCGAGTATATCCCATTTTCTCAAGCCAGCTTATTTGTATTACGTAGAATTCTAAAAATTTTGTATCAGTCTCTTACAGTTCTCTAGTACCAATGAACAACCGATGATGAAAATTCATAACGCTGTTTGTGGCTTTCTTTTCTTGCGCCAGTACCAGTAAAACATGACAGCGTCCCCCTCATCACTAGAACTGTCTATTATACTGGTAACTGTTGGAGGAAATTATCAACTCAGTTTTGTAGCTCCCTGTTGGCAGTCGCGAACTGACTGAAGGAAAATCGCGCCAGTTATGAGTGCCAGTCGACTCGTGTGCGGACGGCCGTCGCTGACATCGCGAGGTTCGCACAAGTAGGAGGTGTCGGGTTCGAATCCTCGCCATGGCACAAATTTTAATTGAATGTCTCTCCTTCAGTTTAAGATCCCCTATTTGTATTTCATCTCGGCGTCGCAGAATTGCTTAGCAACAACCGTAAATTTCTCAAGAGGCACTTGCGATTGAAGGCGATTTCTTTTCGTCTAATAAAAGACGAGATTGGTGAGCAGTGTTGGTGAATGCCGTGTAGTGAGGGCTTTTTTTTTTAGGGCGCAAAACTACTTATGTCATTAGCGACCAACACTGCCCATAGTAAATTGAACTGGGGTTAGAACTTAAATGGCTTTTGCCATATTTGCACGATGTATAAAAAATAAAACTCGGCCAGCAGAATGCGGATAATCAGCTAAAATATCAGACATTTCAAATGGTAAACATAGATCATGACGTAGACGATTAAGAAACGGACATTGCACTAAAAGGTGGTACAAAGTAAAAGGTTCATCACAGTGCTCACATAAGGGAGCAGGATCACCATGTAGTAAATGCTGGTGGCTATAACGGCAGTGGCCAATACGAAGCCATGCCAGAACAATCTCTTCTCGGCGAGCGGGTCGAGATGACGTTGACCAAAGATCAGGCACAGGTTTAATGGCTCGCAATGTGTTGCCTGACAGGGATGACCAACGTAAAAACCAACGTGAGACGATACGCCGGGAGACGCCAGCACAAAGGTCGTCAGAGGTAGTAGAAAAGGTAGACAGCCGAGGTAGGAGAACTGCCTCCTTGGCAGCCATATCCGGAAACTCATTCCCCAACACTCCCACGTGGCCAGGGACCCACAGAAACGTCACAGTAGTTCCGCTCTTCCGCTCGCTGAAAGAGAGTACTAGGGGATGGATAGGATATAGCAAATGTTCAAATGTTTGTAAAGCTTATGGGACTTAACTACGGGGTCATCAGTCCCTAAGCTTACAAACTACTTATGAACTACCTAACACTAAGGACGGCACAAATATCAAATACCCATGCCCAAGGGGGGATTCGAACCCCCGACCGTAGTGGTCGTGCAGACCGTGACTGTAGCGCCTCAGTCCCCTCGGCCACCGCAGCCGGCTAGGATATAGCGTGCGGAGGCCAAAAGAGCACTCAGAGAGTCCGGGCAAATGACACTCTTATTGAGCGAGTTTCGCCGGACGTATTGGGTGGATTGATATAATGCTTACAGCTCAGCTGTAAAATTGGAACTCCACTCAGGGAGACGCCGTGTAGTGAGTGTTGCGCACTTGCTGAGGCCCGTGCAGCCTCGTGGGAGCGGCCAGTAGATCGCCTCTGCCAGATTAGATACGGTGGCGGGTATCCTCCGCTGTTTACCGCGACTTATTTTGAAAAACCGCCGGCGCCGTGTTTTTCCGGGCGCCCCTTTGGCAGCAGGCACTCGCAAATACTGTGGCGACCTCCGCGGTGGCGAACGCACAGCCAGCCGCCACGCCGACAATAGCGGCCGGCCACAGGACGCACCAGAAATAGCGGCCTTGCCCGCTCTTGTCGTTACACGCGAGGGCGGCACGACTAATCTCGCTCCTCACCTTCAGGTTGGCACGGTGTTTCGCCCGAGGGAGACAGACTGCTTTTCAGTCAAGGCCGTCACACGAACGAGAAAATAGCGGGTTTCCAAATGACCGAGGGGTAGAAATAATTGAAATCGACCAGCGGAAGAAGGGCCATTGCACCTGACGGGGGAACTATCACAAACATACCAGTCGCGACACTCACTGGTGTAAAATCTGTTACCGTCTGACAGCTAAGACGACACTAGCGCCCCAAGCGGTGAGCAAGGGAGCCGCCTGTTAACCCGCGAGAAGTGACGCCTTTGCCGCGGCAGAGTGGCCGAGTGGATTGAGGCGCTATGCTACGGTGCGCAAGGCCATTCCCCGTCGGGGGTTCGAATCCCCACTCGGGCAAGCTAGTTTATAAGTAGTTTTTAAGTTTAGGGACTGATGACCGCCGGCCGCGGTGGCCGAGGTGACTGAGGCGCTCCAGTCACGGTCAGCACGGCCACTACGGTCGGGGGTTCGAATCCCCCCTCGGGCATGGATATTTGTGCCGTCATAGTTCGTAAGTAGTTCATAAGTAGTTTGTAAGTTTAGGGACTGATGACCCCGTAGTTAAGTCCCATAAGCTTGACAAACATATGAATTTGAATTTGACTGATGACCCCGCCATTAAGTCCCATAAACATCACAACTCGCGCCTTTTTAAAGTTACGCGATCGATCACGTGTATAGTATTTTTCTGACAGTCGAAGAAGAATTTGTAATGTACTTAATATGTCTAAATAAGTATTTCTAGTTGCGTTTATAAGAAAACACAAATATTTGACTATTTAAAATTGGCAAAATGCCGCCGAGTCCTCGCGGGTTAACCTCATACATATCCTATGAATAATACTTTATTCTCGCAACCTTTTCTAGTAATTCAAGGTACGATTGTTTTATTTTAGATACAAAGTTTATTGTCTAATATTGGACGAAACGGATGATGCATAAATACGCATTAGTGAAACTAAAATAGATGAATGAAACGATGAAAGCTAGAACCTACTCACGCAGAAAAATGTGCCTCCGAATATTTTTGCAGTTTTCTCCATTGAAACGGAAGTAATGTAAGCCTAAGAAACGTACCGTGTAGCTCCAAAGTAAACGCGTATGGCACACACAATTTCTTTTCCTTTCATGTTTCAGTTTTTTGGACAACTTTTAGCAAATCTACGACTTTCGTATTTCTTATTGTTCTGTGTCGGACGAGATGTTTCCGACAAATAGTTGAAATACGTAGAAATTTTTTTTTATAGTTGAAAGTTTACGAATTGTTTTTCTTAGGTTTATGTGTATATTTCCGAAAAAAAAAACATTATATGGTTTTCATCTTCCCTTTTTTAGTAAAGCATAAGGTTTCAGAGTTTTGTAGCACATTCTTTCAGTATGTTACTTTATATCTTAGGTCTATCATACGCTTTTTTCAACTAAATTAGGTATTTGCCTTTCTCCATAGACGGTTTCATCTTATTTTCCGAACTTCCATTTTGTACTAAAGCATAAGGTTTGAGAGTTTTGTAGCATAGTCTTCAGAATGTTACTTTATATATTAGGTCTATCATACGCTTTTTTTCTGTACCTTTGGACATCCAGACTGCAGTGCATAGTTGTCTGTATACACTATGAGCCATTTTCTACCCCTAATAAGGTCAAAAAATCTTTATTATATATAAATAAATGCAATTTTCAGGTGAATCGTAACGGAAACTTTTTAGCAGAATGACTGTTACATACCTCTGTGTTCTTAGGAAATTTGAAAACAGACAAATGAGGTATTTTTCTGGTTGTTGCTACATTTTATTGTGCTACAAGCGTTCCCCGTTCCGGAAAGCATCACGAAAACGAATATACGCAACAAGTAACCCGACGTACAACGCACGAAATACCGCCAACTCAGTAGTGTCCCCTGCTGGCCGCTTGGTGCGCTGCTGTCGCGGTGGGGAACAAAACTGCGCTCGAGTGTCGTGACTGGTATGTTAGACTGTGCTAACTATTCCAGTCTACACAGATTAAGCGGACTGGCATCCCTCCTGTCAACAGTGCGCCGTTAGACTCCAGATCATCAAAGCGTTCCTCGGGGCTATTCTACTAGTCTTGTGTATTTCGCGAACGAACTAGTGCGGAAGAGCGCTCCCACAGGCGATCTACGCGAACTAGTTCGCAGATCCCTCGACTCTTAGTTCGTCGGCTCCTTTTCCGAAGACTGACGAGGAACAGCGAGAGGACGCGAGAGCGCGCAGAATCGCGTGATTCCCTTCTGCCAGTTGCCGTCATTTCTAGCTTAGGTGCAGCTCAGCTGTAGTTGTAGTAGCGGTAGCAAAAGCCAAAACGCGCGGACGAACTAAAATGAGCGACCTATTTTTCGGCCGAGCTGCGAACTAAAAGGAGAGCTACCGGGCGCGAGCTAAAATACGCGATAGGTCGCCAACTAAAATATGCGCGATAGGTCACGAACAGAATTAAAAATCACGTGTTTGCCTTCTGCTGATAAGAGCCATTTCTAGGTTAGCGTCTGCCTGCTAGATTACATAGTTCATTGCTACAAAATTTCTGCTTTGAAGTATTCTGCACTCTGTAATATCTGACTAATAAAATCCATAATGTCAAGATTTAGAGATAACTCTAAACTTAAACGCGAGAAATTAGCCACAAACTGTTTCTTTTGGTTTGCGTGATATCGTTAGCGGCTCTCGCAGCAAGCGCATGAAGCGGCTAGGTGGGGGAACTTCCCCCGCCACCTGCACGAGCAGACCACGCCGCTCAGCCCTCAATGGGAGCGGACGAACTAATAGAGCGAACTAGTTCGTGGCAGAGCCTCGAACTAAACTAAGCGCTTCCGATCGCGAACTATTATGCGCATGTCTATATTCTACAACAGCGACAAAAGCGCAGCGGTCACGCCGCTAAGAACTGCGCGTTAAATCTGCGAACTGAACAGAGCGCCACAAACGGCGCGATTTAAGTCTTTCAGACCTGGCGTCCAATATATTGGACACCGAAATTTTATTAATATTAGAACACTATACTATTTCGATTAACTTTTGTGACCCAGTGGCCTGTTTACTCGACATCTGTCACTTTTAGTTTCGTGCTTCTTGCTGCCCTCTGTCTCCTGAATGGCGTGCTACTATGAAAAAAGTGAACATGGTGGACCCATTGCGGAGTGCGTTAGATATATCAGTAGTTCAAATTATTCTAGTAATTATTTATGAATTTTGCACAAATTTTAGATATAAGTTCCACAATAAATATGGAGTGACATATGCGGGGTGTTACAAAAAGGTACGGCCAAACTTTCAGGAAACATTCCTCACACACAAAGAAAGAAAATATGTTATGTGGACATGTTAGAGCTCATTTTATTACTTCTCTTCAAGTCACATTAATCATGGAATGGAAACACAGCAACAGAACGTATCAGCGTGACTTCAAACACTTTGTTACAGGAAATGTTCCAAATGTCCTCCGTTAGCGAGGATCCATACCTCCACCCTCCGTCGCATGGAATCCCTGATGCGCTGATGCAGTTCTGGAGAATGGCGTATTGTATCACAGCCGTCCACAACACGAGCAGATAGGGGTTGCGTAGACAAGAGGTTTCAAATGCCCCCATACATGAAAGTCAAGAGGGTTGAGGTCAGGAGAGCGTGGAGGCCATGGGAATAGGTCCGCCTCTACCAATCCATCGGTCACCGAATCTCTTGTTGAATAGCGTTCGAACACGTCGACTGAAATGTGCAAGAGCTCCATCGTGCATGAACCACATGTTGTGTCGTACTTGTAAAGGCACATGTTCTAGCAGCAGTGATGAACACTAACCAGTTGATGCTACGTAATGATGTGTTTGATGCTAGTACTGTAGAGCAATGAGTCGCATGTCAACACAAGCACTGAAGTCAACATTACCTTCCTTCAATTGGGTATTTTGACAATTGTCTGCACGAATTATTTAAATTTATATTTAAAGAGAAATACTAAAATGAGCTCTAACATGGAAATTAAGCGTTTCCGGACACATGTCCACGTAACATATTTTCTCTCTTTGTGTGTGAGGTATGTTTCCTGAAAGTTTGGCCGTACCTTTTTTTTAACACCCTGTATAACTGTTGACTTCTTATTCCACATCGTTAACTGCCTTCCAGAAACCGTGTCCAATTTATTTAACTTTTTTTTTATATTGAAAACCAAGGATGTAAAATTTTAATTTTGCTCAAATATACAATAGATAGTATCTTATAGACATGAAAAAGTGCAAGAATTTGTTTTATTCTATTTGTAAAATAATTCAGGACTGAAGGGGTTAACGTGACGCCATCTTTGGATGTAGGGCACCTGGATATAGCCGGGCATGCGCATCAGCCGTTTCAGTTCTTTCGCGTCGACGCGAAGAGGCAACACGGGCAGTAAGCATGCCCTCAAACAAAACAAAAAATAAATAAAATAAAATAATATAAAATAAAAATGAAAAGTTCAAATGTTTGTTAAGCTTAAGAGACTTAACTGCGGGGTCATCAGTTCCTAAAATTACAAACTACTTATGAACTACCTTATACGAAAGACGACACAAATATCCATGCCCGAGGGGGGATTCGAACCCCCGACCGTAGCGGCCGTGCAGACTGTGACTGGCGCGCTGCAGACCGCGTGGCCACTGCGGCCGGCAGTACGCTCTCAGCATGCTGGCTGTATAGCTCCGAATCGTTCTAAACGTCTCGGAAATGGTTTCCATCTTTTTTTCCATTTCCAGTGAATCCTGAAAGGCGTGATGAATGGATACCAGTAAGGACTTCAAAACTACGCTCAATTTCCACACATTATAAAGGACTCTATCTGTTTATACTGCAAGGAGGCGATCCAATACTACGAAAGGGTCCAAAAAGGATAATGCCAAGATCGCTAAAACAATTTTATTCCGACGACCGGTTTCAATGGTCTCTGTCATCATCTTCCGGCCTATAAATTTTTACAAAGCCGTCACTTGCGATCTCAACAGTTGTTGATTAAAACAATTTATAGTGCATGAATGCACTTAGTATAAGCACAGTCTAAGATATAAAGTCGCGACACTCACTGCTGTAAAAGTTGTTACCAACTGACAGTTGCAACAATACTAGCGCTCCTTGTGGTGGGTAAGCCGCCGAAAGAGTCATGTTTGTTTATAATTGATTGTGTAATTTTCGAAACAGTTAGCACAATTTTACCATTAGGAAAATATCAAGACACGTACATAATACGGAAATTAATGTAAAAACAGTGAAAACTGATTCAGTGATAAAACGAAGAACTTCGTCAGGAATCAATACTTACGAATATGTCTATATTTGCAGCTTATTCCGCTGGAAGTAGGTAAAATATAAACACAGGAGAAACATAAATTTATTTTATGGTCTCGGACATGAATATTTGTGCCGTCCTTAGTGTAAGTTAGTTCGTAAGTAGTTTGTAAGTTTACGGACTGATGACTCCGTAGTTAAGCCCATAAGCTTTACAAACATTCTAGTAAAGAAACGTTAACGTTCTTGAGTAGAAAAGCGACGTCTTTCTACCAAAGGGCAGGTGTCTTCTGGTATTTCCTAGCCATTTTTCTATTTTTAATAGTAAATGAAATTTTCCAATAGCCTGTAGGTTACAAGATAATTGTAAATAAACTGTGATGCCATGTACCGTTTCGTACCTTATCAAGGATCTTAGGTAAACAAATGTTCAAATGTTTGTATAGCTTATGGGGCTTAACTACGGTCACTTACAAACTACTTATGAACTAGCTAATCTTAAGGACGGCACAAATATCCATGCCCGAGGGGGGGGGATTCGAACCCCCGACCGTAGTGACCGTGCAGACCGTGACTGGAGCGCCTCAGTCCCCTCAGCCACCGCTGCCGGCTCTTAGGTAAACTAAGAAGACGAAGGTGGAGGTACTTTTTAAATTATTACCTATTTTATGACACTACATACATTCCCTAATGTAAACACTACGTTAAAATCAATATAAACGATACTATTGACAGTCATCCAATATCGTATTCAAAAATGTTGCTTGCCGGCCGCTTGGAGCGCTGCTGTCGCAGCGTATAACAAAGTTCTGCAGAAGTGTCGTGACTGTATACGTTAGACTGATATAAGTGACAGTACTAACATGTACATTTTAACTACAGTGACGTAGTGCATCCATGCACTTTAAATTATTTTAAACGACAACTGTTGACATCGCAGGATGACGGCTTTGTAAACATTTATAGACGAGTAGATGATGCCAGAGACCATTGAAACCGGTCGTCGGAATATAATTATATATTAGCCAACCTGGCATTATCCTTTTTGGAACAATTCATGAAGGACTGGTTTGAACACATGCTTTTTAGCGAAGAGTCCGACGCTACGATGTTTTGTATCCGACTTTTATTTATACGTATATTTGTGTCCACATTATCAACATATAAACTAAAACAATATTAATTATTTTGAAATGATGCATGTCGAACAGGGGTGGCAAACCGCATGTGGCGGCTTGTGGACCTCACGTGCCTTGCACCGGTCCTAGAGCCCTTTTTAAACGTTGAACGAACTTGGACAAGATAGCGCTCCTAGCGTACTAGGCCCCAGTTACAATCTTATGCAAGGTCTTGCAGCGCAACAGCATGGTAACGACAGAATTCATGGCGAAGGATCAAAATGAATTCGTGAATTATATCTATTTTTTCCTTTCTGGCATGCTGTAACAACGTAAAGATACAAGAAGCTGCTATAATTACATGCTTTATTGACGAATAATTAAGAGTTTCTATGACCCTGATCGATAAACTTTGTACCTTATTATTGTACAGGCTATTCCCAACATCAAAAATGGCTGGCTCTTCGATATACGCCTCTATTAAAAGTGTAACAGCAGCTTTGTCCATCCCATAAGTACAACAGTAGTCGTAATTTCACATTGGCACCTCATTAAGTAATTATGAAATTTGCAAATGTACAGAAACTTTCATGGAAATCCAGTCACTTGCTCAGAATCTTCCTTCCGTTGATGAAACCACCACAAGCTTTGACAAAGCCTATAGGTCACAATACGCGAAACTAGGAAGCAAAATGGCAGACTGATCAGAGGGGTGACTGCAGCAGACAGCTACTACCTCGCGCATGCGCAGTGAACCACTATAGTTGAGCTGCTGTAAGCTGATCCCTGACAGTTGTGGTATTTCGATCATGATGGCTTCATACGTCTGCCATCACCAGTTGTATTATGCGATTTTGTAAATATCCCTGTGGTAACTCCACAGAATAGGTTTTGTCGGAACTTGATTGCATTTCATTGCTGAAAATTTTCAACAATCTGCCAGGAATCAAATTACGCCTAAGAGATTTCAGTACTACCGCAACCTTTTTAATTTTATTAGATTATTCGTTGGATATCGATTTAATAACTTGTGGCGAAAGAGAAATGTTCTGTTAATTGATTGTGTGAGGCCTGTAATAAGGGGAAAAAACAGCATTCAGAGCTATCGGCGACCGGTGGTGAGCACGAGGGTGGCTCTGTTATTTAGAGGGTCAGCGGTTCCCGGAAGAAGGCCGAAGGCCACAGCAGGTAGGACTGAGGCGTGAGCCTTCCAAGTATCTGGCTGGCGCCACCGACGCTGGCGTCATCTAGGCTGGAGCGTCTGGAGCAATACAACACACGGCGTACGGTGCTTTGCGAAGGGAGAGCAGAGACGTCTGGCGCCGAGATGGCGAACGCCAGGGTGGCACTCACTAGGACATTGTACGTCTCTGGCGCTAAGCTGGCGGGCGCCGCAATTATACAGTAGCGACGGAGTTTGGCTGTTTGCTGGGAACAACTTGCTGGCCGTGTTGTCGAAAGTGCCTGAAGGCCATCCGCCGCTACCGTGAGAACGCTGGACATAAGGGCAAGGCCCGACCAGTGGAAACGCGGGAGAGCTGGCTGCTGTTTTATAGTAAGGGGGTTCCGCTGTCCGACCCCCGAACGCAAGCCGTGATTGGCCGTACTTTCGCGCCTTGCTGTGGATTGGCGTTTCAGTAGAGATAAGCGGAGCAGAGAGGAGACGGAGATTTTAGAAGTGGAGAGAAGGAGGCTGGTGTTTGGGCAGCCGAGGAGAGCAGGCGCTTCTCTTCTGCTCTGTTTAAACTTGTCGTTGAGCAGATATACTTAGAGTTTGTGGTACAACTTTTGGAGTTGCTCCAAAACTTGTGCTAATAGCACTGAATGTTGGCAAGCCGAGAACAGTCAGCCTTACTGAAATTAGACGCACCGACGCGCTAACTGCGATTGTCACAGTTCTGGTGTCATCTCTGCCTACAGTCCATTCGTGTTTCACACGTAAATTGTCTGTAGTGGCACGACGTAGGCGAAGGAGTGAGATCGTAGGCACTAAGATCCGCCGGGGTCGAAGTTGGCTGATATTAGTTAAATATTGTTTCTGGAATACTAAGCTGAATTATCTCCGGGTCCGCGACTTGCAGCTATCGACATTCGCAGCCGCCGCCCAGCTGTCGTGTTGCTGACATCGCCAGCCAGCACAGTTTTGGTGCAGTATCGCGTGCATTTGCTAGTTTTTCTAGGGGTATTCAAGTTTCGGATTGTTGAAAACGTTAAATTCACAGGAATCTGGTATCGGAATATTCCTCTCGATAACACCACGGTTTCCAGTTAAATGTGGGTTGTCACAAGTGTTTAGAATTGATTATAATCTTCTCCGACTTACTAGCCACTTGCTGTAGGAGTGTTTATATTGTTTTGTAAATTCGTATAATTTGTTCTGTGCTCAATTGTATGTGTATCTTGCTTTCAACTCTGACGTTCATTTGACTTCAGAGACTAAAACGAGTAAAAACAAGTTTCTTTACTCAAATCATTAAAATTAGTTAACACCCTTTACACAATTTTGGATGGGTTTTACTACTTGGAAAATAGAGGATAAATTACTTAAATGTTCGATGATGGGTCAGCCACGCCTATCCTTTAATATCAAGTGAACAAACCATTTGTATACCGCCCTTTCTCCCCTCCCCCCACCCCCGGCACCTCATATGTATTCCCAAAACACCCACAGAAATATACCTTTCACGCCGACCCAACTTATAGTACTGCATTTAGGAGTGGTCCTATTTCTCTATCGCTACGATGATCGCGCGTCGATTTTAGTGCGATGATACTAGCGGTGCCCTTCAAACGACAGACGGCTGCCATTAACTCAACTTATTATAAATCTGTTACAAGTTTGTTAATCGTTTAATTAGGGCTTTAGTGCAGGTACGACAGTTTTCGCCGTCATGTTGCCTCGCACGCGCGCTCCACGCCATTGCGTTATAGAGCACAATTGACCCGCTGCCAGTTTCCGTCCCGCGAGCTACCAGAACTCAAGAGGCCGTGCAACGGCCTGCCACAGCGCCAAAGTCCACAGGCGACGGTCACGCGCTCCTTTCAGTCGTCGTTGCCGAGGTCGCGGTGTTAACATTGGCGCATGCGTGGCCAGTCTGTTGCGGAGGCCCACCGTTTGTTCCGTGCCACGTGTGCGTAGACACTCTCGCACTCGACTGATGTAAGTTCCGCCACAATCCGCCTCCTGTTTTGCCCGCCTGTTGCGACTTTACGCTATTTCCTGCACCGCATTTATCACTTCACGCTATAACAACCTGCGTATTGGGCTATGTGCGGTTCTGTTCTGATTTAGAAGTTTGGCTAGATGTAATCTTGGGGTCGAACCGTAAATGTCTGCTATGATTTCCGAGTTCTTACCTGTGTTCCTGTAGTTAAAAACACTCTATGCATGGGCTATAGTTTGCGAAACAAGTAAGAATTATTACATAAATAACTGGTTAATTAATGAAAAGAGTTTTATTCTATCGTCTGCAAATGATATAATAAACGATTTAGGAGACAATCTAAATAGCTCCCTTAGACTGTTCTCGGATGATGCTGTCGTTTATCGGTTAGTGAAGTCAAAAGAGGATCAAAAACAACTGCAAAGCGATTTAGACAAAATTTCTACATCGTGCGAAAATTGGCAATTGACACTAAATTAAGAAAAGTGTGAAGTAATACACATGACCACTAAAAGAAATCCGCTAAACTTCAATTACGCGATAAATCAGTCAAACCTTAAGGTCGTAAATTCTACAAAATACCTAGGAGTTACAATTACGAACAACTTTGACTGGAAAGAACACATACAAAATATTGTGGGGAAGGCGATCCAAAGGTTACGTTTCATTGGCAGAACGCTTCGAAGATGCAACAGCTCCACCAAAGAGACTGCCTACATCACACTGTGCGTCCTCTCTTGGAGTACTGTTGCCCCTTGTGGGACCCTCACCAGGTGGGACTGACGGAAGATATTGAGAAGGTTCAGAGAAGGGAAGCTCGTTTTGTTCTATCACGTTACGGGGGGGGGGGGGGGGGAGAAGCGTCACAGAAATGTTGCACCAATTGGGGTGGAAATCATTGCGACGTGATCTCTTTGCGAAGTTTCAATCACCGACTTTTACTTCTGAATGTGAAAATATTTTGCTAGCACCCACCTACTTAGGGAGACATGACCATCCCAATAAAATAAGAGAAATCAGATCTAAAACGGAACGATTTAGGTGTTCTTTCTTCCCGCGCGCTTTTAGAGAATGGAACGGTAGAGAAAAGTTATGAAAGTGGTTAATGAACCCTCTGCCAGGCACTTAAATGTGATTTGCAGAGAATCTATGTAGATGTACGCAAACTTAGAGGTTTAGTTGAATAATGTTTATTCAGCCACGTTGGTTTGTTATTGGAAGTGGTCAGATGAATTATTAATCATAAATAGAATAAAATGGTTAAACAGTTGCATAGTCCGCGATAAGAAATTGGTAGCGCTTTCCCCCAACTAAGTAATCATACGTTAATAAACACAGAAACTCTGTATATTTCGCGAGCAGTCAATATGAAATTTTCAACAAAATAGTTTAAGTTTCCCGAACACCGTTTCTACAATCGTAAGTTCTTGTGAAAAAACATAAACACATATCAGCTGCACTGTCGTACACTAGTTGCCGCCAAACTGAAGACTCGCATGAAGCGACCGTTCACCGCGCAAATCTTAACCCTCTGCCCTATCGAATCACTCGTATTATCCAGGAGGGTCCTTCTTCTGCCACGACTAGACTTGGAGTTCCTTTTCCGCGCACACCCTTCGCTCACCTCCCTCTCACTCTCCCCACCAATTGTCCTAAGACGCTTCCTGATTGGCCGAGTTCCATCCCTTTCAAAACCATATAAATCTTAACATGAGATATCTCTTTAAGTAAAAACTGACCATCTGAAACCACTTCCTTATTGATATAACATTATTTAAATACACTTAAAGGCTGTTAATTAGTATTACGTAAAGGCTGAAATATATAATTAGAGAAAAAAGCTTTCTTGAGCTTGACCGCTCAGGCCACAGAATATTTACATTAAATGTATTGGCAAACTGTACAATAAAACAGCACACTAAATTAAAGCCGCGGCGAAATAGCCGTGCGCACTGAGGCGCCGTGCTGCGGTGCGCCTGGCTGTTCGTCGTCGGAGGTCAGTCATTCCTCTGGCATTTGTTTATGTTCTGTCCTTAGGTTAGTTTAACTTGAGTAGTTTGTAATTAAATATACGATAGGTAAATCATGGCCGTGGCGGATTAGTCGTGCGCACTGGGACGCCGTGCTGCGGTGCACGTGGCCGTTCGCCGTCGGAGGTCCGAGTCATCCCTCTGGCATGGGTGTTTGTGTTGTCCTTAGATTAGTGTACCTCAGTTTAAGTTGTATGTAAGCTACGGACTAATGACCAAGCAGTTGAGTCCGATAGATTTACAAACATTTGAACATTTTGAATTTGGTAAATCATGCTGCTTGCATTTTCAGTGTTACTGGGGAGAATATGATGATCTGTCTATATTTCCGTTATCAATTTATATCAGTTGAAATCAGTCATTAAATAAATATATACAAGTGTGACACATTCAAGATGATAGCTAGAGACAATAAGCTATCAGCTAAAACAGATTGTTAAAATTGTAAGATTAATTCAAAAGTTGGTTATTTTAAGCTTGATTTTTCTATATTTTAATTCAGTAGTCACAAACAACTAATTTTTGAGATATTGAAATTATTTTTAGAATGATGTGATGTGCGTATTTATGCCGATTACGTCTTAAGTGTTGACGGTAAACAATTTTATTGATTAATGAAATAAATCGCAATTTGCGATCACTTATGGCTTCACTGTACTAGGTTTAGATGTAATACCAATGTGCGGCGAATGAAAATTTGTGCCAGGCCAGGATTCGAAACCGGGATCTCCTGCTTACTTGACATACGCGTTGACCACTCCGCCACCAAGGAGACAGTGACCCACCCGCCTGCAGAGGACTCTTCCCTGCACGTCTCCCGCCACACCGAAGTCTCCTTCGCCACGCTGTCTCTCTCCTATTACCACAGCCTGGCGAATTGAGATTTGGGCGTGGCGGGAGATGTGCAGGGAAGAGTCCTCTGCAGTGGGGTTGGTTACTGTGTCGTCGGTGGTGGAGTGGTCAACGCGTCTGCCTAGTAAGTCGGAGATCCCGAGTTCGAACCCGGCCGGGCAGAAATTTTCATTCGCCGCACATTGGTATTACCTCTAAACCTAGTTCAGTGAAGCCATAAGTGATCGCAAATTGCGATTTATTCCATTAAAAATTGAACGCTGGAACGTCGTCAAAAATATATAATTGTAATTTTATTGATTGTTTTATTTTATTCTGAATTACTGGGGGTGGAACTTACAGAAGTCCTCCAGACACCCTTACGAAAAGCTCGGCTAACAGCCTTCATTAGTTTTGAGTACAAAGAATAGGCCTTTCCCCGATTTCGCCGATTGGGACAAATCGCGAGCCGGCTGTTGGTTTAAACTGCTATCTCTCTGTACCTGAGCTGTCTGACAGCTGCCCTAATCGCTTCCCGCGCTGCACTGCCACTGCCAGTCCTTTATCTTTCCCCACAATACCACTACTTATACTAATTGCGCGACTCTACGGACATTACGTCTGTAAAGTCACACTGTGCAGCCTATGACGTCCGACATGACGCGTCGCCGTTCAACCCATCGCCGTTTGGACGTCGCCACAACATTCCTCGAACAACTGACAAATGCCTAATTTGAACGGCGACATCATAGAAAACCTGCTTATGTAACAAATTGCACGTAATACGCAGTTTCGTTTAATTGTATCAAATAAAAATATCGGTGGAAAAAATTCATTACTTTCTGAATGACCCTCCTATAACTGACGTAGTAGCTTCTACGAGGTTTCTCGCAAATAATGCTGTAGCATTAAGATATCTCGCAAAGCCTGAAAGTTTTAGTGAAATGTGGAAGGATCTACAGCGTATCAATACTTGGTGCAGAGAGTGCTAACTGATCCTCACACAAACAAGTTTAACATTGCAAATACATAGAAGAAAGAGGCTTTCATTCTATGGTTTTACTATTTCACAACAATCACTGAAGATAGTTCTTCCATAAAATATCTGGAGCTAACGAATACTGCAACACTAAATATGCATGACAACTTGCCTTACTGTCCATTACTTACTCCATCTCTGTGCCTATTGCTTTTCGACAAGTTCGTTTGTCCGAGTTCGGGCTATTTTAGCAGTGCCAAATTTTGGGATAACATTTTTTTTTTAATTTAAGACTTATATTCACGTCAAATAATGATCAGAATCAATATTATCCCCCTTTCCTAACTTGAATAGTTAAAATTTCTTTGTAGTTACGGCACGAAATTTCTACATGATCGATTTTAAATTCCAATAAATATACTGAGTGCTCGCCAAGCTTTTTGTGTAGAAGAGTTCTTTCTGAAATATGTTCACATGATTTGTAATTAAAATTTCGCCATGTTTCAACAATTATTTGACTATTTCGATTTGTCTATTTATGTGTAGGAAATCCACCTACTTTCTTCTTACAATTTTTATCTCTTTGTCTAATTGAATCTTAAAATCACCAATTAAATTTTTAGCATGGTTTAAAGAAATTTTATAGATGATGCTATTTGACATTTTCTTGAATATTACCCGTCGGTGTGGGATTCGTACCAGATAGGATTCATAGAAACGGAGAAGATCCAACGGAGAGCACCACGCTTCGTTACAGTTTATTTAATTTGCGCGGAAGTGTCATGGAAATGAGTGCCCAACACCAGTGGCAGACGTCGTGAGAGACGAAATGCATCACGGTATGGGCTACTACAAAAATCTCGACAGCATACTTTCTCGAGGAGTGAACCAATATGTTGCTTCACGCTACGTGTATCTGCATGTTGCAGCGGGTTTCATGCTGTCTGTCCCCTGCATGGATGACACAAATACCACTCTATACTTGTAAGGCAACCCTTACACGTTAAGCGATTGAAAACTACATTTTGAGAAATTTATTCATTTTAAAATGTATGAAATGTGTACGTAATTTTTATGTTGAATAGAAGAAGAAATGTTTGTAAATCTATCGGACCAAACTGTGTGGTCATCAGTCCGTAGCTTACAAACTACTTAATCTAAGTTAAACTGACCTACGGACAACACACACAATCATGCCCCAGGGAGGACTCGAAGTTCCACGGCGAGCAACCGCGCGCTCCGCAGTGAGACGCTTTAGACCGCTCGGCTACTCCGCCGCGGCTATGATGAATAAATGTCACCTCTTTGATGATGTACAGTGTAATATATGTGTATTGTATGTAATCATAATGACTTATATATGAGTGCATGTTTTAGCGACGATATCCATTAATGAAATCTTCTCGGGTTACAAGTCGCGTCATGTGGTTTACTGCCCACGAGCTTTCGACAGAGAACTTCTCTGCCATTGTCAAGTGGATGGCTGTCAATTCGCCGCCGCCAGTGACGTCACTGGTGCCCAGTTCCTTCCAGTGACGTTCTTGTCCGTCGTAAACCCGATGGAAGTCTGGCTCACAGCGTTTACCAAAAAATGTTCAAATGTTTGTTAAGCTTACGGGACTTAACTACGGGGACATCAGTCCCTAAACTTACAAACTACTTATCAACTACAAGGACGGCACAAATATCCATGCCCGAGGGGGGATTCGAAACCCCCGACCGTAGTGGCCGTGCAGACCGTGACTGGAGCACCTCAGTCCCCTCGGCCACCGCGGCCGGCCAGCGTTTACCGCAAGCCCACTCATACGGACCGGTATTTGCACGCCACCAGATACCATCACCCAGCACAGAAACAATCTTTTCTGAAGACCTTAGTACATAGAGCCGTAACGTATCAGATGCTTATAACGTGCCAAACGAGCTTACGTAAAGTTTTCAGGGATAACGGTTACAGCAAGAGACAAATTTCTCAAGGAATTTTACTTAAGGCAGGAAATCAGAAGACATCTGAAGAAGAAGTCAATAAGATCGCATTTTTGCCGTTTTGTGGCTCAACAACGGGGTAAAATTAGCCGGCTCCTGAAGAGAGAGCCGGTCGCGGTGGCCGAGGGGACTGAGGCGCTCCAGTCACGATCTGCACGGCCACTACGGTCGGGGGTTCGAATCCCCCCTCGGGCATGGATATTTGTGCTGTCCTAGCTCGTAAGTAGTTTGTAAGTTTAGGGACTGATGACTCCGTAGTTAAGTCCCATAAGCTTAACAAACATTTGAATATTTCCTGAAGAGACATAAAATTGACACAATCTTCAGGCCTCCAGCAAAGATCCGACAACTAATGAAGCCTGTGAAAGATGATGCAGGTCTCGGAACACAAGGCATTTATAAAATTCCTTGTGAATGTGGGCAGTTTTATGTCGGCCAGACTGTTCGCACTGCGTCGCTGTTCAATAGTGCGAACAGTCTGGCCGACATAAAACTGCCCACATTCACAAGGAATTTTATAAATGATGTCTCGTCGAAAGCAATTTGGTGTCCGTTTTCCAAAGCATGTTCCACCACAGATGATTTTTCGGGATAGCGTAATCGAAAACACCGCTCGTGTTCTATGCGTCGCTGTTCAATATAGAACACGAGCGGTGTTTTCGATTACGCTATCCCGAAAAATCATCTGTGGTGGAACATGCTTTGAAAAACGGACACCAAATTGCTTTCGACGAGACATCTATTATTAAACGGACCAACAGTTTCTGGAACAGCGTAATAAAAGAGGCAGTAGAGATCAAAATGTCAGAAAACACCCTCAATAAAGACGGCGGCTTGCAGCTCAATACGGCTTGGGATCCCGTAATCGCGGAGTTGAAACGGGCGCGCGACCAAAACATTGCCTTATATGGTCAGGATCTGGGCACCAGTGACGTCACTGGCGGCGGCGCGGCTATATAAGCACGGCAGCGGCCGCGAAATGACAGTCATCCACTTGACGATGGCAGATGAGTTCTCTGTCGAAAGCTCGTGGGCAGTAAACGACATGACGCGGCTTGTAGAGAAGATTTCATTAAAATAATGACCTGTTGTCATCTGTTCAGTGTAATATATATTGTATTTGTCAATGTTTATTTTAATTTATTTTAATATCTGTTTTGTAAAAGTATTTTGTACTAGTTGTATTTATTTATGTTGTGTTGTTTAATTATGTAAAATGTTTTGCTTTGTGTGGAATTTAAAAGATCTATAGTTGCATAAAGCAGCTCCTCTCAGACCAAAGGCAATGTTAGACTGTGGTGCTTGCTTGTTATAGCGCAGGCAGCATAGCAGTATCTTCCGCCCCGTGACAATTGTCGGACGTACGTATCGCGGCTCGTGGAGTGCTCAAGTTGATAATGAAACAGTATTATTTTGAAAGTGAAAAGTATTACAAGTGTTAAAAGTGATATAAACAAGCTATTTGTTCGTCCTGCTGAAGGCAGAATTCGTGCGTGCAAAATAGGTTTCCGTCGTGTCATGCGAAACGGGTATAGCGTCGACGCGGACGCTAACGGTCGCTGATAAATACGCGGTACGCTAAAATAAATCACAGTGCTGCTGTTAAGCTGCGGAAGGAGAAGCAAAGGGAATATTCAGTGTAAAAGAGGAATCTTGTAAGCTGATGATTGTATTGCAGAGAAACCATTGTCACTGAAATTGTAAGGGCCACCGCTGGAAATTAACTGAGATAAGTACGAGTAGCAACTGCATATGCATGTCAAACTATTTGTAATTAATGTTAGGTGTAACTTTGCTTGCTGAATGGAATATTTTCAAATATAAATTTAAAGTTATCCAACTTCTCCTTTTGTGATCACTAATAAAACACGACAATGTTGCAATATCCCACAATATTTATTGTTTAGTACAGACTAGTTTTCGGCTGTTATGCCATCATCAGGTACAACGGTTACTATAAACAAACGTCAAGGCAAAGATTTTACGACATGTAATCAAAGAATGACATAGAAAAGCGAAAGATAAACGTTGTTAGGAAGGTATATTTAGAAGTGGTCCAAAATTATTAATTATTGACTAAGTAGCTAAGAAACGCGACAGTTTGAATAAATAATTACATGGTATTGGTTACAAATAAAAGCTATAATTTGGAAAAGTTAATAACATGATAATTGGTACACGGTTGTTTGATTGTAAAAGAAGGTTACAGGGAACAATTAAGCCTATAGTGCGTTTGGTAATTTTCGAAAAGGTAATAAAGATATGTGTGTCACTATATGACTATTACAAAACAAATAGGATTATAACAAAATATTCACAGACAGGGTGAAGGTACATTTAGCATTCATAACAGTTTGGTTGGCCTATTGGTAAACACTAAGCACATTCATGATAATAGAACAATCAAACCAAAACATTCAGATAATTAATTCTGTACAGAGAGAGAGAGAAAACATGAATGCAGGTTCAGTAATGAATAGTTAACTGTGAATTTTGATTAACTTAACTGCACTTGAACTTACAATGGCAGACGCCATTATTACGATTCCTATTGATGATGAGTAAATGAACTCTAATAAGACTTCGATAATCACCAATATTGATCAAACATTATTTCAAAATAATAATTCAAATTTTATTAATTGCATAACTTAATGATTAGAGGCTCACTGAAAACTTAGTTCAACAATTCTTGCCACCGCCAAAGTCTACCTTACCAGAACCAATAATTTTTCAATTAACGAATGGAAATATTTTCAAAGCTTAACTTACGTAAAACTTGAAAATTTACCAAAAGAAGTGCTATTTATAATATATTTAGTATAGTGGTTACTTTGCAGCCACCTACCAACCAAGTCGCCTTGATTACCATAGAAAGTCATTCAAAATTTTTGCTCTCATACGCGTTCAAATTATAAAATACGCATTGCACATACGCGGTAGATTTATTTTCAGCTATCTGGTGTGTGCACATCTCCGAAAGGAGATTGTAAGGAAGGTGAAGGTGAGTGAAATCTTTTGTGAAGTTGTCAGGTTCAATCATAGGTTAGTTAATTACACTAATTGGCTTGCAAATTAATCACAATTTACATTCACTTGACATTTTATTTACTAGTTAAAAATTAGCTAACAACGAGTTTAAGATCAGGTCAGTTACGTTACACAACCATTATTACACACAATACACCTTTACTTATCAAATAAAAAAATAACTTCAATAATCAAAACAGCAACCTTTCTTCCTTTCCTTACATACTGTGGTCTCGGTCATCCTGCCGACAGATAATACATGCCCGACACTTCCTAATAGATGACAGTGGGACAACACCAAACCATTTCCGCCCGGAAATGGCCTTGACGGCACTGCGGAATTCCGACTGTGCTGCTCCCTGTCTTTTCCTGAGTAAGTGTCGGACACTGGCTTTCTATTGTGTTTTCCCTCTTAGTCATCCGATGAAGTCTTACCTGTAGCCGGATACCTGTTTCCACTTGTACATTGAAGTGTTGTCTAAACAAATATGATGTTATCTAACAGAAAACTGACCCATCACCGGACAGCTGAAAATTGGAGATAATGAGAAATTAAACAGACATAGGGCTTGTTAAATAGTGTCGGGTAGAGCCTCTGAGAGGGGATTCAGTCAACTGGCACTCAAGAGGCGAAAGGAGGGTGCAGCAGAGGATGGGTAAGTGATTGGTATTTTCGTACTGAATATTGAAGTGGCGTATACATTTCTAATGCAACTTCGTAACAATTATATATAAAAAAACTATGTTTTTATTTTCTTTTATTGATGTTACGGATATGTAGTATTTCCTTGTGTGCACTGCCGAAAATAAAAATTAGTACCTTCTTTTAGAGCTTTCCAGTTCACTGGAGATTTATTGTTGAACCAGTGCATGGAGAATACATGGAACCAGTGCTCTTTTCCTGGGGGAACGCTGGGGAAAGCGTACTCCTAAACGTTTTCGTCCACAAAGTAACTTTTTCACGATGCTGAGAACTTGCAAGAAAGCCAAAGACTTATTTCATGGAGGGTAAATTTTTATTCATTTTTTCATGTTGACTTTGGTGGGAAAAGTGATATCATTGACGGTTTCAAGCATCTCGAAGCTGCGGTAACTGTTCTTGACAACTGTATCGTTGACAACCAGTTCGACAAGCATGTAATTCCCTCACTCGCTCAACCACCGGCCATACAGATTTAGATTTTCCGTGATTTCCGTAAATCACTCCAGGCAAATGCCGGGATGGTTCCTTTCAAAGGGCACAGCCGATTTACTCCCCATCCTTACATAAAACTTCGAGCGTTAGCTCCGTCTCTAATGATCAAGCGTTCGAAGGGACGTTAAACCGTAAGCTTCCTCGCTCGCCACTAGTGGGCGATGGTACTGCTAAACGGATATGCGTGTGCTCAGACGCCGAGCTACCAGTAAATGCCTCTACTGTCCCGCTACTACAGTCCTTCGCGATCCATTGCCATCTTTGTTTTGTTGTTCTATATTCGTTTGGTATTCCGTTGCATGGAACGATTACATTAACAAATAAGTATCTGAGGCTCTGGTATCAGGTATTGATCCAAGCTGAAACACACATCGTGCTGTAGCCTTCATGAGCAGCAATTCTCCGCGGCTGAATAGCCGTGAGTACTAAGGCGCCTTGCTGCGGTGCGCGCGGTCGTTTGCCGTCGGCGGTTCGAGTCCTCTCTCGGGCATATGTGTGAAGTTCTTAGCATAACATTATTGATAAATCTGAAGCATTGAATTAAAATTTGTGATGCGACCGGGAATCGAACCAGGACATCCATGCTTATTATTTTTGTATTGATACTTATATCACCTTAACAGGATTGTTCCAATATGTCCATTGCCGAGGTGCTATTAGGCTGCATGGAGAGCCTTGGCAGTAGTGGCAATTATCTTTGGAACATAAAAGCGGAATTAAGATTATTCTAAGGCGCCTTAACCGGTAGTGGTGTGGTGGTCTAACGGTAAGACGTCTGCCTAGTAAGCATGGAAGTCCGGGTTAGATTCCCGGCCGCATCACAGATTTTAATTCAATGCTTCAGATTTATCAAGAATGTCTTGACATATTCGAGAGGAAAATCTGTCTCGGGGACTGTTTATTTGTATTAAATTGATATTCTTAGGATAAGTTAGTTTAAGTAGTTCGTAAGTTCAGGGGCTGATGACCACTGTAGTTAGGTCCCATAACTTTAGAAACATTTGAATTTTTTGGCATCAATTCAAGCGCTGATTTTGGCATCCACTCGATCATTCAGGTAGCGAATACTGTCTTGGGATACAGTATTCCACGACTGCCTGTTCATCTAACTGCAAGAGCTGTGGGATAAGGTATCGCAGGTGTAAGTTGACGTCCTATCACGGGCATGGTCAACATTTCCGCCGGGGGCGGAGTACACTGTAGTTCACCAACCAGGCCGCGAGCGTGTGTCGCTAGCGTCGACAACAGAGAGAGAGAGAGAGAGAGAGAGAGAGAGAGAGAGAGAGAGAGAGAGAGAGAGAGAGAGAGAGAGAGCTGCGGAAAGAGTGAGACCGCACACCACTGCTCTGCGCTGGACTGTCCTGCGGTCAGACCCAATGTAAACTAAGGTTGGTTGGATGGTTGGTTGATGGGTGGATGGGGACCAAACAGCTAGGACATCAGTCCCATGACCTCTGTATGGAGTGCAAGCCAGGGTATGGCTGGCTAAGACCGTAACGAGAGTAAAATAGAGGAACTAAAAGGGGGTTCAAATCAAGTAGAACAGGACTAAAACCAATAGAAAAAGCGGGATTCTGCAAGGAACGTCGCGACAGATCTAGAATCCCCGTTAATTAACGACAGGCAGATACAGGAGAACAGTGTATGCTCCTAAATGAAAAGCATAAAAATATAAAAAGGGAAACGAGAATTAAAACCAAGTTAAAAGGAGAAATGGAAGTCGTCAGGGGGAGGGGAGGAGAGGGGAGAGCTCCAAACCCTGCTGCTCGAAGGGAGGGCCACAAACCCACCCATCCTGTCCAAACGTCAGAGATAAAATCTTATAGCAGAGAGTAGAAACCGCTTTCACGGATAAATCCAAGGACTCTGTCAGCCATCCATGAATCATTCGGTAAAACCGAGGGCAATGAGTGCGGAATTCCGTATTTGGCACGGATCGCCAAGAGGACATTCCAATAAGATATGAGATTGTAGGGATCCACAACCACAATGTGGGGGAGGCTCATTATGCAAAAGAAAACCATGGGTCAGCCTGGAGTGACCGATGCGGAGACGGCTAAGGACAGTGAATTCCCTTCAAGAAGGGCGTAAGGAAGAACTCCAAGCTGCAGTGGTCGACCTGATGGAGCGTAGTTTATAGGTCGGTGCAGTAGCCTGCCAGTTGGTGTTCCAACCCTATATGAATAGTGATCTCATCTGCACCCGAAATCTGCGCAGAGAATGGCATTCTACACCAGTGCATATCGCAGCAAATTTAGAACCATCAGTGTAGAAAAGCGTGGCACTCTGAAATTCTTCAAGGACAGTGTGCAACAAACGCCGGAAGATTATCGGGGAGGGAGGTTGAAGTCCCTACAAAGGGAAGCGAGCCGCAATCCAACAGGGAAACTCACCTGAGGGCGAGTATCAGGAATTCTAATACCGTCGCCCTCAAAGAGAATGTGGGATGACCAGGGAATTTATGAATGGCAATGGCATAGGACACCAAAATCTGATGGCGCCTAGTCTGAAGAGAGGGGATGCCCGCTTCAGCAAGGAGACTGTCTGTAGGACTGGTCTGGAAGGCACCTGTAGCCAAGCGTGTACCACAATGGTGAACGGGGTCCGACAGTTTCAGGGCAGAAGGAGCTGCCGAGCTAAAAACCTAGCACCCGTAATCTAATCGGGACTGACTTAGAGCCTGGTAGATATGAATTAGTGTTGTTCGATCTGCAACCCAGGAGGACTGAGCTAGGAAACGGAGGGCATTAAGTTTTCGCATGTAGCTTATCTTCAGCTGCCGAATGTGGGGCAGCCAAGTCAGTTTTTTTAATAAAAAAGGAGGCCCAAGAAACGGTGCTGTGCCACAACTTCTACGGGATGAGTACCCAAGAAGAGTTCTGGATCAGGGTGGACTGTAGTACGACGGCAGAAATGCATTAGTCGCGTTTTAGAAGGGAAAAACTGGAAACCATGCGAGAGAGCCCATGTGGAAGCCTACCGAATGGCACCTTGGAGCTGGCATTCAGCCGAGGCTACCGAGTGGGAGCTGTACCACATGCAAAAGTTGTCTACATACAAATCATGGGTGCAAGCGACCCAACAGAGCTCACCAAGCCATTAATGGCGATTAAGAAGAGTGTTACAACACAGAACCCTGTGGAACGCCGTTCTCCTGGATCTGTGGGGAGCTGAATGAAGATCCAACCCTCACACGGAACATGTGGCGGGATAAAAACTGAGTGATAAAAATTGGTAGGGAGCCTCGTATGCCCCAGTCATGGAGGGTACATAACTATGATGACACCAAGCGGTGTCATATGCCTTACGTAAATCAAAGAAAACAGCAACAAGATGTTGACGTTTTGAGAAGGCCTCTCTGATTGTTGTTTCCAGTCGAAGTAGTCAATAGTAGACCCGCTCTCCCTGAACCCACACTGATAAGGTGACAGACGTCCACGTGACTCGAATACCCAACATAGTCTGTGGGCAACCATCCGTTCGAGCAGTTTACATGGCACATTTGACAGGCTAATCGGCCGGTAACTGTCCAGGGATGACGGATCCTTACCAGTCTAAATTACAGGAACCACTGTACTGTCCCCCCACTGCGAGGGGAAAACTCCTTGGAGCCAAATGCGGTTTAACACCTGGAGTAGATATTGCCGTTATGGGGGGGGGGGGGAATCTGAGATGTTTGGGAAGTTGATTATGGATAGAATCAGGCCCAGGTGCAGATTCATGAGAAGAAGAAAGGGCCAGACATAGTTCCCATTCCGTGAATGTTTTGTTATGGGGTTCCTCCCGGTGAGTGGTGAAACATAAATTTCAAGCTTAGCCTGTTGTTTCTTGAGGCGAAAAGCCACCAGGTAGAAAGCGGTCGCCGATGCCTTCGCAAAGTGAGCTGCAAGATGCTCTGCGAGAACCAATGGATCAGTACAGACCCCATCTGTTAAGGCGAGGATAGGTATTGAAGACGGCTGCTGGCAGCCTTGGATGGAGCGGAGCATAGCCCACACCCGTGACAAGGGTACAGAAGATACCAAGGAGGAGAGGAATCGCTCCCAGCACACCCACTTGCCCTGTTTAATTATATAACGAGCCTTGGCACGAAGGCGTTTAAAGTTCACAAGGGCAGTAAGGACGGGTGGCGCTTAAGATGTTGCCAGGCTTGACGGCGATCACGAATTGCCGAAGCAATGGTTGCGTTCCACCACGGAACTGGGCGGCGACGAGGAGGACCTGTCGACTGGAGGACAGCACTGCTAGCAGCTCGAGTAATCCCATTAGACACATCACTGATGACCTCATCTATGAGTGATGGTGTGAAAACCACCTGTGATGTATACAAAGGCCAATCACCATGACGCAAAACTCAACGAGATATTTTGTCCATCGTCCAGTGTGAGGGAAGTGAAAGAATCAACGGAAACTGGTCACTGTCGCAAAGGTCGTCATGCAGTGACCAGCGAAAAGGGAAAAGGTGGGAGGGGGAGTAAGTGAGTGAAAGGTCTATGGAGGAAAAGGTGCCGTGAGCGGCACTAAAATAGGTTGGGGAGCCATCATTGAGGAGATACAGGTCGTGATCGGCAATGAATTGGTCGACGAGGCGGCCCCGACTAGTTGTATAAGCACTGCCCCACGAAAGATGATGGGCATTGAAGTCCCCTAGAATGATGAATGTAGGAGGGGCCTGCTGAAGGAGAGCTGTGAGGTCAGCAGACGTAGGTGGCCTGTCAGGAGGGAGATATAGATTACAAATGGTGTGTGTAAGTGGACACTAACAGCAACCATATCCAGTATGGTATGGAGAGGGATCCATTAACTAACAATGTCCGTGTGAAGTAGGGTGCAGACACCACCAGATGCTTGTAGGGGGCAAACACAGTTCCGACAGAATGCACAGAACCCACGGAGTGTTGGTGAATGGCCATCAGTGAAATGTGATTCCTGCAAAACAACACAAACTGCTGAGTAAGAGGCAATAAAATGTTTCAACTGCAGGAGGTGACGGTAGTAGCCGTTACAGTTCCATTGGATGAGAACAGATCGAGGATCCATATGGAAGGCGGCGTCCGTCACCGACGAGGGAGGAACGACATCCATAAACAGTGGATCAGACACAAGTTCAGTGGGGTTATTTGGCTGTGATGACAATGGTGGTGCCTCCAGGACTACCGAAGGGGCCTTGTCCTGCGACTTTTGCTTCTTTTTCCTCTTCTATTTCTCTCTTGCAGGACGGGAAGGACAGGTTCGAGAGAGAGAAATGGAGTCAGTAAGGTCTGGCACCGATGAGGACAGGGCGACCTTGGTATTATCAGACTTGATGTCCCGCTGCAGACTTGAGACAGAGGACCTACTATCTAGTAGACGCCAGGAAGAGGAACCCTGGGAGGGGGCACCTTGAAAGACGACCGTCTGTCGTATTCCATATATTTTTATACAACTTGAAAGGAGCACGCAAAATAATTTTGCCTGACATACAGCCTTGAGCATGTTTTCTTACAAACACCTAAGCTACAATTCTGTAGAAAACAAATTTATGTAATATTTTGTACCATTTCATTAATCGATATAACATACTGTACTTAATTTCATATCTTTGCTGTAAGCCAAAGACTTTGTTTTATCTTTGGAGTAACTCTTACACTCGCAGTTGTTGCGTTTAAAGAGTCTAGGTGTGACCTTCGTGCGGGAGAGTCGATGTCTGATTGTGGTAGAATTGAGTCGATGAGTAGTGGTCTTGGAACTGTCGGGTTAGTCTGTCTGTGTGTTAAACTCGAAGAGTAAAAAGAATTTCAGACAATTTTGAAGAGTCGCAGCCAAGTCTGCAGATTGTGATTTTTGTATGGAAATTAATCTGTCTCAAATAAGGTAATGTGTACTTTTCTATTGTTATGTCTGCTAGTCTATGTCTAGTATTGGAACTATTGTAGTTGGTGTTTCTTTTTTGCTAATGAATACTGTTTAGTGCAGATTGCATTTATCATTCAACCCTGAGACATTTTACCAGTTCCTCGTTCCTTTCACCAATTTGAATTGCTATCCGTTCTGATCATTGTTTCTTATGATAGTGTTGCATAATTATTGTGTTTGTAAATTTATATGCTAATTAGAACAGTTCAGTGTAGGGATTTTGTCATGATAAATTGGTCTATTAATGAGAGCAGGAAGTAGTTTGTTCATAAATCCAGTAAAGTTCATAGTTAGAGATTTTCTCAGTCTTAATGAAATTTCAGATTATTAAGTCAGTTAATGTTAGTAACAGTTAAAGCGATTTGTCTGAACAGAAGAGAAGCAGATCACGTAAAGAGATGAGAAATATTTGCAGTGAGTGAGACTTGAAACCATTACCAGATTTGTAGGACATTTTTATTACGTTGTATCAGTATGGTAATTGTTGTTCAGATAGGCACATTATCAAGTGCAGTGATTTTTGGTATCCAACTAATATCAAATATCTTTGTTGCACATTGCACAGAACATTTATTTGTGTATTTTAGCGGGGACGGTCTCTTAATACAGTGACGCTCGCCCCACAAACATTAGCATCCTTTCAAACACACACATATTCTACCTTTAGCACTCATACAAATACACACTATTTTTAAACTGTAATTTATTTGATGTCGCTAGATTAGCATTTTGTTAAAACTAGAACCCCACTGTTTTCAAGGCATGAGGAATAGCATTTTATTTCATGTTTTAAAATATTAGTTTCTGAAATGTTAGTTAATATTGCTAGGATTTTGTTATTTTAATAATTTATTAGTGTCCCTGTGAGAATGTGTCCCTGTTTTACTTTTAAGTGGATGTGCAAGAATCTAATGACTGTCTGAATGTGGGTAGTGATAGCTTGCTTTGCATGGTTCTCTCTGGCAGGGCCGAGAGGACTCCGCTTCAGCCGGCTCACGCCGAGCCGACGACATTCGGAATGTTTAATATTTCCGGCGCGAGCCGATTACGCTACGGTGTTGCTTCTGCAGCACAAGAAGGCTATCTCGCGTCTACAGACTGTTTCCGATACAAGTCTCTTCGCATAGCCTTTTTTTTTTTTTTTTTAACTTATGAAATATGTTTTGTTTATTTTTTCTATTATTATTAATTCTGTAAAATGAATAAAAAATTCAGTGTTATTCATGTTATAAAGATATGTGTGTGCCTCGATGCTTTCTTTCATTAGTAAATCCCCCCATTCTCTCTTTAAAATGCAGTTTTAGAAAATTCCTCCCATCTCCATGTGATGTTTTTTTCAGCCATGTTGGACTGCTCCAACAATGGATGGTTTGGTTTTCGTGTTAAAGAAACCGCAATCTCTCGTGTAGCCCTTTTATTCAAAATTCACATTTCAGATATGTATTTTTTAATAGTCGATAGAATCTTCAATCATTTTTCCGTAATTTTTCGCGATCCGATTTACGCGTGTTACGAAATTTCAGTGCCCATCTTACGTCGTTAAAAATTCAATATTTTACGCGGTTAGCTTCACGGGAAACTGTTTCATAATACCAAACCACACCAACCGCTGTCGTCGAGCAGTTACTTTGATCAAAACTTTAACTTTCAGCCTACCAGGAGAGGCAGAGCTATATAGGTAACTATTCGTCGAATTCTTTTTAATACGTTGCCTGCATTACCTTCCCGTTGTTAAATAGTTTGCTAATCCTTTATCTTTCACTGAAAGATTTTTTTCCAATTTTTTTTCCGATTTTTTCACGGTAATTTTTGCATGGCTTCCAACTTCAAATTTTTCCCCTTTGCCACTTTTTAATCACTAACGTAAACAATTCGGCAGTGACATTAAAATATTTACATACACTATTTCGCAGTTGTATGCAGATAACACATTAAGAGAGTGAACAAAATAATACGAACAGCATGCAATTACCACATCTCGTTGTAAGTTGGCACGACTGCGCACGTAACATTAAAATGCGGTTGCAGTGCACAATTAACGTATTACGTCTTGGACGTTAACCTGCAGCCTGTAAAAGATTTTGTTCTGCGAAAAGGCGAACTCTATTAGTGCAGGCATCTGTGACGGAAACGGCTGCAATGTTTTCAACGTTTCACTAGGGACCAGGCTGGCATTCAAATGACGGGGAGGGGGTTCTCGTGTCCCTTGCCTTCCCCCCCCCCCTCCCCACCACGCCAAAATGTTTGGACTTACACTACACACAATGGAACTGTTCTGTTACTAACACGATTTCTTAATAATGTTGTGTTGTTGTGGTCTTCAGTCCGGAGACTGGTTTGATGCAGCTCTCCACAATACCCTATCCTGAGCAAGCCTCTTCATCTCTAAGAACGGTAACCTACATCTGTCTGAATCTGCTTACTGTATCCATCTCTTGGTCTTCCTCTGCGATTTTTACCCCACACACTTCCCTCCAACGCTAAATTCACAATTCGTTGGTATCTAATAATGTGTCCTACCAATCTATCCCTTCTTTTAGTCAAGGTATGCCAGAAATTTCTTTTCTCCCCAATTCTGTTCAGTACCTCCTCATTACTTACGCGATCCACCCACCTAATCTTCAGCATTCTTCTGTAGCACCATATTTCAAAAGCCTCAATCCTCTTCCTGTCCGCACTGTTTATCGTCCACGTTTCACTCCCATACAAGGCAACACTCCATACAAATGCCTTCAGAAAGGACTTCCTTAGGCTTACATCAATATTCGATGTTAACAAATTTCTCTTTTTCAAGAACGCTTTTTTACCCATTGCCATTCTGCATTTTATATCCTCTGTACTGCGACCATCATTTGTTATTTTACTGCCCAAGTAACCTCCTTTATTGCTTCGTTACCCAATCTAATTCCTTCAGCATCACCTGATTTTCTTACACTGCACTCCATTACCCTAGTTTTGCTCTTGTAAATGGTCATCTTATATGCACCTTTCAGCACACTGTCCATTCCGTTCAACTGCTGTTTCAGGTCCTTTGCTGTCTCTGACAGAATTACTAAGTCGTCGGCAAAACGCAATGTTTTTAATTCTTCACCCTGAACTTTAATTCCTTCTCCAAATTTCTCCTTGCTTTCCTTTATAGCTTGCTCAATGTACAAATTGAATAACAATGGAGAAAGACTACAACCCTGTCTTAGTAGCTTTCCAACCACTGCATCCCTTTCATGCCCTTCAACTCTGACAACCGCTGTCTGGTTTTTGTACAAGTCGTAAATAACCTTATGCTCCCTATATTCTACTCCTGCTTGCTTCAGAACTTGAAAGAGTTTATTCCAATCAACATTGTCAAAAGCCTTCTCCAAATCTACAAAAGCTAGAAATGTAGGTTTGCCTTTTCTTAATCTATCTTCTATGAAAAGCCGTAAAGTATTGCCTCCCGTGTTCCTACATTTCTCCTGAACCCAAACTGATCTTCCCCGAGGTCGGCTTCTACCAGCTTTTCCAACTTTCTGTACAAAATTCGTGTTACTATTTTGCAACCATGACTTATTAAACTGATGGTTCTTTAGTTTTCACACCTGTCTGCACCTACTTTCTTTGGAATGGGGATTATAACATTTTTCTTAAAGTCTGAGGGTACTTCGCCTGCCTCATACATCTTACACACTAGGTGAAACAGGTTTGTCATGGCTGGTTCTCCCAGAGACTTTAGTAGCTCTGAGGGAATATCATCTACTCCAGGGGCCTTGTTTCGACTTAGGTCTTTCAGGGCTCTGTCAAATTCTTCTCTCAGTACAGTATCTCCTATTTCATCTTCATCTACATCCTCTTCCCTTCCTACAATATTATCTCCAAGTTCATTTCCTTTGTAGAGCCCTTCTAAATACTCTTTCCACCTTTCAGCTTTCCCTTCTTTGCTGAGAACTGGTTTTCCATCAGTGTCCTTGATATTCATAGAGCTGTTTTTCTTATCTCAAAATGTTTCTTTTATTTTCCTGTAGGCTGTTTCTATTTTTCCCCTATTTATACATTCTTCTACATCCTTGCATTTGCCTTCTAGCCACTCCTGCTTAGCCATTTTGCACTTCCTGTCAATCTCATTTCTTAGTCGTCTGTATTCCATTTTGCATGTTTCATTTATTGCATTTTTATATTTTCTTCTTTCATCGATTAAATTTAGTACCTCCTGTGATATCCAAGGATTTTTTGTAGGTCTTGCCCTCCTACCTATTTTGTCCTCAGCTACCTTCACTATTTCATCTCTCAATTCCTCCTCTACTGTTTTATTTTCCCCTGTTTCTGTCAATTGTTGCCTAAAGCTTCCTCTGAAATTCTCAAGAACCTCAGGTTCCTTCAATTTATCCAGGTCCCATCTCCTTATTTTCCTACCTTTTTGTAGTTTCTTCAGTTTCAGCCTACAGTTCATAACCAACAAGTTATGGTTAGAGTCTATACCTGCCCCTGGGTATGTCTTACACTGTAAAACCTGATTCCGAAATCTATGTCTTACCATTATAAAATCTATCTGGTATCTCCCGGTGTCTCCTAGTCTCTCCACGTATAACCTTCTTTTGTGATTCTTAAACCAGGTGTGTGTTATAACTAAATTATGTTCTGTGCAAAATTCTACCAGGCGGCTTCCTCTTTCATTCCTTTTGCCCAGACCATATTCACCTACTATCTTCCCTTCCCTTCCTTGTCGTACTACCGAATTCCAGTCTCCCATCACAATTAAGTTTTCCTCTCCCTTAACTGTCTGAATAATTTCCTTTAGCTCCTCATATATTTCTTCTATCTCCTCATCTTCGGCAGAGCTAGTTGGCATATAAACCTGTACTACTGTTGTCAGTGTTGGCTTCGTATCTATCTTGACAATGATAATGCGATCACTGTGCTGCTCATAGTAGTTTACCCGCATTCCTATTTTCTTATTCATTATCAGCCCTACTCCTGTAATCCCCCCAACTGATTTTGTATTTATAATCCTGTACTCACCTGACCAGGAATCCTGTTCATCCTGCCACCGAACTTCACTAACCCCCACTATAACTTCAACCTATCAATTTCGCTTGTTAAATTTTGTAATTTTCCTACTCGATTAAGGGATCTAACATTCCACGCTCCGACCCGTAGAATGCCAGTACTGTCTTTCCTGATGATCACATCCTCCTGAGTAGTCCCCGCTCGGAGATCCGAATGGGGGACTATTTTACCTCCGGAATATTTTACCCGAGAGGATGCCATCATCATATGTTTATACAGTAGAGCTGCATGTCCTCGGGAAAAATAACGGCTGTAGTTTCCCCTTGCTTTCAGCCGTTCGCAGTAACTGTGTGGCAAAGCCACGTTAGCTGATGTTAAAAGGCCAGCTCAGTCAATCATCCAGACTGTTGCCCCTGTAACTACTGAAAAGGCTGCTGCCCCTCTTCAGTAATCACACGTTTGTCTGGCCTCTCCACAGATACCCCTCCGCTATGGTTGCACCTACGGTACGGCTATCTGTATCGTTGAGGCACGCAAGCCACCCCACCTCGGCAATGTCTGAGGTTCATGGGAGTAATATTGATAGCAAATTAATAATCAGCCAACCAGTTGCAACAATAGTGATTTAATAAACTTTGACTAACATTTCGACGGATATAAACGCGTCTTCTTCCGAAATACATGCGATACCTAAAGACAATGTGTCGTCATGAATTACAAATTCATAATAATTATGTCTGATGTGCGTCATATAATGACTGTTGTATAAAACATCGTAAAATAAGTTATCAGAATAAAACTGGTACTCACTATAGTTGCATATCACAGTAGCTGAAACATCCCTACAATCTAGAGACTGTCAATCAAGTTTTAGTAGTGGAAATACAATCACATTACTATTTCTTTTTTTACTTAAAATCAATCTCCTTGATTTTCTATCTTTTTGCAGTCTCTTAAATTTTAATCTACAGTTCGTAACCAATAAGCTATGGTCAGAGTCTATATCTGCCCCTGTATATGTCTTACAGTTCAAAACCAGGTTTTTGAACCTTTGTTTAACCATTGTAAAGTCAATCTGATACCTTCCAGTGTCTCCTGTTCTACGTATACCCAGGACAGAACTTGCTATTAATCAAGGAGCGACACATTCATTACTCACTGCTGTTCAGGGAAGTACAGAGCGAACAAGATTCTCACGCATTCTGAAAAATATCCGTGATGTTTTTCGAATCGAGTTACGGACAGCTGGAAATCTGGCAACTAATTACATCTTCGCATCTACTGGTACCTCATACACAAGTGACTCTAGATATCCCCATACGAAATAATCAAGGGGATTCAGGTCAGAAGACTTCGCAGTACATAGAACAGGATGATCAGGAAATACAGCAGACTACTGATAAGGTTGTGGACCCACGCTGAAGTCATGCGGTACAATGTAAAGTTGTTTTTTCATCTCGCGGGTATGGATAGGAATCTGTTCGAAATGCTATCACGGTCAAATAAGGTCTAACCAGCACGATTTGCAGGAAATCAATCCATTGTCGGAGCAACCACTGACGTAAAGTCAGTGCAAAGTCAGTCACAAGCATTGCATGGCTCATTGTATGTGATACGTTGTTTGCGGAGCGCTCGTCACATGGTAGTATGAGCAGCGCAAATCACGTGCAATGCGACGACTATTTATAGTGCGGTCAGCTGCAACTCGTTCAGTACCTCCTCTTCAAAATCAGGTTTGCGAGTGGTCCACATGCTATCAGGTTTCTCGCCTCTTCTTCCCAATGAAAATATCACCAGCCATTCGTCTATCGAGAGAAATAAACACTCGTCGTGACGGATGATGCCTTTTAGCTAATAGTTTCTATGGAAGCCTATCAGCAGCGAGAGCAACTTTCTTCCCATGCAAAAATGCATGCCAGGGATTCCTGCGAAACTGTAGCGGTACTGCTCTGTACTGCTCTGAAAAGCAGTCAGTAATGAATGTGTCGCTCGATGATTAATAGCACGTTCTGTCCTGGATATACGTAGTAGAGACCAGGAGACACTGGAAGGTACCAGAGTGACTTTACGATGGTAATACATAGATTCAGAAACCAGGTTTTGAACTGCATTACGCAAGACATTCTTATTTCTTATATAATAGTTTTTAGGATAAAGGTGATGTACAGAGAGAGAGAAGGGATAGGAGAAGTACCAGCTCAAGGCTTGAATCAATAAATAATATCCGGGTAACGCCGGGTTTTCAGCTAGTTGTAAAGAAAGTGAAAATTAGAAACGCGAGACGAAGCGGTAGACAAAATTTCCGCATGTCGTTAAGGCCGCTTCTGCCATCCCATGGTTCGCTACTTCAAAGGCCCTTACTACACTAGGCCGCCAAGCGGCGAATCCAACTACGCCAGCAGAGGCGTAGTAATTGTTGTTCTGGCTACAGTAGTTCGCGTCAGTCGAGCAGTCTGCAGTTTTCCCCTGATTGTCTGCGCTTGTGAAGTGTGTCCTTTGGCATGTCTAGTGAAATTCAGACTGAAAGGAGTGAAAGTGCGGGCATGACCAAAGAGAAAAACATGAAGCTGCAAGAAAGCATGAATGAATGCCAGAAGTTATACCTTGAACCAATTTTCTTTCGGCGTATATATATATATATATATATATATATATATATATATATATATATATATATGTGTGTGTGTGTGTGTGTGTGTGTGTGTGTGTGTGTGTGTAAGAAAGTCGTGTTAGTTACACTATTTATAACTAAAGACCGTCTGAACCGATTTGGCTCAAAATTGGTGGGGAGGTAGCTTAGAAGCAGGAGACGGACATAGGATACTTTTTGTCCCGTTCCACCGCGTTCCCGTGTTACGTGACATAAAACTGAAAGTACGCTGCCAGATCGGATCATTTTCGAGATTCTCCAAGAATCATCTTATTCATTCGATACTCCCCTAGCGACAAAATACGCTGCATCGGAGCAAACAAATACGCCAAGGAGGTTAGATTAAAGGGAGACGGCGTTATCAATACTGAGAATACATGAGAAACATCATCCTTCCTCAGTAAGTTTAATGTGTGTGAAACTAAATTATTATGCGAATTATCAAAATAATATTATTTACTACTAGCTTAAACCCGCGGCTTCGCTCGCGTGTTGGTTGATTATGATAGATAAGCTATCTTTGAGTAGTGTGCTATGAGACTGGTTTTGAAGGATGAAATGAAATACAATACCTTCTTTAGAAACAAACATTTTAATTAACATTCAAATAAAAAAAATTATGTGAAGTGCTTAATGATTTACAATAAATAATAAAAACATTATTCCTTATAGCCTGAGTTGCAATATCTCAACACATATGGTGAGAGTAATGTCCAAATTCATTATAATTTCATTTTAGGGCATTCTGGTAAACTACGTTATTTGTGGTATTGTTTGGAATGTAAATCTAGAGACTTTTTGGGTTGCCCACCCTTGAGCAAGCGACGTATAATTGACCATGTGAAAAACATGAGGCTGTAAATGGATTCCTGCGATTTTTTTAAAGAGATGTATTAAAAGACATTTCTTTTTTACTGCTTTATTTATTTATTCTTATATTTTCTTATCCGTATGCTTATCCTTACAGAGAAAGAGTTGAAGACAATGTAGCACGCATAGACCAATGATATGGTCTGTGGCATCACGTTTCGCTGTATATAACCTCCTTGCTATAGAGTCGCAAACATCATCGCTGGCCTCCAGTCCGAATTTTTTAAATAATTTGACGACTTTCAACCACCATATCTTCCACCCCCTTATAGCTATCGGCATGGAACTGCTATGGTGTATAGCGGGAGACTTCGGATAACAATTACACACAGACCATTCGTTTGCGATCTGTAGTTTTCGCTGCAGAGCGAAATATTAACACACACACACGTAGACTTTTATATACACCGATAACTTTCCATCCCAATATACTCCACCCTTTTATCATTATCAACCGTCAAGCAACAATGCAACCAATAAAACCATTCTCAAAGAGGAAATATAATTTTCGTAGAGTAATTATTGTTCCGCATTTCGCGTTATGTTCTTCAAATTACTAAATATCTATCAGATCGCCATAAAACCGTGCCTAAAGCCTTCCCCGGGTAGACATTAGTAACTGTACAAATAATTAGCTCTTTATGTCTTGTGGTTCAGACGTGATAAACATACACCGAACAGACATTCACATTTATAGATATAGATGAAGAGAAAACAACTGTTGCCATCTAAAATTTCATTGGCTATCTCAAGCCTCATTTCCACGATCTAGCAGCTGTTGCCAACATAGCTATACCACGTCTGTGTCGCGGATTGTAAAATTTTACCGGTATATAGCAATGTTGTTAATCGTGTTTCAATTAGTTTCCTAATAAGAGTTCATTATTCACTTACTGGTCAGGAAACAAACAGACGAATATTGCTGCCAATTAAAAAAAAAAAACCATACTATCTGGTTGAGCGAACTAGCCATTTTGGCAGCGAAAAATAAGGACGTAGACGATTTGAACATAAAAATTCAAACCCAAATCGCTGGCCAATAACATACATTTATAAATATTGTCTCAAGGAAATGTATGATTGTTAATATTTGCATTCATTTACTTCGATGGTTCCATTTCCGATCCGTCAATTATCCAACAAAATTCCTGAAATCATTGGATTTGCTAGGAATGCCACCGCAAGATCTGCAAATGAAAGTTGGGTCTGTGATAATCATATTACGCAATCTAAGCCAACCGAAACTATTCAGTGGAATAAGACTCTGTGAAGAATCTGATGAACAATTTTTGATTGAAGCAACGATAATCACAGGAAAGTTCAAAGGAGAGGATGTTCTGATTCCAAGAATACCACTGATTCCAACCGACTTGCCGTTTCAATTTAAGCGTGTCCAGTTTACCGTTCGCCTTGCATTCGCAATGACGATTAATAAAGCGCATGACTAGTTGTTGGAAGTTTGTGGATTAAATCTTGAATCGCCGTGTTTTTCACATAGGCAGTTTTACGTGACGTGTTCGAGAGATGGTAAACCATCTGCACTGTTCGTTTTCTCTTCGGTCGGAAATACAAAAAATATCGTTCATCAACAAGCATTACAAGGAACGCAACACAAAGAATTCCTAAATGTATTTGTATTTTAGTTAACTATTTTGTTTCATAAGGACTTTCTATTATTAAAGTATGATCATGCTATAATCACTTTGTTTTCAACTCATAGGCTCTCAGGAAGCTATAAACAAGTTATAAAAAACATTTCTATTCTGGTCGCTGCAAGAAAAACTTGCTAAGCTGTGCTGTAAAAATGTGCGGTTTTGTTTTCCTTTTTCCAGTCATTTTTAACATGAAACAGGAAAGTTTTTATGATTAAATGTATAAAAATTGTTTGTACAGCTTATGGGACTTAACTACGGAATTATCAGTCCCTAAACTTACAAACTACTTATGAACTAGCTAACACTAAGGACGGCACAAATATCCATGCCCGAGGGGAGATTCGAACCCCCGACCGTAGTGGCCGTGCAGACCGTGACTGGCGCGCCTCAGTCCCCTCGGCCACCGCGGCCGGCCTTAAACGTATAATCACACCTGTTCGTACAATAAAATCATTAAAAGTACGGCCATTAAAGCTACTAACCTCACAGATAGAGCAACTCGAAAGTTTTTTCTAATAACGCGTTTCCAATTGATTTACCCATCCCTTTTGACTTATATTACCAGTCAGGTTCCCAATAACAATAAATAAGATCAGGGAGAGGTGGAGGAGGAGATTGAGATTGGATTTAAAAAGGGGGGATGATATAGTCGCAGAGAGGAGGTGGAGGATATGGGTATGGTGTGGGATAAGAGGGAGTAGTGTGAAAAAAGACAGGGGGAGGAGGCAACGTGAAAATAGAGAAAGGGATAGACATAGGGAGAAGAAAAGGAGAGATTGGGGTATATAACCCATACACATTAGCTACTGTGAAGCGTTGCCGGATTTGCTAGTTAGAATATAAATATTGAACTAAAATATTCGTAAGTTTCAAATATTAAATGTTTGTAGTAGTAATATTTCATAAAGAAAAAGAGTTGATAATAAAAAAACTCTGAGGAGTGGAGCGGGCTCATTGAAATCCGGCCCATGAAGAGTCGCGGTTCTATTCAGCCAATTATCAGACACGTTGATAGGTGTGCAAGGGGGGGGGATGCCAATTTGGAATAAGTGGGAGGAGCTTACCAGTTCCAGCATACGACTTCGACTTACAATCAAGCAAAACCTCCCAAAAACCTTATTTGGAACCGGCGATTGGGACCAATTTAATATATCTTTGGGACGTTGCCCCAGACTAAAGGTGGATTATCTGGGGAGCACGCGTGCACTCGCGACTATCAAAGAGAGTTACTCTCGTAAACTCGTAGAGATCAACTCGGGTAATAGTGGACAGGCGTCTCCCACCACACCCAGGATCGCGGTATCCTCTGCGTCGACAAAGAGTTAATAACTTAACAATACAATTTATCGGTTTACTTACTTCTTACTAACTACGTGTTTTTCTTCTGGTGAGAGATACTTTCTCATTTGCCTTTATTAACGACAATAGTTCAATGAAAGACCATTTAGACATTTGTTAGTAACTGAAACACGTGTCGCCTGAACACATTTCATCAAAAGAGTACATAGCACAACCCTTTATATTACCCTCACGATAGCATAGGTTGTACATGCAATCTCCTTTTCATTAAAAGTACAACATCTACATCTACATGGGATACTCTGCAAATCACATTTAAGTGCCTGGCAGAGGGTTCATCGAACCACCGTTATACTATTTTATCTCCCATTCCATTCTCGAATAGCGCGCGGGAAGAAAGAACACCTGAATCCCTCCGTTCCACCTTTGATTTCTCGTATTTCATTCTGATGGTTATTTCTACCTATGTAAGTGGGAGTCAATATATTTTCGCATTCGGAGGAGAATGTTGGCGATTGGAGTTTCGTAAGTAGCCCTCGCCGCAGCGATAAGCGCCGTTGTTGTAATGATTCCCATCTCAGATCCTGTATCATTTTCGTCACGTTGTCTCCCCTGTATCTTGACAATACGAAACGAGCTGCCCTTCTTTGGACTCTTTCGTGACATCCGTGAAACCCACCTGATAAGGATCTCACACTGGGTAGCAATACTCCAAAAAAGGACGGACAAGCGTAGTGTATGCAGTCTCTTTAGTAGTTCTGTTGCATCTTTTAAGGGTTTTACCAATAAAACGCAGTCTCTGGTTCGCCTTTACTACGACATTATCTGCGTGTTGTTTCCAATTTAAGTCTGAAGTAATAGTAATTCCTAGGTATTTTGTGGAGTTCACGGCCTTCACATTCGACTGATTTATCTTGTAAACAAAGTTTAAGAGATTTCTTTTCGTATTCATGTGGATAACTTCAGATTTCTCATTATTTAGAGTCAATTGCCAATTTTTACATCATAGTGATATCTTATTCAGATCTTCTGCAGTTGGTTTTGATCTTCAGATGATTTTACTAGGTGAATGACGGCGTCATCTGCAAACAACCGAAGAGAGCTACTTAGATTTTCCCCTAAATCGTTTGTGTAAATAAGAAACAGCAGAGGACCAATAACACTACCCTGTGGAACGCCCGATATCACCTCTGTTTTAGTCGATGCCTTACCATTGATTACTACGAACGGTGTCCTCTCTGACAGGAAAGCCCCTATCCAAGGAGGAGCATATATCAATACTGGTTGCCCGGCATGTACCGTTATCAGCAGTGCACACTGCACGGTAGACTGACCACGTGGTGGCCAAATCGAGTGGTGGTGGCGGTACTGGCTGCGCCGCATGGTGGCCCAATGTAATAAGGCCCAAAATGTTCAGTGGCGCACACTGTACGTGCTGTTAAAGTTTTGCGCGCTCTTACGGAAACGCGAGGCACGTTTTCAGACTGCACGCCACGTGAGGGGTCCCGCCTTGCCGCTGGCGACAGCCGCGCGCCGTGTGTCGCAAAGCGCGACTCGGTGGCGCCGGCGAGTGTCGCAAGCCACGTCTCCACACACCGCGGCGCGCTTCCTGCTTCCCGATTCACGGCGCGGTCGCCGCGTTACCACACCGGCAGAGGAGCTGGACACACGGGCCAGATAACGAAAACGCCACGTCTCCATTCATTGTCAAACGTACACGCCCAGGCATAAAAAAGTGTTATAGTTATCAAAATGAAAAGCCAAGATCGCACATTAATAATTTATTAAATGACGACTGGTTTCGGTGCACTGTGTCGCCATCATCTGGTCTCATATGTGTTATAAGCTGGTCATCTTGTTAAAAATAAATTGAGTATAAAATAACAAGTGCAACATTGCACGTAGTCATTATATAAAAAATACACAAGTTACAAAAAATGACAGCTTACAAAGCTTTTGTAAAGTTAAAAAAATGACAGCTTACAAAGCTTTAGCAAGCTGTCATGTTTTAACATGTGTATTTTTTATGTAATCACTAAGTGCAATGTTGTTATTTTATACCCATTTTTTTTAACAAGATGACCAGCTTATAACACATATGTGACCAGATGATGGTGACACAGTGCACCGAAACCAGTCGTCATTTAATAAATTATTAATTTGCGATCTTGGCTTTTCATTTTGAAAACTATAAAACGATCAGATCGCTTCCAAACCCGACTATGTCAGGCAATCTTAAAAAATAAAAAAGTCTTACATTACCACTATCCTGTTGATGTTGTTAAGGTCTTCAGTCTGGTTTGATGCAGCTCTCCACCCTACTCTATCCTGAGCAAGCCTTTCCATCTCCTCATAAGAACGGCAATCCACATCCGTTTGAATCTGCTTACTATATCCGTCTCTTGATCTCCCTCTGCGATTTTTACCCCATAAACTTCCCTCCAATGCTAAATTTACGATTCCTCGATGTCTAAGAATGTGTCCTACCAAGCGATCCCTTCTTTTACTCAAGGTATGCCAAAAATTCCTTTTCTCACCAATTCTGTTCGGTTCCTCTTCATTAGTTATGCAATCTACCCAGCATTGTAGCACCACATTTCAAAAGCTTCTATTCTCTTCCTGTCCGCACTGTTTATCGTCCATGTTTCACTCCCGTACAAGGCAACACTCCACACAAATGCCTTCAGAAAAGACTTTCTTACACTTAAATTAATATTCGATGTTAGCAAATTCCTCTTTTTCAAAAATGCTTTTCTTCCCATTGCCATTCTGCATTATACAGGGTGAGTCACCTCACATTACCGCTGGACATATTTCGTAAACCACATCAAATACTGACGAACCGATTCCACAGACCGAAAGTGAGGAGAGGGGCTAGTGTAACTGGTTAATACAAACCATAAAAAATTGCACGGAAGTATGTTATTTAACACAAACCTACGTTTTTTTAAATGAAACCCCGTTAGTTTTGTTAGCACATCTGAACATATAAACAAACACGTAATCAGTGCCGTTTGTTGCAATGTAAAATGTTAATTACATCAGGAGATATTTTAACCTCTGTAATGCGACCATCATATGTTATTTTACTACCCAAGTAACAAAACTCATGTACCACCTTCATTGTTTCGTTAACTAATCTAATTCCTTCAGCATCGCCTGATTTTCTAAGACTGCATTCCATTATCTTTGTTTTGTTCTTGTTAATGTTCATTTTATACCATCTTTTCAACACACTGTCTATTCCATTCAACTGCTATTCCACGTCTTTTGCTGTCTCTAACAGAGTTAGAATGTTATCAGCAAAACGCTATGTTTTTATTTCTTCACCCTGATCTTTAATCCCTATTCCAAAATTTTTCCTTCCTTTCCTTCACCGCCTGCTCGATGTACAAATTGAATAATATCGGGCAAAGGCTACAACCCTGTCTTAGTCCCTTCCCAACTAATGCTTACCTTTCATGCCCTACGAGTCTAATAACTGCGGTCTGCCTTTTGTACAAGTTGTAAATAACTCTCCTTTCCGTGTATGTTACCCCTGCTGACTTCAGAATTTGAAAGAGTGTATTCCAATCAACATTGTCAAAAGCTTTCTCCAAATCTACAAAAGCTAAAAATGTAGGTTTGCCTTTCCTTACTCTAAGATAAGTCGTGAAACGAAGCAGTAGCTCCGCTGGCAGGGAAACGTGGGAGTACTGGCCCGGGGTTACACCAAATGTACTTCAGCATTTGAACAGTCTTTATTATTATTACAGAATAGCAAAGAAATTGTTCCAAAGACAATAACTGAGTTAAGCTCAAGTTCGAAAACAGGAATTTACACTTCAAATATTATAGCAATTAGGTAACAATTCTATGAATCGAATGCGTTAAACAATACATTCAAAAGGATTAACCCAAACAGAAATTCACACTTCAAAATTATAGCAATTACAAAATAACTACTTGAATAGAACCTCGCTCGGAATCAAATCAAGTCACAGTGCTAATCGGAATTGATGGCTCACGCAAAATTTGATTTGCCATACAGAAACAAACTACTTAGACCTTTTAAATTTCAACATTAAACCTGAATGCACAACACACTTACGCCACCCAGAAGGGGTGCCAAACATATTCTGTTCTACTAAAACTTGAACAGTTTCATACAAAATGGAAAGGTACACTTTGCAAATGATAGCCGGAAAGTTATGTTATAAATACTGTTCATCCGAGTCTTTCAACCTTTTAAAAACACATATTTACAAATAATTACAGGAGAATGTTGTATATTGACATAATGTGAAAGTATTGTCGAAACAATGTAATTAATTATTTATTTATTTATCACACAAGATATCTTTCGGCATTTGATGCCATAGTCAGGTGTTTCTGCAAAAACATTTTCTTATGAGTATGTATCCAAATGCAACATCAATAAATTTTCGTAAATAACATTTTACAAATTTCACTTAGAAAGTGTGCAGTACGAACCGTATTTAGAGGTTGTAAGTGTTTCAACTGACTATTTATTAGGTGATGATTTATATTTTATTTCTAAATTGTAGCCAGTTACAGCAACTGTCAATACCTCAGAATACTATACGTTTACAAATATTTACAATTTTTTCTTTCAGAGAGAAAAATAGAAGTTAATAGATATCGCATTATTTCCTTTATTATTTCTGTCGTAAAATGTTGTAAAATGTTATTTATAAAAATTTATTGATGTTGCATTTGGATACATACTCATATAAGAAAATGTTTTTGCAGAAACACCTGACGATGGCGTTAAATCCCAAAAGATATCTTGTGTGATAAATAAATAAATAATTACAGTGTTTGGACAATCCTTTCACATTATGTCAATATACGACATTTCTAATACTGTGGGCCCGAGATATAACACGTTATTGACATTACAGAAGAATGGTTATGAACTGCAGATTAAAATAAAAAAAAAAAATAAAAATTAACGTGTTCTACTGGTGTACTCCAGGATCTGCCGAACATTCCAGGACTGCTTGGCCTCTGCTCCTCGTGCCTGTGTGCACGTATGCATTGTTTCTGCGCCCTCACAGTTGACAGCAAGCACGTGTGCACCAACACCCAACAGCCTCGTGCTGCAACAGTCTAAAGACGCGTCTAAGCATGCAGGTCACCATATGGACGCACCCACTATTCTGGCACCAAATCCAGTATGTTTCGACATGGAGCCCACATCAGTGTTAAAGTACAACTCCAGTACTGACTAGTTCTTGAAACAACTCTGAAGATGACCCAAAGTAGCCCACCAAGATCCTCGTGCTGCAATAGTCTAAAGACGCGTCTAAGCATGCAGGTCACCATACGGACGCACCCACTATTCTGGCACCAAATCCAGTATGTTTCGACATGGAGCCCACATCAGTGTTAAAGTACAACTCCAGTACTGACTAGTTCTTGAAACAACTCTGAAGATGACCCAAAGTAGCCCACCAAGAGCCTCGTGCTGCAATAGTCTAAAGACGCGTCTAAGCATGCAGGTCACCATACGGACGCACCCACTATTCTGGCACCAAATCCAGTATGTTTCGACATGGAGCCCACATCAGTGTTAAAGTACAACTCCAGTACTGACTAGTTCTTGAAACAACTCTGAAGATGACCCAAAGTAGCCCACCAAGAGCCTCGTGCTGCAACAGTCTAAAGACGCGTCTAAGCATGCAGGTCACCATACGGACGCACCCACTATTCTGGCACCAAATCCAGTATGTTTCGACATGGAGCCCACATCAGTGTTAAAGTACAACTCCAGAACTGACTACTTCTTGAAACAACTCTGAAGATGACCCAAAGTAGCCCACCAAGAGCCTCGTGCTGCAACAGTCTAAAGACGCGTCTAAGCATGCAGGTCACCATACGGACGCACCCACTATTCTGGCACCAAATCCAGTATGTTTCGACATGGAGCCCACATCAGTGTTAAAGTACAACTCCAGTACTGACTAGTTCTTGAAACAACTCTGAAGATGACCCAAAGTAGCCCACAAGAGCCTCGTGCTGCAATAGCCTAAAGACGTGTCGAAGCATGCAGGTCACCATACGGACGCACCCACTATTCTGGCACCAAATCCAGTATGTTTCGACATGGAGCCCACATCAGTGTTAAAGTACAACTCCAGTACTGACTAGTTCTTGAAACAACTCTGAAGATGACCCAAAGTAGCCCACAAGAGCCTCGTGCTGCAACAGTCTAAAGACGCGTCTAAGCATGCAGGTCACCATACGGACGCACCCACTATTCTGGCACCAAATCCAGTATGTTTCGACATGGAGCCCACATCAGTGTTAAAGTACAACTCCAGTACTGACTAGTTCTTGAAACAACTCTGAAGATGACCCTAAGTAGCCCACCAAGAGCCTCGTGCTGCAATAGTCTAAAGACGTGTCGAAGCATGCAGGTCACCATACGGACGCACCCACTATTCTGGCACCAAATCCAGTATGTTTCGACATGGAGCCCACATCAGTGTTAAAGTACAACTCCAGTACTGACTAGTTCTTGAAACAACTCTGAAGATGACCCAAAGTAGCCCACCAAGAGCCTCGTGCTGCAATAGTCTAAAGACGCGTCTAAGCATGCAGGTCACCATACGGACGCACCCACTATTCTGGCACCAAATCCAGTATGTTTCGACATGGAGCCCACATCAGTGTTAAAGTACAACTCCAGTACTGACTAGTTCTTGAAACAACTCTGAAGATGACCCAAAGTAGCCCACAAGAGCCTCTTGCTGCAACAGTCTAAAGACGCGTCTAAGCATGCAGGTCACCATACGGACGCACCCACTATTCTGGCACCAAATCCAGTATGTTTCGACATGGAGCCCACATCAGTGTTAAAGTACAACTCCAGTACTGACTAGTTCTTGAAACAACTCTGAAGATGACCCAAAGTAGCCCACAAGAGCCTTGTGCTGCAATAGCCTAAAGACGTGTTGAAGCATGCAGGTCACCATACGGACGCACCCACTATTCTGGCACCAAATCCAGTATGTTTCGACATGGAGCCCACATCAGTGTTAAAGTACAACTCCAGTACTGACTAGTTCTTGAAACAACTCTGAAGATGACCCAAAGTAGCCCACAAGAGCCTTGTGCTGCAATAGCCTAAAGACGTGTTGAAGCATGCAGGTCACCATACGGACGCACCCACTATTCTGGCACCAAATCCAGTATGTTTCGACATGGAGCCCACATCAGTGTTAAAGTACAACTCCAGTACTGACTAGTTCTTGAAACAACTCTGAAGATGACCCAAAGTAGCCCACCAAGAGCCTCGTGCTGCAACAGTCTAAAGACGCGTCTAAGCATGCAGGTCACCATACGGACGCACCCACTATTCTGGCACCAAATCCAGTATGTTTCGACATGGAGCCCACATCAGTGTTAAAGTACAACTCCAGTACTGACTACTTCTTGAAACAACTCTGAAGATGACCCAAAGTAGCCCACCAAGAGCCTCGTGCTGCAACAGTCTAAAGACGCGTCTAAGCATGCAGGTCACCATACGGACGCACCCACTATTCTGGCACCAAATCCAGTATGTTTCGACATGGAGCCCACATCAGTGTTAAAGTACAACTCCAGTACTGACTAGTTCTTGAAACAACTCTGAAGATGACCCAAAGTAGCCCACCAAGAGCCTCGTGCTGCAACAGTCTAAAGACGTGTCTAAGCATGCAGGTCACCATACGGACGCACCCACTATTCTGGCACCAAATCCAGTATGTTTCGACATGGAGCCCACATCAGTGTTAAAGTACAACTCCAGTACTGACTAGTTCTTGAAACAACTCTGAAGATGACCCTAAGTAGCCCACCAAGAGCCTCGTGCTGCAATAGTCTAAAGACGTGTCGAAGCATGCAGGTCACCATACGGACGCACCCACTATTCTGGCACCAAATCCAGTATGTTTCGACATGGAGCCCACATCAGTGTTAAAGTACAACTCCAGTACTGACTAGTTCTTGAAACAACTCTGAAGATGACCCAAAGTAGCCCACCAAGAGCCTCGTGCTGCAACAGTCTAAAGACGCGTCTAAGCATGCAGGTCACCATACGGACGCACCCACTATTCTGGCACCAAATCCAGTATGTTTTGACATGGAGCCCACATCAGTGTTAAAGTACAACTCCAGTACTGACTAGTTCTTGAAACAACTCTGAAGATGACCCAAAGTAGCCCACCAAGAGCCTCGTGCTGCAACAGACCATGTGAATCCATCAGAGTAGTCTCGCCCAGACGGTTGCAATTAGCCCGTCGGAGTCACGTGCCCACAGTACGGACACAGTCCTCGGAACCTTGCTCTGGGGCTACCAAAAGCAAAACTTCCTCCCAAACCAGAACCGCAGACCCAGTACAGCTGCACGGCGCTCGGTGGCGCCCCCTGCACACACGCGCGCCACCACCGAAATGAGCGCGCCAAACGAATGATATTCATAATAATATTAGTTTTGTGGTATATTAGTTAGTAGTTAACTCCAAACATTGGTCGTATAAATTTCCTCAATGGTTTTTTGTATGGTAGAATGTCGTCTTACTTCCATGGATCCCACTTAAGTTTCCCAACCATCTCCGTAACACTCGTTTGCTCATTAAACCTATCAGTAACAAATTTAGCAGCCCACCTCTGTACTGTTTCTGTGTCTTTCTTTAAACCTATCCGGTAGTGATTCGAAGCACTTGTTTTACTTATTTATTTATTTGCTAACCTTGTAATTCAAAGTCTGCCATTGGTCTTCTCAACTGTCCTTACATGCTCGTTCCATTTCTCGTTCCAGTTCATATCGCTGTGCGACTTTATGCTTAGATATTTAGCCTCATAGACGCTATTGTGTCAAGCAGTAGTAACAATTCATGAAATATTCAAAAGCTATGGTCAGTGTCTATATTGCCCCTGTACATGTCTTACAGTTGAAAACAGGGTTTTTGAACCTTTGTTTAACCATTATAAAGTCAATCTGGTACCTTCGAGTGTCTCCTGTTCTCTTCTACGTATACCCGGGACAGAACGTGCTGTTAATCAAGGAGCGACACATTCATTACTCACTGCTTTTCAGGGAAGTACAAAGCGAACAACATTCTCACGCATTCTGAAAAAATATCCATGGTGTTTTTCGAATCGACTTACGAACAGCTAGAATTCTGGCAAACTAATTACATCTTCTCATCTATTGGTACCTCATACACAAGTGATTCAAGTCATTACACGAATAAAATTACTCCCACATCTTGCTCTACATCAATGATTTTCAGCCTTTTTTTACAAGTAAAAATATTCCGGCGGTCGTCTCCCGAATGAAAAGTATTCTGGCGACGCCACTCCTCAAGAACCGTAACAAAAATACGTTATCCCAAAGGAAACAAATGTAATCTTTTACTACAACTTTCTTTAAATTGTTGGACGAAGTTTGGTTTGTGCATTTTCGGAATGGAGCACATTATTCTATTTTTACAACATTTCCGACAGAAAAATATATTATGCTTAACCAGTGTTTTGCATTTCAGGTAAGACTCAAGTACGAAAGAAAGTTCCCAGTGAATAGCAAATTTCTAACGAATTAATTTTTTTCGAAGTTTTTGGGAGTATTTGTTGTATTATGTTATTTTACACATCAAATGGTTTCTGATAATAGTTTTCAGTCTTTGCGTTTATTTATCATTAACTCACTGTATTGTAAAGCAGTTTATAATCTATTTAATAAATAATGTTACCCAAGGAACTCTATAATTTGAACATTAAATAAATTTCACTTAGGCATTTCACTTGGCCATTGAAACTGCTACACCACGAAGATGACGTGCTACAGACACGAAATTGAACCCACAGGAAAATGATGCTGTGATATGCAAATCATTAGCTTTTCAGAGCATTCACACAAGGTGCTGACATGAGGAAAGTTTCCAACCGATTTCTCATACACAAACAGTAGTTGACCGGTGTTGCCTGGTGAAACGTTGTTGTGATGCCTCGTGTAAGGAGGAGAAATGCGTACCATCACGTTTCCGACTATGATAAATGTCGGATTGTAGCCTATCGTGATTGGTTTATAGTATCGCGACATTGCTGCTGGCGTTGGTCGCAATTCAATGACTGTTAGCAGAATACGAAATCGGCGGGTTCAGAAGGGCAATACGAAACGCCGTGCTGCATCCCAAGGGCCTCGTATCGCTAGATCACTAGCAGTCGAGGTGACAGGCATCTTATCCGCATGGCCGTAACGGATCGTGCAGCCAAGTCTCCATCCCTGAGTCAACAGATGGGGACGTTTGCAAGACATCAACAATCTGCACGAACAGTTCGACGACTTTTGCAGCAGCATGGACTATCAGCTCAGAGACCATGACTGGGGTTACCCTTGACGCTGCATCACAGACAGAAGCGCTTACGATGGTGTACGCAACGACGAACCTGGGTGCACGAATGACAAAACGTCATTTTTTCGGATGAATCTAGGTTTTGTTTACAGCATCATGATGGTCGCATCCGTGTTTGGACACATCGCGGTGAACGCACATTGGAAGCGTGTATTCGTCATCGCAATACTGGCATATCACCCGGCGTGATGGTATGGGGTGCCGTTGGTTAGACGTCTCGGTCATCTCTTGTTCGCATCGACGGCACTTTGAACAGTGGCCGTTACATTTCAGATGTGTTACGACCCGTGGTTCTATCCTGCGAAACCCTACACTTCAGCAGGATAATGAACGACCGCGTGTTGCAGGTCCTGTGCGGGCCTTTCTGGATACGGAAAATGTTCGACTGCTGCCGTGGCCACCACATTCTCCAGATCTCTTACCAATTGAAAACGTCTGGTAAATGGTGGCCGAGCAACTGGTTCGTCACAATACGCCCGTCACTACTCTTGGTGAACTGTGGTAACGTGTTGAAGCCTGATGGGCTTCTACCTGTACACGCCATCCAAATTCTCACAATGAAACTTTCACTCTGCAGTGGAGTGTGCGCTGATATGAAACTTCCTGGCAGATTAATATTTGTGCCGGAACCGGGACTCGAACCTGGGATCTTTGCCTTTCGCGGACAAGCGCTATCCCGACACGACTCACGGTCACGACCCAGAACTTCATTTCTGCCAGTACCTCGCCTCCTACTTTCGCAGGAGAACTTCTGTGAAGTTTGGAACGTAGGAGGCGAGGTACTGGTAGAATTGAAGTTGTGGGGCTTGATTGTAAGTCGTGTCGGGATACCTCAGTGGTAGAGCGCTTGCCCGCGAAAGGCAAAGGTCCCAGGTTCGAGTTCCGGTTCGGGCACACAATTTTAATCTGCCAGGAAGTTTCATCCAAGCTCTGTTTGACCCAATGGCCAGGCGTATCAAGGCCGTTATAACGGCCAGAAGTGGTTGTTCTGGGCACTGATTTCTCAGGATGTATTCACCCAAATTGCGTGTAAGTGTAATCACATGTCAGTTCTAGTATAATACATTTATCCAATGAATACCCGTTTATCATCTGCATTTCTTCTTGGTGTAGCAATTTGAATGGCCAGTAGTGTATTTTACCCCCCACCCCCCTCGGGTTCGTGACCCACAAGTTAAAAAACACTGTTCTACATGATGGGACTTTATTAAATATTTGTTTTGACTTGACAGATGCCCATCATACAATGCAAGTTGTGGGCAACATTTTATTTGTATAATGACATGCGAGTGATAGTGTTGGAGAGAAGTTGCCTTCCTTTTGTGTGTGTGTGTGTGTGTGTGTGTGTGTTTCCTTTGTCATGTGTCGTACGTTAAATACGTTAAAGCAGATCCGATGATGGTGCTATAACCAGCCGATACCGATAAAAAAATATCAGCGAACTCGGCTGTTGTTTTGTACAATAATTCTACAGCTGAGATTCCGTTATAACCGATAGACTTTAATTAATCTCATTAAAAAGTGGTGTTCTTAAAAGGGAACACGTTACGTAACGCAGTAAGTGGAGCAGGGTGAACGTTTTAGCCTGTGAGGCGACTGCTGCCAGGAATATAACAGATGGTCTGGAGGGCGTCGTGCACGACTTTTTATGCGCGCGATTAGTTTCTTCAGTGGGGAAGGTTCCCTGTAAAGTGGTAACGATTTCTGCCGGCCTGCTGAAAATAGCTTTGGGAGCGCCGCCTGTGTGCCAGCTGCAGTGGGATAAGATATGGGGAGTCCACGGGGACCACAAATCAGGACACAGGGGGGAGGGGAGGTGGAAGGCGGAAAACCCGGCCAGCAGATGTTGGCGCGCACAAATTTTCTCTGCAGATTTATAGAACCAATTTTTCAGCTTCGCGGGCTCTGCGCTTTTCACAGTAGCTCATTTTTCTCTGGTCGCTTTCTCGCGGTCTGCAGGCACCAAACTTCGTGAAAGATGGCCACTTGAGGCTCAACTTCCTTTCTAAGAACTCGAAGTGCGTCAGGTTCGTTATTTCGTGAGACGACTACGCTAAACTGTGTGGAACAGTAGGGGAATCGAAACCGCACGTCTTTCCTACTTTGTACCTACTAAGTGTAAGACTTGTCTGGCTTAAGTACAGTACTCGCCATTAAAATTGCTACACCAAGAAGAAAAGCAGATGATAAAGTGGTATTTATTACACAAATATATTATATCAGAACTGACATGTGATTACATTTTCACGCAATTTGGGTGCATACATCGTGAGAAATCAGTACCTAGAACAACCACCTCAGGCCGTAATAACGGCCTTGATACGTCTGGGAATTGTCAAACAGAGCTTGGATGGCGTGTACTGGTAGCTTCAACACGATATCACAGTTCATCAAGAGTATTAACCGGGGTATTGTAACGAGCCAATTGCTCGGCCACCATTTACCAGACGATTTCAGTTGATGAGAGATCTGGAGAATGTGCTGGCCAGGGCAGCAGTCGAACATTTCCTGTATCCATAGAGGCCCGTACAGGACCTGCAACATGCGGTCTTGAATTATTTTGTGTCCCAGCCTCATCGCCGCTTTTGTGTCTCGTTTCCGTCGTAGGTGTCGGTGGCCGAGTGGAATGAGACCGACACAGGAATAGAGATAGCACGCTGGTGCAGGTACGGAGGGGAGCAGCCAGAAACTAGAAACACTAGAGTAAATTAGAACGAGATATATATTGCACAGAATTTATACAATACTTAACTTTTACATAGCTCAGTGCTGCAGAATGTTGATACATAGTTGAGCTAGAGGTCTGCCTAGTGCCTGTACGATAGCCAAGTCTTCACTGGTGCCTATCTGATTATGAAGTGTTGACTGGTTCCTATCTCAGTCCCAAGTGAACGATGTCGTTCAGTGGTGGCCACGAGCGGAGTTGCAGCAGAGGGCGCTCGTGGCTGTCGTCGTAAGAACGCCGCGCCGTGCGTGCATGGCGGCACGCGGCGAAAGTAGGTGGTGCGCACTTTGGACTTGTGCGACACCACACCCCTCCCCCCCAAACCGCCGCGCCGTCGTGGCGTAGGGCTGAGGGCCACGGCGACGGCACTGGGAGGAGGGCCTGGGCGCGGGCGTTACTGGTGGGACGGGCGTCTTAGCTGAGGCCGGGATCGAGACGCCGTCCCACCAGTAACGCCCTCGCCCAGACCCTCCTCCCAGTGCCGTCGCCGTGACCCTCAGCCCTACGCCACGACGGCGCGGCGGTTTGGGGGGGAGGGGTGTGGTGTCGCACAAGTCCAAAGTGCGCGCCACCTACTTTCGCCGCGCGCCGCCATGCACGCACGGCGCGGCGTTCTTACGACGACAGCCACGAGTGCCCTCTGCTGCAACTCCGCTCGTGGCCACCACTGAACGACATCGTTCACTTGGGACTGAGATAGGAACCAGTCAACACTTCGTAATCAGATAGGCACCAGTGAAGACTTGGCTATCGGATAGGCACTAGGCGGGCCTCAACTATGTATCAGCATTCTGCAGTACTGAACTAAGTAAAAGTTAAGTACTTTATAAATTCTGTGCAATATATATCTCGTTCTAATTTAGTGTTTCTTATTTTTATATCGGCCGTGCTGAACAGACAGTGAACATTAGCCAGTGTAAGAGTGTGACACAAAGTTCGCCCCGTCGTGTTAGAAACAGTAATTTGAATAACGGGCGCCAACGTTCATTTCAGAAAAATGTACGTAAATCTTGCCCTCAGTGTGTCTCTCGCCACAAGCGTGCGCATTGCCCTAATCGCAACGCAACCTGTTATCAATGTGGCAAATCGGGACATGTTCAGTCAGTGTGTATGCAACATGTAAATTCAAAGAACAGTAACGTTAGGAACAGTGCTTCGCAAAGTGCGAGAACAGTGCATGCAGTAAATGTCATACACGCTGTAGACTTGAACTGTGCTTCTGTTGGTTTTCAAATGCAAGAAAAATTTTCTCCGCCTACGGCGAAAGTAGGTGGCGCGCACTTTGGACTTGTGCGACACCACAAATTATCCTGCTGAAATTTAGGTTTCGCAGGGATCAAATGAAGGGTCGTAACACATCTGAAACGTAACGGCCACTGTTAAAAGTGCCGTCGATGCGAACAAGAGGTGATCGAGTCGTGTAACCAATGGCACCCCATACCATTACGTCGGGTGATACGCCAGAATGGCGATGAGAATAGACGCTTCCAATGTGCGCTCGCCGCGATGTCGCCAAAAACGGATACGACCATCATGATGCTGTAAACAGAACCTGAATTCATCCGAAAAATGACCTTTCGTGCACCCAGGTTCGTCGTTGCGTGGACTATCGCAAGCGCTCCTGTCTGTGATGCAGCGTCAAGGGTACCCGCAGCCATGGTCTCCGAGCTGATAGTCCATGCTGCTGCAAACAGCGTCCTACTGTTCGTGCAGCGTCCCAATTTGTTGACTCATGGATCGAGACGTGGCTGCACTATCCGTCACAGCCATGCGGATATGATGCCTGTCATTTCGACTGCTAGTGATACGAGACCGTCGGGATCCAGCACGGCGTTCCGTATTGCCCTCCTGAACCCACCGATTCTATATTCTGCAGACAGTCATTGGATCGCGACCAACGCGAGCAGCAATGTCGCGATACGTTAACCGCAAGCACGATAGGCTACAATGCGACCATTATCAAAGTCGGTAACGTGATGGTACACATTTCTCCTCCTTACACGAGGCATCACATCACCAGGCAACGCCGGTCAACTGCTGTTTCTGTATGAGAAATCGGTTTGAATCTTTCCTGATGTCAGCACGTTGTAGGTGTCGCCACCGGAGCCAACCATGTGTGAATGCTCTGAAAAGGTAATCATTTGCATATCACAGCATTTTCTTCCTGTCGGTTAAATTTCGCGTCTGTAGCACGTCATCTTCGTGGTGTAGCAATTTTAATGGCCAGGAGTGTAGAAGAATAGATTACAGAAACAGGTCTTACCAAAATTGAATTTCTTCGCGAGAGCGATAAAAAGCTCCAAATCGTTCTGTATTGCCTTGTTCTTAATTATTGTCCTAGATATACATAAAACGCTTACACGACATTTACAAATATTATGAAAATGGTTGTACAGGATAGTTGGATGTCAGATATATCGTCAAATATCTTTCAAAGCGAGTTTGAGTCGAGTGAATAGGAAGAAATCTGGAGGACTGACATCCGGCGAGTACGGTGGATGTTCGAGTTGCACGACAACGCTTGCCGACACACAGCAATATAGTCAAAAAGTTCATGAAAAAAAAATAGAGTGGTTCAACTTAAACCTCCACTGTACTCGCCGGACCTCAAACCTACAGACTTCCTATTAAACTCGCTTTGAAAGGAAAGACATTTACCGATGTTCCCAACATCCAAGGAAACGTGACGAGGCCTTTGACACAAAAGAAGACTTAGAGTAAAGTTTCCAGGACATGCATCGCAAATCGTAGCGGTGTTAGTTATGGGTAGTGTCTATTTCAAAGTACAGTAAGATAACTGTAATTCACAGTTCATCTACATTAATCTAAAAGGACTAATCACCGAACTTTATTCTCAGTGGTTGTGTGACGATGTATACAATGAAATGGGCGAAAAACTGACCATTATGCGACACGTGAATAAAAAGACTTGATTTAACCACTGCTGAGATTGAGGTATCTTAGCGACTTGAAACTAACATTACACATAATTGTAAACCTTTGGGAAACTTTCTCTCGCTGACAACACCAGCAACATGATAAAAGGAACAACGTTTATCAGTTACCAGTCTTACCACAGTCTCACACATACGGTCGCGACAATCACAATAATTTTTGTTACACGCCAAGTGACCGAAAAGGTGCATTTCAGAATACGATACTGGATGAGTGTGAACAGTATCCTTTGAATAGATTTTAACCTACTTTTTACATTAGAGGAGGTATGTAGTGCCATAAAAATAGGTAGTAACTACAAAATAACTCCACATTTTTCTTTTTTTAGGTTTCTTAAGAACCATTGAAAGCTATGAAACGGTACATTGCTGGACAGAATATTTAATATTCTCTTGAAATGTACGACGTTTTAATGAAGTCTTTTAGTTTCTATGAATAAAAAAATATCTAATAAAGAACAGAAAGCCCGACAATTTGCAGAAACAGGATGACTTTCTAGTCAGAAACGTTTCATTACAATTCCAGTCAAATCAGTAAGTGTTATAGGTAAGAAACTTATATGGAATGCAATACCTACATTATTTAAAGTACCAGATTAGACATCACAGATGTAGCTGAAGAAAAATCATCACAACCGTGACAATAAAACATCGAAAGAAAACAAAAGTAGTTTCCCAACCAAGCAGAAACCAATCCACAAATGTTCCTAACATTTGAAATAAGAGTGAAGTCTAAACTGTTCGAACCATTAGACTCCACACCAAATTGCTACACGTCAAAGAAAAAGCCTGTGATCTAAGAGCAGAACGTAGCAGGAATTTGTTTTTCGCATATTTATATTCTATCAATTTCACCGAAATAGTCTGCAAATATACACATATTCGTAAATATTGTCCTATGAATAAATTCTTTACTTCATTTAATCAGTGAAATTCGGCTGTTTTGACATTTATTTCATGATGATTTAGTCTCCAGATATTTTACTAATGCTTGGAACGCAAATGATTGATGTGGATGGACAGAAGAATAAGATGGACTGACATAAAATTGGAATAAACACATACCCAGCCAATTTACGCCATTTATACTAAATTTACGTTTCAATTAAGCAACAAGTTAAATTTATTCCAGATACAGTCCTCAATGGCAGTTGGAAAGAACACGTAGATAATGTCGAGGGAAAAGCGAACCAGAGAGTGCGTTTTATTGGCAGAACCCTTAAAAGATGCAACAGAATTACAAAAGAAACTTCATACACTACGCTTGTCCGTCCATTTTTGGAGTACTGCCGTCCAGTGTGGGATCCTTATCAGGTGGGTTTAACGGAGGACACAGAAAGAATCCAAAGAAGGGCAGCTCATTTCATATTATCACGATACAGGGGAGACAGCTTTACGGAAATGATACAGGATCTGGGATGGGAATCATTACAAAAACGACGCTTATCGTTACTAAACTCCAATCACCAACATTCTCCTCCGAATACGAAAATATATTGTTGCCTCCCACTTACATAGGTAGAAATGATCATCAGAATAAAATACGAGAAATCAGAGCTCGGATTCAGGTGTTCTTTCTTCCCGCGCGCTATTCGAGCATGGAATGGGAGATAAATAGTATAACGGTGGTTCGATGAACCCTCTGCTAGGCACTTAAATGTAATTTACAGAGTATCTCATGTTGATGTAGATGTATAGTATACAACAAAGGGTTTAATTACCTTCTTACCGGAATTTGACAGGGGAAAATGGTAACTTACTTTGTTACACATTTTCAGGTTGTGCACAAGCACATACGTCTGTGAGTGGGCATTTACATGGCGTGAGTCCACGACTCTCCTTTATGGCTTCTTGGAGTCTGTTGAACTCTCAGCTGGAGGTCAATGTATGTCTGTGGACGCATGGCACGCAGTCTTTCTCAATAACTGAAACCAGAAGGACGACATTCTGTTACCGTTCCAAAGATGATCCACCCAGTGTGGCGTAACAAGGAGGTTTAGTACTTACACCAGCTATCTGAGTTTTACAGGTAAAAGAAAACAAAATAAATAACAATAAAAGTAAATTACTCACTTATTTGTGTTGTATTATGCGGTATAGAAAACTGAAAGCTTAATGCTTTCGTTGTTTTATTTGTTTCATGGCACGAGAAGAGGCATTGGTATCGTGACATCAGCTTCTTCGCTTCCGCCTCCGACGCCACCGACGCCAGCGATATAAAATTTGACCGCTGTTGTCTTCCGAGCGAAGGCCGTGACGAGGAAAACGCCGCTGAACACAAAGAGCCTGAATTTCATGGAGTAGCGATAGATTCGCCGTATCTGAGGCTAATTGATCTGGCGTCCGCCATGTTATTTGGGGTATCGGATGACATCTAGTACGCCACACCCACTCGAGAATTTTACCTATCTACAGTTCCACGTTTTAAATAAATATCAAATACGAATGTACCTCAAGTTCCGTCAGACTTAACGAGCCTGGTAGTATATTTACTAAAAATGCGGTAATGAAATGTCACGAACCTGTCAGTAATACAGTTCCAGTTCGAAGTATAACAGTTAGCTGAGGTTTGCAATAACAACGAAAAAGCCGCTGTTAAAATATTTGTTGGTTTTAATATAGGTACATGGTCTAAATCAGCTGCGAAAGTTACAGTGAACAGTAATTGTTATGATGAACACTCATGAAGATTGATCTGAAAATGTTGTTAATGTGTTGTAACAACTGATTTCATAATGTCTACTATACATTTCTCTTGTTCTTACTAAACACATTAAGACTACAGACTTTCAGAATTGCTGTCAAAGGGTTTGGTTGTCAACTTTGACGGATGAAATTTGAGTACAAAGACGAAAGTGACAAAAAATACTGCAGTTAAAAATTCGCCTATGTCATCTGCCACAAAAGTAATCCACGTCCAAATAAGGTGTCGTTAATGACTTTCCTTGTTGCCATGCAGAAACAAATAACGTTTACGTGAAATTTGAGTACAAAGAATGAGATAGCAATGGGTAATTATGGACGAATTTTGTGTAAATGTGTATGTTTGGAAGACGAGAGAGTGAATAAAAGTACCTGGTTGTCATATCATGTTTGGATATTGATTGTCAAGCTACGTCAGGAACATAAGCTCTTAACAAATACGGCTCCTCTTTTCTAGGGGACAATAGTCAAATAAATTATTGACGAAATAACCGCCATTTGAACGTTAGCAATAAATATATTAATTAGCAAGAATTATTTTGGGCATCAACTCTTGTCAAGGGTCACATAGAAATGTAAAAATATCTGACAAGTCAGAAGCTATCTGTGATTCCTTAATTTCTCCTGGCGAATAACAACTTCGAAAAACTTACGGTTATGCTGCCAGGTACCAAAATCGACGACGGCCAATATTTCGGCAGGAGACCACCCTGCCATTTTCAAGGCGAAACTGCAGTTAGGAAACAATGTGCAACGATCTTTAAAACCTCGGTTTTCAATGAGTAAACAGGAAAGACAACACACACCGAGCAAGCAAGCACACAGCGCCGACACGACCAAAGATGAAACTGGTCAGAATATCGATAATAAACATCAGTTCTCGACAGATGAGGTCGGATTAGTTTTGTCCCTTGTTTTTTTGACAAGGTGACAAACTTATGAACAGGGATGGAGGCTTCTACTTAAATTCCACTTGGTATCCTGCTCTCTCACTCGTCAAAAAACAGAGGGACAAAATTAATCCGACCTCATCTGTCGAGAACTGATGTTTATTATCGATATTCTGACCGGTTTCATCCTTGGTCGTGTCGGCGCTGTGTGCTTGCTTGCTCGGTATGTGTTGTCTTTCCTGTTTACTCATTGGAAACCGAGGTTTTAAAGATCGTTGCACATTGCTTCCTTACTGCAGTTTCGCCTTGAAAATGGCAGGGTGGTCTCCTGCTGGAACATCGGCCGTCGTCGATTTTGGTACCTGGCAGCATACCGGTAAGTTTTTCCAGAAGCTATCTGTTTCTGTACACAAGATATTAGTGTCATCAGAAGTAATGGGATACTGATGTGCTTATTTTTGGAATGAAACTCTACGTTTCATGACCGAAGAGACCTTACGAACGAATACATAAACATCAAATTACGCGACAATGAACCACTGGAAAATAATGGTTCTTGGCTTCAACAGACTAAACAATTGAAGCCAAAGAACCTCTATTTCCACTTCAATAACGTTCATATCCTTTTTATACAAGGTGTTTGCATGACGATGCAAAAGCAGACGCAAAGTCTCTAGTCTAATGTAATGGTAAAAGTTGCATTTTGAGTTATAGTTTTACGAGTTTTTGCAAACGTTTCGCGCAAAAATAATAAAAATATAAATAATAAAATATTATGGACGATACGATTACGACTTTACTATTGTGATAATATCTGTGCACCCAACTCTTAATATTCCTTCTCACCTTATTTTAACAAACAGTCAAAATTATTTGATATTTGAGTTTAGTTTTGACAAACATACTCTTTTTTGAACTTTTAGCTCTTTAAAATATTATTTTAATACTTCCCCCAAATTTTCATTACCTTTATCCGTTAAAGTATTATCACCTGTATTTCCTTGGTAGTTTTTTCTAAGTTTATTTTCGTTGCCTGTACTGGTTACCAGTGACTATAGCCTGCAAGGAACGTAGGAAATCAGTCACGTAGCATCCCTCGCCCGAAACTCTCTTTTGCATCGCCATCTTGCTTTCTGCATGTGATGATTTTCTTATTATAACTGAAGCGATGTCATTTCAAAGCAATGGTGCATTGAAAATTACCAAAAGCACGTCGTTATTAGGACAATGAATTAAATTCTAATGTCTAAAATGCCATTTTAACAGTTAACACCTACCATCGATGGTAGAAGAATTACGGATTACTGTCGCAGCTGTTCGCTGTAGCGTAATGGGGGGTGCATAATTTTGTGATGTACGAACATGTTAGACGGTGGTTAGAAACTTGCTGAGCGCGGTGGCTCAGCGTGCTCGGTCAGAAGGCTCGACGCCCTCTGTAACGAAATCGCGAGTCAACGATGAAACGATCAAAATAAAACAAAACGAAGCAACGTCCACAAAGGACCTATCACTCCTAACAATCAATGAAAAGAGAGAAAAAGAAAGAGGGTTTAACGCCATATGTAATAAAAAAAAACTGAGCAAAATTCTCAACGAACAACCCGGAACGCACATGAACAAATAACCGCAAAGTATCAATCTAACATATTGATAATATATAAATAATAATATATATAAATAAAAATAAAAAATAAATTATAAAACCGCCACGGGCAAATTTTTTCCACCTCGCTTCCAAAACGGTTTTCGCACAATCTCGTTAATTGAACACAACTATATTCTGCGAGAACAAAACATATATATATATATATATATATATATATATATATATATATATATATATTGTTCTCGCAGAATATAGTTGTGTTCAATTAACGAGATTAACGATATATATATATATATATATATATATATATATATTGTTCTCGCAGAATATAGTTGTGTTCAATTAACGAGATTAACGATATATATATATATATATATATATATATATATATATATATATATATATATATATAAAATATAAAATAAATTAAAAAACCGCCACGGGCTAATTTTTTTCACCTCGCTTCCAAAACGGTTTTCGCACAATATTGTTAATTGAACATAAGTATATTCTGCAAAATTACGATTTGTTCAAAGGTAACTGCACTTTTTCTGAAAAGTGCATTTGTTCTATCACATGTACATAAACTGGGGAGATAGTTACAATGACTGTTGTAAATGACATAATAATAGTCGTAACTTATAGATTAAATACTAGAGTTTTGTGGAATTCAGTATTACCACACTTATTCCGTTTGTTATTTTACCTGGAAAAGACAACGTAGTCCGTTTTTAAACAGAATATTTGCACTTTATTTCAGCGCAAAACAAATAAATAGGAACAAAGTCATTTCTGAACTATAGAAAATATAATAGAATCTACATTAATAGTATCCAAAGCAAACACTCCAAAGACAAACATTTTAGTAGATGTATTGATTCTAATTAATGACTCTCAACATATTCTATAAATAGCGAATTATTGCTTAGAAAAAAGAAATAAGGTAATTTGTTACAACATGTACACTTACCTTCCGTTTCAAGGAAACAGACATCTAGGTCTTTATTTGTATACGAAACTACCAGTATCAGCACGTTGTTTAGACTATTCATTATTACAGTATCCTCGCAGTTTGATGTGCACATGCTTTGGAAAACAATTCTTCAATTCGTTGTTACGTATTTCACGGTATGTTCACGAAATGGAACAAACGCACAGTTTGTAGGGAGCACTCTTACATATGTAAAACTCTAAACATTGCCGAACATAGCGCTGTTTAATTAATAAGAGTGCCGGAAGCCCTTTTAGGAGCAAACGCGAAAAACAATGGTAGTGGTGGACTTTTTTCCCAGGTAGATCGATGATTTGCGGTCGACTGTTAATGTTCGTTCTCACATCGTTCGTTGAGCATTTGGCTCGTCTTATTTTATTACGGAGGACGTTCAGCCCTCTGACGGGCGCGCTGAGCCACGGCTCACGGCGTTTCGAACGACCGACCATGTGCATCAGAACCTAACCTGCTGCCCGCTTCACTCAGGCAAACAGTTACGAAACTGTTCCTTAATTCTCTCACTCTTGATGTCAGGTGTTAATTGCTAATTTATCGTACTAAGAAGGACGTGTTTTTGCTGATTCTTCAGTTCACCATTGCTCTGAAATGACAACGCGTAAGTTTTAATAAGAAAATCATAAAATACAGAAAGCAAGATGGCGTATGCCAGAGAGAGTTCTAGGCGAGGAATGTCACGTGACATTTCCAAATGCCTGGTGACGTTATCGAATCGCCGTTATTTTTGCAAATATCTCTGTAACAGTGCGTGGTAAAAATAATAATAAATAAATAAAAACATAAGAGATCAAAGTTGTAGAGAGTTTTCTTCTCTGTAAATTTGTTTATTCAATTTTCTTGCCAGATAAACGGTTAAACCGTTATTTTCAACTTCGAGCTGTCAGAAGGCGATCGCAAAGGCCCACTTTAAGTGTTACTACCGTAACCTAAAGTGTGACAATTTAGTGTTACTATCGTCACGTAAAGTGATCCAAAGTGCTCCCATTATAGCACAACGAATGGGGAATACATTTGGCTAAAGTCAAATACGGAGATGAGGAGCCGGTCGCGGTGGCCGAGGTGACTGAGGCGCTCCAGTCACGGTCAGCACGGCCACTACGGTCGGGGGTTCGAATCCCCCCTCGGGCATGGATATTTGTGCCGTCCTAGTTCGTAAGTACTTCATAAGTAGTTTGTAAGTTTAGGGACTGATGACCCCGTAGTTAAGTCCCATAAGCTTAACAAACATTTGAACATTTTGGAGATGAGGAGCCGCGGTGGAGTAGCCGAGCGGTCTAAAGCGTCTCGCTGCGAAGCGCGCAGTTGCTCGCCGTGGAGGTTCGAGTCCTCCCTGGGGCATGGGTGTGTATGTTTGTCCTTAGGTTAGTTTACCTAGGTTTAAGTGGTTTGTAAGCTACGGACTGATGACCACGCAGTTTGGTCCGATAGAATTACAAACATTTGATTTTGGAGATGAGGAAAAGTGGCTTCAAAAACATTTAAATAAAAAACCTCTCATGTGTAAAGTAACACTATCAGGTAATATAACATAGCATATGACGTAATGTCGTGCACCATGGTAATGTATTCCTCATACCGTTCAGTATGACACTACATAGCACTGACGGTTACGATGCGTGCATACCTACACGGAGCTACTTGGCATTACAGATGCACCATTCTCGTGAGCTCACTGTGATGGGGAATTAGATAGAGTACATCGTAAGAAACCGCGAATATATCAATATTTTATGATTGAAATGTATTTGAGGCAGCTACTTGAATCGAGAATACAATTGTACTCTTTAACAGCTTTGACTCTCTTCAGGGCATATTCGCCTGTCATACTGGTTCCACACTTTTATTCCACCATAGTTCACCAGCTGATTAGTCGACAGGGATTGCCAATTAGATCATCAAAAAATTTCGACGAAAAATTAAATAAACGCTGGCTTTACGATTAATTCACTATAAGAACGTGAAAGATTACTGAAATTATTGTGTGAACAACGTAACGTTAAAGAATTGACAAAATAGTATGAACTTTTAAGTCCACCATTGTCCATACGTCTAATGAGTCTCAGCTCGTGCTACATTTAGCTTAATTCTAAAACAAGATAACTCGGTAGCGAATAATAATTATTCGATGAAAAACTGTTGTTTTTCATCAAAGATTGAACCGATAGTACAATTATAAAGAGTACGAATGATGTACTTCAAAAAGAAAATAATCTAATAGGTGCCACTGAATGATCATTAATATTATCCCAGTCCATGCCTTTCACAAAAGGAATTAATCGTTTCTCAGAAACTGGCTGGTGCACAGCCCCAGTCCGTCATTCAAACTTCGCTTATATGCTGTAATACAGCAACGACAAGACACATGTCCTAATGGCAATACAAATTGGATCTGATCAGAGCTATGAGAATGGCACCCACTCAGAGAACCTCATGCATAAAACAGATCTAAAAGAAGTCCATCTAAGAATATCTGAAAAGAATATCTGATAGAAAAGATAGAATAAGCAGGTGAACACTGAGATGTAATAGGCAAGCTACAGATCTAAAATGTTTACTGCTTCATCACCCAAATAATAAATTAAACAAATTATTTTATTAGAACCTCAAGTGTTAAATGCCAGTTTGTGATCTCAGAGTATGTGTAATACAATAAATATGATTTCTAGATAAAGTAATGGTTAAGAGCAGATACATACGTTGCTAGGAAGACAAATAAATAATATTTCATCATAAAATAGGAAAATAAACAAGAGCACATGGCCATGAAACTAATAATACCTGCTAATATGCACTTTAGGAAACATAAAGTGAAATAGTATGCTTAGAGATATATTCTATTCCATGTTTGAGTAGGAACTGGCTATGAAAACACAAATATAATAAATGTTTCGAATATAAACTTGCCAGCATGGACAGCATTGTAGATTAACTAAGCCTATATGAAATTTTCCCGTGTTCTTGTATACAGCAAAACAACTAATACTTCATTTCATTATTCTGTACATGGTAGGAACATTTGCCCTTCTCTATTTTTCAAGATATTAGTATAAACAAACCATGTATTGTTGTATTTTATAGTTAAGCTTATTTCAGATCTGCAACCCAATATATGAAAGCAGGATTATTATGAATTGATGCAAATTGATAATTACCTTAATTTTGAATGTAAAGCTGCTATTATCTTGCGATAACATGGCCAAACTAATTGTTTTTCATTTCTTAAATAGTTGTAACAATGTATGGTATTGTAGGCCAGACTATAAAAGGAGGCCACACAAAGATCGAGAAAGGCAGTCTTGAAACAGCTTTCCAAGCCGCCACTATGGTTTGGGCACCGATGTACATATGGTTGTAATGCATTGTAGGGTAAAAGTGATGAAATTAAACAGCTTTTCAGATACCTGGTGTTTGCTCTGAGTTCTTACCTTAATTTTGACGCACACATAAAATAGAGAACATTTCTCGAGCTGCACGTATTCTGGATGAATTCTAGGGATTCCTGTAAGCAGGTTAAGTAGATGCTGTGTTTTAAGAAAATTCTACATCCACGAGATATCAAGGTAACTGTCCTGAACTTTGATGCTGTGGAAATTTATTAAGACGTTAAGACCACTGAGTCGGTGAACAGAACACTGTAAGGTGGTAACGTTTTAACACAGATCTCATACAAGAAGTGGAGTTCAGAGCCATGAAAATGGCACTCAGAGAACCTCATGTATTAAACAGATCTAAAAAATCCATCTAAGAATATCTGAAAAGAATATCTGATAGAAAAGATAGAATAAGCAGATGAACACAGATCTCATACAAGAAGTGGAGATCACTGACACAAGTAAAGGTCGGTGAAGCAGCAGATGTAGATGGAGTCCTGTCCGAGTTCCTGAAAAATCTGGGACCGATAGGAACAAACTGGCTAGCAAAACTCTTCTCTGAGTGCGGCGTGGAACCATACAATCGTAATTATCTCCGTTTGCGGAGCCAGGTTTACTGGGACATTTTTGCTTCTATTATCGTGTTCTTTCAACCGTGTAAGTTTGCGCCATCCTTTTGATACACATGAGTCATAAATGTGGAAAAATATTTCGTGCTAATTGTCATACTCAAAGCTACAAACATAAATTCGTTTTCCGCATGAGGAAAAAGAGTTTATGTTTGTAGCTCAGTGTATGACATTTATCACGAAATATTTTTCCTCATTTATGAGTCACCCTATATATATATATATATATATATATATATATATATATATATATATATATATATATATATGGTGAGTCACCTAACATTACCGCTGGATATATTTCGTAAACCACATCAAATACTGACGAACCGATTCCACAGACCGAACGTGAGGAGAGGGGCTAGTGTCATTAGTTAATACAAACCATAAAAAATGCACGGAAGTACGTTTTTTAAGACAAACTTACGTTTTTTTAATGGAACTCCGTTAGTTTTGTTAGCACATCTGAACATATAAACAAATACGTAATCAGTGCGGTTTGTTACATTGTGAAATGTTCATTACATCCGGAGATATTGTAACCTAAAGTTGACGCTTGAAACCTCCGACGTTCAGTTGCATGTTGTAACAAACACGAGCCACAGTCGGCGAGCAGCATCTGCAGGGACATGTTTACGATGACGACCGTGTTTACGAGTGTGGCTGTAGTGCACTGTTGTGGTTTGGTCTCGCTGTCGCAGTATCCGCATGTAGCGCTTGCTTCTATTGTTATTCTGCATTCGTCTTTGCATGCAGACACTGTAGTACACTGTGTTACCAGACGTCTGTGATAGTGTAGTGTTCTAGGAACTGTGACCATGGTGTATTCGAACTCTGAAAAGGCGGAGATGATACTTATCTATGGCGAGTGTCCACAAAATGCAGGGTGTATGCAGAACGGTACCCGCACAGAGAGCATCCAACGTGCCGCATATTTCTAAACATCTACCGCCAACTGTATGCAACAGGTATGGTCGTAGCACGCAAACGGGTCCGTAACAGGTCCGTCACAGGAGAAGTGGGTGCAGTTGGTGTGTTAGCTGCTGTTGCCGTGAACCCACACGGGAGTACACGGGACATTGCGAGAGTCAAAGTAGTGTCATGCGCATACTGCATCGTCACTGCTTTCACCCGTTTCATGTGTCGCTACATCAGCAATTACATGGTGATGACTTTAATCATCGAGTGCAATTCTGTCAATGGGCATTAACAGAGAATGCGTTGCAGTTCTACCTGTTTACCGATGAAGCGGGTTTCACAAACCACGGGGCAGTGAATCTACGGAACATGCATTACTGGTCCATGGACAATCCTCGCTGGCTCCGACAGGTAGAGCGACAGCGACCATGGACTGTAAATGTATGGTGCGGAATTATTGGCGACCACCTCATTCGTCCTCACTGCATTGCAGGGGCCCAAACAGCTGCAACATACATAGCGTTTCTACAGAATGATCTGCCAACGTTGCTCGAAAATGTCCCACTGGAAACGCGACGACGTATGTGGTATCAGCATGATGGTGCACCTGCACATTCCGCAATTAACACTAGGCTGACCCTTGACAGAATGTTCGACGGGCGTTTCATATGACGTGGAGGACGCATAAATTGGCCAGCCCGTTCTCCTGATCTTACACCTCTGGACTTCTTTCTGTGGGGTACGTTAAAGGAGAATTTGTACCGTGATGTCCCTACAACCCCAGAGGATATGAAACAACGTATTGTGGCAGCCTGTGGCGACATTACACCAGATGTACTGCGGCGTGTACGACATTCATTACGCCGTAGATTGCAATTGTGTGCAGCAAATGATGGCCACCACTTTGAACAGCTATTGGCCTGACATGTCGAGACACACTCTATGCCACTCCGTAATTGAAAACGGAAACCACGTGTGTACGTGTACCTCACCCCTCATGGTAATGTACATGTCCGTCAGTGAAAAACACCAATAAAAGTGTTAGCATGTGGACGTAATGTGCTGTTCTAGTCTCTTCTGTACTTAAGATGGATCCATAATATCTCCGGATGTAATTAACATTTTACAATGCAACAAACGGCACTGATTACGTATTTGTTTATATGTTCACACTTACGGGGTTCCATTAAAAACCGTAGGTTTGTGTTAAAAAACATACTTACGTTCATTTTTTATGGTTTATATTAACCAATTACACTAACCCCTCTCCTCACGTTCGGTCTGTGGAATCGGTTCGTCATTATTTGAAGTGGATTACGAATTATATCCAGCGGTAAGGTTAGGTGACTCACCCTTTATATATACGAGGCGCGTCCAGAAAGTAAGTTCCGTTTGGTAATAAAATGAAATTGTACACAGACACAGAAGAAATTTTTATTGCACAAAATTCTACAACTCTTAAACTGCTTTTCCACATAACTGCCGAAATTTTGTCATAGCGTGCCACAAGTTTTTGCATGCATCCTTCACAGAAGGTTGCCGCCTTTGTATTCAACCATGTGGTAACAGCTCTTTATCATCGTTGAAGTGTTGACTACCAAGGACAGATTTTAGGTGTAAGAAGAAATGAAAGTCGCTAGGACAGAGGTCCGAACTCTATGGAGGATGATCCAACAGGTCCCATTGAAATTTCCGTAAGAATTGTTTGGTCACATTCGGTGTGTGAGGTCAGGTATTATCTCGAAAAAAAGTCTTTTTACAGTAATCGTCTTCTTACACCTAAAATCTGTCCTTGGTGGACAACACTTGAACGATGATGACGAGCTGAAAGAACATGTTACTACATGGTTGAATACACAGGCGGCAACATTCTATGAAAAAGGCACACAAAACCTTGTGCCATGCTATGACAATTGACTACAAAATTTCTGAAGCTATGTAGAAAAGTAGTTTAACAGTTGTATATGTCTGTACAATTAATATCTTTTCTGTATCTGTACCCGTTCGTTTTATATAACCAAAGGGAAGTTAATTTCTGACAATTGACTACAAAATTTCTGAAGCTATGTAGAAAAGTAGTTTAACAGTTGTATATGTCTGTACAATTAATATCTTTTCTGTATCTGTACCCGTTCGTTTTATATAACCAAAGGGAAGTTAATTTCTGGACGCGCCTCGTATATATATGATGTCCCAGCTATATCTCTGGAACAATAACAGCTATTGGGCCGGCCGCGGTGGCCGAGGGGACTGAGGCGCTCCAGTCACAGGTCGGGGGTTCGAATCCCCCCTCGGGTATGGATATTTGTGCCGTCCTAGTTCGTAAGTAGTTCATAAGTAGTTTGTAAGTTTAGGGGCTGATAACCCCGTAGTTAAGTCCCATAAACTATACAAACATTTGAACATTTTGAACAGCTATTGGAAAACGACTTTCAGCTGTATCAATGTACGGCTGGGGCCCATGAATGTACATATTTGGAAATATTGTACAAAACGAAAGCAAATGTGTGTTTAACATAAACTTATGTTTTTTTAAATGGACACCCTATATTTTTTCTTCAGCAATCCATAGCATGACAAATCACATAAACAATGGCGTTGATTGCATCGCAATATTCCAATTACATCCCGAGATATGTTGACGCTTGAAAAACCCGAAATGCGCTGCTAGCGCGCGTCCTGAGACTCAGGCAAGAACCCAATGCTGCTCAGGACATGCGCTAGCCGCTAGACGTAGGACCATGCGGAAAACTAATTTACGTTTGTAGCTCTGTGACAATTTGTACGAAATATTTTTCCTCATTTATGACTCACCCTGTATATACAGGGTGTCCCAGCTATCTTGACTACCCAAAATATCTCTGGAACAATAACAGCTATTGGAAAACGACTTTCACCGGTATCAATGTACGTCTTCTGTCTGGAGACTGCTTTGATGCAGCTCTCCTCGCTACCCTGTCCTGTGCAAGCTTCACCTGGGAATACGAACGGCAACCTACATCCTGTTGAATCTGCTTACTGTATTCGTCCCTCGGTCTCCCTCTACGATTTTTACCCCATACGCTTCCTTCTAATGCTAAGATGAATCACTTGCAAATAGCCGGCCGCGGTGGCCGAGGGGACTGAGGCGCTTCAGTCACAGTCTGCACGGCCACTACGGTCGGGGGTTCGAATCCCACCTCGGGCATGGATATTTGTGCCGTCATTAGTATAAGGTAGTTGATACGTTTGTAAGTCTAGGGACTGATGACCCCGTAGATAAGTGCCAAAAAAAAATAAAAAAAAAAAAAATAAAAATAAAAAAAAATAAAAAATAAAAATAAAATAAAATAAAATAAAATAAAGCTTGCAAATATTGCGGAAACGGAAAGTGCGATTGATGTGCGGTTTTCAAGTAATGGTGTGGTACTCATGGGCTCGTATTTTTAGTCAACAAACACATTGTAATATTACTTAGAAAGCGAATTTTTATGCAAACATAGTTTTTTTTCAAATGGAACAATGATTGTTTCAATCATGCACTGGAATTTTTACACCAACTGTGTACAAAGAATTTTGAATGACATTTTTATCACGTTCAGTTTGGCAGCTACAGCCATTCAAAGTTTTGGGGGCGCAGGCTACGACAACGTATCTGACTGGCTGGTGGTCATGAGACAGTGGGCCGTGCCCCAGCGGGTAGCCACTCGGCCAGTGAGATACGCTATCGCAGTCTCCGTCCCCACTACTTTGAACGGTTGTACCTGCCAAACTAAACTTGATAAAAATGTCATTCAAAATTCTTTGTACACAGTTTGTGTTCAAATAGTCTATGGGACTTAACTACGGGGTCATCAGTCCCTAAACCTACAAAGTACTTATGAACTACTTACGAACTAGGACGGCACAAATATCCATGCCCGCGGGGGGATTCGAACCCCCGACCGTAGTGACCGTGCAGACCGTGACTGGAACGCCTTAGTCCCCTCGGCCACCGCGGCCGGCACAGTTTGTGTGAAATATTCCAGTGCATGATAGAAAAAGACCATTGTTCCATAAAAAACTGATAGTTTGCATAAAAAATACACTTTCTAAGTGATATTTTTTTGTATCTCGTTTCCGCCGGTTGTCCTGGGTGTCGGTGGCCGAGTAGAGACCGACACAGGGAAATAGGATGCACGCGTGTGCGGGTACAGAGTCTGATGTGACCAGCCAGTGGGACAGCAGAAACTAGAAACACTAAGCTAGATTAGAACAAGTTGTATATTTCGTAGAAATATGATACTTAACTTTTACAAGTTCACGACTGCCAACTAAGTGTACTGCTGAGACATAGGTTAACTAGGTAGAGGCCTGCCTACTGATGAGAGACTTTCTTAGTGCCTGTCTGAATCCCAAGTCTTAACTGGTGCCTATCTGATTCCCATGTGAACGATTCAGTCCGTGGTGGCCACGAGCGGAGTTGCGGCAGAGGGCGCTCGTGGCAGACGTCGTAAGAACGCCGCACCGAGCGTGCATGGCGGCGCGCGGCGAAAGTACGTGGCGCGCACTTCACACTTGTGCTACACCACAGCCCCTGACTACCAATCCATTCTGTGAAAACCGCACATCAATCGCACTTTCCGTTTCCGCAATATTTGCGGTGCAAGTGTTAGGTAAATCACACGAAGAAGGCGATTTGTAACCACTGCTGTAGCAGGTCTATTGCGGCGTCCTTTACTTAAAGTAGTAAAGTTCTTTTTCAGCCGTACTGCGGCGGTCCACATCGGGGAAAAGATAAAATGGGTCGACTGTCCAGACGTAACGGTGAGTAAGAGCCACGATCCAGGAGAGCGGACGTAAACGAGGCGAGGCAAATGTTTGCTGTGCGACGGTGGCGGCGCCACGCGGCCGCGGCGGTAAGCACCAGACTGCGGCGCTATTTGTGTCTCGGCGGCAGACAGCAGACGGCGGACAGCCAGACCGCCTGTCGCCGGCTCACGGCCACCGCACACAGACCAGGGTCGGCCGCGCCGGTCAAAAGGCCGCCGCTGCTGACGTCACGGCGCGCACCGGCTAAAAACGACCTCTCTACGTCACACGCAGGTCACACTCGCCACTAAACATGTACTCTGTCGGAGAAAAAAGAATACTCTCTCAGAGTTTATCTTGTACAGAACGGTCAAGCTACCCGCTCGGTTAGCCGTGCGGTCTAACGCACCGCTATCCGAGACGGGGAGGCGTACCGGCCCCGGTTCGAATCCGCCCTGCGGATTAACGGCAGGAGTCGGAGTGCGGCCAGCCTGCATATGATTTTTAGGCGGTTTTCCACATCCCCCTAGGTGAATGCCGGGCTGGTGCCCAAGTCCGGCCTCAGTTACAAGATTTTCAAACATTTCGTAACAAATACCTGGATCTCCTTGAGGAGATGGAAATATTTGCCCACGAAAAGGTGCATGGTGACAATATGCTCAATGAGCAGACCGTGACAAAAAGGGCACACTTTCGGGAATTCTTTACAGTATGGCTGCATGCCAAATAAAAGGGTTCCGTTCATTATGTTTCATCTTAACACGTATTTTTTTTCTTTATTGTGATTTCCATTCCCCTAAAAAGGGGCGGGCTGGCAGCGCTCACTGACGCTCTTCAGCCTACAGGTATAAAAGTTGACACAGAAGAAACATACAAACATAAAAGAGATAAAATGTTGGAGGTAACACAGACATAAAATGGAGATAAAACAAAGTATATAAAACGGAGGGAAACGGTGGCGACATAAAAGATTTGGAACGGCAATAGTGGTGAATAAAAACAGCTGCCCGAAGGTCAGTGGTACACACACAATTAAAATGAGCGCAGGGCGGCGGATACGGGGAGACCGTCCGCTATTGTGGAGTTAAAACAAAAACCCAATACACACTCAGAGAAATAAACGTTAAAACTGATAGTGTCGGCTGTGGTTGGCCGTTCACTGTTGTAAAATAAAACAATGGAACCAAAGGCACCACACTCGTCGAAGCACTCACTCGTATGCATAAAGAAGGTGCCACAGATGACGGAGCACTTACGGCAATGAAGATGTGGTGTAGGGGGGAAAGGGGATGAGGGGAGAGGGAGAGGGTGGGGAGGAACCACAGGGCCGATGGGGAAGGGACGGGGGGAATGACGTCCCAGGAAGCCACGGGGAAAAAGGAAAGGGAAGGGCAGCAAGAGGAGGATCCGGAGGGAGAGCTGGGTGGAGGGGAGAAGGGACGGGAAGGGAGGGATAGTCGAGGCCCCTCAGGGAGAGAAGGGGAAGAGGGAGCAAGGGGAAGGATCGCAGATGAAGGGTAGATGTCAGGTCGGAGGGCATCATCCGGGAGGTGGAGGGTACGGAAGTTTCCACGGGAAAGGATCTGGAGGGTGGGCAAGTGGAGAGCAGCGGGAATACAGTGGTGGAGGTGCGGCAATGGACCAGGTGCATAGAGGATTAGGCGGATCTTATTTGCGGGATATGTAACGGAGGCGGAGATGTTCAATAAAGAGAAACATTCGGGGGGAAGAAATGAGATCATAGAGAGTCCGCACGGGGGAGAGGGGATAAAGGAGGATACGGAAGGTGAGGCGGAGGGCATGGCGCTCCAGTATCTCCAGAGATTTGTAGGAGGATGGGGGAGTGGAGATCGAGGCTGGTTGGGCTACACATAGTATAGGACGGATGAGGTTGTAGGTATAGATGACAGTGGAAGGGTTGAGGCCCCATGTTCGGCCAACAAGGATTTTGAGGAGTTGGAGGCGGGAGCGGGCTTTTTCTTGGATAGTGCGTAGATGGGGAGTCCAGGAGAGGGTGCGTTCAATAGTGAGGCCCAGGTACTTTAGGGTAGGGGTGAGGCGGATGGGACGGTTATGGAGGGTCAGATAAAAATCTCGGGGACGACCTACGATGATCGCTTGGGTTTTGGTAGGATTTATAGGCAGGAGCCACTGGTTGCACCAAGCGGCAAAGAGGTCAGGCGGTTGGAATGGGCGAAGGTGGGGACTAAGGCAAGGAAAGCAGTGTCATCAGCATATTGGAAGACGTGTATGGGAGGAGCAGGCTTAGGCATATCAGAGGTATAAAGGAGATACAGGAGGGGAGAAAGGACAGAGCCTTGGAACACACCAGCAGAAGGATAGAAAAGACGGGATTCGGTGTTGTGGATGGTAACATAGGTGGGGTGGTCGGAGAGGAAGGAGGCAATGCCCCAGACGAAGTTGGTGGGAAGAGCATAGGTTTGGAGTTTGAAGAGCAGGCCAGAGTGCCAGACCCGATCGTAGGCCCGTTCAAGGTCTAAGGACACAGTGACGGCGGCACAACGGGAATTTAGCTGGAAAGAAAGGAGTTGTGTAAGGCGAAGGAGTTGGTGGTCAGTGGAGAAGGAAGGACGAAAGCCACATTGAGTGTCTGGGAAGGTGGTGGATTTGGAGGTGGTGATGGATGTGACGGGACAGGTTGGATTTGAAGACCTTGCTGAACACTGGGGTGAGGCAAATGGGACGGTAGGAGGAGGCAACAGAGGGGGGGGGGTTGTTGGGTTTGAGGAACATTAGGACTCAGGGGGTAGCAGCCAGTGAAGAGGATTGTGGTATAGAGGGAAGCAAGTGTGGTGAGGAAAGGGAGGGGACATTCCTTGAGATGGCGGTATGTGATGCGATCGTGACCGGGAGCCGTGTTGCGTTTGGAGCACACTATCAATTGTGTGTTGTGAGCAGTGATGGGGATGTTAATGTCTGATGGGGGGGATGTGGTCCAGGTATTGGAAGCCGGGAGCCAGGGGTGAGATGGAGACATCAGTTTTTTCATGGAAATCGAGGAACAAGGAATAATCAAAGTTAGGATTGTTGGGGATGGAGTCTTAACACGTATAATGTCTGGTCCTTATATCTCCACACTCCACATGCTTACAATACGAGTATATTCCCCATACTTCATCTACATTGAGTGATATCACCTTTCTTTCGTCATGGTATTTTAGTTTACATCTTTTAACATTAAATCGCACCACCTTGTGCGACTTTAACCTTAGATTTTATGTTTTATACTACTTTTTGCTATGTATTGCTTGTAACGTACTGTAACTTTGTTAAATCTATGTAACGTGCTTCAAGCACGAAAAACGTGTACATTCCCCAGACGTCGTCTACATTGAATGACATCTGGTCTCTTTCGTCATGACATTTCATTTTACTGTTTTAACATTAAATCACGCTATCTTGTACTACTTTATCCTTTTATGTTTCACACATGCTTTGCTGACTGATGTATTGTTATATTATACTGTAACTTTGTCAACCATATGTACAGTGCTTCAGCACGGAAACGAGTACATTCCCTAGACGTCATCTCCAATGAATGATATCTGCGTTCTACTTCGCGATACTTTATTTTACATTTTTATCATTAAATCATACTATTTTGTACTACTTAAACCTTTTGCATTATGTTTTATGCATACTTTGCTTCTCTGACTGATGTACTCTTTGTACTGTACTATAACTTTCTCAACGCTATGTAACGTGCTTCAAGCACGGAAAACGAGATGTCGCTACAATTAACTTTCGTTACTATGTCATAAAATTTAAAACAATTATATCTCCTTGTTCTTTTCGAAATTTTACAGCGTAGCTATAATCAATGTATAAAGGGTACTATCCTTCATGGTACTTCTCATTTAAATATATATATATATATATATATATATATATATATATATATATATATATATATATATATATTGTCCTGTTTGAAATAACGTACTACGTTAGTAGTATCCATAACTGGCATCAGACGCTTAGCATCATTTTCTTGTCTTTTCCCGGTTATTTTATATATTTCTGTATTCTGACTTTTCATTTTTATTTGTTATCCATCTTATATACCTTATGTATAAAAATACACTCTAATTTTTATCTTGTATGAGTGAAAGTGCATAAAAAATTAGTGTTAGTGGAATATCTAAGTAATAGAGGGCGTTAATAACACCCATCCCTACAGCGCCACTGCATGTCGTTTGTAAACAGCGCGCTCATTCCATCTAAACCTCTGGTACTACAATTTTATGTTTGCCGAAACTTATTTCGACACAGTTGCAGTTACAATCAGTGCATTCACAATGCTTGGTATGTATTTTGTCTGTATATTATATCGGAAATTGTATTCAAGTTCATTTTCTATTTGTTTTCATTTCCATACTGATTTTATGATCTTGTTGTACAGTTTGAAGGATACACTGAAGATGATTACTATGTGATTGAAATCGATCTGTTGTTTATAAATAAAACATTAACGGCCAAAGCTGCTCATTACATCTGGTGTGATTACTGATTAAATGACTGGACTGCCATTTGACTGTAAGGTTGTGTTATTTATTGTCACAATCCGCATTTCGGCTTTTAGGCCATTATCAAGTGCACAAATTGTCCATTTAGTCAGTGCACTTGATAATGGCCTAAATACGAAATGCGGATTGTGACAATAAATAACACAACCTTACAGTCAAATGGCAGTCCAGTCATTTAATCAGTACTGTATGACTGTGGCTCAACATAACAAAATATTTAAAATATCCACGGGTTTAGTGCCGGTCTATAGTGTCCAACGGGCACAATATTTCAGCGATCATACATGTCGCCATCATGAGGTGAACTGACGGACTGAGCTCCTGGAAACGCGCCGGCACGGAGATCCGCACGCTACGGCTGCTCGAAGGGAACTGGGTTCTAGCCCGGTAGCGGGCCATTTAAATACCCTCGGCCCGCGGAGCGACCCCTCCGCGGTCCGCGCCCCGCGCCGCGGCCGCGCAGTAGAACCGATTGCACCGGCGTCTGAGATGACGTCGGTGTGAGGGCTCTGTCCGCCGTGGTCGTCACTTCGTTACGTTTGCTAGTTTCCAGGAGCTCAGTCCGTCAGTTCACCTGATGATGGCGACATGTATGATCGCCGAAATATTGTGCCCGTTGGACACTATAGACCGGCAGTACACCCGTGGATATTTTGATTATCAAATACGCCGGGAGAAACTGAAGAATCACATAACAAAATATTTGATTTCGTAACACTTAACACTTTCACAGATATAGCACTATATACAGACATTTGGGGTACACATTTCCTCCCGGGGGGCAGGGGGTGGCGGCAGGAAGGGCATCCGGCCACCCCGTCTATATTAACACGCCAAATCCAAATAAACAAAGCCGACCCTGCGTGTACGGGAACAGGGCTAAAGAGAAGGAAAGAATGGCCAAGCTAGGATTATGGCCAAAGGTTAGGCGGTGAGTAAGGATGATAAAGTAATGATTGACTGTTGTTGAAATACTTCTTAAAGAGGGTCTAGATCGCATTAAAAATGTTTGTTTTATTTGACAACTAGTTCCAGCAAAGCTTGTTGCCATTTTCAAGGGAACAAAAACTAAACTTAAAGGCTACAATGCACATGTACATGAAAACACTGCTCAATTTCGTAGCCTAACACGTGGCTTTTATCGTAACAGAACATTACCGAATGTTATTGACACAGCTGAAGGGTATTCCGTAAGACTGCTGATACCAACTGCTGAACATCTGTTGTCATTTGATCAGCAGTAACTGGATGGATGTCATATTTTAGGCACACACTCATTCGTTTCTGAAAGTTATCAGTAGTCTAAACTAGTAAAATTCAAATGTTCAAATGTTTGTATAGTCTATGGGACTTAACTGCGGGGTCATCAGTCCCTAAACTTACAAACTACTTACGAACTAGGACGGCACAAATATCCATGCCCGAGGGAGGATTCGAACCCCCGACCGAAGTGGCAGTGCAGACCATGACTGGAGCGCCTCAGTCTCTTCGGCCACCGCGGCCGGCTAAACTAGTATGGTGAGAAACCACTGCTTAAAGGTTATGAGCCGCGGTGGAGTAGCCGAGCGGTCTAAAGCACCTCGCTGCGGAGCGCTCGGTTACTCGGCGTGGAGGTTCGAGTCCTCCCTGGGACATGGCTGTGTGTGTGTGTCCGTAGGTTAGTTTACCTAGGTTTAAGTAGTTTGTAAGCTACGGACTGATGACCACGCAGTTTGGTCCGATAGATTTACAGACATTTGAACATTTGATTTGAAAGGTTATGCGAGTCTTCATTGATGTTCAGCAAATGTGTATAATACAATTGCAATACACTATAATCACTGTGAAAACAAGTCCCTTTCCAGCCCACATTTTATTAATTTACGAACAAAACTATTTGTCTGCATATTTCTATTCATAACGATTGGAATAATGGGAATATTTTTGATTTTTTGAGATCTTTTAGTTTTTGGAGAGAAATTTGGGATGACTTTATATGTCATCACCTCTTTCAAAATGTTTACTACTAAATTCGACATTTTACAATAACTTATTAGTGAAATTTTCAAATTATTTTGTTTCCTTTACCTTGGTGTAATATTTTGACGATCTTGCTGTTGGAATTCTAACGTAGAAATTAAGCAACAGTACATATTTCGTCAATGCATTATAGCCTAATGCTCCTCTGCTTCCATCAAATAATGTAGCCAACCTATCCGCAGTCAATTTTGGAAATTTCTGCAGTGTTCTTTATAATCTTTTGCCAAATGGTGGGGCGAGAATAACAGATAAAGATGATGACGCCATATGCCATAACTGGGCTGCAAAGGAGTAACTTATGCTAAGAACAACAAATTCACCCATGCCCGAGGGAGGACTCGAACCTCCGACGGCGATAAACCGTACCCTCTACGCCTTGGAACTAGACTTGCGCATAATAGTTCGCGATCGGGAGCGCTCACTTTAGTTCGTTCTATTAGTTCAGCCGCTCCCAGTGACGGCTGAGCGGCGTGGTCTGCGCGTGCAGATGGAGGGGGAAGTTCCCCCACCTAGCTGCTTCATGCGCTTGCTGCTTGAGCCGCTAACGATATCACGCAAACCAGTTTGTGGATAATTTCTCGCGTTTAAGTTTAGAGTTATCTTTATATCTTGGCATTATGAAATTTATTAGTCAGATATTGTAGAGTGCAGAATACTTCAAAACAGAAATTTGGTAGCACTGAACTACGTAATCTAGTAGGCAGGCGGTAACCTCGAAATGACTCATTAGCAGAAGGCAAACACGTGATTTTTAATTCTGCTACGCGCCCTCTCGCTATTGCCCGTCGGTCTTCGGAAAAGAATCCAACGAACTATGAAGCGAGGTACGTTTGGCATAATCGCCCGCTGTTCCTAGTTTGCTACTAAAACTACAGCTGAGTTGCATCTCGGCTCGAAATGACGACAACTGGCAGAAGGGAATCACGCGATTCTGCGCGCTCTCGCGTCCTCTCGCTGTTACCCGTCAGTCTTCAGAAAAGAAGCAGACGAACTAAGTGGCGAGGGATCTGCGAACTAGTTCGCGTAGTTCGCCTGTGGAAGCGCTCTTCCGAACTAGTTCGTTCGCGAACTACACAGGACTACTTGGAACTCTCGACCACTTCACCGCGGTAGGGTCTTCGTGGCATGATGCCAGTTTGTATAACGCATCATCAAACGAAACCTAAGGACTGTAAACACTTCCCATTAATGGGTACAGACAACTGACGTTGAAACCATTATCCGTACACCTACTATCCCCCAGGTGGCTTCTGCCGTCGTCGGATCAAAATCGTCATCGCCTTTCCGGGTGAATGGGACAGTGAACCGGAAAGGTGATGACGATTTTGATCCGACGACGGCAGAAGCCACCTGGGGGATAGTAGGTGTTACGGATAACCCATAACCCGGAAACCCATTACCCCAGCTGCTACCTGTCCAAGAGCTCCTAAGACGAAAATTATTGTCAGAATTAGAATATTTTAAACGGTATAACATTCGACTCATTAAGAAGTGAAATCTTATGTTAAAAGTTTAAAGCAATTAGAGAGATGCTACAATTTGTTTTTCTTTATGCAGCATGCCTCACTGACCTATGACCGTGTGACATTGGACGCTACGGTTCCCGCTAGATCGCGCCACCGGGTCTGGCGAGTGCTGTTGGCCATCGGGGTGAGCTCAGCCCTTGTGAGGATAATTGAGGGCTAGTCTGCCTGATTTCTACATCTACATCTACATGGAAAACTTTGCAAATCACATTTAAGTGCCTGGCAGAGGGTTCATCGAACCACCATTATACTATTTATCTCCCATTCCGTTCTCGAATAGCCCGCGGGAAGAAAGAACACCTTAATCTCTGTTCGAGCTCTGATTTCCCGTATTTTATTCTGATGGTCATTTCCACCTATATAAGTGGAAGTCGACAATATATTTTCGCATTCGGAGGAGAATGTTGGTGATTCGAGTTTCGTAAGTAGCCCACGCCGCAGCGATAAGCGCCGTTGTTGTAATGATTCCCATCCCAGATCCTGTATCATTTCCGTAACGCTGTGTCCCCAGTATCGGGACAATACGAAACGAGCTGCCCTTCTTTGGACTCTTTAGATGTCCTCCGTCAAACCCACCTGATAAGGATCCCACAGTGGGCAGCAATACTCTAAAAAAGGACGGACAAGCGTAGTGTATGCAGTTTCTTTTGTAGATCTGTTGCATCTTTTAAGGGTTCTACGAATAAAACGCAGTCTCTGGTTCGCCTTTCTCACGACATTGTCTACGTGTTCTTTCCAGTTTAAGTCTGAAGTAATAGTAATTCCTAGGTATTTTGTGGAGTTTACGGCCTTCACTTTTGATTGATTTATCTTGTAAACAAAGTTTAAGGAATTTCTTTTCGTTCTCATCTGGACGACTTCACACTTCTCATTATTTAGAGTCAATTGCCAATTTTTACACCGTAGTGACATCTTATTCAAATCGTTCTGTAGTTGGTATTGATCTTAAGATGATTTCACTAGACCGTAAATGACGGCGTTATCAGCAAACAACCTAAGGGAGCTACTTAGATTTCCCCCTAAATCGTTTATGTAAATAAGGAACAGCAGATGACCAATAACACAATAAACCCACAACACAGCGATTGAAGGTGCGTGGGGGACCACACGTGGACCATTTGTTATCTGCTGGACCGTATGCGGCCTGTGCTGCGGAGTTTAGCTTTTGCATGACTAACGAACGGAGTAGAAATACGCGTGATCCGGAATTTGAGAATGAGAACACTTTAAGCGACCTCTAACGAACTTAACGCATTATTTCAAATCTTTACTGATCTCCATCAAAGACGTTTACCGATTACTACGTTTTCGCTATTCGTGAACTTCAGCATTAGGCAAAACGCAAAACGTTCAAATGTTTGTACACGTATTGGACCAAACTGATGAGATCTTCGTCCCTAGACTGCTAACTTACGCTTACTTCACGGAAGTTCTCCTGCGAACTTAGCAGGACTATCACTCCTGGAAGAAAGGATATGGTATCTTGGTTCCGACACACAATTTTAATCTGACAAGAAGTAGCATATAAGCGCACACTCCGCTGCAGAGTGAAAATTTTATTCTGGAATCATCCCTTAGGCTGTGGCTAACCCATGCCTCCACCATATCCTTTCTTCCAGGAGTGCTAGTCTTGCAAGGTTCGCAGGAGAACTTCTGTAGTGTTTGGAAAGTAGGAGGCGAGGTACTCGCAGAAATGAAGTTGTAAGGACGGACCGTGAAGAGTGCCGAGCAAGGCAAAGGTCCCACGTTCGAATCCCGGTTTCGGCACATAATTTTAATCTGCCAGGAAGTTTGTGATTCTCTTTAGATTTGATCATTGAGTAATTATTTTTGTCCAATTCCTTACACACTTTCTGTGTTATATTTAAACTTGTAACAGGTATTAGCAAAACCCTTTTTCTTTATATGTTCTATAGATCTGACTGTTAAATGATTTATGTCGAGTATTATAGTCCTCATGACTCGAGATCTGCACTGATGATGTTCAATCGTTTGAACTAGATCCATATGTGATTTTTAAAATAAATATTTTATATCACACCACCAAGCAGGAAATTCGTTATTTTTATAAAATAAAACACCTTAGCTGATGTATATCGTGAATGACATCTCACATAATTCCCTGATTGTTTTGAGCAGTGTATTTAACATATTTCAAACACTTACAAAGATAGAAAAAAGAACTGAGCACGTGAACTGAGCATTAAATTCTCATCTTTGGTTATATTCTCACAGCTGCAGGTACATTTCCTTTTTCAGAACAAAATAGACATCGAAGGAAAACATAATAATAAACAGCCCTAGCACACAGAGTACCCAAATAAACACAACAAAACTGGTGAAGCGTTCCGAATTCTGTGTTATGATCGGCTACTAATGGAGTTGTCCAATTTTGAGAGAAAACCTGCTTGGACTTGGCCGTTTTTAATCCATTGGCGTACTTTGAAGGATATTTCCGACATTGTACTCATGTGTACTAACGCAGAATGTCGGATATTTCCGTCACCTTGCAGGCGACTCCTAACTCCGCAGTTTAGCAGGACTCTGCCTTACTGGTCGCTCCGATTTTAGTTTGCAAGCATTGTAAACTGATGGCAGAAACTGTATGTGTTGCAACAGGCCAGTGATTCTCGATAGTGGGTATTTATTACAAGTGTTCCATTTACGGTCTATGGGGTTCGAGGACGGCCAAGTCAAAGAGGAAGCCCACAACGACTCCAAAGAAGAATTTGGGGCCATTTCCCTACAAACGTTCCCTTCCACAGACAAAAAGGTAACCCCTACCAAAATATGCAAGATGTGTTACGACAGAGGACAGCGGGGAGAATAGTGCTTTCAGTGTGACAAATGCAAAGTTTGTCTTCATGTGTACAAATGTTTTAAGGACTATCACACTCAGTTAAACTATGACGGAATGTATCTCGAATGTAAAAATATAATAAAATCATCATTGTAAAATAGTGTTTAGTATGCCGGTACAGCGATAAAAGAATGTTCAAATATTTATTAAGCTTATGGGACATAACTGCGGGGTCATCAGTCCCTAAACTTACAAACTACTTATGAACTAACTTATATTAAGACAGCACAAACATCCATGCCCGAGGGGGATTCGAACCCCCGTCGCGGAACAGCCTCGCGCATCGTAGCAATACGTTCGGCCACTACGCTGCGGCCAACAAACATGAAAAGTTGCTAAAACTAAGTGTTCGGCTGTGTGAAAATGCTAACAGAAAACTTGATTGCCAATGAGTTAAAAGCAAAGCCACACTTTTAAATGGCTTTTAAAAAATTGCTGTCAGGTTGTCACCTGATTCAGTGCAGAAAATACTAGAAACAAATACTGATGTCATAAATTCGAAAAAAATATGGACTTGGACGTTATTGATACTAGGTTCCTCTTTAGTTTTTGGCATTCGATACAAATAGGAGCCTTTTTATGCTTTTGTTATCGTTGATTATGGAAACGAAATTCTGACGGCAGGTATTTTATGCTCTCAAAAAATGTAACATTCAGCCGACTGGAGCGATCCGAGCAAGGGAGGCACCTCGTCGAGAGAGGTGCAGACGGTGTTGTGTATCAGACCGGTTCTCGCTTTGCAACCCACACCCGGCAGAGACGCCCTTCATTCGCCCCCAGCACGCACAGCTTCAATTCAAAGCTTTCAGGGGCCGGTTGGTCGCGAGAAAAGACTCGGCTAGCATCTATTTGAACAACTTGTCCAGCCCAAGTTCTCTAGGGAACTCGTGGTGGAAGGCGGACCTCACCAAGGGATGACTTTGCCGGCCGCGGTGGCCGAGCGGTCTACGGCACGCCAGTCGCAGTCTGCATGGCTGCTACGGTAGGGGGTTCGAATCCCCCCTCGGGCATGGATATTTGTGCCGTCTTTAGTATAAGCTAGTTCATAAGTAGTTTGTAAGTTTAGGGACTGATGACCTCGTAGTTAAGTCCCTTAAGCTTAAAAAACGTATGAATTTTTTTTAAGGATGACTTCTTGCTTGGTTGTTCTGACAACTCTTCGTGTTGTTCAGTCTGCGTCGTATTAAATTCCAGTGATTTCCTATCCACTTTCATCTGTAATAGTAAAACACACCAAAATGGTAGGCCGGAAAATTACAAACAGAATAAGAAATGAAACCTCCTGGTAGATTAAAATTATGTGCCGGAACTGGGACTCGAACCTGGGACTTTTGCCATTCGCGGGCAAGCGCTCTACAGACTGAGCTATCTCGACACGACTCACGATGCCGCCTCACAACGTTACTTCCGCCAGTACCTCGCCTCCTACTTTCCAAACTTCACAGAAGTTCTCTTGCGAATCTTGCAAGACTTTCACTCCTGGAAGAAAGGATATGGTGGAGACATGGCTTAGCCACAGCCTAGGGGATGTTTCCAGAACGAAACTTTCACTTTGCCAGGAAGTTTCATATCAACGCACACTCCGTTGCAGAGTGAAAAGTTTCATTCTAGAATAACAAATGATGATCATTGTTACATCCAACGTTGATGTGAACTTGGTGCATTGATTTTGAACGTTCCTGTATCAACAGCCTACATTATTTCTGGGAGTAGTATTACTGATAACGCTCACTTTCACGCTAGTGGGAGCCAATGACACGATCTCATAACGTAATGCACATTTATCTTCACAGCGTTGTTGCACGGTAATACATGGGTGATCAAAAATGTATACACATTAAGACGAAGAAAAACGTATTTATTATCATAAGTATAACAGTGAATAAAAATAAAGTTAAAATAAGTGTTAAATCTGTAAGTTGCTTTATCTCGCCTCGGAGATAACTGAATGACACTGATACAGAAATCGTGTTTATTGACAAGACAAAAACAAACTAACCAACTTCTGAAACTAAAACAAAAACAACAAACAGCAACTAAAAGTTTTCTTCTTCACCAATTAAGTATAAGCCTTGAGAGAACAGACAGGGAGACGGAGCCGGACGACGTATTCCGTTGCGGAAAGTCCTGGAGGCGCGGCGTCGCTGGCAGGGACTCTTTCCGGGGGCGTCGGTCGCGATCCCTCAGCTATGGCTCCCGTAGGCGGTCGGCGGAGAACTGGCGTCGTGGTTTTTATTTATTTATTTATTTATTTACATGAATGGGACCCTTCCACGCCCACACCAACGTGGTGACCGACTTAAAAGTCGACCACTGTACGTAACAAGAGCAAATAAGGTCCGTGTGAACTACTGGTTACTCCCTGCTATAAAGCCTTGTTCTCTGGCCCAAACTGAGAACTGACTCGTTTCAAATTACTTCAATAACAGGAAGTTAATACTTCAGTGGTCAATATACAAAGCAGCTCACACGTTATTATACACAGACATTAATAAGCAAACCACCACAATTAAGTTATCTTATAAAGGTGGCTAAGAAAACATTTATGGCGCAACGGAAATTAAACATAAGAAAAATTGCATTTGAGCTTGTTCTCAGCACTTGTGAGAAACAATATTAAATAAAAGAGGGAAGGTGCTCTAAAACTACAATATATAGGCAACTTACGGATTATGCTGAACTTGAACTTGTTTATTCAGATAGAAAACAAGCAAAATGGAGAACCAATTTTGTTAATACAATAAAAATGCATCTCTTACATGGATTAATGCGGACGGTGACCAGCCTAAATTATACATGATTTAACGCTACTGGGGGGAAGGATTCACAAACAACACTCAATCTCTCACACACACGCAATGCCACAGCGAAACTCACCAAAAACAGCGTGCTGAGACGAGGCGGAAGCAGACGCCGCTATCGTAGGCGAAATTCAGCAAGTCGGAGGTAGCACAAAACGCAATATACAAAAACACTTTGAAGCTGGCTCTGGTCTGTCGTGCCTGTTTTGAGATACTGAGCCAGAAAGAACGATGCAAAGCGAGCTATCACTCCCCACATTCAGACAACCATAGATTCTCGTACCCTCTTAAGAGGCGTAGCGGAGAATCCGTACGTATGCCACATTAATTAATATAATAATAAATTATTAACATAACAAAATAAGAAAAACCTAGCAATATTAACTAATATTTTCACACATGAAATAAAAATGCTATTCCTCAAGTCTTGAAAAGAGTGGGGTTGAAGTTTTAACAAAATGATAATCTAGCGTCATTAAATAAATTATAACTTTGCAGAAATATACAAAAACTATATGGAAGACGACAGACGGTCTTCTTTCAAACTCAATAGTTCTACTGTCACCTCCGTATTTGTTAGTTTTTTCTAAGATGCATCATGGGATGTGGGAGCCGCGATGTTATCCGTACATGTGGGCATGATCACCCATTAATACGGTGCGTGTGGATATAGTAGTGGTCGAAAGGTATACGAAAGGTAAAGGTATGTAAGGGCAGACGAAAAAAAGTGCCAAGGCAAGAGCCAAGGGAAAAAAAAACCTCTGCGACAGTGGTAGGTAGGTTTCAAGGGCTGGTTGCAAGGGCAGTAGCAAGGTAGGTTGCAAGGGCAGTAGCGGTATGCTATCTGCGATAGATCATTTAAGGTTTGGTAATGTTAGTAAACGGTATATCTCGGTACCGTTAACTTTGCTAGGTTCGTTATAAAGAATCAGTCCGGTTGGTGCGAGGTTCTGCTGCAGCTGAGCTCCTGTGAAGTCTCCTGAGTCAGCTGCGGCAGAATACCTGTGAACATAGCCAAGTTTGTCATGATAGACAGTTCGGTCATAGAACTGGCTAATCATGTAGGACTGTATAGGTCCGTTTGTGTTCAGTGCGCTGAATATGGTTTCCCTGCCTTGCCTGTTGGTCGGCTGTGAGCACAGTTTGCTGTTCTGCAGGGGTTCGCCATATTCATCGTGTTTGTGAGTTAGTGGTACCTATGACCATAGGTGGTTAGTCTCTGAGGAGAACTGTTTCTCGTGGCGACGTGTTGCAATGCGCCCCTTACATAGTCGGCGCGCAGTGATACGTAGCAGTCTCGAGCTGGTCTCACTTGACTGTGCGGAGGAAAATAGTTCCGGTTTAGTGCGCTCTCTGGCGGCGCTCTTTGCTTCCTCTGGTGACTCCCGAACTGTCGCTGTGGGGCCTCTCTGTTATGCATCCATGCTCTGGTACCCTGCATTGCGGGTTGTCCGCTCGTCAGGCGAACCACCGGTACATGACAAGTCGTGCGTCCTTAAACATTTTAAATGACGATGGAGTACACCAGAGCTTTCCAAACTGGGAGTCGCGACACCCTGGGGTGTCGCGTAGTAGTATCAAGGGTGTCTAAACAGAAAAATTTGTCATAAAATAACACAAAATATCTTTCTCTTCCTACTACCCTGAAGACTCGCCTGCTGCTAATCATCCTTCTCTTCATTCAGTGCACCACAGATCACGTATTAAAGGAATGATCGGTGCACATTAATTGCGTGCTCAGCCGCTAGGCGGCAGCTCTGCTTCAGCAGTAGCAGACACTCACGGTTCGTTCAAGCAGCTGCCAGTTGCCAGATTCCAGCAAACTGCGCATGCGCAGAGCTGCTGTTGATACTCGGTAACAGTAGCGATGTTTGGTATGGAGTATGGCCGAATGATTAACGAAGAGTAGTATTTTAAACGCAGTGATCATTGGTTCGAACCCTGGTATGCAATAATTTTTTTTTCTCTCAGTTTCCGGTATGTAACAGATTCTGGGACCAGAAATAACATTCATATTCTTACTTGTCACAAATATTTATCCATTTTTTCCGAATATGTCAGGACTTCCGAGGTCGTGGTGAAGCAAGAACCTAACAATAGAACTTGAATAATAATTCATCACTTGTCATAAATACATCTTCTTTATTTCTGAAAATAATGTGATATTATTGAACTGAAAGGGAACAGCCACTGTGCTCTCTAAATCGGAAATCCGAGCCGCTAATTTCCAGACGCCCTTTCAGTTGATCCAGCAAAGCCGTATCTGGCCCTTACATGTACACATGACAGCACAAAACGATTTCCGAAATACAGTTGTCGTGTTTCGGAAGTTGGGTCACATGTACAAGAACCAATTATTACTGTGTGAGTTAGGCATTGTTGTCTGCGGTGTTACTCTTTTGTACATCTCCGTAGTTCCTAATGTTTCCTTTTCTTGCGATGAGTGCACGTAATTGCTGTAGTCAGGATCAGTATTAAACATGTCAATGAGTACGAGGATTTCAGTTTCGTTTACAAACTACATTTAAGCGATACTTTATTTCCGCCCCCCCCCCTCCCACCGCTAGAACCATCTAAATTCTACCATATGTATTTGTATTAGTGAAAGGGTGTCGCGCAAAACTGTAAGCTATAAAAGGGTGTCGCCATGAGGGAAAGTTTGGAAAGCACTAGAGTACACTGTTAGTGACATCTCGGAGAGATGACTATCCGTTTCTATTTCAGGGAGCAGTAACTCTAGTGTGTGCGGATTTTTGCTGTACACCATGATCTTCAGGTAACATCGTAAGTAAAAGTCAAGTGGGGATGAATCAGGTGAACGTGCAGGGAACTCAACAGGAGCTTTCCGTTCAATCCAGTGACCCGTTGCAACGTTTAACTGATGAGGATGCTCGTCTCTATGGTAGTGGAGTGCAGCGCCACCAAATGAAACGCACGGTAAAAGAAATGTCTTAAACATCTCCAAGTAACTGCTTCCAGTAACTGTACAGTCGACAAAGCAAACGTCTGATCAGCCTGATTATTGATAACCCACACCGAACGTGAAGTCCTGGAACATGCTTGGGCATTCGAATTTCGTGGCGCCTAGTACACACAATTATGTCTCCCTTCACGAAATTCTCAAACTTCTAACACTATTTAAAAATGCTCTTTCGCTTTTTAAAGTCAGACGTACTTGTCCCATTGTCTCATACTAGTGCCATTTGCCGCAGAACACTCGAAATACTAATGCCAACTGTTAATAGCAACTCCTAGCCCTGCAGCCAACAGGATCTCAAACTTACGACACTAAAGTATTCCACAGTGTTAAAGTTGTTACATCTTTTCAATCACCCATGTATGTTTGAAAACGCCGAATGCAGAATGATCATGGGGTCTTGGTCCTAAGTTCCTATATGAGTTAGCATCATGGGGTGAGAAGTTTTTGGTTTAGCGTGAACCAGCGCCTATGGACATTAGAACATTTGCCTTTCTATATCTAAAGGTAGATGAGCAAAGTTTGGACTACAAACGGAAGTTGGCACCCAGGTAAATTTTCCGATTTGATTAATTCCTTTTGCAAATGCTTAGCTAATGACTGCATGTGGAACGTTCGGATTTTTATTTTTAGGATTTTGAGTGCAAAAATCTGTTTTTTTTTTTTTTTTTTTTTTTTTTAGCAAGACGAGCATCGTAACAAACACATCATATTAACATGTACAGAGAGGCCATACAGATTTTCAAACACCGAAATAATTTTGATAGGAAAGAGGGAGGTGTTAAACTGGACAAAATTTGGATGTTAACTTTGCAGCGACAATATGACAATCGATTATTTTCAATCGAGAATGTTGGTAGTATCAGAAATTATATAGGCGACGTCACGTGATTGACACTGGCGCTCTCTGGATGGCCTATATAAACGGCGCTTCACCTCCGAGGATGCCTTTCGCTGTGGAAGGCGAAACGTCAGGGTAAAGTTTTATGCATGGACCACGGCATCTCAGCCCGGAGGTTTCAAGTTATAACTTGATTTATATTTAGAACACGATTTACTTATTTCTCATACTAACCATCCACATCAAAAAATTTTCTGTGTCGACGTCCTAGCTTTTTATTTTATCCGTATAAAGTATATCATCTCTGGTCTCAAATCCGTTTTATCATCACCTCTTTGTCAGCAAATGTGATTCTCAGCACGTATTCCTACCTCCCTGTAATAAATCTAGCATCACTTGTTGACAGATCGACACGTATCCGAGGAATGCTGTAATGCGCTCTGCCCCGTCTGCGCGCCACACACTCTTTGCCTACGTGCGTTGCAGCGCAGTGAGGAGAGCGCAACTAACAAATTCCACTCCTCGTCTTACGACACCTTTGTTTCTAAACACACTGACTCACATTTTTGTTTCTTCACTAAGAAAAACTTAACGTCCTTGAGCTGCGTAGATGCTGCAACGCAAGACGACACCACCTTGGGCAACATGAATTTTTCTTCCTCTGATTTGAGCCTTTCGTGGACCACGTTTAACACTTCTTCTGTACGTTCCGGTTTTTCAAAATCAAATGTTTGTCAATATAAGAGATTTAACTGTATTGGTCATCAGTCCCTAGGCTTCCAAAGACGTACAATAACTTAAAGTAACTTATGCTAAGGACAACACATACACCCATGCCCGAAGGAGGACTCGAACCCCCGATGGCGAACGGCCGCGCGCACCGCAGCAGGGCGCCTTAGCGCGCATGGCTATTCTGCCGCGGCTCCTGTTTTTAAAATTCTTGAATGTGTTGCTGTTTCAGATATAACTAACTTGGTCTATTTATTTATTATTTTGCTTTCCTTTGAAGATATAATTCCATCATCTCCTTCTAGAAAATATATATATATATATATATATATATATATATATATATATATATATATATATATATGTGTGTGTGTGTGTGTGTGTGTGTGTGTGTGTGTGTGTGTGTGTGATTCGTCATCTTCATATCTTTCAGATCCGTTTGTGAAGCGATTTGCTCCAGAGAGAGAGAGAGTACTTGTTTTTATTAATACGAAACGGATTTCGGTCAAATAAGATTCTTCGTAATCTCATAATTACTTTCACTTCCTCAATTTTCTAACACAAACCATCGTCAATTGTCTTCAATTTTCTCTGTTTTTCTTTCTTCCCCTTGTCTATTTCTTATGTCTCAATTCAGTTGAATTCCAACATTCTGATTCTACCATTCTAATGGAATGTAGCATAGAGTGTGGAGGTTGTGTGTTTGCTTGACAAAAGATGGACATATTGTACTACCAACGTTTAATTACATGATAAACATATCCAAATTTAATTTGTTACACTATTCGTCAAGGCTGTTATTACATAATTGGGGCTTCTTCTTTTCATTCTCCACTCCGAAGAGTGGAATGGACTGTTGGATATCCGGCCCATAAAGAGTCGCGCTTCTATTCAACCAGTATCAGACAGACTCATAGTGCGTCAAAGGAGGACCCCAAATGGGAAAAGGTGGGAAGGCTTATCAGTTCCGACATACGCCTTACAACCAAGGAAGGCCTCCCGAAAGCCTTGGTCAGAACCAGGGGATTGGAACCAATTTAATTTCTGGGACATTGACCTAGACCAAAAATAGATTATCAGCCGAGCACGAGTGCTCAGTGCACTCCCGACGACTAATAATTGGGCGCCTGAGTTACTCTCGTAAGCTCGCAGAGATAAGCTCGACTAAATAACAATGGGCATGCGTCTTCCTAGAGGAACCGCATGCGGAGCATGGTATCCTCTGCGTCTAAAGACATTTCATTTATGGACCTTCTATAAATGACTGCAGGAAACTGGGAGTATCGTTTAAGGTGGTCATGCATTCCGTCTCTGTACGCAGAGACCTTTTTTTATTACCTTTTTTCTGTTACGTTCACCTTCGCGTCGTATTTAATGGGTTGATTTAAATCGAACGACTGTTCTACTATGCTAAATTAAATTTCTCTTATTAACACATACTATAAACGCTTATCAGATATTTACCTTTTTGTTTTATATGCTTTTTGGAAGGAATCTCGAATTTTATAATGACAGTTGTCATTAATACCTCCCCATCTCTCCCTCTCGCTGTGTGTGTGTGTATGTGTGTGTGTGTGTGTGTGTGTGTGTGTGCGCGTCTGCCCTGATCTTTTGATATTTCTCTTAGAGTTGAGAACAGAATTCCATCGTTATTTCTTTCGGTTTTTGGTAGTTTTCCACTGGTTTTATTTATTTATTTTTTCTAACATAAAAAAACAATTTTGTTTATTACGTTGTAATCGTAAGTCTTTTGGAAAACTGACGGGGGAAAACCCCTCAACAAAAGCATGAATCAAGGAATAAGGAAGGTGATCTTTCGACATAATTACCTGTTTACAAAAGTGTTTTGGCTATGGGAAAACTGAGGGGTCTGAGGTACAAATTGTTTGGATATTAACCATTTTCACTATAACTTTTCACTTGTACATAAATGAAAAAGAAATTTATGACTGGAATACGTCTTAAGTGCAATGGCGGTAATTTTGAAACAGATTTTGGGTAGTTAGAGACTTGATAGAAAAGCATTTAACTGTTAAGAAGGGTCTTTTCGTTAATAAACATAGCCTTCATTGCCAATCAGAGAAATTGCCTCGGTTTCATCGTATCTATGGAAGGACAAAAGAACCCCCCGTCTATACTGTATTCAAACTTGTATTTTTATTTGTACTCTAACTGTTTGAGTCCCGTTATTTATTTTGAACATATTGCGTCTTTATGTGTGTAAACTGCAGTCGTTGAAAATTGGTGAGTGCTTTTGGGTGCCATCTTCTATATCGGAACCACGTTGGCAAAAATATCGTTTGTATTCTATTTCTTCCGTGACAGCTTTATCTTAATTCCTCCCTGCTCCAGTTTCTACCGTTTCTTATTAATTACGTGTAACTCATTTCCGCTTCTTCAGCAGACAGCTTCTGCCCGCTACCTATCAGTCCAGTTATTTATAACGAGACAAATTTCCGGGTTAATGTTTCTATTTTTCGAAGAATTCTAAATCTTGCTTCGTCAGGTGGTGAGAGATTATCGTTCTCAGCGACAATACAGAATATGGGGCACTCTTCGAAGTGGATTAATAAGCCCATTAGACAAAGATTTTAGCAGAAGCGTCTGCATCACTTCACGTCTCGTTTCATTCTTTTCTGTGCTAATTTGTTTACTCTCTCTCTATTGTTTCAAAGAGACGAAATGTTCGGTCGCCCTGTTCCGACTCTTTATCTAAATAAATTTCAAATTAAACAGCTCCACAATTTACGTAAGCTTTACACAGTATGCTTAAAAGAAGACAATATTGCAGCGACTAAGCTGATTTACTAAGGAAAGTGTGCCAAGATAAATAAATACGTTTCGGAGAAGCTGTTTCTGAGAACTTGAAGACTCTGTATGAAACCATCGCAATTATAGCACGAGGTCTGTCTTTTCCGTTCGCTGGACGGTGTAAGCAGCAGACGACAAAAACATTTGTTCCTTTATGAGGTTTGAGTTCAATATTCATTTGCAATAATTACTGCTAACTTTAACCCACACCACCAATACCACAGTCTACCATCAATCTCGCAGCGATAGGCGTAAGCTTTGCCGTATGCTTTTGCTATTCCACAGTAGAAAACGTTATTAATTGGTCATATTCAATGCGTGTGTCCTATTTCAGGGCATAAAACTTGTTCACAACTTTCTGTGACTACTCGAATATAGCTTTGAGAGGAAACAAAGTTTATAGTACGCACGCCTCTCGATTTAACGAGCGATCTGGCATAAAGGTAACACTCTGTATAAAAGGTGAAAACATTCAGACACTTCAACAAAATGAGCTTTATTTAAAAGAAATAAAAACAATGCCTAATTTTCCAATTTAAAAAAAATGGCTGCGGCGGATTAGCCGTGCGTACTGGGGCGCCGTGCTGCGGTGCGCCGGGCTGTTCGCCGTCGGGGGTTCGAGTCCCCCCTCGGGTATGGGTGTTTGTGTTGTCCTTAGGTTAGTCTACGTTAATTTAAGTAGTTTGTAAGCTATGGATTAATGACCACGTAGTTGTGTCCGATAGATTTACAAACATTTGAACATTTAAAAAAATGTTTTTCCTTCAGAAATGTAGACTAATTACACGTTATGATGATGCAACTTCTGAAGCTTCATCATCTAACAGTAAAAGAATAAAATTTTATTTTTGGCAAATGTCTCATGGCTACGCTTCTACGACGTACCTCTTATTAACATATAACTAACATTCAGTTCATGTAAATACTAGATCAAGGATTTTTTAATAAGTCTCCTTGTGTGTGCTGATTGGCTATTTTCACCTTTCATACGAATACTAGCAAAAATAATCCATAAAGAATCTAATTCCCATGCACAGATGTTCTTCTAAATCTATATCCACATCCATACAACGCAACCCATCTCTTGGTGTGGGCTAGAGGGTACTTCAGTAGCATTTTAACTTCCTCGTACTCTTGGCTGACCAGATGTCCTGCAGTCTTGCATTTCGCAGGATACTCCTTTTTTACTCCGGCCCACCATGATGTTATAAAATTTTAAAATTATCCTACATTTTAAAATCATCCTGAAAACCATGCTGCGAAATTCTATTATCGTCTCATTCAAGGGAAATCGGTAACCAAGCATCTAATGAAGAATGGAACTCATATAAACAAGACTCTTCTGCAGAGGAAAGGAAGTTTCGTTGACAGTGCTTCGTCTGCCACGCATGATGTCTGCCGTCATTGCACACAGAAACATCTTTCTCGCCCGTCGAAAACTATTTAGTCAGTTGTAGGCCCTGTTATATGAGCCTTTCTGAGATATACGAGGCGAGTAGCAACCTATCTTCCTCAACAATATTCTTGAATAGTAGTAATATTACGAAGAAGAGCTGCTGGTAAAATTGCAAGTCATAGATTAAGCACTCCCATGAACCACAGACATTGCCGAGGTGGGGTGGCTTGCGTGCCTCAACGATACAGATAGCCGTACCGTAGGTGCAACCACAGCGGAGGGGTATCTGTGGAGAGGCCAGACAAACGTGTGGTTCCTGAAGAGGGGCAGCAGCCTTTTCAGTAGTTACAGGGGCAACAGTCTCGATGATTGACTGAGCTGGCCTTGTGACATCAGCTAATGTGGCCTTGCCACACAGCTACTGCGAACGGCTGAAAGCAAGGGGAAACTACAGCCGTTACCTTTCCCGAGCCGGCCGCGGTGGCCGAGGTGACTGAGGCGCTCCAGTCACGGTCAGCACGGCCACTACGGTCGGGGGTTCGAATCCCCCCTCGGGCATGGATATTTGTGCCGTCCTAGTTCGTAAGTAGTTCATAAGTAGTTTGTAAGTTTAGGGACTGATGACCCCGTAGTTAAGTCCCATAAGCTTTACAAACATTTGAACATTGAACCTTTCCCGAGGACATGCAGCTCTACTGTATGAACATATGATGATGGCATCCTCTCGGGTAAAATATTCCGGAGGTAAAATAGTCCTCCATTCGGATCTCCGGACGGGGACTACTCAAGAGGATGTGATCATCAGGAAAGAGAATACTGGCATTCTACGGATCGGAGCGTGGAATGTTAGATCCCTTAATCGAATAGGAAAATAGAAAATTTAAAAAGGGAAATGGATAGGTTGAAGTTAGATATAATGGGGATTAGTGAAATTCGGTGGCAGGATGAACAGGATTTCTGGTCAGGTGAGTACAGGATTATAAATACAAAATCAATTGGGGGTATCACAGGAGTAGGATTGATAATGAATAAGAAAATAGGAATGCGGGTATGACCAGCACAAAGATCGCATTATCATTGTGAAGATACATACCAAGCCAACACCGACAACAGTAGTATAGGTTTATATGCCAACTAGCTCTGCCAATGATGAGGAAATCGAAGAAATATATGAGGAGCTAAAGGAAATTATTCAGACAATAAAGGGAGAGGAAAACTTAATTGTTATGGGAGACTGGAATTCGGTAGTAGGACAAGGAAGAGAAGGAAAAATTGTAGGTGAATATGGTCTGGGCAAAAGGAATGGAAGAGGAAGCCGCCTGGTAGAATTTTGCACAGAACATAATTTAGTTATAGCAAACACCTGGTTCAAGAATCACAAAAGAAGGTTGTATACGTGGAAGAGACCAGGAGACACCGGGAGATACCAGATAGATTTTATAATGGTAAGACATAGATTTCGGAACCAGGTTTTACAATGTAAGACATACCCAGGGGCAGATATAGACTCTGACCATAACTTGTTGGTTATGAACTGTAGGCTGAAACTAAAGAAACTTCAAAAAGGTAGGAAAATAAGGTGATGGGACCTGGATAAATTGAAGGAACCTGAGGTTCTTAAGAATTTCAGAGGGAGCTTTAGGCAACAATTGACAGAAACAGGGGAAAATAAAACAGTACAGGAGGAATGGTTAAAATTGAGAGATGAAATCGTGAAGGCAGCAGAGAACAAAATAGGTAAGAAGGCAAGACCTACAAAAAATCCTTGGATATCACAGGAAATACTAAATTTAATCGATGAAAGGAGAAAATATAAAAATGCAGTAAATGAAACAGGCAAAATGGAGTACAGACGACTAAGAAATGAGATTGACAGGAAGTGCAAAATGGTTAAGCAGGAGTGGCTAGAAGGCAAATGCAAGGATGTAGAAGAATGTATAAATAGGGGAAAAATAGATACAGCCTACAGGAAAATAAAAGTAACATTTGGAGAAGAAAAACAGCTCTATGAATATCAAGGACACTGATGGAAAACCAGTTCTCAGCAAAGGAGCGAAAGAAACTTCCTGGCAGATTAAAATTGTGTGCCGGAACCGGGACTCGAACCTGGGACCTTTGCCTTCGCGGGCAAGCGCTCTACCACTGAGCTACCCCGACACGACTCACGATGCCGCCTCACAACTTTCCTTCCGCCAGTACCTCGCCTCCTAATTTCCAAACTTCACAGAAGTTCTCCTGCGAAACTTGCAAGACTAGCACTCCTGGAAGAAAGGATATGGTGGAGACATGGCTTAGCCACAGCCTAGAGGATGTTCTGGTAACATCCCCTAGGCTGTGGCTAAGCCATGTCTCCACCATATCCTTTCTTCCAGGAGTGCTAGTCTTGCAAGTTTCGCAGGAGAACTTCTGTGAAGTTTGGAAAGTAGGAGGCGAGGTACTGGCGGAAGTAAAGTTGTGAGGCGGCATCGTGAGTCGTGTCGGGGTAGTTCAGTGGTAGAGCGCTTGCCCGCGAAAGGCAAAGGTCCCAGGTTCGAGTCCCGGTTCCGGCACACAATTTTAATCTGTCAGGAAGTTTCATATCAGCGCACACTTCGCTGCAGAGTGAAAGTTTCATTCTGGAAACATCCCCTAGGCTGTGGCTAAGCCATGTCTCCACCATATCCTTTCTTCCAGGAGTGCTAGTCTTGCAAGTTTCGCAGGAGAACTTCTGTGAAGTTTGGAAATTAGGAGGCGAGGTACTGGCGGAAGTAAAGTTGTGAGGCGGCATCGTGAGTCGTGTCGGGGTAGCTCAGTGGTAGAGCGCTTGCCCGCGAAAGGCAAAGGTCCCAGGTTCGAGTCCCGGTTCCGGCACACAATTTTAATCTGCCAGGAAGTTTCATATCAGCGCACACTCCGCTGCAGAGTGAAAGTTTCATTCTGGAAAGGAGGGAAAGCTCAAAGAGGGAAAGAGTATATAGAGGGGCTCTACAAAGAAAATGAACTTCGAGACAATATTGTAGGAAGGGAAGAGGAAGTAGATCAAGATGAAATAGGAGGTACTATACTGAGAGATGAATTTGACAGAGCCCTGAAAAACCTAGGTCGGAACAAGGCCCCAGGCGTAGATGACATACCCTCAGAGCTAATAAAGTCTCTGGGAGAGCCAGCCATGAAAAAACTATTTGAACTGGTGTGTAGGATGTATGAGACCGGCGAAATACCCTCAGACTTTAAGAAAAATGTAATAATACCCATTCCAAAGAAATCGGGCGCAGACAGGTGTGAAAACTACAGAACCATCAGTTTAATAAGTCATGGTTGCAAAATATTAACACGAATTATGTACAGAAGGATGGAAAAGCTGGTAGAAGCCGACCTCGGGGAAGATCAGTTTGGGTTCAGGAGAAATGTAGGAACACGGGAGGCAATACTCACTTTACGGCTTATCCTAGAAGATAGATTAAGAAAAGGCAAACCTACATTTTTAGCTTTTGTAGATTTGGAGAAGGCTTTTGACAATGTTGATTGTAATAAACTCTTTCAAGTTCTGAAGCAAGCAGGAGTAAAATATAGGGAGCGTAAGGTTATTTACAACTTGTACAAAAACCAGACAGCGGTTGTCAGAGTTGAAGGGCATGAAAGGGATGCAGTGGTTGGGAAGGGAGTAAGACAGGGTTGTAGTCTTTCTCCATTGTTATTCAATCTGTACATTGGGCAAGCTATAAAGGAAAGCAAGGAGAAATTTGGAGAAGGAAATTAAGTTCATGGTGAAGAATTAAAAACATTGCGTTTTGCCGACGACATAGTAATTTTGTCAGATACAGCAAACGACCTGGAAGAGCAATTGAACGGAATGGACAGTGTGCTGAAAGGTGCATATAAAATGAACATTAACAAGAGAAAAACTAGGGTAATGGAGTGCAGTGTAAGAAAATCAGGTGATGCTGAAGGAATTAGATTGAGAAACGAAGCAATAAAGGAGGTAGATGAGTTTTGTTACTTGGGCAGTAAAATAACAAATGATGTTCGAAGTACAGAGGATATAAAATGCAGAATGGCAATGGGTAGAAAAGCGTTCTTGAAAAAGAGAAATTTGTTAACATCGAATATTGCCTTTCAGAAGGCATTTGTGTGGGGTGTAGCCTTGTATGGGAGTGAGACATGGACGATAAACAGTGCGGACAGGAAGAGGATTGAGGCCTTTGAAATATGGTGCTACAAAAGAATGCTGAAGATTAGGTGGGTGGATCGCGTAACTAATGAGGAGGTACTGAACAGAATTGGGGAGAAAAAGAAATTTCTGGCATACCTTGACTAAAAGAAGGGATAGATTGGTAGGACACATTCTTAGACATCAAGGAATTGTGAATTTAGCGTTGGAGGGAAGTGTGTGGGGAAAAAAATCGCAGAGGAAGACCAAGAGATGGATACAGTAAGCAGATTCAGACAGATGTAGGTTGTCGTTCTTATGTGGAAATGAAGAGGCTTGCTCAGGATAGGGTATTGTGGAGAGCTGCATCAAACCAGTCTCCGGACTGAAGACCACAACAACAACAACAGATTAAGCAATCCGTTTCCTAGCTCTTTGTGTGGTTCGAAATGCAAGTTGTTACTGCATTGGTTGGTGAACGATGTTTGAGCTGTGATCATGCAAATAGCGAAATAAAAATGTGTGCTGAATGCCGAATTGCGAACTTTGTATCCGTTTATTGTAGGCATTGAAGAGAAATCGAATTTTTCAGAACTACAATTATTGGGTTTGGCTAACCTGAATTCTGTGTTTCTGTGGTTTGATGTCAAAAGACGTATGGAATTATTTTTACAACCCAACCATTTGGTTAAGGTTGCACAAGAAATGGTTTTTGTTCATATTTCTGGGCAAATAAAAGCAAAATCATATACTATTAACAATGTCGGGGAAGGTATGTCTCAATACTTCACACACAATAATGTACATTTGGTAAAAATAATTCAATTTCATTTGTTAAACTTACTTAAAGTTTAAAATTTTATGCCCCAAATTGACCGCCCCTATAATCTGCTGCCCTAGGCTCCAACCTACTCAGCCTACTGGTAAATCCACCACTGATTCCCGCAATGGATCGAACTTGTTTGTATATCCGCACAGAAATGGACATTTGCTTATTTGATGCATACACACCATTATATATGTATACGTTTGCAGTGGATGAAGTGATTAAGAGATAAATGATGATATTCCTATTTCGAGAGTGGAAGCACAACCAGTTTTATGAAACAGAAGTTTGCACACGTTTAAAGATAAAAATGTGACTAATGTAAGGAGACAAGTTTTCTCCGAACTGAATGAGGGTTTTTTCAGAAATGGAGAGCATTAAAAAAAGACAAGAAAAAATTAAAGGAAAGAAAGAAAAAAGAAGAAAATATGAATTTCGTAAGTGGTACAGTAGTGTCTGATACGGTACTTTTATTAGTTCTTCTATCATGTTAGCAACATTTTTCACATAATATTATGCAAACTCGTTTCGAATTCATTAATTTATGTTTACCGGCCGATATTTTACCGGCCGTCCAAAATCGGTGTGTGTGTGTGCAACCAGCTTAAGGTGCCTTGCTGAAGAGAGCACGGTTGCTCACCGTCGGAGGTTCGAGTCCTCCCTCTGGCGTGTGTTTGTGTGTGTGTGTGTGTGTGTCCTTAGGTTAGTTTAACTTAGTTTAAGTAGTTTTCAAGCGTAGGGACTGATAACCAGAGTATTTAAGCCCCATAGATTTACAAACATTTGAACGTTTTGTTATCAGTCCCCTGTTTCTAGCTAAGACATCAGAGTATAATTGTAAACACAGTAATAACCTAACTCAGTCTCCAGAGGGGAACCCACAAGGTGTACAGAGCGACAGCGGAGGCAGACCTGTGAGGGGAGATTGAATGTTCACCGTAAAGTGGCTTGCAGAGTATAGATGTAGATGTACAGAATATCTTTCACATCTCTAACCAGTTTCAGAGAGATATCTTCACATCTCTAACCAGTTTCACCACCCCCATGAACCACAGACATTGCCGAGGTGGGGTGGCTTGCGTGCCTCAACGATGCAGATAGCCGTACCGTAGGTGCAACCACAGCGGAGGGGTATCTGTGGAGAGGCCAGACAAACGTGTGGTTCCTGAAGAGGGGCAGCAACCTTTTCAGTAGTTATAGGGGCAACAGTCTGGATGATTGACTGAACTGGCCTTTTAACATCAGCTAATGTGGTTTTACCACACAGCTACTGCGAACGGCTGAAAGCAAGGGGAAACTACAGCCGTTACCCTTCCCGAGGACATGCAGCTCTACTGTATGGAAATATGATGATGGCCTCCTCTCGGGTAAAATATTCCGTAGGTAAAATAGTCCCCCATTCGGATCTCCGGGCGGGGACTACTCAGGAGGATGTTGTCATCAGGAAGACAATACTGGCATTCTACGGATCGGAGCGTGGAATGTTAGATCCCTTAATCGGGAAGGAAAATTAGAAAATTTAAAAAGGGAAATGGATAGGTTGAAGTTAGATATAGTGGGGATTAGTGAAGTTCGGTGGTAGGATGAACAGGATTTCTGGTCAGGTGAGTACAGGATTATAAATACAAAATCAGTTGGGGGTATCACAGGAGTAGGGCTGATAATGAACAAGAAAATAGGAATGCGGGTAAACTACTATGAGCAGCACAGTGATCGCATTATCATTGTCAAGATAGATACGAAGCCAACACCGACAACAGTAGTACAGGTTTATATGCCAACTAGCTCGGCCGATGACGAGGAGATCGAAGAAATATATGAGGAGCTAAAGGAAATTATTCAGACAGTTAAGGGAGAGGAAAACTTAATTGTGATGGGATACTGGAATTCGGTAGTAGGAAAAGGAAGAGAAGGAAAAATTGTAGGTGAATATGGACTGGGCAGGAGGAATGAAAGAGGAAGTCGCCTGGTAGAATTTTGCACGGAACATGATTCAATCGTAACAAACACGTGGTTTAAGAATCACAAAAGAAGGTTGTATACGTGGAAGAGACCAGGAGACACGGGAAGGTATCAGATAGATTTTATAATGGTTAAGACATAGATTCCGGAACCAGGTTATAAACTGCAAGGCATACCCAGGGGCAGATATAGACTCTGACCATAACTTGTTAGTCATGAACTGTAGGCTGAAGCTGAAAAAACTGCAGAAAGGGAGGAAAATAAGGAGATGGGACTTAGATAAGTTGAAGGCAAGTGAAGTTCTGGAGAATTTCAGAGAGAGATTTAGGCAACAATTGACAGATACAGGGGGAAATAAAACAATAGAAGGGGAATGGGTAGCATTGAGAGATGAAATAGTGAAGGCAGCAGAAGACAAAATAGGTAGAAAGGCAAGACCTACAAAAAATCCTTGGATATCACAGGAAATACTAAATTTAATTGATGAAAGGAGAAAATATAAAAATGCAGTAAATGAAACAGGCAAAATGGAGTACAGGCGACTAAAAAATGAGATTGACAGGAAGTGCAAAATGGCTAAGCAGGAGTGGCTAGAAGCCAAATGCAAATCTGTAGAAGAATGCATAACAAGGGGAAAAGTAGATACCGCCTACAGGAAAATAAAAGAGACATTTGGGGACAAGAAAAAACACATCTACGAATATCAGGAACTCAGATGGGAAACCAGTTCTCAGCAAAGACGGGAAAGCTGAAAGGTGGAAAGAGTACATGGAGCAGCTCTACAAAGGAAATGAACTTAGAGACGATGTTGCAGGAAGGGAAGAGGAAGTAGATCAAGATGAAATAGGAGATACTATACTGAGAGATGAATTTGACAGAGCCCTGAAAGACCTAGATCGGAACAAGGCCCCAGGAGTAGATGACATACCCTCAGAGCTTCTCAAGTCTCTGGGAGAGCCAGCCATGAAAAAACTATTTGAACTGGTGTGTAGGATGTATGAGACCGGCGAAATACCCTCAGACTTTAAGAAAAATGTAATAATACCCATTCCAAAGAAATCAGGCGCAGACAGGTGTGAAAATTACAGAACCATCAGTTTGATAAGTCATGGTTGCAAAATATTAACACGAATTATCTACAGGAGAATGGAAAAGCTGGTAGAAGCTGACCTCGGGGAAGATCAGTTTGGATTCAGGAGGAACGTAGGAACCCGGGAGGCAATACTTACCTTACGTCTTATCTTAGAAGATAGATTAAGGAAAGGCAAACCTACATTTTTAGCTTTTGTAGATTTGGAGAAAGCGTTTGACAGTGTTGACTGGAATACACTCTTTCAAATTCTGAAGTCAGCAGGGGTAAAATACAGGGAAAGGAGAGTTATTTACAACTTGTACAAAAGCCAGACCGCAGTTATTAGACTCGAAGGGCATGAAAGGGAAGCATCAGTTGGGAAGGGAGTAAGACAGGGTTGTAGCCTTTGTCCGATGTTATTCCATTTTGTACATCGAGCAGGCGGTGAAGGAAAGCAAGGAAAAATTTGGAATAAGGATTAAAGTTCAGGGGGAAGAAATAAAAACATTGCGTTTTTCTGATGACATTGTAATTCTGTCAGAGACAGCAAAGGACCTGGAAGAGCAGTTGAATGGAATGGACAATGTGTTGAAGAGAGCCTATAGAATGAACATTAACAAGAGCAAAACAAAAATAATGGAATGCGGTCTTAGAAAATCAGGCGATGCTGAAGGAATTAGATTAGGTAACGAAACAATGAAGGTGGTAGATCAGTTTTGTTACTTGGGTAGTAAAATAACATGCGATGGTCGCAGTCCAGAGGATATAAAATGGAGAATGGCAATGGGAAGAAAAGCATTTTTGAAAAAGAGAAATTTGCTAACATCGAATATTAATTTAAGGGTAAGGAAGTCTTTTCTGAAAGCATTTGTGTGGAGTGTTGCCTTGTACGGGAGCGAAGCATGGACAATAAGCAGTACGGTCAGGAAGAGAATAGAGGCTTTTGAAATGTGATGCTACAGAAGAATGCTGAAGATTAGGTGGGTAGATCACATAACTAATGAAGAGGTACTGAACAGAATTGGTGAGAAAAGAAATTTTTGCATACCCTGACTAAAAGAAGGGATCACTTGGTAGGACACATTCTTAGACATCGGGGAATCGTAAATATAGCATTGGAAGGAAGTGTGTGGGGTAAAAATCGCAGAGGGAGACCAAGAGACGCGTATAGTAAGCAGATTCAAGTGGATGTGGGTTTCCGTTCTTATGAGGACATGAAAAGGCTTGCTCAGGATACAGTAGGGTGGAGAGCTGCATCAAACCAGTCTCCGGACTGAAGACCATAACAACAACAACCAGTTTCAGGACGGTATGTTTCGAAATACGTACCAGAAATGAAAAGGAAGTGCATGCCACAGAAAGGAATATTCGTTTCCCCTTTCCACCAAAACCGTGGAACGATACTCCTTTTTAGTGAACGCCGTGATAAGACGGCCGCACCTCCCGACCATGCGCACAACGCTCACCATAACAACAGCTCGCGACTCGCCATTTCCAGGGGTGGCCAGCCGTCACCGCAAGCGCCAAACAGGAAACTCGGCCATTTTCGTGATGTTTTTTAGGTGACTTCCAGGCCTTGTCAGCAGCTAACATTCTGCATAAAGACCTCCTTCAATGTTAACTAACAGTGCTAAAAAAAATCAATACACGTTTCGGCATGACAAGTCTGACCATTCCCTTGTGAGTGAAAGAGGGTACATGCAAGAACCTGTCAACTTCAGAAAAGGAACAGCATTATTTATTTACTTCGTCTTTACGAAACACTAATCAAGTCACTCTCTGTGGATTTCTAAGAATATTAACATCTTGGTGAGGGCTTTCTACCTTTTTGTTGATGTTGCCAACATAGTTATGCGATGCTCCAGGATTGTAAGTAAAATTTTACCGTTACGTACATTTAAAGCACACTGTAGTTATCTGAAAACCACTAAGAAGAGTAAATAAATGTGCTGCCCACGGCAAACAGCACATTTATGGCGGTCATACGATTAAAAGAAAAACCGAAGTTAATCGAAACTAGTAACCGGTTAATAATAACAGGAAATTCGACTTATTAGTGTATGTGTCAAAGAAGACTGTAGATTCCGTAAGAACTCTCAAAAGAGTAAGAATACCTATTATCCACGATAAACGATACTACTGAAATAAAATCCGAAGTTGAATGAGATTGGCACAGATTAATAATAACAGAAAATCTATGCATCCCATTACTGTATGTGTCAAACTTTACTTCAAGTGAAAAAAATACAGCCATATACAACACACGAATTTCCCATACGGTACGTCAAAAGTCTAAAGACAGCGTAGTTTCGTCATTCGTCCGTATTTTTAACACTGTTTTCTATAATCACACACACGACTGCTCGCACGTGTATAGTATAAAAATATGGCAGCGAGACTTCGCGACACCAATGATACCGTATACGGCATTGCCAGTCTAGTAATATATGTGTGTGGCCTTTCTGATTGCATCGTTTCATCGTTCCACGGATCAACAAAGAAATTAAATGAGTTACTTTGTTACTGCCTTGCCTTGAGATAAGACGCATGTTCGTACACTTTATTAATGGTAATAAAACTACGTCTTCATTGTTATTTGCCTGCAAGTATATATGTTTATATGTATATACACAACGTTATTAATTTGTGAAAAAGTTGCAGTTTTTTCTTCGGAGAGATCTGATTAAAATTATGTAACTGATTAACATGCATTCAAGGATTAGCTGAAGTGTATCTGACACGTAATGAGAAGAATGACCGATTATGCGTTTTGACAATCGATAAAACAGTCAACTAAAATTTCACGAATTTGATGTTCAGATTTTTATAGGATTTAAATGACTTTAGAACAATTCATTAGGTTTATATCGAGATTTAACGCTTCGTACGAAGTCCTTTAAGTGTTATTATGAGAAGTTTAATTGGATTGTTTTTCTGTGAGTGATGCAGGTTTAGGAATTGAAGTTAGATTACGATCAACTTAAAAGATGACACACTATTGCGATCAAGTTAAAATTTTACGTACTATAGATAGGAAGCTCTTTGGATTAATTAGTAAGCAACTGTCAAACCGATATCTCTCGAGCTTCCCGTAATGAGTGCGATTCTTTTAGTTGAAATGCTGTTTGCCCGCGTCCCACGACATCCTCTCGTCACAGAAGGTTCAGTGGCAGAGCGCTCTAAGACGCCTTGCTGCGGAGCGCGAGGTTTTTTCGTCGTCGGAGGTTCGAGTCCTCCCTCGGGCATGGCTGTGAGTTAGAATAAGTTAGTTTCAGTAGTTTTTAAGCCTAGGAACTGATAAACGTAGCAGTTAGGTTTCTCAGATTTGCAAACATTTGAACATTTTTGAACGTAGGATGCGGGCGTAGAGAGCTTGACCACGCGGAGCTTGTTAGGTGCGTTCGTGTCAGACCGTTCTGAACTGCCGATCCCAAGGACCCTGAGGTTCAGCGCCAAACGTATACCGTTTTCTAAGGGCCAATCTCCAGAGGCTGTTAGGTGGTGATCTTTGCCAACCGACCGTCGCGTTCGTTCGTTTGGATGCCAACGTCGCCTAGTGTCGAAACGGCCAGTCTCTCATAGGGTGACAACAGAGACACGAGCAGACCACACCATAGGATGGCGAGGTGTTGTGGTCAACGAGCTTAAATTTCATAGTGTGGCGATAGGTCCGCCATGTTTGCGGCAAACTGAACTGGCGTCCGCCATGTTATTTGGGGTATCGACTGACAGCTGGTATGCCACATCCACTCGGAAATTTTGCCTATTTACAGTTCCACGTTTTAAATAAAGATTGACTATTGAATACAAATGTGCATCAAGTTCTGTCAGACTTTTTTGAAGCTGCGAATTGACGAGCCTGGTAGTACATTTGCTGATGAAATGCGCCTAAATCATCTGCCACAAAAGCACTTCACGTCGAAATAAGGTGTCATTAATAACTTTCCTTGTTGCCGTGCTGAAACAAGTAACGTTTGGTACGTGAAATTTCAGTACAAAGACGAAAGTCTTTATGCGGCTGCACGCCCGAAACTAATTTGAACAATCCTGGACGCGGTGGAGTAGCCGAGCGGTCTAAAGCGTCTCGCTGCGGAGCGCGCGGTTGCTCGCCGCGGAGGTTAGAGTCCTTCCTGGGACATGGGTGTATGTGTTGTCCTTAGGTTAGTTTACATAGGTTTAAGTAGCTACGGACTGATGACCACGCAGTTTGGTCCGCTAGATTTACAGACATTTGAACATTTTTGAATCAAAGTGACGACAGAATATTGCAATAAAAAAGTGCCTGTGTCAGCTGCCACAAAAACATTCCACACCGAAATAACGTATCATTATTACTTTCGTTGTTGACACGCTGAAATAAGTACATATTTGTTGCAAATAGCACAGACATATACAAGTGAAAAAAATTCTGGCTTCCACACTTTGCACTGGTTGCATGTCAACCATTCTCGATCAAGTATTGTCAACAACAAATGAAAACATTTTTAAAGAAGGGTGCAGACACTCAAAAGTGTGATTTCATAATCACAGTAAAGACCGAAGAATAAATATTTTAAAAACACACCAACGCTAGGTAGAAAACAGCATTTTTTATGGTGTGTTCTTCGCGGGAATTGCAGGATAGGACATCTGAATCTTCACTCTTGGGACAGTTAAGTGCCAGTAGTCAGGAATTTTGTTCGGGTATAGACAGACTGAGACCAAACAAGGCAAAAAAATTTGGTGTTGTTGCACAAAGTACTTGTCGTTTTACCACTTCTATTTGTGCTTTTAAATGCTGAAAACACTTTAGGCATATTTTAACAGCAAAAATTGTACAGGCATTACACACTACATACAGCAACATACGATAGACAGAGTACTGTCAAGTCTACTGACCACCAAAAATATGGCGGCCGAGTTTATACAGGTTGCCGCAAAGAGCGCTGTAGCTCGTGTGTCAGCCACTCTATGACATTTAAGCTGGTTGGTTGTGTCGTAAGGTCAGATTCACACACCACACGCACGAAAACGATCGTGCACCCAATCACACGCCGGCACCGCGCCTTCTGGGGGAGTAACCGAGAAGCGCGCCCTCTACAAGCGGCTATATCTAGACAACATTGTCGATGGAGAAGAACAATGATCTATTTAGTACAGTCGTGATCGCAAAAATTAAGTTTTTATTGACCGGTTTCGACGTGATGTAGGTCATCTTCGGAATAAAATGTAGCCTGCAGGAATTAATCCAAATAATTACAAAAATTCTAAGTACTACATTAGATTACATAAAATATACACAGAGTAATACGGCGTTTACCCATGTGGCCAGTGCTGGACTTGGCTGATCTGGGCTGGCTGTTCTCCTGTCAACTGGTAACTGTTGACTAGAGGCTATAAATCCTCTGGTTAGATAGTGCATGAATTTGGCGCAAAGTCAGCAGCAGCCAGTGGGAAAAGGCTTTACAAAGAGTAGGTTCTGAGTAACGTATAAATTAATATACAGTCCTTGCAGGCTTCATTTTATACCGAAGATGACCTACATCAGGTCGAAGCCGGTCAATAAAAACTGTTAAATTTGTGATCAAGACTGTTTTTGTATTATTAGCTATATCTAGGCCGACATGCGTCTGGAAGGGCACATCTGAACTCGGCTCCGAAATAGTCAGTAACTATGATAGAGCGCAGTAGCATCGTGCAAGAAGACGCCGCCGCAAGAACAGACAGACTCTCTAGAAGTTGAGTATGTATATATATTAGTAAATAAAACTTGTATTACTAATCTGTATTGCTGTTTTAGCTCTCCACGTTTTCCACGCGTCCTGAGCAGATTCATTCCTGATAGATAGGTCGGGGAGGGCAAAACACGAGGGAAAGACGGTAGAGGGCTTGCAAAGCACTCAGGGAGTCTCTGAAGGCTCTGCAATGTTGAAGAGTGCGAGAAATAGCGACACCCAAGAGGTAATGAACGCTGTTTGACGCGGTCACTCTGGTTCGTATCAGCACACAATCTGCCAGAAAGTTTCAAATTAGCGCACACTCCGCTGTAGAGTGAAAACTTCATTCTGGAAACATCCCTTAGGCTGTGGCTAAGCCATGTCTCCACTATATCCTTTCTTCCAAGAGTGCTAGTCCCGCAAGTTTCGCAGGAGGACGCGAAGTGGAAGTCGAGAAACACGGCGTCTACTGCCCTCTGGGTCTCTTCCATGTTCTACTTCCTACTTTCTCATCTCTACCTCCCGCTCCTCCTCTGTCGCGGTGCATTTACAATTTCCCTCGTTGTAGCAATTTGAAATCAAGAAATTATAAGTACTCCTCAATTTGTTGAAACAGTGGCAAATGACCAGAAATTTTTTTCTAAGAATTAAACAAAATCACGACACCATTAACAACGATATTTATAGAATTAGTTACCGTGATATTTTAATTTCCACTCCTGACATCATCGTCTTAGCTGCTGCTCGCCGTCGGAGGTGGAGTCCTCCCTCGGGCATGGATGTATTTGTTGACCTTAGCATAAGTTAGTTGAAGTACCTTGTAAGCATAGTTTCTGATGCGATAATGCTCTAGATAGCTCTGTAGATGTAATTTTAGACGCCTTAAGTAACGCAGATATCATAACTATAACTTATGTTATCGTACATGTTCTCTAGCGTATTGTCATCAAAAGCCGTGATGATAATTGCAAATTTAAACTTCTTCACTGCCACTGCCACTGCTTCCATCGCCTCCTCCCGCACTTACCGTAGCCCTACCGCTTGCAATTTGTTCGTCATTATCATCCCTATTATCATCATTATGTGTTAGTGTTACAACAGTATCTAACTTATGCTCATATTTCTGTACCATAACAGATACGAGAAAGCATGCGAATGATTCATCTTCTACACTAATACCATCTTTTCGAAGAAGGGTTCTTCGTAACTTCATCTCAACCAATCGCAATACATTATCAGGATTGATTAGCAATCGCCGCCCCATCTGACGCTTCGCCACACAAATAACGTCACAAAACGCAACTTCGGAGGCACATACTGCACCGTCCCTACTGGCGAACCGACAGGTCAAAGTGCAATGCGGCATGGCACACGCAGAGGCCTCTAACGGACGACTGCAGAGTTTGCAGATGTGAGAGTATGACTAGCGCAATAAGGGATCTTTACATTATCTCTCATTAGATTTTGGTGTATATGTGTTTGTTCGAGCCCAAGTACTTTCCTTGTAAGTTGTTGTTGTTGTGGTCTTCAGTCCGGAGACTGGTTTGATGCAGCTCTCCACAATACCCTATCCTGAGCAAGCCTCTTCATCTCCACATAAGAACGGCAACCTACATCTATCTGAATCTGCTTACTGTATCCATCTCTTGGTCTTCCTCTGCGATTTTTACCCCACACACTTCCCTCTAATGCTAAATTCACAATTCCTTGATGTCTAAGAATGTGTCCTACCAATCTATCCCTTCCTTGTAAGAGGAAGTGTTAAATCAGCGCGCACTCCGCTGCAGGGTGGTTGAAACTTCACGACGTAGTGATCCGCATCGTTGGTATACATAATTTATGCGCTATGGAAAGAGACGGTAAGTGCCAGGAAGTACCTGGTGGACGGAGATTTTAAAACTGAGGCTTTTGAGTCGTGAGACAATTACATACAAGGCGAACGGGCCAAGCAGGGGTATGGGATGGGACTCGAGAGATCAAAGGAGGGAACGGATAGGGGGACCCGACCTGGGCCGCCCTGATGGGAGGGGGTTGGGGGGAGGGTGTGAACTGAAGCTGCTGGAAAAAAAATGCGATTCTGGTGGTGAGGCGAGGCATGAACGCGGGGGTAACGTCTGAAGCAAGCAGCTGTTGCCCACGGAAGAGAGAGGGAGGCCGGCTTCAACAAGGATGCTAGCCACTGCACTAACAAGAGCAATGATAAAATTCTTCTGGGCACTGGACAGCGTCGTCAATATATCAAATTCCACCGACGTTTCGACCACTGTTGCAAGCGACCTCCTTCTGGGTGTCGACACCCAGAAGAACGCTGCTGTCAACAGTGGCCGAAACGTCGGTGGAGTTTGATATATTGACGACGCACGGTGCACTGTTACCTTAAGATAGTAGATCGTAGCAGAGCGCTCCCTGCATTAGTTTTGCTACATATTGATTGCAATTCTTTCACTTTGGGGCCATCTCGTGGAAAAATACGTCCAAAGGACTTGAAACTATCCTTCTTTGTTCCTCCCATTTGTCAGTCAATATTTTTAAATCTCTTCTCCCAGACATTGTTTTCGATTTGGAGATGCTGATCCTAATACCATAACCCTCAGAACTCTGAACCTGATTTGAAATATTAGAGTGAAACCTTTTAATTGAATCTACACCACAGTCCGTCAATTATCCGACACTAGTTATTTTATTTTCTTCTATTTTAATCCCACTCTGCCGGTCTATCGTTTTCAATATATAATCCATAAATAGTATGAACAACAACGGCGACAGGTTTGAACCTTGTCTTAGCCCTGAAAGTACCCTGAAACACTAACGGAATTTACCATCAATTATAACTGCCGCCTGACTAGTCACATTAAAATCTTTAATTGCCTGCAGAAGTCTGCCATGTATTCTTTCAAAACTGACAATAACTACTTGCTAGGTCATTAGCACTTTTATATTTATAAAACATAATTCCGCAAAAGATCTGGTCCTTACAGCAAAAAAAGGAAAGGAAAGACTGTCTGAGGTCTGATCGGTCGTGAAATAAAAAGAAGTAGTGAAGTGCGGTGAAACTTTGCGCATATGTGTTGCGTAGTTTCTCTAGTGCGCGAGTCGAATGCGGTTATCCGTCCTGAGAGATCAGTAAGCGCGTGAACATGTCTTGTGCAACACGCTCCCGCCAAATCTCAATCGATTCACTCGCTTTCTTCTAGGATGAAATTTTCATTAATGACAAAGTGCAGCAATGTTGCAGGAACTTCGGAGAAGTTCTCGAGACAAGCGGTCTGGGGAAGAAGCGAGTGTTAACCGATTATATTGTTCAGCAAGTGGGTCAGGCGATTCGAGAAAATATTCTGTTCATAATTTCTCTTATGATTAATTCGTTTCCAAAAATTTCCAGTTCAGCTATCTTCATCACTTCATTACCGCAAAATCTCTGCAAGGTGGTTTCCAAAACGCTGTGTGACACACCGCCTGAAGTAGAATTAAAAAAAAAATTAAAAATGTTCGCAGGGGACAAGGCAAAGGTCGGTTTTGAAAATCAAGAAACAACAGACGAATCGGTGGACGCATTCTCGTTCCTCGAATATATCAAAGAAGAGCAAGCAAACTTCCTCCAGACTATGCCTACAGCGTTCTGGGACCGATAAGAAGTTTTCCATTACAGATCATGGAATGTGGCTCAAGAATCACTGAAACCTCATAGACAGTGACCAATCAACATATACGATCACTTCCTTGCTTTCCAATGCTTCATGTTTACTGAATCTAGCTCCATGTCGTCTTCCAGTAAGCGACATTACTGGGTTGGTTTAATTATTGTTAAGCCTGCTTATTTTAGAATTCGATTTATTTTTTTTATTTACATTTATCTCGTTTCATAGGACAAAACTGTGGAGCAAGTCTCCATTATCATGGAATGAGTCAGTACATCAAATTGTAACAAAAGCGGAGTAATAGAAAGAGTGATTGCGTAGCAATTCTACTCACTCAACAAGCCTAAGCGTACGTAAAGAGAATCGATAAGGTAACTCAGAAATTAGCTTACAAAAAGTTTCCAGAAATTCCTCGACAGAATAGAAAGAGTGAACCACAAGCAAACTTTTAGCCTTAAAAGTTCTAGGATTAGTAATAAGAATTTTGTATTCTTGTGGCAGTTAATTAAAAAGAATGCGGCACAAATGCAGATTCGATTTCTGTCTAGTATTAACTGAATAAAAAGTTTCGGAATAGTCAAATATTCAAACGACAAACGCCATTAAAGATAACTGAAAGGCTAATGCCAGAATTCCCAGGCTACTAAAGAATGTATTTCGAATTTTAAAGAGTGTAATCCAGTCAAAACAGTCAAAAGCTTTCTCCAAATCTCCAAAAACTGGAAATGTAGATTTGCCTTTCCTTAACCTATCTCGCAACATAAGACGTAAGGTATTGCCTCACATGTTCATACATTTCTTATGCATCCGAACTTATCTTCCCCGAGGTGGGCTTCTACCAGTTTTTCCATTCTTCTATAAATAATTCGTATAGTTATAAGACTGCAGACTAATCAGGACGTATCCGTGGGGGGAGGGGGGATCACTGCTAACCGAAGTTATTAGACAGTCTACACAATACTGCGACAAATCTCTGAATCGGAGAGGCAGTTAGGCAGTGAAGAAAATTTCACCATAGCGAGGCTGAAATTCAATCACTCTCGAACTGCGCAGCACCTACCTCGCATCGGCATAGTGACATCTCCACTTTGTGACTGCGGCGAAGAGTAAGACAAACCACTAGTTCTTTTATTTATTTATTTTAATGCGTGAACAGGTGTCAGTTCACATCAAAGTTGCTAAGGTATACTTATCTCCTTCCTAACGGCGGCGAAGAAAGAGTTATGAACTGAAATGTAAAAGATAAAACATATTTAATCACAATATACTATTTCAAATTGCTCTTGTCTTTGTTTTTTGTCATATATTTAATGTATGTTATGTTATTTCAGACTGCTCTTTATTTTCTGTCATATCTTTTTTGTTTGTTTGCTTGATTTTGCCAACTTGCTTTCAAACTATACCAGAGTATGTTCTTATGATTACTTTATGGTTGACTGTATGGGGCGTACTCAAAGCCCAATAAAAATAATAAAAAATGAAAACAACAAAACTTTACAAATAAATCCATTTCGATTTTCACTCTTACTTCCACGACTGATCTGACATTCAAACAAAGTAGCATTCGTCTGTTGGTGGTTCATTTTGGGATAAGGGATGAATGGCCGGAAATGAATATTTCAGGCTGTTCGAGGTCCTAAACGAAGAATTCATTTGCGACTGTGGTACCTGTTCCACACAAAAATTACCCTTCGAAATGAAGTCCCTGACCTTTCCTTCAAAAAGAATACGTAATTGTATGTAATGTTTCAGTATTGTGAGTGTTTTCCAAAGATGGATTAATTTCTCGTTACATGAAGACAGGTGTCGTTGAGGAAGATGTTCGCCCTAAACACCGAAGGAAAACCCAGTTGTGTCATACTGACTGGAAGCAACTTAAGGCAATGGACAGAATCTTGGTGGTTCACGCTATAAGTAACATTGTACGGCTCTCAGGCAAAAATTATTCCACCAGCAGTGTCTTCGGTAATTTTGAAGATGTGTTACATAGCACAGCGGATGCGTCCAAACGATATATATCAAAGCGAATGTCGGAAGCAGCGGTTGATTCGAATAGTGATTAGTTTGTGAAGCAGCAGTTGATTCTTCTAATAGTGATTACTGTGTTAAGCGTAGTGCCGTGTAATATCTACTGCAAGGAATGGCGTACGCAGCGATAGGGTTGGGGAGGGGGGGGGGTGAGAAGGACGAAGAACAACATAGCCTACATATTAAAAAAAAAGTACGTAAACTTCATATGTGAAAAAGCGAATGAGATTATAGATTAAGTTTTTCTTTTCTTCCCTATCAAGTGAGTCCCGAAGCTGCAAATTTTTGCACTGAGACCTGTGATCGATGGTACATTCTGTTGTGGCAGTCTGTAATTTATGAGGGGGTTAAATGTTACTTTCTGTCTCGGCAGAGTAAAGTGTTAATTCTGGCAACAAAATGTTTGCTTTATGAGGATAATTAATTTATTAGCCGGACAAGGGTACATTCTATGTGATCGAATTTTCAAAGAGCTTTCAAAGGTCGTTGCCAACATCAGCAAACTACATCGCCGGGTCAGTATGTAAACTTTTACCTTAAGAAGATAACCACTATTTATTACCTAAAATACATAAGTATTAAGATATTATCCCGATGGCAAAGTGACAAGTATGTTTACTCGAAACAGTTTAAGCTGTACTCTTAGGTTCCTGCGTAACCACATCCTGTAAAATCATGACATAGCCTATTTGTAAAAAGTATAGAGGTCAACGTAAAAATCCTAACATTCCCTTGTACGCTGCAAATCGCTTAGATATGAACGGCTTCGATATATCGAAGCAGTATATATCGTTTGTCGCCGCTGCCGTGCTATGTATCACATCTTCAAAGGGGTAGGTACTCTTTAAGAGCAAAATCCCACAAGTAATTTATTTCAATTAAGTAAATACTCCTCTTAGTGTTGTAGAAGTGGACTGATAAAAGTTAAGGACCAATTATCGTGCGTTAAAACTTTAGTGCCTTCGCTGTCCGTAATACACACATCAAAGAAAGTTTTGCATCTCTTTGTTCCAAGTTCTCTTGAACCCTGACCTTGAACGTGTGTATTGGACCAAGAACACGGTTCCTTAGATATTGCATAAATGTCGCTCAACCCTCAAAAAGATGTTAACAACCACGCACGAGCAGTGCGAATGGAACGGTATCAAGTCCGGTCGTAACAACCCTAAAGAAGTACACTGCTTCTGTTGACTGTAGCCTTACCATGCCTAGAAGATCAATTCTAAAGTTTGATCGTGTCCGCAATGTTACTTTGCGTCAGAAGGGACTCTCATCAAGGGAAATTTTCCGACATCCCGCAGTGAGCCAAAGCGAAGATGTTTGGATGTGGATGAAAGATAGAGATACAGTATCAATCGATGACTCACTCTGCGTCAAAGGCTTCCACAGCGGAGTAACGCTGACAGGAACAACACCATTCTGGATAATAATTTTCGTGCAGCCACAAGACGTCGTGTTTCGCCTGTACGTAATAGGCTGTGTGACATGCAAACTTCACGCGACGTCCATGACGAGATCCACTTTTGACACCTAGAGCCGGCAAAGATGGGCCCAGCAGCATGCTGAATGGACTCGTCATAATTGGCATCAAGTGCTAATCACTGATGAGACTCCCATCTGCCTACCACCAGACAACCGTCGGAGATACTTTTGGAGGCAACCTGGTCATCCGGAACGTCCAGTGAGTGCAGCTAGGTGGTGGTTCCCTGATGTTTTGAGGTGCCTTTATGTCGGGCCACCGCATGTCACTGGTAATCGTAGAAGACAAGCGGCACAGGGATGACAACCTCTGACGTATAGTGCAGCAGCATTACGGTGAGGGAATCGTCTTAATGGACGACAATTCTCACGCTAATCTATGGGGATGCGTTCCTTCATGATAACATCGCAAATTAGAACGGCCAGCATGTTCTCCAGATATGACCGCTATAGAACATGCCTGGTATACTTTGAAACGGCTGTTTCTGGATTAGACGATCCAACAACCCCCATGAAAAGTCTTCGCCGAATAGCTGTTGAGGTGTGGAGCAATCTGGACCAACAGCCCTTTCATGATCGAGGGGGCAGTATGCCACAATAAATACAGGCAAGGATCTGTGCAAGAGGGCGTATTATTGGGTATTAGGGGCTCTGATATATGTTACTATTTCGAACACGAATTCGGAATTTCTAGGTCATTGTCGTACAACTTGTAAATTTCGGTTTTCATGAGCAATGAAGGGAACTGAAATGTTGTTTATGTATATGCCTATTCCATTTTTATGTAAATGGTGCTCAACCCCTAAAATCGTGGTGATGCAGCAGTTGTATGAGAAAGGAAGGCGGAAACTTACACTGTCGAACGTACACGATAATGGAAGCAAAAATGTCCCAGTAAACACGGGTCTGAAAACGAACAGTTTGCGAGGTAATTACGAATGTATGGTTCCAAGCCACCACTGACGTCATTGTCAATATCGTCCTGGTTATTACATATTAATTTGAAATTTAGACTTTACACTATTTTGATTTACATCGCATTTAGTTCAAATTTCACGCGTTGGTTACCTGTTAAATAAGGTGTTTGAAGTGTCTTACTTGGATCTGGATGCAATACTGTGCGCGTCTCTGCAATGAAATTCGAATTCTTCCGAAAACACCTGGATCATTTCGGAATTTTTGACAAACGTGTAAAACTCCCCGCTACAGTTCTTCAAGTGTGTTAACGGGTGTGCTGTATACTTCGCTGTTGAGGTGACCCTAGACGCAAAAATCCATCTTTCGCCATATCTGTGCGTTAGATGCCTTCTCACAGGAGCAGCAAAAATGTGCCGGAGCTTCATCTCGCAAATTGCTCGTTTGCGGACCCAAGTTTACTGAGACATTTTGCTTCTATTATCGTATACATTCAACCGTGTAAGTTTCCGCCATCCTTTTTGATACACCCTGTATACATGGAATTGTTGTACTAGGAAATGACGGAGGAATCCATGGGAAAAAGTAAGAAGAATTTTAAACGATCTTGGCCCAACATCCTAATGTGACTCAAAGATGACTAAAATCTCGTAATATGCAATACTACTATACATCCAATAATTCCAATTGATTTGTTTTCGAAAAGAATAATTAAATAAAAAATTTAAGCAAGGGGAAATATGGAGAAGAAATTAAAGTTCATGGTGAAGAAATAAAAACATTTTGTTTTGACGATAACATTGTAATTCTCTCAGAGACAGACTTGAAAGAGAAATTGAACAAAATGAACAGTGTATTGAAAGGAGCGTATAAGATGAACATTAACATGAGCAAAACAAGGGTAATGGAATGCAGTCTACGAAAATTATACGATGCTGAAAGAATTAGATCAGGTAACGAAACAATGAACGTGGTAAATGAGTTTTGTTACTTGGGCAGTAAAATAACATATTATGATCACAGTACAGAGGATTTATGCAGAAAGGCAATGGGAAGAAAAGTGTTTTTGAAAAAGAGAGGTTTGCTACATTGAATAATTATTCAAGCGTAAGGAAATCTTTTATGAAGGTATTTCTGTGGAGTGTTGCCTTGTACGGGAGTGAAACATGGCCAATAAATAGTTCAGACTGGAAGAGGATAGGCTCTTTTGAAATGTGGTGCTACAGAAGAATACTGAAGATTGGGTGGGTAGATCGCGTAACTAATGAGGTAATGAATAGAATTGGGGGAAAAGGAATTTTCAGAATAATTCCAATTCCTAAGACAGTAACTGTAGACAAATGAGAAAATTACAGAACCATCAGTTTAATAAGTCATGTTTGCACAATAGTAACACGAATAATTTACAGACAAATGGAAAAACTGGTGGACTCCGAGCTTGGGGAATATCAGTTTGGATTTAGGAGAAATGTAGGAACACGGGAGGCAATACTCACATTACGACTTATTTTAGAAGATAGGCTTTTGACAATGTTAACTGGAATACAGTTTCCCACATTCTGAAGGTATCAGGGGCAAAATGTACGGAGCGAAGACTTATATTCAACTTGAACAAGGACTAGACAGCAATTATTTGACTTTAAGGTCATGAAAGAGTCGCAGTGGTTGGGAACGGAGTAAGACAGGGTTGTAGCCTTTCCCCAATGTTGTTCAGTCTGTATAATGCGCAAGCTCTGAAAGAATGCAAGGAGAAATTTGAAGAAGGAATTAAAGTTCATGGAGAGGGAATAAAAATCTTGTGTTTTGTCTATGACATTGTAATTTTAGAGTAGGTAATGAGACAATAAAAGTAGTAGATGAGTTTTGTTATTTGGGTACCAAGATAACTACCGATAGCCGAAGTAAGGAAGATATAATATGCAGAATGGCTATGGGAAGAAAATCGTTTCTGAAGAAGCGAAATTTGTTGCCATCCAATATTAGTTCAAATGTTTGAAAGTTCTTTCTGAAAGCAATTGTCTGGAGTGTAGAACTGTATGGGAGTGAAACTTGGACGATATGGAGTTCAGACAAAAAGACGATCGAAAGTTTCGAAATGTGGTGCCACAGACGAATGTTGTAGGTTAGATGGATAGATCACGTAACCAATGAGGAAGTGTTCAACAGAATTAGGGAGAAATGGAGTTTCTGGCACATCCTGACTAAGAGAAGGGATATATTGGTGGGACACATTCTGAGACATCAAGGAATCGTCAACTTAGCATTAGAAGGAAGTGTGTGGGGGTGAAAATCGTAGAGGGAGACCGAGGGACGAATACCGTAAGCAGATTCAAAAGGATGTAGGTTGCCGTTCGTATTCTCGGATGAAGAGGCTTGCACAAGAAAGGGTTGCTTGGAGAACTGCATAAAAACAGTCTGCGGACTGAAGACCACAACAACAACAACAATAACCTTGACCAAAAGAAGGGATCGATTGGTGGGACACTTTGTTAGACATCAAGGAATCGTAAATTTAGCAATGAAGGGAAGTGTGTTGGATAAAAATCAAAGAGCAAGATGCGAATACAAGCAGATTCAAATGGATGTGATTTGCCGTAGTTGTGAGTAGATGAAGAGGTTTGTACAGGTAGTGTGGAGAGCGGCGTCAAACCAGTCTCCGGACTGAAGACCGCAACGACGCATTTATATATACAGGGTGTTACAAAAAGGTACGGCCAAACTTTCAGGAAACATTCCTCACACGCAAAGAAAGAAAATATGTTATGTGGACATGTGTCCGGAAACTCTTAATTTCCGTGTTAGAACTTATCTTAGTATTTCTCTTCAAATGTAAATTGAAATAATTCGTGCAGACAATTGTTAAAATACCCAATACTCTACCTGTGCTGCTGGAACATGTGCCTTTACAAGTACGACACAACATGTGGTTCATGCACGATGGAGCTCCTGCACATTTCAGTCGACGTGTTCGTACACTTCTCAACAACAGATTCGGTGACCGATGGATTGGTAGAGGCGGAGCAATTCCACGACCTCCACGGTCTCCTGGCCTCAACCCTCTTCATTTTCATTTATGGGGGCATTTGAAAGCTCTTGTCTACGCAACCCCGGTACCAAATGTCGAGACTCTTCGTGCTCGTATTGTGGACGGCTGTGATGCAATACGCCATTCTCCAGGGCTGCATCAGCGCATCAGGGATTCCATGCGACGGAGGGTGGATGCATGTATCCTCGCTAACGGAGGATATTTTGAACATTTCCTGTAACAAAGTGTTTGAAGTTACGCTGGTACGTTCGATTGCCGTGTGTTTCCATTCCACAATTAATGTGATTTGAAGAGAAGTAATAAAATGAGCTCTAACATGGAAATTAAACGTTTCCGGACACATGTCCACATAACATATTTTGTTTCTTTGTGTGTGAGGAATTTTTCCTGAACGCTTGGCTGTACCTTTTTGCAACTCCCTGTAGCCGGTTTAGACGTTTGGTGATCAAAATAACGAATTTGCATATTGAGAAGCTGGAGAATCAATCAAGATACACCTTTCTGAGACGTCATTATTCAAAGAAAGTCTTAACACATCGTTTAATATCTTCGGGAAAGGAAATTTTTCGGCTGGAGCAGTGCGTGTCAGAGCTGGTGCAGAGGCAGGGCGTGTCGTGTCGTGTGCGTCAACCGCTGGGCAACCTGATCCCAGAGCGGAGGCAGCGGCCTGGGAAAGGCGGCCGGTAACTCAAGCATGCCGCGACCGCTGCTCGCTTTGTGTCCCGGAACAGGGAGGCAGGAGGCGGCTTTATATAACGAGCCTGCGCAGGTCGCTCACCCCGCCGACCGAGGCTTAGCGCCCGTGCCGTGCAGGTGATGCAGCCCTCCTGGCCGTACCAGGCTGCAGCCGACTGTCCCAGCTGCGGGCCACTGTGCACTCGAGGCCGGGACACACTCCCACGGGCCTAGAGGGCCGTATGACTGAACCGGAGTTGTTATTGTTATAGTCTTCAGTCCAGAGACTGGTTTGATGCAGCTCTCCACCCTACTCTATCCTGAGTAAGCCTCATAATAACGGCAACCCACACCCACTTGAATCTGCTTACTATACGCATCTCTTGGTCACCCTCTGCATTTTTACCCCACACACTTCCCTCCAATGCTAAATTTACGATTCCCTGATGTCTAAGAATATGTCCTACGAAGCGATCCCTTCTTTTAGTCAGGGTATGCCAAAAATTCCATTTCTCACAAATTCTGTTCAGTACCTCTTCATTAGTTATGCGCTCTACCCACCTAATCTTCAGCATTCTTCTGTAGCACCACATTTCAAAAGCCTCTATTCTCTTCCTGTCCGCACTGCTTATCGTCCATGTTTCACTCCCGTACAAGGCAACACTCCACACAAATGCCTTCAGAAAAGACTTCCTTACACTGAAATTAATATTCGATGTTAGCAAATTTCCCTTTCTCAAAAATGCTTTTCTTCCCATTGCCATTCTGCATTTTGTATCCTCTGTACTGCGACCATCGCATGTTATTTTACTACCCAAGTAACAAAACTCATCTACCATCTTCATTGTTTCGTTACCTAATCTAATTCCTTCAGCATCGCCTGATTTTGTAAGACCGCATTCCATTATTTTTGTTTTGCTCTTGTTAATGTTCATTTTATACGCTCTCTTCAACACACTGTCCATTCCACTCAACTGCTCTTCCAGGTCCTTTGCTGTCTCTGATAGAATTACAATGTCATCAGCAAAACGCAATGTTTTTATTTCTTCTCCCTGAACTTTAATCCCTATTCCAAATTTTTCCTTGCTTTCCTTCACCGCCTGCTCGATGTAAAAATTGAATAACATCGGAGAAAGGCTACAACCCTGTCTTACTCCCTTCCCAACTGATGCTTCCCTTTCATGCCCTTCGAGTCTAATAACTGCGGTCTGGCTTTTGTACAAGTTGTAAATAACTCCCTTTTCCCTATATTTTACCCCAGCTGACTTCAGAATTTTAAAGAGTGTATTCCAGTCAATATTGTCAAATGCTTTCTCCAAATCTACAAAAGCTAAAAATGTAGGTTTGCCTTTCCTTAATCTATCTTCTAAGATAAGTCGTAAAGTGAGTATTGCCTCCCGGGTTCCTACGTTCCTCCTGAATCCAAACTGATCTTCCCCGAGGTCAGCTTCTACCAGCTTTTCCATTCTCCTCTACATAATTCGTGTTAAAATTTTGCAACCATGACTTATCAAACTGATGGTTCTGTAATTTTCACACCTGTCTGCGCCTGATTTCTTTGGAATGGGGATTATTACCTTTTTCTTAAAGTCTGAGGGTATTTCGCCTCTCTCATACATCCTACACACCAGTTCAAATAGTCGTGTCATGGCTGGCTCTCCCCAGAAACTTTAATAGCTCTGAGGGTATGTCATCTACGCCTGGGGCCTTGTTCCGACCTAGGTTTTTCAGGGCTCTGTCAAATTCATCTCTCAGTATAGTACCTCCTATTTCATCTTGATCTACTTCCTCTTCCCTTCCTACAACATCGACTCTAAGTTCATTTCCTTTGTAGAGCTGCTCTATGTACTCTTTCCACCCTTCTTTGCTGAGAACTGGTTTCCTATCTGAGTTCTTGATATTCGTAGAGTTGCTTTTCTTGTCCCCAAACGTCTCCCTTATTTTCCTGTAGGCGGTATCTACTTTTCACCTTCTTATACATTCTTCTACATCCTTGCATTTGCCTTCAAGCCACTCCTGCTTAGCCACTTTGCACTTCCTGTCAATCTCATTTCTTAGTCGTCTGTACTCCATTTTGCCTGTTTCATTTACTTCATTTTTATATTTTCTCCTTTCATCAATTAAATTTAGTTTTTCCTGTGATATCCAAGGATTTTTTGTAGGTCTTGCCTTTCTACCTATTTCGTCCTCCGCTGCCTTCACCGGAGTATCTACTTTACACTCTCAATTCCAGAGAACGCAGTAGCTAGAGAGTGAGACAGGGTTGTAGCCTTTCTCCAATGCTATTTAATTTGTACATTCAGCAATCTATAAAGGAAAGCAAGGAGAAATTTGCAAAAGGAATTAAAGTTCAGGGTGAAGAAATTAAAATATTGCGTTTTGCTGATGACATTGTAATTCTGTCGGAGACAGCAAAGGACCTGGAAGAGCAATTGAACGGAATGGACAGTATCTTGAAAGGACCGTATAAGATGAATATTAACAAGAGAAAAACGTAGGTAATGGAATGCAGTCTTAGAAAGGAATTAGATTAGGGAACGAAATAATAAAGGTGGTAGATGCTTTTCGTTACTTGGACAGTGAAGTAATATATGATGGTCGCAGTAAAGAGGATATAAAATGCAAAATGGCAATGCGAAACAAAGCGTTTTTAAAAAACAGACATTTGCTAACATAGAATATTAATTTAAGTGTAAGGATGTCCTTCCTGAACGCATTTCTGTGGAGTGTTGTCTTGTACGACAGTCAAACATCGATGATAAATAGTTTAGGCAGGAAGAGGATTGAGGCTTTTATGTGTGGTGCTACAGAAGAATGATAAAGATTAGGTGGGTAGATCGCGTACCTAGTGAAGAGGTACTGAACAGAATTGGGGAGAAAAGGAATTTCTGGTATACTAAAAGTAGGGATCAATTGGTAGGACATTCTTAGACTTAAGGATTCGTAAATTTAGCATTGCAAGGAAGTGTGTGGGGTGAAAAACCGCAGAGGGAGACCACGACACGAATATAGCAAGCAGATTCAGATGAAGTCTTATTGAATCCATCATCGATGGTGGAGCTGGGACCGCGGCTGGTGAAGATACTGTAGGAAACAGGTTGCCGTCAGTCGTATGTTTTATAGAAATATATTTCTTCATTTCTTCGCTACCATAATGTAATGCCGAAACTGGTAGCTAAGAAATAAATGTTTCTATAAAATTTACGACTGACGGTAACCTGTTAACTACATGATTCAGATGAATGTGGGTTGCCGTTTTTATGAGGTGATGAAGAGGCTTGTTCAGGATAGAGTACGTTGGAGAGCTGCATCAAAACAGTCTGCGGACTGAAGACCACAACAACAACATATAAATACACTAGTGAAGGTACCATCGGAATTAAATCTTAGTACGACAGATAGTTCGCAGTGTTTTAGGCCAAAAATAATAAGGTTCATGGAAAATCGCCCCATGAAACATGAACTTTCAATTTATTAGATTGTTACTACTAACTTTAGGGCGACATGTTTTGCAGACTGTCTAAGGTGCGTCTGAATACTTCGGTGAATGGTCTTAGGAATTATAGGAAACAAGATTTACAAACATAAACTTTTACTGGCCTTCAGAGTAATTGTCTCAGGGTACAATATAACGGGTGACCAAAAAATCAGTATAAATTTGAAAACTTAATAAATCACGGAATAATGTAGATAGCGAGGTAAAAATTGACACACATGCTTGAAATGACATGGGGTTTTATTAGAACCATATCTACAGTTATCGGAACTTTTGGCCCACTTCAGGTTACGGTAGTAACACTAAAAGTGGGCCTTTGCGATCGTCTTTTCACAGCTCGAAATTTAAATGAAAATAACGTCTCAGCTATTCATCTGACACGAAAATCGAATAACGTAATTTGTAGAGGAGAAAATTCTCTACAGCTTCGCTCTCTTATTTTTTATTTTTTCATATCTCGTATAGTTTGAGAGATATTTGCAAAAATAACGGAGTTTTGACACCCCCATTGAATTAACGAAAACCAGCCGTTCGCAGATGTCACGTGACATGACTCGCCCAGAACTCTCTCTGGCATGCATAATCTTGCGTTGCGTATTTCTTGATTTCCTTATTGTAAGTTACACGTTGTCATTTCAAAGCAATGGCGCACAGAATAATTAACAAAAACACGTCCTTCTTCATACGATAAATTATAATCTAATGTCTACAAATGCCATATTAGCATCACTTAATAACGGCCATCAATAGTATGACATTAAAGAATACGGTTCCTTACTGTTAGCTGTAGCGTAGTGGGCAACGCGTTGGACTGTGATGCTGGAGGTCACTGGTTCGGAACCCACCACTAATTTTTTTCCTAAATGTGTTACAGACACTCTTATTAATTAATTTTTTATTATTACTCTGGTCTAAAATGATTGCAAAAACTTATAAAACTACAATTCTAAAGCGGGCCGTAAAACACATCAGTGCGATTTTTTTCTTCGAGGAACTGCGTGATTTTGATTTTGTAACTGCTACCGTGACGGGTGAGAGGTACGCCAATATGTTACAGAATCGCAACATCCCCAGCCTGGCTGATAAACACCTGTTGACCTGTTGGAATGTACGATTTTTATGCAAGATGGCGCTCCACCCCATATTGCTAGACGCGTGAAAGATCTCTTGCGCGCGTCCTTTGGTGATGATCGTGTGCTCAGCCGCCACTTTCGTCTTGCTTGGCCTCCCTGGTCCCCAGACCTTATTCCGTGCGATTATTGGCTTCGGGGTTACCTGAACTCGCAAGTGTATCGTGATCGACCGACATCTCTAGGGATGCTGAAAGAAAGCATCCGACGCCAATGCCTCACCATAATTCTGGACATGCCTTACAGTGCTGTTCACAACATTATTCCACGACTACAGCTATTGTTGAGGAATGAGGGTGAATATATTGAGCATTTCCTGTAAAGGACATCATCTTTGCTTTCTCTTAATTCGTTAAGCTACTTATTACTTTTCTGATAAGATGAAGCGCCATCTGTCGGACAATTTTTGAACTTTGTTTTTCTTTGGTTCTAAGAAACCCCATGTTATTCCAAGCATGTGTGTCAGTTTTTACGTATCTACATTATTCCGTGATTTATTAAGTTTTCAATTTTATACAGACTTTTTGATCACCAGGTATTTCAGCAGAGTACGTTGTCAGCGTGAGTAACAGGGCGGGGGAAGTTGTTCACAGCAGAGAACATTCTCCCTAATTTCATATGAATAAAACTAGAGAAGTTTCTCACGACCGGAGAACATTCGCCCATTTCTGAAGTGAGCTCTCTAGCATACTTCGTGCTCAGTAACTTCTATTAAGGTTACGTTTTACCGTGATTTATAATAAAAATGATAAAATTTTTGTCACTTAGAAGGTGAAAACAAGTTCCTTTATACGTAGTCTTTAAGAAATACGAGGGGATCTAAAATGTTAATGCAAATAAAAACATTTTGTTGACGAGTTGCTTCCTTGAGAAAAATCGTGAGTGTGACACTTTTAGCATTTTATACAGTGACGCGAGTGATGTAAGAGGAATGTTTTCATTGCCGACATAGAAATGAAACACAAGTGCATTCAGCTGTGTGCTTTACCCATTTGCTTGTAGTGTATATTAACAGTTGTAAACAGCTACATAGCAAAATAATATTGTTTTTAAATAGAGTCTGTTAGTAAGGCCTTATAATGTTGGTTCCAAATAAAGTACATCCCAAGACTTCACAGTTTCTATCACAAAACCAATACTGCTGCAATACCAGGTAGGCCTACTGAAATATTTGATTCTATACAACCCGGTTGGCCTATTTAATATGCGTTTTCTGACTTCGCAATCGTAACGTCTGTTATGTTAGAAGTAAGTAAAAACGACAGGAAAATTAATTACTGATTAATTTCATACCTAGCAGTCTGTTTCTTGTAACAAAATCGCATGGCCTCACGCTCATGAGCAGACCATTGGGTGTCATATTTAACAACAAGTATCTCATGTTACGAATCTCCGTCAGCATTTCACGTTGAAACAGATGAATATCTGACCCATTCTTAAAATTTCATTCACAGATTGTGCTAACCCAACTTCATTAATAAAAAAGTTTCTTCCGCACCGAAAATTTTGTATCGTCAGGAGAATACATTTTCATAAAAAGTGAACATTGGTCTTAATAATATGTTTCTTCACAACAAACTAATATCTAAACATAGTACAGTTCTTTTTGAATATTTAGATGCCTAATCAATATTTGTACACTGAATAATTTGCCTGATTGGGCTAGTTTAAAGAAATACACGATTGAACAGCTGTTCTGTGCCGGACATGACACGCGGAGAACTTACTCAAAGAGGGGAGGTAGCGAGAATGAACTACCTGCTCAGAGCATATGCTTCGAATTTTTTATTCCTACGAAATTGAGAAGATACTCAGAGAACGTTCTTTTGGTCTGAGAATCTCTGGAGCATCTGCTGTTTTTTATTCATACGACCGGTAGTCCCACCAAGTAACGGTGGCCACAATTAAACCGACACTGTTCTCACAGCGCAGCACGGGCAGCATACATCGCAGGCGGACCTACTGGACCACACTGTTGTGGGCAACCGTCTCTAGACCTACAAACTGCGTCAACTAATTTATACTAACTACAACACAAACACACATGCCCGAGGAAGGGGTCGATCCTTCGACAAGAACGGGCCCCAAGTCCGTAGCATGACGCCTTAGACCCCGCCGCCATACCTCGCAGCATCGCAGTCCACTGAAACCTATCAGGTACCTTCTTCTTCTTCCTTCATGCACTAGGCCTTCCTTCAGCCTGTTGAAGCTACATCTGGTCCTTCCAGCGTTCTGCAGGTCTTCCGACGAATGTTTTTCCTTGCGGAGTAGATCCACAAAAATGTAGTGGTAATCTTGATTCGTCCTTTCATAGCAGATCGGATATACATTTTGTCGGTATTCGTCAACCTTACTGTCTATATCGAAAACATTTCCTTCCTTCCTGATATTTGTGTTTCTTATTTTAGACTGAAGCCTTGTTAGAGGTATGCAACTTTCATGATAAAATTTTTTAATGATTCTAAAATTGCTTGAGATTGCTTGAATAATCACAATTGTCAATTTTGAATTGACAATAAATAAGCTACTAATAATATTTAGTGATTATTCAAGCAATCTTCAGCAATTTTAGAATCATTAAAAAAATTTGTGTTTCTTTTGTAGACTAGCTGGTTGTATCCTGTTGTATCCGAGGAATTTCATTTCGCCGGCCGCGGTGGCCGAGGGGACTAAGGCGCTTCAGTCACTGTCTGCACGGCCACTACGGTCGGGGGTTCGAATCCCCCCTCGGGCATGGATATTTGTGCCGTCCTAGTTCGTAAGTAGTTCATAAGTAGTTTGTAAGTTTAGGGACTGATGGCCCCGTAGTTAAGTCCCATAAGATTTACAAACATTTGAATTTCATTTCATTGACTTGTAATCTTGTTTTATCTTTTTGTTTTGTGTTAGGTAGCATTACGTACACACTCGAACACGAAAATTGAAGTGCCACTTTTTAATATTAATTATACAAGGAGGTAGATAAAACAAAAAACAAAATTGAAGTGCCACTTTTTAATATTAATTATACGAGGAGGTAGATAAAACAAAAAACAAAACAAAAGTTTAAATGTTTGTAAATCTCTGGGACTTAACTACTTTGGCTATCAGTCTCTGAGCTTACCAACTACTTAAACTAAAACACACAAACCCATGCACGAGGGAGGACTCGAACCTCCGACGGTGACCCACCGCGCTCTCCGCAGCAAGGCGCCTTATTGCTCTCGGTCACTCGTCCGCGTCTTCAACAAAACCTACACTGCTCGAAACAAACAGGAGATCAGATGAGATATCATAGACAATATACATATGGTAACGTATTTTATTCAGATATTGGTTACAATTCTAATATGTAGGTGATACAGCACGATATTTTACTGTCTCTTTACTTGAGGTTTACATGGCGTTTACTTAGAGCGAGGTAATATGAGGCTACCGTAATAGCAAAAAAGTTATTCTCATTGCCCTCTAATAGGGTCTGTGATCACCTTGGTCGGCCACTACAGTTGCACACCTACGTGGCATGGACAATATGAGCATATCGATCAGCTCTTGAGGGATATTTGTCCATTCTTCCATGAGTCCAATATCCAGCTCTGCAATCGTTATAGGAGGTGCTGGTCTGATTGCAATGCGTCTGACAAGTGCATACCAGCATGCTCAATCGGGTTTAAGTCGGTGAACAAGCAGACCACTCCAGTCGTTCAGTTCCCTCAAGCATACTGTACACCACTGAAGTTCTGTATGGACGAGCATTATTGTCCACCAGAAGGAGCCCATCTCCTATGGCACTTGCGTGGAGCATAACTAAAATTCGAAGGATCTCGTCTCTATACCTCTGAGCAGTCAAAGCGCCATTCTGAATAACATAGAGGTCCGTACGTCCACCAATAATGACTGCTGTCCACACCATTCGTCCACACCATGGTAAGGGGGTTTCCAGCACACAATCAGAATTGTTCCGAGCTCAACGTCTGCGGCGCGCCAGTGACGGTCTGCGCGGCCATGCGGACGGGGGTTCGAATCCCCCCTCGGGCATGGATATTTGTACCTTCCTTAGTAGTAGCTAGTTCATAAGTAGTTTGTAAGTGGTGACCCCATAGTTAATTCCCATAAGCTCTACAAACATTTGAACATTTTCCGAGCTCAACGTTCTCTCCAGATGAAGGAACAACAATTGTCCAGCTGAACATAAAATCTTATCTGTGAACAGAACCGTGCGCCATTCGTCACAATCCCGATGTTCCTCCGCACACTCTGTCTGGGCTAAACGATGTCTTGGTTGTATGAGACACACACCATAGGCCTCCGTGCGTAGAGACCACATTCCCAAAGGCGATTCCGGACTGTTTGTGTTGATATTGCTCGTTCTGTTGCTGCCTGGAGGGTAAGTTTCACTCCCGTACACTCCACACAAATGCCTTCAGAAAAGATTTCCTTACACTGAAATTAATATTCTCTTTTTCAAAAACGATTTTCTTCTCGTTGCTCTTCTGCATTTTATATTCTCTGTACTGCGACCATCATGTGTTATTTTGCTGCCCAACTAATAAAACTTATCTACTACCATTATTGCTTCGTTACCTAACCTAATTCCTCTAGCATTGCCTGATTTTCTAAGACTGCATTCCATTACACTTGTTTTCTCTTATTAATATTCGTCTTATACGCTCCTTTGAACACACTGTCCATTTCATTCAATTGCTCTTCCAGGTCCTTTGCTGCCTCTGACAGAATTACTATATCATCAGCAAAAATCAATGTTTTTATTGTGTATCTTGAAGTTTTCCCGGCGTATTGATTGGTCCATCATATTTCGGGCTTGCAGCCGGATCATGTTGACGTCTTCCAGCGTTTCGGCTGACAAACATGCAGCCATCTTCAGGTAAGCACGAGACTGAAGATTACTGGTGTGCGTCGTTCTATATATACCGAAGATTGGCGCAGTGAAGAGGTACTAGCGCGCGACAAGCTGCCACCACCATGCACAAACCACAGGTGTGCTACGTACTATGGTGCATCGGGCACATGTGGTATCTGACAAGGAGAGCCTTTTTAAAGAGATGGAACATTTGCAGTCAGTCTTTAGGGAAAATGGATATTCTTCAGATCCGCACAAGAACAAAAAGAAGAAGACAAGGGGGTAATCAGGTCCAGGGCGTTCCTTCCGTATGTGGGCAACCTCTCTTCTAAAATAGGAAGAATTCTAAAAAAGCATTGTGTAAAAGTGATATTCCAACCACCTGCGAAGATCTCGGCTTTGCTTGGCTCTGCGGAGGATGATTTGGGATTGAGGAATGCGGGAATTTACAAGATCCCTTGTCAATGTGGTCAATCCTCCATTGGCCAAACTACTCGCACAGTACGAGAAAGATGCTTGGAGCATGAACGCCACACACGTCTTCTGCAGCCCAACAAATCAGCCACAGCAGAACACTGTATTTCCACGGGACACTCCATGGATTATTCTGCAACAAAAATTTTGCCAACGATAGGATCCTTTTGGGATTCGATTATTAAGGAGTCCGTTGAAATACGGTTGACAGAAGACCTGATTAATGGCAGCTTTCAAAAGGATAAAGCATGGGACCCTGTAATTTCTTTAATTGCTTCACAGAGACATATGTCTACATCTAGTGCAATCTGTGACAAAAAGCGATTTCTTTCGACCACCGCGCTTTAGATGCACGAAGGCGCAATTCGACAGATGGCGCGAATGTAAGTACACCATTACGCAGACGCGGCCGGCATCTACCGCAGAGCGCGCCAAATTCGACAGGGGGCGCGCTAGTACCTCCTCAATGCGCAGGCGCAGGCGCCGCCGCGCCAATCTTCGGTATGTATAGAACGACGCGCACTAGTAATTTTTCGCTCCCCCCTCCTACTATTAATCCCTCAAATTCCTCGAACGCCACGCCTTTCGCCTCGCCTACCGCATCCGCCTCCCCTCCCCCACGCGGATCCTTTACGACCTCATCCCAGTCCCACACCTGGTCCAATTCCTTCAACACATCCGCCTCAACTACATCCACTGAAAGATAGAGTCCCATAACCCACTAGTATCTCCCCTCCTCCTGGATCCCGGTAAAGCTCTGTATAGGGAAAGTATGACCATCCTTTTCCGCGCCGCTTGCCGCCGTCTGCAGCTCGTGATTGGCTGAAATCGAGTCACGTGGTTCTTTCCGCCATCTTGGTCCTATACGTTGCTTGGCTGCCATGAAAACCTTGTGAAAATTCGTATGTTTTGGTTTGAATAATGCCACAGTGTTGTACTTTTGGGTGTTTTTAAGAAGCAGGAAGATGAACAGCCTGGCTGATAAAGTCGTCAGAGAAAACTAGGAGTTCAGAAACGAACTTCAGTTCTTGTGTTTTGATGATTTTAATTCATAATGTAAATTAATAGATTAAAGATTCACTGACGACTGGATCACGCAGCAGATATCTATATATTTTTAACTTTAATAAATTTGTGAAGAAAATTCCTGCACAATGTCGTGAGGTTAAATTATTCACGCGTCGTTGATGTTATCTGCAGGTAGTTGTCGAAAATACACAATTTTATTTTACATATTAGTGAGTGAACTAGATTCCCGTTTAGATATGAAATTAACATACAGTTCCTGAAACAAGCTTTTCTCATTGGTTTTCATGTGTTAGAGTGTGTCATAATAGGAAACAAAGAATTGAAACAAGACAAATATTAGACATTCAAATGTAATTGGCGTTGTAAAGACACCTTTAATTTCTGTTTCTGGTAGTGGGTATCTCCTTGCATTTTTCGTAGTTCATGTAAGATATAATTACATAATACGCAAGGAAATACTCGTAAAAGACTTTTCCATGATCTCAAATTGTTTTCTTAATTTACAATATGCTCCGATGATGACATGTTCCCGGTCTATTGAAATATTTGGCTACAGTACAGGTCAGTCTGAATTATAGGTGAACTCTTTAGATATAGAACCACAAATTAGTTTTCTTAAATTCGGACGATAAGTATTCCGTAGAGCAGCCAGGTCCGCACAGAAGTACGCGAAGTTCCCGCATCTGTCCGTCGGATATAACAGCCTGTATCTCGAGAATGAAAAGAGTTATCGTTCTGCTCTGAACCGTAAATAAAATTCCGATATATTACCTACATCTCGTCCGCAGCATTGTATGAGCTAAAATCAACCATGCGCAAAGTCTACGCAATGCAACTTTTCCTCTGCAAACTCTTCAAAATTTTGCGCAGTTGTTTACTTAATTTGATGTAGCACGGAAACTATAAGTAATAATGAACAGAAATTGAGATCATTATCGAGAGATTGTATCACACTATAACACGTGAAAAAATTAAATTTTTTTATTGGTTGGTTTCCTCGAAATTGGGTGATAAGTATTGTTAAGCGCTGGGAACTTCGTAGCGGTCGGCGTGTAAACAGCAGCGGAATAGGCCCAACATGGCTGCCGCTGGCAGGCTGGCCATACTTTCCCTATACAGAACTTTAGATCCCGGGCCCCTGCCACGCCCTTACCGCCACATACCTCCATCCCTTCACATCCACACCCTCTACGTCCTCTCCGAGGGTGGCTTCCGCCACCTACCTCTCCCAGACGATGTTCTCCACAACCGTCCCGACATCTATCCCTCCTTCCAACTTTGACCTCTCTCTGTAGATTATCGCCCCCTCCTCCCTACCCCTCCCTCCCTCTCCCTCCCGCGCTTGGCTCACCCCCTCCTTCTCCACCTACCTGGGAGTTCCTTCCGGTTCCCCCAATTCTCCCCTCCCACACCTCCTTCCTCCTTTCCCCTTCGCACGCGCTTTCTCTATCCTCCCCCCCCCCCTGCAGGGCCAGTACTGTGCTAATGTTTTTTAAGTGTTCAGTGCTTCATGTGTCGTGTCTCGCCGCCCAGTGTTTTTTAACGTTGCGTGCACGCCTGTGGGAAACCAGTGTTCAGTGTTTTTCTTTTTTTCTTTTCTTTTACCTCAATGTCGCCGTCACGTTATGTCTCGTCGTCTGCAGTGAGTGTTTTTTAGCCAGCGTGGCAATGTTTTGTTTTTAACAACCATGTATGTTCTGTCCACTGTCATGTTGTCTTTTAACATTCTCCCATATTTTCATCTTGTAATTATAAAAGCGCCATTTTATCATCTTGTTAATTTTATATTCTGTTTGTCCAATGTTCCCATTCGTTCGGCTGTAGAGCAGCATCATAGGCTGTTGTCAGCCTGCCTGTATTAGGGCATTAAAATTCAATAAAGAAAAAAAAGTAATTTTTATCCCTCCCGCCCTTCACCTACATACACTCCATATCCTTTCCCAGGGCAACTTCCGCACCCTTACCCCATAACGAACTTCGTCCCGATATCTACCGCTTCTACCAACCCTCATCCCTTCCCCGTAGCATCAGCGCCCTCCCCTCTGCCCCATCCCCTCCTTTCACTCCGCTTGGCTGCCCCCATCCCGCCCCCAGGGTCTCGTCGTCCAACCCCCTTCCCCCTTCCTCCCCTTCCTCCCCTTCCTCCCCTCCCTCTCCACCCCTCCCCCTCCCCCTGCGCTTTCTCCATCCCTCTCCCATTCCTTCTCCCTCGCCCCCTCCCCTCCCCCGCCCCGCGGGGGCGTCTCGGCATTTTAATTAGTGCTCCAGTGCCAGTGTTAGTGCTTCGTGATCTCTGATGTGTTTTAACCTGTGTCTCGCCGACAACGTCCTACAAATTTTTTACCGTGTGCACCGTTCACCTGTCTCCGATTTGTGCGTGTGTGTCCATCAATGTACTTTTAACCGTCACCGTGGCTCTAAACAGTTTTTATGAATGTAATGTGTGTATTTTTCGCCGCTTACTTGTCTCTGTCCTCCAAGTATTTGACTGTCAAATTGTCTTTTTAATGTTCTCCACATTTTCACCTTGTCTGAGGTTTTAACTCTGCAAATTTTATTCCGTGTATCATGTTCCTCACTTCTAATCATCACATGTATTTCTCAAGGTTGAAGAGCAGCCACCGAAGCTGCTACCAGCCTGCTGCCTAAACTCCGGGTAGCATTAAAATATCAATAAAGGAAAAAAAATCCATAAATAAAGAGAAAGGAAATCCTCGGAGATGGCTGCATGTTTGTCAGACGAAATATCGTTGGAAGACGTCAACATGATCCGGCTGCAAGCCCGAAATATGATGGACCAATGTTTTTATTTCTTCACCGTAAACTCTAGATCTGGAAACGATGTTAATTACGAAGGTAACCGTTGAGAAGGTGCCGTTTTGGCGGTGTGTTAATGCAACCAAATCTACAGAGAGACATGCGTGAATCCTTTGAAGGTATTGCACCATTTTATTAGGAACGACAGTTTTTGAAATACACTGCAAGGAAAAAAGCTGTGTGTGTGTGTTGTGAAAGGCGAGAGCACAGCTGCCTGGCTGTTGCGCAAGAGCCGCCGTGTCCTCGGCGGCCTCCCAGCTGGAGGCTGGCCAGGCAGCGCCGGGCTCCACGCTGTCTGCAGCCTGCCTGTGGTGACGTCACCGCAAGCAAGCAGGCGCGCGACAACCCAGAAACGACGGCTCTGTCCGGGGCGCAACAAACACCAGTCTATGCTAGTTTGCCAACGTCATTCTTTTTCCAGGAATCCATTCCTACGATTCAGTGCCGCATTGCGAATCGATTGATACGATTCGTTCACGTTTCTTTCTAGTCTGCGGTGGCACGATTCTAACGGAACGGCAAAACGTTCCACATATTGCTTATAGATGGCAGTACATGTCTCTAAATGTCAAGTAGGTTAGCATCTTAATTATATCCATAATGGATGTGATGTGGTTGTATTACTTAATTATTTTGTCAAGTAGGCTCAACCACAGATATCGTGTAAAAACACTAAAATATGATGCGTTTAAGGGTCAAGTCCTCATCATCAGATAATCTGTACAACAATTTAAAACATGAAACCATAAAAATATAAAACGTAAAGAAGAAAACGTGGTTACATTCCTTGTAAGCGTGTGTACGAAGAAAGGTCCTCAGCATATTGTGCTACGTCAGAATTCAAACCAGACCCCAGCACTGGCGGCGCATAACACAACCGAAATGCACCGAGTCAACAACACGACTGGGGCGCACGTATGAACATGAAAACAAAGACCTTCAAATTCCAAAGATCAAAAAAGTGTTCAAATGTTTGTAAATCTATCGGACCAAACTGCGTGGTCATCAGTCCGTAGCTTACAAACTACTTAAACCTAGGTAAACTAACCTAAGGACAAACACACACACCCATGCCCCAGGGAGGACTCTAACCTCCACGGCGAGCAACCGAGCGCTCCGCAGTGAGACGCTTTAGACCGCTCGGCTACTCCACCGCGGACGTTCCAAACTTTATCAACAAGCTAGTGGTCACGAAATCATTTGCACAGTATGAAATAGGTTGAAATTTAAAATAAACGACTTTTGTTATAAGACTTTGCATAGACAGGATAAGGGAAGAAAGTTAGATCTGCTAGAACAGCTGGAGATTATAATACATAACGCTCAAAGCGACGCTTCATTAAATGAACAACTTCGAGGTAATACATACAGCTTTTTTAAAAACTTTGTGGGCCTATTATAACAAAAGTATTTATTTTAAATTTCAACCTCTGTCATACCGTGCAAATGATTTCGTGACACCTGAATGTACGCACTAGCTTGTGGATGATCTTTGGAATTTGGAGGTCTTTGTTTTCATGTGCACACGTGTGCCTCAGTCGTGTTGTTGACTCGGTGCATTTCGGTTGTGTTATGAGCCGCCAGTGCTGGGGTCTGATTTGAATTCTGACGTAGCACAGTATGCTGAGGACCTTTCTTCGTAGACACGGTTACAAGGAAAGTAACCACGTTTTCTTTTATTAAGTTTTAGATTTTTATGGTTTCATGTTTTAAGGTTCTTGTACAGATTATCTAATGATGAGGGCTTGACCCTTAAACGCATCATATTTTAGTGTTTTTACACGATATCTGTGGTTGACCCTACTTGACAAAATAATTAGAATCTAACCTTGTGAATCGATTTCTGCGCTGACACGATTCTTCCAGAATGCGGAAAAGGAGACCACATGGGTATCGAATATTTGTAATTTCTTATAGTTATGGTGCGTGAAGCTGAGACCTCAACTAGTAATCAGCCAAAGCCATTCGATACAACTCAGAAAAATTCTAGAAAAAATAGACTTTGAAATTTTGCAAGAGCATATAAATACCTGTAATAGCGGAGTTTACTTAAATTGCCGACTTAACATTGTAGTTGTCGAGCTACGTAATATAAGTCTGGCAATTCGAATCATCCCATATTCTTGTGATTTTTTTATTTAACTCTCAGTTGGAATACTTCAATAATTTAAATATAAATTTCATTAAATGTATTGTAATTAACATATGTAACCGTTATAAAAATAAGTCTTATGTAAAGTCCCTTATTATCAGGAATCACGTCTATGTAGATGAATTTTAACAATCAAAATCCGCCTCTAAATACAAAACTTTATCCAAATAGTTTAAGCTGTTTCTGCGATACCTGAAATTCGAGTTTCTATATAAAAAATATTTTCTTGTGTAAAGTCACCTTCTTACAGGAAAGACACCTTTATACAGATAAGCGTAAAAACCAAAATAGTAAAAACAGTTACGAGATGGCGTTACGAAAACATATAAAATCGCATTATATTTTTAAAAACACAGTCTTGATCGCAATCGCAGCGCAATTCCTCACCTGCCAACAATGAAAAATGTCTCCCACAAAATATCATCCTGCGCATATTTCCGCCAGTAAATGGACGTCGAAGATTGAGATGGGTGTGTGTCCCATACGTCAGTGTGTTTCAGAATTACACTACTACAACAACAAACTTCTAGGGTATGTGCGAGGTATCTTGAGGAACAAAATGAGCATGGAAACCCATGCCCGGAAACGCCATTCAACAACTCTACGGAGAGTCCAAGTCACAGGCACCAGCTCCTGCCGCTAGACATCCCCTCCAGCAACTTCGACGCTCTGTGGCGTCACTGGATGACGTTTCCAGGCATGGGTTTCTATTCTATGCTCATTTTGTTCCTCAAGACACCTCCCACATCCCCTAGAAGTCTGTTGGTGTAGTAGTGTATTTGTGAAACACACTGACGTATGGGACACACCCATCTCAATCTTCGACGTCCAATTACTGGCGGTAATATGCGCAGGACGAAATTTTGTAACATACATTTTTTTATTGCTAGCATGTGAGGAATCGCGCTGCGAAGCCCGAGTGCGCTAATTTAGATTCATCTTGTATATATTAGCCTACATGTATACTGTATACAGATCGCGTGTATCTTGCATTACATCTGGAACAAATAACAGGTACGCATTCACCGTACTTTGATTTTTTTTTATTTTAATCGTGTGTATTGGTATCTGTGTAATCGCAGTGTATCATTTCTGTTAGCAGTAGATCGCGTATAAAAGACAATGGCCACGATGTTCCTTCTGTGCTTCCTTTGTTCAGAACACATCCCTCAATAGACTGTCCGTAATCATTCGGTACGATTCGGCATGATTCGGCAGTTGCCTTCGAGGCATGAATGTACGAACTTGGAATCGTCACGAGGCAGACGATTCTCTTGAACGACCTTTCGTCCCGGAATCGTCACGCGACAGACGATGCTTTTGAACGACAATTCGTCCACACCATGGTTCGTTCTTACGATTGTTTATTTGCAGTCGTTCAAATGAACGATTCATTCGCAACTCTATTCTGTGGCAATCCATTAGCGGTCTGTGACGCGTCAACTTAAGGTGCAATTTGTACCGGCCGTGAGTGTTGTCAACTAAAATGTAAGAATACTTTTACTACCCTACTACGACTACAAAAAAATATCATTCTTATGAAACACGGCTGGCTCTACTCACGTGATATGATAAGTGCTGTCGACAAGGGATCTCAAATCGCTTCCATATTTCTTGATTTCCGGATGGCATCTGACACTGTAACTCACAAGCGTCTTCTAATCAAATGGCGTACTTATGGAATATCGCCACAGTTGCACGGTTGGATTCTTTATTTCCTGTCACAAGGGACACCGTAAGTTCTAACTGACGGAAAGTTATAGAGTGGAACAGAAGTAATATCTGGCGTTCCCCATGGAAGTGTTATAGGGCCCCTACTGTTCCTTATATTCCATATATTCAATACTTTTGGTATACTGAGACAATATATGTCACAAGCAATTAAATTATTGGTGATATTCACATCTTATAAACGGTGTTTAACGGATTGCTTTTGGTACTCATGCGCTGGACTTCGCACTTCTTATTACTCAATGTCAAACGCCCATTCTTGCACCATACAGTTATCTGTCACGGTGGAATAAAAATGTTTAAATGTTTGTATAGCTTATGGGACTTAACTACGGGGTCAACTGTTCAACTGTTTGTAATTCTATCGGACCAAACTGCGTGGTCATCAGTCCGTAGCTTACAAACTACTTAAAGCTAGGTAAACTAACCTAAGGACAACACACACACCCCTGCCCCAGGGAGGACTCGAACCTCCACGGCGAGCAACCGCTCGTTCCGCAGCGAGACGCTTTAGACCGCTCGGCTACTCCACCGCGGCTAACTACAGGGTCATCAGTCCCTAAACTACTTATGAACTAGCTAATACTAAGGACGGTACAAATATCCATGCCCGAGGGGATTCGAACCTCCGACCGTAATGGCCTGCAGAACTTGACTGACGCGACGCAGACCGCTTGGCCACGGTGTCAAGGTGGAATAGCCGAGCGCTCTAAGGCGCCTTTCCCTCCCCAGCGGGAGACTGACGACCTTAGCCGTTAGTTCTCCCTGTCCCACAAAACCAACCAACCTGCGAAGCGCATGGTTGCTCCCCGTCGGAGGTTGGAGTCCTTCCTTGGGAGGATGTGTATGTTGTTCTTAAATTAGTTTAAGTAGTTGGTAAGC